>CM054952.1:6693721-6750296 GCA_029168755.2 Tillandsia fasciculata
CCTAACAGTCCTGCGGCCCTCGAAGCTGCCAGAGCAACTTACAACGAAGAAAGATCAAGAGTTAGAAAGTTCTGCTGGAGTTTTAAAAGTTCAATCCCATGATTGCCACAGGCCGTGAAAAGGACCCTTGGGCTCTTGAAGAATGGCTTAACCATAATGGAGAGCTGTTTAGAGATTTGGATACTGAAGAGAAAGATAAGGTGACACTGGGGGTACATTGCCTCGGAGTCAGCGCAAGCATGTGGTGGCTGCACTACAAAGCCACAATTTTGCTTCTGAAGCCCCTAAGCCCACCTGGGAGCATTTAGGGCGGCTTTGTACCACCGCTATTTAAAGGACACAGCACGAGAGGCATTAGAGCGAACTTGGAAACTATGCGCCAAGAGACCGCACCTTGAGGGAATACGAGGAGGAATTTACAAAAATCGCTGACCTGGTACCACGAGCGTACAGGACGAGCGTCGCAAGGTTAGATTATTATTCAAGGCCTGCGATCCGAGATTCGTCGTCAGTTGTCTTCACATTTAATCGCCGACTACGACGAATGCATAGAACGCTGCCTTGCCATTGAGGCTGAATTTAACATCTCGGCGGGCTGAGCGGCAGCGATGGATAAAGGCAAAGGAAAGAAGCGACTGTTCGCTGGAAATGGGGAAGAATCATCTGGATCCAATTGGAGACCTCCTAGACCACCTAGAAGCCAAAATCAAGCAACAAATTCTCGGGAAATAACCAACAGCAAGAGGCAAAGCCTTGTATTTTCTGTGGAGCGGATCATCGACCCACTACGTGCTTTCTGCGCCACGGAAGATGCTATAATTGTGGTCAGCCTGGCCATGTCTCTGCCAACTGCCCGCAGAGATCTGCTTCAAACCACCAGCATAGCTATACCACCTCTTGCTACCCGGCCTCCTGCATCAACCCAGAGCATGGCTGCCTCCAGTCGTCCACCAGCGCGCCAGACCGAGGGATCGCGCCAAGTGTCTGGCGGTCGGGTCTATGCGCTGACCCAGCATGGCGAGCCATCCGGGGAAGGTCCATCGGGAGCTTGAAGTGTTGAATACTGATGTAATAAATTAATACTTAAAACTGAATTTTGAGTATTTTAGAAAACTATTAAAGTATGTTTTGTTAAGTTTCAGGGACGAAACTTCTTAGAAGTTGTGGTGATGTAGTAATCCAGAATTTAAAAAAAAAAAAAAACCTCTATTTGCTTTTAAAGGTGTTAAATTATTAATTTTGGCAAAAGTGGAGAGATAGTGGGCTAGTAGTGGGCCCAGAAATATCGACTTTTGATCGGGGTCTGATCTGGAAAATCCGAGATCACCATTGCGATCGTCTCATCGAAACATAGAAGTTTCATATTCATATGTTTCCGATCCGACGGTCGGATCTTCCAGAAATTAGAAGTCAAAAAGCGGGCCCCGCGACTTAAGTGAATAGTAACCCTCGAATTTTTAATCCCTCGCTTTCACTAATGGCCGAACCACTATCTAGAATTTTAACCTAGAGGTATGAGTAATGGATCTTAGCTATTTTCGACGTTCTGAGCGCAATGGCACTGACGGATTTCGCGTTTGGCGACCCGGGTACATCGAAGTGCGTGCCACGCGCTATGTTGAGTCGAACCTTATGGAACGACTTTTAATCTGAGCGTCGAACGAACCAAGCAAATATGCTACCTGACAGGTCTCGACGAGCCGGACGTCGTGGCGAAGTCCGTTTCGCATTTTGATGAGCGGATTGTCTCGAAATGCGTGAAAAGTGTCAAAAATTGGACTAAATTGGGTAAAAAGCTAATATTTTATGTGTTAAAAATTAAGGGACTTAATCTATAGGGTCCTAGGTGTAATTGTAACCTACAGCAATGGGCTCGGATGCTATGGTTAAGTGTGAACCGAACCCAAAGGCATTTTACAAAGGGATTAATGCTTTAAGTCCATTTGGCTTTTGGGCTACTCGTGTGAGAGTTACACGAGGTGACTCTTGAGTTTTTATAACTCCCAGGAGCATTCTTTATAGCTCTGGTGCAGAATTGGCTGAGGAACTTTCTCCATTTGAGGCCAATCCGAGAGAGAGAGAGTAAGAGTGAGAGAAAGAGAAGTTGGAGCAAACTTGGACCAGGTTGCTGTGGAGTCGAAGTTCTCGTGCTCTGGGAGTTCCTGGTGTTGAAGGACCTTGTTGGAGTCTTGCCGTGGCCGCGTGAAGAAGAGGAAGAGAGATCCGGCTTCATCCTATCTTCCCCGAACTTGGCTAAGGTGAGGATTCTAAACCGCGGTTTGCTTGCACCCGAGACCCCTAGCAGTGGACTTCTTAGGTCCCTAGGATGCTACAGGCAAATCTCGAGCCCCCCATGCAGCCCGGTTGGCCGGCGGCCACATAAGATCGCCGGAAACCTAGTTTTGCTCCGCCTTGAGAGAACTCGACAACCACTAGACTTTAGCACACCAAATTTGGTGTGTAGGGACTGTAGGGTATGTCTAACAAATCTGCAAAATTTGAATAATTATGGCCTAGTATTTTAAAAGATAATTGAGGCCCTAGCTTTTGGAGTTATTACATGTTGGCCGAGCTTCATGCTCCGGCGGTGGCGGGCTTCCCCGACGCCGGCCACCTACCCAGAAGTGTTGCTAGGACCCAGAGGATCCCAACCATGCTTTGCATGGCTCCCATGCAGCCCGAATGAGGGTCGGCCATGGATGAACCCGAGAATGGAAGAATTGCGGCCGCCGGCGTTCCGGACATCTCCGGCCGGGGAGAAGGTGTCGGGAAGCTTTGTATGGACTAGAGGAAGCTTCCATATAAGTTGGAAGACTTCTTGTGGCCTCTGTAAAAATCCGCCATTAACGGGCTTGAGCTCCAAAATGGAGCTTGCCGCCGCCGCGCCGCCGCCGTGTCTTGCTGCCGGCCAAGGGTATGGGAAGCTTCAGTGAAGTATTTAGCACCTATTTGTGCTTTTGGTTGAGTCCCAGATTCCTTGGTTGAAGCATCACGAATTTCAATGCATAAGCCATCATCTTCTTCTCCAAGCCCGAGTTCCACCCGGGGATTTGATTGCTCCAAATTGAAGGGAATTGATCAGCAAGTGAAATGGATTAATTCCTTCCAAGTTGGAAGCAAGATGGTCCAGTATTTGCTGAGATCCAACTTCAAGTTGATGTTGTATAGTAGTATACGAAGCATGCATGTTAGGTGCTCGACAAAATGCCTCAATGAAATTTTAATGGGAATTTGACAAAACTTTGTATATAAAATTTGCTCAACTCCATCCCCTGAGCTTGATGCTCACTTCAGACCAAGATGGTTCTGTGTGGATTGAGAGTGGGTGCATTATGAACTTGTAATGGTACATGGCCTTGGTTCTGCTTGAACCAACACTTCTGGGCTGCCACAAAGGTGAGCACTGGTATCTTAGCCACATTTGAAGCAACTTTGATATTCAGACCTTAACTGTTTGAAGTTTAGAACAAGAGTTGTTGTATAGTCAACATAAAATAATAATGTTGGAATAAAACACTGTTTTAGGGTGTTGGCTGATCCGCGACAGTGTGACCTAGGCTAATTTAGGGTCACTGGACGCGATGCTCGCGTCAGAATTTCTGTTTGAAGTCCCGAAGAATTAAAATGGCATTAAGGCTATGTTAGTGCATATTTATGGGCCAAAATTTGCCTCGGGACTCGTGCTGCCACAAATGGGTGAGCACGGCGTCCAGCAAGACATAAGTAACCTGCTGGAAGTGACGGAATGTCAAAATGATTTTCCAGTAGAAAGAACGGGCAAAAACAGTGTTCAAATTGACACTAAAAGTGGAAATTTAAAAACCCTAGGGGTCTAAACGCAATTTTGGCACTGTGTACTGGTTAGAACAATGTATAAATGTTTCCTAAACTCTTCGTTAGGAATCCAACGGCCCCCGGTGAGCGGAAATTGGAATTTGTAAATGTTAGATTAAAAATTAAATAAAAAGGGGTACATTTCTGAACAATATATTTTATTCAGGTGTTCCAGTTATCCCCGGTCTTCGAGTAAGTTGCAGATACAGTTTAGTCGCCTGCGCTTTGACAGGTGGGTTATCTTCGGTCCGGGTTTTATCAGTTCGGCCCTCTGGGGTGCGATACTGGTTGGACCCCTGTTTTTGGTAACTTAACTTGATTTCTTTGAGCCTGCCTTTCCTTGATTATATTATATCTGCTATCTGCCTGATCTATGCCTGTGAACTGTTCTATTATGCCTTACATGATTGTTCATAGCACCTCTAGCATTGATATTTTCTTGGACATTTCATGGTTGATTAGTGAGCCTGTTTGTTCTGCTGATCAAATGATACATCTCTGAGCACATAGATTTATTTGACTGAGGTTTTACCCAGCTTCGTAGGGTCGCCGGAGTCTGTTCTTGTTTGATAGGACAAAGGCACTGCTCTGCGAGGTTTGGACCTAAAACCCAAGCTTCGTAGTGTCGCCTAAGTCTGTTCTTGTTTGATAGGACGAGGGCAACGCTCTTCGAGGTTTGGACTTTTCAAAACAGTTTTCTAAAAAAATATGTGTTTAAGTCTTGTATCATTTGGTTGGTTTGTGTGGTTGAGTTGAGTTTATCTGTGAGCTTCTGTTGAGAGAGATTTGCCTTGATCTTGCATATGAGCTGAGATTTACTGTTTAGTTGCTGAGTGTTCCTGCATGAGAGTTGAGATTCAGTTGATTTTGCCCTTGCATCCCAGTGGGGATTTCCCGGCTTGTAGCCGATTACCCGGTCAGTGGACCGCCAGTTTGAGCATTTGCATATGATTCGCCCGCACCGTTGTACTTCACGAACATCAGCGGATTTGCTACCCGCAGCGATGTTCTTTACCGGTAAAGTGGTTAGCAATAGCAACCCGTGACCCTTGTGGGGGGAATGTCAATCAAAGAGTGCCAGATGGGCAAATTCGCCTGAGGGTTTTGTGGAACCAAAGGTGACTGGTAATTGGGTCTTTGTGTTTTCAGTTATTTGATGCATGTGTTTCTTTCTTTGATTTGGCTTCTAGTTATCTACCAATATATGATTCTTGTGATGCCCTGATTATAGTTCATTGTTATCTTGCTGATTGTCCTAACTCCTTGATGCGTTGATTATCCTGATACATGTTTATCCTGCTTAAATTCTGCTAAAATTATCTTCTATGCTTGAACCCAGATTATGAGTTTTACTTTCTTTACAGCACCAGTTATATATCTGCTTTATCCTAACCCCTGAACTATTACTATCCTCTAGCATTGTATACCAGTAGGTACGATCTGCTATTTCTCGGCTCGTCGTGCCCACTGGGATACACTCCGGTGTGTCTCACACCCTCGGGTGACTGTTTTTCAGGTCATGCGGGTGATGAGATGTCGGGACGAGTTGGTGAGATCACGAGATAGAGCTTGACCCTGGACAGCCGTTAGCCAAGTGATTACTTGTTAATGAGAAAAGAAAATGTAATGTAATGAATTGGATGTAAATATGTAACTGTAATTTGATGTAATAATGTAATAAGTGTACGTAGTTAGTACTCTGTTTTGATTGCCAAGCTAGCCGTGCATATATAGAAAAGGCTCAATCCCCTGTGGGATTGGGACTCTTCTATATATGTGGCGGTCTGTTGCGCCCTGGTTGTTTTGCAACTCTGATTTAAAAAAAAAAAAATTTAGACGCTGGTTTTTAAACTCGGGGCGTGACACTAACCTCATAAGCATAAGTCAACTTTGTGATAGTGGTTATTCAGTTAATTTTTCATCTGATAAGTGCACTGTAACTGACATGAACCATGCTTTCTTTTTAAAGGGGGTTAGATCAGAAAACAATTGTTATGTAGTTCCTACTAAGATTTCTGAAAAATGTAACCTAGCATCTTTGAAAAATGAAACACTTTGGCATGAAAGGCTAGGTCACATAAACTTTAAGGAACTTGCTAGAATTTCGAACAAAGATGTGGTCAAGGGGGTTCCGAAACTTTCTTTTGAACAAAATCTTGTGTGTGGCGGTTGCCAAAAGGAAAACAGTCTAGGACTGCACACAAGAACTTGAACCACATAGGTACAAAACGGCCTTTGGAACTTTTGCATATGGACTTAATGGGGCCAACTCGTCAACCATCTCTGGGAGGTAAATGGTATATTTTCTTATTGGTTGATGATTTTTCTAGATATACTTGGGTAGCATTCTTAAAAGAAAAAGCTGATACCTTTGATTCTTTTCTCGAAATCTGCAATCGTATTATGATGAAAAGAATGATAGGATTACTCGAGTTAGGAGTGATAGAGGTGGGGAATTCATAAATTCCAAATTCATTGATTTTTGCACTTCTAATGGCATTAAACATGAATTCTCCGCACCTTACACACCTCAACAAAATGGTGTAGTCGAGCGCAAAAACAGGGTCGTACAGGAAATGGCACGTGTTATGCTTCACAGCCGGAACTTACCTTTTTATTTTTGGGCTGAAGCGGTGAACACTGCTGTTTATGTTATTAATCGCGTGTATTTGCGCCCGGGGACTTTGAATACACCATATGAACTTTGGTTTTGTAGAAAACCTAACATCAAATATTTTCGTATCTTTGGGAGTCGGTGTTTTATTTTACGTGATCGTGAGAATCTTGGAAAATTTGACTCTCGAAGTGACGAAGGGATTTTCTTAGGTTATTCTACAAACAGCAGAGCATATCGAGTTTTTAACTTAGAATCTAAGACGATCGTAGAATCGATAAATGTTAAGGTAGATGAAGCTTTTCACTTTGAATCTGAAAAATCTACCCTCGATATCTCTCTTGATGATGATACACCTGCTAATGCATCTTCTTCTAACAATTCTTTCGATAATAATGTTGATGCATCTAACGGTTCTTCAAGTTTATCTGATGTGCAGGAATCATCTCGTGTACCTCCGCCTACTCCTCTACCTCAAACGTTACGCATCTCCAAGGATCACCCTGAATCGAACATCATTGGAGATCCACAAGAAGGAGTTAGAACACGGAGACAATTGGTTTGCGGATTTGCATGCTATGTATCTCAAATCGAACCAAAGAATGTTGATGAAGCTCTCCAAGATGACTACTGGATTAAAGCAATGCAGGAAGAGCTCCATCAATTCGAGCGAAACAAAGTCTGGGAATTAACGAAGCCTCCGAAGCAACACAATGTGATAGGTACCAAATGGATCTTCAAGAACAAGAAAAATGAAGAAGGTACTATCATCAGGAACAAAGCAAGGTTAGTTGCTCAAGGCTACTCTCAAGTAGAAGGTATAGACTTTGATGAAACTTTCGCCCCTGTAGCTAGACTCGAGTCCATTCGTATATTGTTTGCGATTGCTTGTCATTTTAAAATCAAATTATTTCAAATGGACGTTAAGAGCGCCTTTTTAAATGGGTTTTTAAATGAGGAAGTTTATGTGGCTCAACCGAAAGGTTTTGTGGATCATAAACTACCTAACCATGTTTTTCGTCTGAAAAAGGCTCTTTACGGTCTGAAACAAGCACCGCGAGCATGGTACGAAAGGTTGACAAAGCACCTTTTGGAAAAGGGCTACACTCGAGGGGGAGCTGACAGGACTCTCTTTGTGAAGCATTATCAAAACAATTTCATAGTTGCTCAAATCTATGTCGATGACATTGTTTTGGGAGCAACAGAGATAATGATGCTTCTAAATTCGCGGAGACCATGGAAAGCGAATTTGAGATGTCCATGATGGGCGAATTGAATTATTTTCTTGGATTACAAGTTAAACAAAACGATGAAGGAATTCACTTGTGTCAATCCAAGTATGCACTGGAGTTGGTCAAAAAGTTTGATCTTGAAAATTCTAAGGATTTTCCGACTCCAATGGGAACTAGCCATAAGGGACTTGGAAGTGAATCACATAGTGAGAATGTAGACGAGAAACTGTATCGCAGTATGATTGGAAGTCTACTATATCTCACGGCTAGTCGCCCGGATATATCCTTCAGTGTTGGGATTTGTGCGAGATATCAATCAGCACCGAAGGAGGTTCACCTGAAAGCGGTGAAACGGATCATCCGGTATATCAAAGGTACAATCAATTTCGGAATTTGGTATCCTATGGGAACGACTTTGGATATTGTTGGATACTCAGATGCCGATTGGGCTGGATCAGTGGATGACCGGAAAAGCACGAGTGGTGCATGCTTCTATCTTGGCCACTGCCTTGTTGCATGGCACAGTAAAAAGCAGAACTGCATAGCACTCTCGACTGCCGAAGCGGAGTACATTTCTGCAGGAAGTTGTTCAACCCAATTGATTTGGATGAAAAGCGTGTTGAGCGATTTCCGGATTTCAACATCTTCGGTAACCATTTTATGTGACAACACTAGTGCTATTAACATTTCTAAAAACCCTGTGTTGCACTCTAGAACAAAACATATTGAACTTAGATATCATTTTCTTAGAGAGCTAGTTGAATCAAACATTCTTCAACTGTCATATATTTCAACTGAGGATCAATTAGCTGATATCTTAACAAAACCTTTGGATCAAAAACGTTTTATTCACTTGCGTAAAGCAATTGGCATGCTTTCCTTGAAATAAACTCTTTTGAAACCTTTGCTTAGGTTAGGTTTTGTTTTTGTTTTTGTTTTGTTCTTTATCTATGTTTTGTACATAGGACATTAATTGAGCATAAATCATAATTGACTTTAATTGCATCCTTTTATGCATTTAGAAATTTATTATGCTTTTGATGTCATAATATTTCAATGTTGCAATGATCATTTACGTTAATTAAACCATCTTTTAAGTGATCAAAGTCAATTTCTCTCTCAATGATCTCTTGGTATAGTCATTATCATATTTGATTGCTTAGTCGAGTATGAATTCGAGATCAATGGTTTGGTTGAATACCTTATATATTAAATAATTGATAGCCAATTGAGGGGGAGTCAATGAAATGTAAAATGCTCAAAAGATGTGGAAAGAGTTACATCCCAATGAGGAGTGTGAAAACTACCACCACATGGAGAAAATGAAAGAAAAAAGATACTCCATGAATGAAAAGCAAATTTTTGTTTTGAAAATTGTTGATGAAATGCATATTGAAATACTTGACTCAGTCGTATTTCATGGTTGGTATAAGGTGGGATTTTTAGTAAAAGATGCTCAAAGAGCCACTCCTTCAACAGATTGTCTAGATATATTATCTAACTTATCTGGGATTTCAAACATCTATTGATCTTGGTATTTCATTTTCTTTACCAAAATTGATGATTTGATAAAGGCATTACACATAAGATCAGGATAGATGTAATTGAAGTTGTTCAACTTTAAGTGTTTTAACTTTCGTAAATTTTCGTTTCATTTTTGGATATTTTTGATAGATTTTGCATAATCTATTTCTTGTTGTATGAAACGATGTTTTTGTTTAAAGTTGACATGGTAAAGTGCTTACATACTTTTTCTGGATTTTATGGAATTTTTCTAAATTTTTCTGAAGAAAAAGTTGAGCCGATCCGGATCGGGGTAAGTGATCCGGATCCCGAACGCAGGATTCTTCCTGCGGGTAGCCGATCCGGATCACGGCTCCGGGGGTTTTATAAGAACAAAGAGGATTTGATTTCTTTTACCCTAATCTTTTGTTCTAAATCTCTAGAGCTTCTCTCTCTAGATTTCTTGCATTTTGGAGCTTCCAAACTCAAAGTTCTTCGGATTCAAGTAAGTTTTATTGATCAAAACTCGGTTTTTCACAGTTTTTCATCAAACGTGAGTTGAAATCTTGGAACTTTTTCGTTTGTGAATGGTTTTTGATCAAATTTCTTTTGAAATAAGAACTCTGGGTCAATTAGTTTTGCTTTTATGCTGGGTTTTCTCAAGATTAACGAGTTTTTAGGCTTCGATTTCTAAAAATTCGGTTTAGGGCATAAAAGAGGAATTTTTGAAAATCATGGAATTGATCTATTTTTAAAATTCTTTTGGAAAACTAATTTGATTCTTGGCTTCTCTACATGATTATGATTGTCTAGGTACAATGTTTCAAATTTTTCAAAATTGACGATTTTTCATATGTTCTTGAGTTGGTTTTCACAGGACACTTTCTCAAAACTCAAAGCACTCAGCAATGGTGATCACCTGGATCATTTTCCTACTTGCTGCATGGTCCATGTTAAGGACACTGCCAAACCTAAGAAAGCAAAGAGAACCAAGCGAGCTGAGAATGATTCCGACACGGATTCGGAAACGGACTCGATTGACTGGGATAACCTAGAGATTGAGGAAGATGTCCCTATTGTATCCAAAGGGAAAGCACCTGCAGAAGCCTCAAAGAAGACAAAGGTTCCTCCTACTGCTGCAGAAAAGGAAAAGCTCCCATGGAACCAAGTCAAATTAGAACACGAACAAAGACTGGCGTAAGAAAAGAGGCAGTACAACGGAATTTCAATTGAGGAACCAATTGCTAGCCAGCCCCCTCCTCAGGAATTCATTAGCTCCACAAGAATCAAAGATTTTGAAAAGAGGGAATGCATTGGGAAAGACATGTTAATGTCCAACAGATGAAGAATCGATCTGCAGAGTTTGGAGTTCTGTTTGACCAAGTCGGTCTTGCTCCAATTTGCAACTTTCCTGAACAACTGGGTACTGTCCACACTCAGTTCGGATGTTTTATCAGAATGCTACGAGTCTAATGGATCATGACGACGGACGTCGAGAATTTCATACCGTGTTAAAGGTATCAAAATCAAAGTCACTCCCCAACTGATTGGAGAGGTGCTTAATATGAAAGCAAGATCTGATGGAATCCACTACCTGAAGACTCAAAGCTTCAACGTCAACTCCTGGAGAGTTGTAGTCAATGGAATCTGCTTCCAGAAACTTTGTCTACCGGAAATTCTGTTTTCTCCAAAGAACTTAAGAAAGAGTACAAGTACATAACTTCATTGTCTGTTACAACATTCTTCCCATATGAACACGAAAGTCCTTCGATGGGATAGAATGCTATTTCTCTATCTTCTTGGCAACCCGACCATTTTGATGGGAGCAAATATGAATATTCCGTATCTCATTTGGCATAGGATGACGCGGTATGTCGAACACTCTCACCCCACAGAGCGACTACCATACCCATTGATTATCATGCGCATCCTCAAGAAGTTTAAAGTGGATACAAGCGCGAGCTCTATATATGTATAGTTTGGGGACAATAAATGAAACAACTATTGTAAAGTCTTTGTCAACAAAGCAAGATGATCCCCCATCTCCTCCAATCCGGCAACGAGCTCGACACCACAGCAACTACTTCCACAGCTCCAGTTCCTCCTCCACAGCAGGCACCACCATCCACCTCTGACGATGATGCCTCTGTCACCTCTATCTTAAAGAACAACAGCGGCTGTCGAATGAACAGAACGTATGTCGGCTGAGTTCACTGAAATGCGAGGAATCTTCATACTATGAAAAATGAGATGGAAGTCCTCACAGCTTCACAAATCACTCTGAATAAGTCCGTCTCATCAGTGAAGAAACTAGTGAAGAAGTTGTTTGCTAAAATGGGATGCACGACATCCGATGACTCCGACTCTCAGGAGTAACTTTATGTTTTTAATCGTTTTGCTCTAACTTTGCAGGTATTTAATTTTTGTTTATCTTTTTAACTCCCTTTGTTTTGTAATTATTTGGCTTTGTTTTGTGACAAAAAGGGGGAGAGAGTTAGAGAGAACTTTGAACAATGAACTTTGAACAATGAATGATGATTGTGAATATCAAGGTAAGTATGACTTCCACTCAACTTTAGTTTTTCTTATGTGATTTGTGACATGCCTCTATACTAACTATTCGACTAACTATTTGGGCATGTAATATGACTAACAAGTTGATGTTGGACTAACATACTTTGACATTTGGTTTTCGACTGCTTAGAAGATATGTTGGTTTTAACTATGATTCTCTTACATATCTGAATTTTTCAAATGTCATGATGAGAATAAACTCTATCTCTGTATTGGTTTTGAATGTTTCAATTCTTGAGGTATCTAACGATTTTGTTTGTCAAGAATGTTTTCTGTGTGCAGAGATTACAGATGTCTAAGTCTAGAGTCTGTTCTAGGAGTTTATCTCATGTTTTTAATTTCTGGATCTCTTTTGTAAATTTTTGTTGTATGGTGATAGCAACAAAAATATCTTTTTGAATTTTCTTTTGTGGATTTGTGTTTTGTCACGAAACCGCCAAAGGGGGAGATTGTTACGGAATTTGAGTTGGCGTATTTCGTGAATGTATTAAGTCTTGAAGATTGAAGATGAAGAAACTTTGGATCATATACCTCAATCTCAAGAAAGAAGAATTCAAAAGGATCAGGTACGTTTAACTAAAGAATTTTGATGATCCGAATACTTCTTATAGTGTAGAAACACCTGGAAGAGGTTTTAATTGCTTAAACATCAAAAACTGGACATGGGACATGTTCAGGATCCGGATCGTGCTCGGCAATCCGGATCCCGAAGGGTGTTTGTTCATACACTGGTTCAATCCGGATCGCAGCATCCTCTGATCCGGATCCCGAACACTAGTTTTACCTGTTGCTTCCTCGATCCGGATCAGGAACTGCAATCCGGATCCCGAACATGATGTTTTGGTAAAACTGTATGAACGATCCGGATCGGGGACTACGATCCGGATCCCGAACAGGCAATTTTCTGGAAACCGTCTTTTGTGCTTCTGCAATCCGGATCGCCAAATCCAATCCGGATCGCCGTCGGTAAATCTTTCCAGAAAAGGCTGTTTTTGATCCGTATATTCTTCCAAGGGTTTCTAACCTATAAATAGGCCCTATATTCATTTCTAGGGCATCCGCTATTACAGAAGAAAATAGCCGAAAAGAAAAAATCCACATATATAGAGAAGAAAGGAAATCAATAGATTTATTCTATGTTTCTTCATCTATATTGATTGATTTGATTCTAGGTTTTCCATACTCACATTTTGAGTAGAATCAAATCAATGAATACTTAGATGGTATTTCCGATCTATCTTTAATCTAAGTATTCGGCGGATCATCACCACCCAAACAAACAACGATTTACCCCAAAATCGGCGCGTGGACTCGCGTGGCCTTGTGGATTCAAGGTGCAACCGCTCTCGTGGATTCGGAGCGAGGTACGTTCGTGGATTCGAAGCGTGCCATTGGGTGAAGACCGTGGATTCGGTCGGACGTCGTGGACTCGACGTTGGACGCTGTGGATTCAGCGTTGGGCGCGGATCGTGGATTCGAGAAGCGTCGTGGAGCGAGCGGAGAAGATCTACTAGGAGCGTATGAAAAGGTTGAGTCGTCTGTGAGTACGTTATATCACCTTGTACGTGTGTTAATTCTAGTGGATTTCGCCGTGTTATCGGTCCCGTGGTTTTTTACTCCGGTTTGGAGTTTTTCCACGTAAAAATCTTGCGTGTTCTTTTATTTTTCCGCATTGGGTTTATTTGCGCAATGATTTTTTGAGTGTTTATTGTTTACACCTATTCACCCCCCTCTAGGTGTTTTTTCCCCCTATTAGATCCTTATTACTTATAACCCAACAAGTGGTATCAGAGCGGGAATAGGGTTGTAAACAATGGTTGAAGGTGGAAACATCAATCGACCCCCTTTCTTTGATGGAACAAATTATGCGTACTGGAAAGTGCGGATGAAAGCCTTTTTAATTTCCATCGACGAAAGGGTGTGGCAATCAATTGAATTAGGATGGTCTAATCCAACTGAAATTTTAGATGATGTTCGCACCTTAAAACCTAGGTCGAAATGGACCAAGGAAGAGATAGATTCTTCTTCTTACAACGGCAAGGGAATTAATGCTTTATTTAATGCTTTGTCTCAAACTGAGTTCTCTCGCGTCTCGGCATGTGAGACTGCGAAAGAAATCAGGGGGTGCTACCACAGGCTGTGATCTCTGCTCTAACATAAGCATCATCCGACTCAAGGCCTCCTCCTGGCGCCGAGAAGCCTCCTCCTGGCGCTGCGAGGCCTCCTCCTGGCGTCGCAAGGTCTCCTCCTGACGCTGAGAGGTCTCCTCCTGGCGCTGAACAGCCTCAGACATCTGTGCCAACTGGGCACGAAGATCCTGCACCTCACTCTGATGTCCCTGTCCCGAGTCCTCCTCCTCGGGCACAGAAGAAGAAGGCTGCGAGCGCGTCGACATCCGGCGTCGCGGAGGCATCTCTCACCTGCGGGGGAACAAGAAGAACAGTCAGAACCCCCAAACAAAACACGACCCAATCCAGCGAAAGTCAATGGCATGTCGCCCTTCCCGTAGCACTATGTTGTCTGCAGCCAACATAGTTGCCACCGAAGGAAGACATGTCGATCACTCATCCCATCCACTGGGAGAGTTAAAGACCCAAATCCAGACTCTCGCTAAAAAGTTACGTCTCTCACGTAAGTCATCCTAGGGTCCAATCATAAGCCTAGGGTTTCTAAGTCCTCAATGACCTACACCTAGGCTCTGATACCACTCTAATCTGTCACGCCCCGGGTCGAAACTGCGACCCGGCTCGCCAACAGATCCGCCGCCCATACGGGAAGCCCCGCATAGACGTAACGACTAACCTGCAAAAAGAGCTATACTAACAGATATCAGAGCTAGAAGTAAAAGCTGGATAAAATAAAAACAACTCTCACAAAATATACAACCAGAGTCCTCACCCAAATACAGATATCTCTCAAAATAAGAAGAGTACAACTCAATCCTCACTACAAAGTCACTCGACATGAAGTCTCAAAAGTAGGGAGGTACATCTACTCTCAGGCGACACTGGTAGGGATCTATCTCGCGACTCCCTTACCTCGATCAGTCGGGTCAGCAAGAGGTGCGGCAGGAACTGGAGCAGAAGAAGAAGTCCCTGGGGAAAAGACACCACGACGGGTGTGAGAACTACGTCCCAAGTAGTTCTCAGTGGGTGCCGCCAACAAGCCCGACGGTCTGCCCACTAAGTCTACTAGAGGCAAAAGTAACGATGCAGTGCGGAAAGGGAAAAACTGGTAAAGTAAACTCTACAGCTACTATGCCTCTATCTAGATGCTCAATAGTGGAACAGAAGAACATGATGCTACAACTAGCTCTCGACTCATATCACCCAATCTAAACTGACTGCCACATAGGGTCCAGTCAAACCTGCGCCCACCTACTGCCGTCACGTCCCGGGGGACCGGACTTACGTAGGGCGTCCGTGACTGCCACTAACTGGCCCAGCCAGAGGGACTGTGTCCATGACTGCCACTAACTGGCCCAGCCAGAGGGAACACTGCGTCGACAAGTCGCGATAGAAGAACAGGCCCAACTCCGGAGTGGCTCTCGAGGGGAGCGACCCCACCGAGGAAAGTGTCCGCGTATCTCTGTCGAGCTCAAATGTGGCTCATGCAGGCTATAATCCAAATCCTCGATCAACAAGATCGGCTGTAACCAAAGGAACACTGTCTCACCCACAGGCTGGAAAACTGCACAGCCGAGACCCACTATCACTCAAATGGCTCCCAAGATCCCAGATCTAACACCAAAGTCACTCTCCCAAAGAAATCTGGTCTACAGACTGCTAACAACTCCACTCGGTCACCAGACACGAGTGTAAATGCATCCCACAATAATCCGACCTCTCGGCCCACTACTTGGGCGAGTAAAACTCTAAGTCCAGAGTGATAAAAGAATAGTGCAGTGGGAATGTCTAGAGCAATAAAAACCTAGCCCAAGTTGAGGTTTTCTACAGTCTGGCTGAACATGCATCATATGGCAGTGGTGCTAGGTCAAGTTCCAAGATAAACAATAATTAACAGCTTGTAGGGAGCAAGATAATAATAATCAACAGCTTAGGGGAGAAGATAATCACATGATCATCAAACTACAACAGGAATATCAATTCACACATTCTAGCATGCTGGACATCAAACATTAAAATGTGCAAGTCCCTAAAGCTAGAATTAGTACTGTCATGCCCCGGGGGTAACCAGAACCCGGGCCCGCCAACAGATCCGCCGTGTACACAGAATTTTCCATGTACACGAAGCGCTGGTAACCTGCTCAGATAGATAATATACAATAGAAGAGCATAAACAGAGCTGAACTAATAGAACTAACAGTAATCTCAGACTGAAATAAACTGTAAACTGAAATAAAAGTACAATATACTCCCAGCTCACCATAAATAATACAACCAGCTGGCCACAGCCAGACCCAAAAGTAAACTAATAGAGTCTGAGATACAAAAGGGGAGTACAGTAATAGTCTAGCTAAACTCTCGCTCGGGGTAGACGATCTAGCTAGTCGGCGATCCTCTTACCTCGATCTGCCGCTGAAGGCCCAGCAGCTCCCACAGTCGACTCTGCAAAACAAAGGGGGAAAGAGGACAAGAAACAACAATAATGGGGGTGAGAACTACTAGATAAACCAGTAGCCTCCCCTAGTGGGTAAAACCTCTGATGCTGACGCACCCACTAGGAATAAAGAGGCAAAAAGGAAAGAACAGTGGTATGCAATAAAGACTGCTGAAAAGAAACTACCACTACTATGCCTCTAAATGCAGTGCCAAAAGATGACTGTATATATGCAACTATAAAGCTGACTGCCCAAAGAAACCCAATCAGAGGGCCAGGAAATACTGGCACTGCCTGCTCTGTCATCACTCACAACTCACCAACTGTGTCATCACTCACAACTCACCAACTGACCGGCACCGTCACGGTCAAAAGCCTACTCCGGAGTGGCACTCGAGGGGAGCGACCCACACGAGTAAAGTATCTCTGTATCAAGCCTCTCTGTAACCAATGTCTCACAATAGCAGGACTGGATCAGACTATGATCAAGGTGGGAATTCCGTCCACTAATGAAATCCCGATCGGATGCAACAGTAATCAATAAGTGGGAAACACCGTCCACTAGAGAAGTCTAATACCCAATCTGATGCGATAGATCAAAGTGGGAAACTCCATCCACTAATGCAATCCTGGTCCCCAATCTGGTGTGATAATAACACCCGGTCAACCGCCCAAAATCCGCGGTTACCGCTGAACCCATAGACCCCAATCTGATAAGGTAAAAACATCTGGTCAACCGCCTATCATCCGCGGTTGCCACTATGCCCCACAATCCCCTGAGACAATCCCAACTGTCCCAAACTCAAGGTTCAGACACCACTATCTCAAAATCCCGATCAGACTCGAGCAACATGCATCGATAGAGAAGAATAACAATAACACATGTTTTCTCCTAAGTCAAGTCCCATAATATAGTGCTGCAGTAAGATAGTGGCCTAACTAGATGTCCAATGAGCATGCAAGTGTTCTCTTTTAAAAACATTTAGAAAGGAACTAAGTTTCATGTGAAGAATAATTTTAGAACTATTTTAAAAATATTGTTGGGTTACTAATTTGCATGCGGTTCACGATATAGCAATTGTCCAATTTCCTTGTCCCAGATTTATCACATAGAAGCTACTAAATTAATTTAGGGGCCAAATACAATAGGTTCATATGTCACAAGTTATCTATCACATGTATAGTTGGGAAACTCTTTTATTCCTAGTGTGCAAGTCAACAAAGAGGGCAACGCAACCACCCACCTCGAAAAGCGTGCACAATGTACCCAGAAAATACCCGCTGTCCTCTAAACACACCGTCAGCTGCAACAATGTCCTACAACATCACATAAGTGTACACGGTGTAAATATAACAGTTTCCAAACACACAATTGCTGTTTTAAAAATCAGCACGCAAAACGAGGAATTTTCACCTCTGTCCCGAGCTCCTAAAATCCCAGAAAAATCACGGTTGCGTTCCTCGCGAAAAATCGCCCAAAATCGACTCTTGAATCGCCTCGATCCGATATTCCTACGCTGAGAAACAAATCGTCGAAGTTGCCGCTGTCCAAAAATCCAAACAGCAAAATAGGGGTGTCAAATCACCTCGGGAATCGTGCCAAGGAATCGGAATCCAGAGAAACCATCAACACGGAAAACGAAGCCCTACCTCTTAGGAACACACTGGCGAAGAAATCGTCGGAATCGGACTTTTGTACTGCGCAGGGGACTCCTCGGACTGAAATACGACGAAAACGGGCCGAAATGGGGGAAAACCGAGGCACGCTGTAAAATCCGAAACGCCGCTGTCGATCCTCCCAAAAATCTGGGAACGCACCACGAGGTAGAAAAATGTGAGAGGAAAAACTTCTCTTCACAGACCTCCCCCTGGTTCTCTCTCTTCTCTCGAAAAAAGCCCAGAAGAGAGGGGAGGGGGCCTATTTATAGGCCCCAAAAACATTTGGGATAATTCCCCCTGTGTCCCCACTTTCGGGCGCAGGGGGAATTCGGGCTGCTACAGTGCGGCCCGGCCCGCCAACTTCCGGGCGGCTACAGTGCGGCCCAGCCCAACCCGGGCCGCACACGGGATCCCATCCCGTCCGACTACCCGTCCAACCCGGCCCAGGGCCCGCCACGCGTCCGCCAAACAGGCGGCAGCCGTGCGGGCCCGGCGGGGACGCGCCACGTGTCCCCCTGCGGGACGGCGGGGTGGGTGGCGCCCGCCAATGGCGGGGCGCCACGTGGCCCGCGCTTCCCCGCCCGACACGGCCGCCGGCGGCCCTGCGCGCCGCCTGCACGCCTGCGGCGCGTGCGCGTACGGCCGCAGGCGCGCGCCTGCGGGTGCGCCGCGCGCACGTGCACCCGCCAACCCGGGGCCGCCACGTGGCGCGCCCCGGTGCACCGTGCACCGCGCCGCTGCCCCAGCTTGCCCGACCTGCCCGCGCTGCCCGCGCTTGCTCCATGTGCCGCGCGTGCTGCGCCGGACCAACGGGAGCCCGCCACGTGGCCCGCCGGTGCACCGTGCACCGGCGGTCCATTCCGTGGACCGAGAGTGGCGCGCCGGCCCAATAAGGAGGCGCCACGTGTCCCCGGCCGGTCCACAGGTCCCCCCATGCACCATTTTGCACAGAAAACTTCCGGGGGTCCGTTTTTGGGCATCCGGACTCCAAATTAAATAAGTAAATAGCCGTTTTCAAGCGTTTTTCCGCGCTGAATCCAAATACGGCCTCCGTTTAGCCTGATTCCATTCCTAAAATTCGGCAAAGTCAGCCGAAGGTCAGGCTTGCTTCCAAATCCACTCTAAGTCCAAACAACACCTCCCTTTGACATGTTGGGGCCCAACACACCAACACTAGGTGTTCCACACCCCAAACAGGGGAAAAACTGGGACACTACAAGTACACAGTCCGCTGATCTTGAAAAAGAGGTCACCCACCTGATGCGCTGATCTGCCCAAATCTTACAGCTGATAATACCAAAACCACAGCAACTCACTGTCCAGCACGCTCAATACAGTCCAAAATCCCACCTGGGTACAACATAGGCTACAGTTATACACAAATCTCCAAAAATCTGTCCAAATATCACATGCTGGATTTCAGCTGTAAAGATGCTGAAATTTCACCTGTAGATAGTGCTCAGTAAATTCCAACAAAAATACCCCGGCGTTCCTCGCGTCGATAGCTTCGAAACAAGTACCTGCACGCCCAAATCGGAGTTCCGTAGGCCAAGATATAAATTCCACAACACGGGCGCGCGAAAACATACAACCACATAACTGTAAAATCTTGCACAGATGAAAAGGAAAATATATACCTCCGGGAAGATCTCATAAAATTCCAAAAAAAATACCACGATGATCCTTGCGTCGAGTAGATGAAAAAAGTCTATAAGCACGTCCTGATCCGAGATCTGTGCGCGAAGATATCCTCAAAGGAAGCCGCTGTCCTCACCAAAAGCTCACAGAAAAAGGGTCCCAATGAGCACGAGAAAACACCTCGAAAAACGCGAAATCTGAAGAAGTCCGTGAAACCCAAAATCGTAGCCTCACCTGTTACGAATCCAGCGGCGAAGAAATCGCTCGAAAAGATGGTCGGAGTAGGTCGGGGGAGCTCGTACACCGAAGAGCGACGGAAGAAACACCGAAGAAAGAGCGTCGCGCCGCGCCAAGAAAATAAGAATCTCGAAAAGCGTGTCCCCAAAAATTCCCAAAATCTGCAGATGGATAGAGCTCTGCGAGGGGAAGAACTTCTGGTGAAGACCTCACAGTGAAAAGGAGAGGAAAAAGTGAGCAAAAGGGCCCAGGGCCTATTTATAGGCACAGCCCAAAGGCTGAGTGGGCCGGGTTTTCGGGCGCAGTTTCCGGGCGCATTGCGCCCGAAAATCCGGTCGGACCAACCCCGTCCGACGCGCCCGAAAGTTCCTGGTGACGCCACGTCACCCCATAACAGGAAACAGCGGTGCGGGGGTCTTCGCTGCGCGCCACGTGGCCCTCCCGCGGTCAGCGGGGTAGGTACGGACCACCAACCGCGTGCCGACGCGTGGCGCACTCGAGTACGGCGACCACTCACGTTGCGACGCGTGGCGCACTCGAGTGCGGCCGACAGTCGCGTCAGCGCCCCCCTGTGCGCCCTCTGTCCCGAGGCGGGTCCCCACGCACCCCGTGCACCGCGCGAACTGAGCCCGCCACTCAGCTGCCGCCACGTGTCCCTGCGCGGGGTCTATGCACCCACGCGGGGAACTCCGTGGACCGATCCCCCAGCGCCCGCCAATCGGAGGCCGAAACGTGGGTCCCGCACAGTAATCCTGCACCGGCGCTCAAACAATGCACCAGCCGGTCCGAATTCCGTGGACCGCGCACCAAAGGCCTGCCAATCAGGCGGCGCCACGTGTCATGCGCCGGGTCCGTGCACCCAGCCGCGGCCCTCTGTGGACCGCGTGCTGCAGACCGGCCAATCATGGGCTGCCACGTGGCAGCCGGCGGTCCACGGCCCCTCCCATGCACCGAAATTCACCGTAAACTTCCGGGAGTCCGTTTTTGGGCATCCGGACTCAGAATTTAACAAGCAAATAGCCGTTTTCAAGCGTTTTTCCGCGCTGAATCCATATCCAACCTCTGTTTGGCCAAAATCCTTTTCTAAATTTTGGCAAACACAGCCGAAGGCCAACACAGCTGTAGATATCTCACAGGGTCCATCTGTAGCATCTCCTTGACGCACAATGGGCCAGACACACCAACAATAGGTGTTCTAAACAAGGGATTCACCAGAAAAGCTGCATGGGAAACTGGGCCACCACACTCAGGTCCCGGCTACACTATCCCAAACCTCTGCTCGAACTCGAGCAACATGACTCAAAAGTCTACATAAAAAGGAGAAAGAAAGCAATCATGGTTTCTCCTAAGTCAAATCCCAATATGATAGTGTAGCAATAAAATAGTGGCCTATCTAGATGTCCAAATAAGCATGCAAAAGTCCTCATGCAATGTGGAAGAGAGAGAAATGTCAAATAACAGTTCTGCATGTGTAATATTAATAATATCCACATAAATATAACAATCATGCTAAAATCATCAGTCAACTACACATGTAAATAATCCCTGATCCATAATAAATCCCCAGAGTGAAACCCGCACATTGATGTGTCATTATGTCCCGACAATTAATCATTTGATCCACTTTCATAAATCTAGGTGCTAATGTAGCATATTAATCATCACTAATAAATTATTCCAATGATCATGTTCCAACAGAAATATTATTCCAATAATGTCCCCAACATGCTATATTCACAAAATTAATCTCAGATGATAGGCTCACATGTATATCAGTCAATCATGCATGATACTCAATCCATTTGCTCAATAGTGGGGTTTTCTAATAAACTTAGTGAGTAAGTCAGATATAGAGGCATGCAACAACCACCCACCTGAAGCGCTAACTGTCCGGGTCCGTACAGCTGAAAATACCAAAACTCCAATCCCTTGCTCCAACAAGGTCAGCACACCCGAAACACTCCTGGCACAACACCAAGTCCACTAAATACACTTAGGCTCCCAAATAGAGCTCTTACAAATACATACAACAACAGTCCCAGAACTGTTAAATTATCACCTGCAGAAAGTGCCCAGAAAATTCCCAGAAAAATATCACGGCGATCCTCGCGTCGATAGCTTCGCAACGGTACCTTGCACGCCCAAATCAGAGTTCGGTAAGCCAAGTTATAAATTCGTCAAGGCGGTAATCCAATCAACAAACTGTGAAGAAAAACTGTACACAGTACACTAAGAAAACAGTGATTATCACCTCGAAATAAATCTCTGAAAAATCCAAGAAAAATACGAGCGCGTTCCTTGCGATCCGTCGATGAAAAAGTTGTACAAGCTCGTCTCCGTCTAACGCTCGTGCGCGAAGATATGGCCGAAATACTCCGCTGCTGTCAAGGAAATCCACACAGCAAAAAGGGGTCACTGTTTGCCTCGGGATCCGTGCCAAAACCTCGAAACGGAAAAGCGCAATCAAAATAAAAGTTGAAGCCTTATCTGTAAGGAGTCAGCCGGCGCAAGAATCACAGAAAAGGGACCTCGGGGTAGCCCAGGGGAGCCAAAACATCACTGCTGCGCCGAAGAAGGAAACAGGAAATGCATCGTCGCGCCGCGCCGTAAAATGGGGAACCTCGGGATTCGAGCCTCCTAAAATCCTAGAACTTGGCAGGAAGATCAAGCATCAAGAGGTGAACAAATCTCCTTAAGGTGGCTCGGGCAGAAGAGGCTCGAAAAGGGGAGAAAAACTCGAAAAGAAGGGGCTCGGGTTGGTATTTATAGGCCATTCCAAACAAATCCAAAAATGCCCACTGTGTCCTCACTTTCGGGCGCCCGAATCTTTTCGGGCGCAAACAGTGCGGCCCGGCCCAAACTTTCGGCCGCGCACAGTAACCCGGCCCACACGGCCCACGCCCGCACACCCGATCCGGTCGGACCGCGTGACCGTCCGACCCGCTCCACGCGCTGGCACGTGTCCCCGGACACCGAACAGCCAACCCGGCCGCTCCCCTCGCGCCACGTGGCCACCCTTGGTCAACGGGGCCGCTGGCGCCCGCCAATGGCGGGCCGCCACGTGGCGCCCGCGTGCACCACCTTGCCGCCGTGCCCGCCACGCCAGTCGGCCGCCGCCTGCCACGCCTGCCACCGCCGCCTGCCACGCCACCTGCCCCGCCGCACGCGCACAGTAGCATAGCCAATCCTCGCGTGCCACGTGTCCAGGCCAGACGCTCGCTGCACCCGGTGCACCCACTCCGTGCACCCGACGAACCACGGCATGCCACGTGTCCACCGCTCAACCAATAGGTAACTGCCACGTGGCACACCACAACCCTGCACCTCCTGCGCCTGCCCGCGCACCTGCCCGGCCTGCCCGCGCACCCTGCGTGCGCCGAGACCACTGCACCGAGCCAATAGGAAGGCGCCACGTGTGTCACGCCCCGGGTGTATACCGGAACCCGGGCTCGTCTACAGATCCGCCGTGTACACGAAATTTCCCGTGTACACGAAGCGCTGGTAACCTGCTCAGATAAAGATGATATAATAAAAGAGCATAAACAGAGCTAAACTGTAACTAATACATCTCAGATAAAGCAGGAAAAATAAAGTGCAGAAGTAAACTCTCAATAATACAAATATCTCTCCCAGCTCACTAATCAAATACAACCAGCTGGCCGAAGCCAGACCCAAAAAGAAATGAAAAGTAGAGTATCTGAGAGTATCAGGGTACATCTAGTAACTGAACTGGTGCCTGGGTAGACCGCTATCTAATCCGCGATCCTCTTACCTCGGTCCGCTGAGGAGGGTCCCGCAACTCCCGCAGACGACTCTGCAAAACAAAGGGAAAGAGAAAAAGGAAATACAGTGGGGAGTGAGAACTACTGTAGAGCAGTAGCCTCCTCCTAGTGGGTAAACCTCACACTCAAATGTGCCCACCAGGACTATAAGAGGCGGAAGAATAAAACAAGGTGGTAAGCTGTAAATATGCCAACTGATGAAGTATGAAGCTACCACTATATGCCTCTAAGATGCCCAGCTAAAAGTATAGCTAAAGGTATGCATCAGAATGTGAATGCCTGCCTGGGTAACCCAACCTAGTCACCGGCGAACACCGGTACTGCCCACTATGACTACTACCTCCCAAACTGGCTACGGGATGCAGACCGGCTCCTGACCGGCACAGTCCAATCCCGAGGGCGACAGACCAGCTCCTGACCGGCACGGTCCCGCCCGAAGGCAACAGACCGGCTCCTGACCGGCACGGTCACAAAATACACACTCCGGAGTGGCACTCGAGGGGAGCGACCCACACGAGTATAATGCCTCTGTAACAAGATAAACAAATAGTGGGAAACTCCATCCACTAGAGACCTGTTACCCAATCTGATGCATAAGCAACAATCACTATCCGGTCAACCGCCTACTGTCCGCGGTTGCCGCAATGCCCTGCCCCCACAGCCTGCCTGTCCCAAAACCCACAAATGTCTGACTACACTATCCCAGCCCATGCTCGAACCTGAGCGCACTATCCCCTCCTAAATCCAGATAACCGGAGAAAGAAGATAAAAGCATGGTTTCTCCTAAGTCAGTTCCAGCATGATAGTGTAGCAGAAAAAGGTGGCTTAACTAAATGACCATTCAAGCATGAAAAGTCCTTTATTTAAAAGCAGGGTTCAAGTATTATGATTTTTACAAGATAGAGGTATGCCACTAATTAAAACTTTCGTTTTGTCAAGTTATCCCATATCCGTTTATCATATAAGCATAAGGGGTCCCAAAGTGTACAAGCAATATAGTCCATCTTAGCAAACTTCCCCCCCCTTTACGTGAGGTTTAGGTGACATACTATTAGAAGAATTATCCATTAATTAATACTTAGTCCATTTTAAGATGCAAGCCCTAACATAAGTCCAATTCTCAATTAACATGCCATTTCACTTTTACCGGTTCATTTAGCAATGTAATAAGAAGCAACTCAAATAGGCCTAGTGGGGACATCACAAGTAGGAGGTTAAACAACGGTACCCACCTCGAGCGCTAAATCCAAGTCCTGACAGCGAAGTCCGCGCTCGATCCCCAAAAATCTCCGCAGTACTGCGTCACATGCTCCAAAGAATACATATACAATTAATATCCAAGTTTAATCCGAAATCTGTCCTCAAAAATCTGATTAACAGTTCAGCCATTTTCACCTGCGAAACGTGCCCAAGAAATTCCCAGAAAAATACTATTGCGATCTACGCGACGATCCGGTCGAAACAAGTACCTGCACGTTTTCCCACGATTTTTCTATGCTGAGAACCAAAATCGACAAGGGAGCCATCCCAAAGCAAGTCGATCACAAAAACTGAATCTGAAAGTACTGTAAACAGGGCTCCTCACCTTCGGAGAAAATTCAGGAAATTCCAAGAAAATTTGGGGAGATTCCTTGCAATGCGTAGATGCAAAACGCCTTTTGAATCACCTCAATTTGATGTCTGTGCGCGAAGTTATCACCAAAACAACACAGTGCTGTCCAAAGTTCCACCCCAGAAAATGAGGTCAAAAGATGATCCGAAAAACCCAAGAAAACCTCGGAATGGGAAAAACAAATAAACACAGAAAACGTAGCCCTACCTGTCACGAAGACGATGGCGCAAGAATCGCTGAAAAATACTGCCGGGGTAGCTCGGGGGAGTCCAAACACTGAAATGCGACGAAGGGAAACCCAAAGGAACGAGCGTCGCGCCGCGCCGTAAAATCCGAATCTCAAAGTGCGTGCCACCAGAAATCCTCAAACTTCACCAGGAGATGGAGAACTCGAAGGGGAGCAACTTTGCTGAAGACACCTTGGTGAGATGAGGCTCGGAAGTGGTGGAAAAAGTGAGAAGAAGGGAGCTCGGGCTGTTTAAATAGGCCTCACTAAACAATTGCCAAAATTCCCCCTGGGTCCCAATTTTCGGGCGCCCGGAAGTTTCCGGGCGCGCACAGTGCGGCCCGGCCCGAACTTTCGGGCGCGCACAGTGCGGCCCGGCCCAGCACGCCCCGTCGGACGGGATCCCGCGATCCGTCCGACCCGCCTCAGAGGCTGCCACGCGTCCCCCAAACAGGCGACAGCCGAATCCTCCATTCCTGCAACGCCTCGTGGCCACCTCCGGGAGTCGACACGCGTCCCTGGTCAGCCGGTCAGTCGCGCCTGCCCGCACAGTCTGCGCCCGCTGCCCCTCCTGCCCGCACAGTTGACCGGCCAATAGGAGAGCGCCACGTGTCCTGCCTCTGACCGCTGCACCCGGTGCACGAACCTCCGTGAGCCCGAACCAATGGTAACCTGCCACGTGTCCACCCCGGTGCACCGTGAACCAAAGCCCAACCATCCTGCTCTGTAGACCGGGAGCTGTGAGCCAGCCAACGGGGTGATGCCACGTGTCCTCCGCCTGGTGCACGACGGCCGGGTGGACCGCGCGCCTGCCCGCGCGCCCGCGCGCTGCCCGCGCCCTGTGCCGCCGCCGCTCCGCCTGCCCGAGGCCGCGCCGCCGCCCGCCGACGCTGCCCGCCGCCGCCGCCGCCGCCGGCGATCGCCGGAGTTACTGTTCCGGCAGTGAACAGTACCCGAAGCTCAGAAAAATGCAGTAAATAGTCCGTTTTGACCGTTTTCGCGCGCTGAGTCCGAATTTGATGTCCGTTTCGCCAAATTCCCACTCTAAAAATTGTCAAATGCCCCCGGAGTGGTATTCTTAGTCCAAATTTCGCGCCGAGCCCAATCTCAATATCCGTTTTCGCGCGAAAACACCTCTAAACCTTCGACGGGGTCCCCCGATTACCCGCGTGATCCATTTAAGTCCGAAGTCCAACACTTGTGTCCAATCGTGCCCCGAACACCTCCAGCACACCGCGTAGGCCTCCAATGGCCACCCCAATGCACCGCAACAACTCTGCGGAGATCCAGGTCATCACATCCTCCCCCACTAAAAGAAAGTTTCGTCCTCGAAACTAAAGTCATTCCTCAACACGGAATCTCAACCAACAGGGGGTAAATATCCAATCATCCACCACTCAAGCTCCCAATACTACCAAATACCTCATCCAGAGACGTGATGCAATCCTTGGGTCTCTAACCAAAACGAAACAAAGGCGAGCACTCCAGAGAACCACGCCACCTCAACTAGGTACAGCTGGGCTAACTGCTCGGCCATCAAGTAGTCTGCATCGATACAAGCATCTGCCCCTGCTAGGGCCTCAGATAATCCAACCACAAGTCCAACAACACCTAGCTCGATCCAAGTACCTCGGTACTCCCGAGGCATCCGATATAAGTCCCCCAACTGATCTCGTAACCTCAGATCTCTAATCCAAAACCGTCAGGATGTAGAAGCAATTTCCCAACTTCCCGGCATCAGCACACAGCCACCAGCAGTCGAGAGAACCAGACTGCAAAACAATCCTCGCGAAGATCCAATACCCTTGCAGCTGGTAAATCAAATCCTCCAAGCTTGACAGAAGGGTGCTAGCTCCCGATGATCACTTATCAAATTCTTACGGGTCCTCACAAAGCCGAAGTGAACCAACCTTCCACTACTCGAATAGCACCGGCGCCCCCAAAGGTGCCACACTTGGCCTGACACAATTCCAAACACATCAAATCCTGGAGTTGGGTCCTCAACTCCCAAACTGGTGTCATGCCAGACAACTCCGATAGGAGAACAGCCAAAAAGGGGTATCTCCAAGTCCTGATGCCGCCGCAGGTCCCTCAAACACACCAGCCAACAAGCTACTCACCCACTACGAGACATCCGCCTCGCTCACAAGGTCAAAACCAAAGAAGCGAAGATACTCTCAAGCAACCCAGGTACACCAACACCTCCAGGCCTGGCTCCCACGAGAACCGTCCTCGCAGCATAATCAGCTGCCGCGAAAAGGAAATAACCGAGCCAGCCTAACCGTCCTAAGTACCAAACCAAGCCCCACAACCAGGTCAAGACCATCAGGTCTACAGGTACAATCAAGGACTCAACTGCACCGGGCAGGACCCACAACACGTCCCTACGTGCTAAAGATCGGGAATACGACCTCCCGAACACCCGGTAACCGTCCTACCCTTAACCCAATGCAAGGAAGTACATGCACTCCTAACAAATGACTAGGATGCCCAAATGCAATACAATGCACAATCAATGCCGGTAAACACAGTAAAACCATACCTGCCCCCACAAGGTCGGCTGCTGTAAAATCCTCCACCTGAGCGGCGTAGACCCGACCGCCCTGATCCGGCGACTGATGATCCGCAGGGTAAAAAGGTGGTGATCCGCTCGCTGGAGCATAAGGCCACTGAGTCGACAACTGCTGCTGAGGCGAAAAAGGAGCCGATGCCGATGAGGGTGCCACTGAAGTCGAAAGGGGGCACGAAGCTCGAAGGTGGCCTGGCTGTCCACACTTGTAACAACAACCCCATCTCTGATCACAAGTGTGCGACAAATGAGGTCCTCCACAGAATATGCATCTGTCTCTATCGCGAAGCCGTGGCCGCCCCGACTGCTGCTGTCTCTGAGTCTGATGCTGAGACTCCTGCTGCTGCTGCGATGGCCACTGGGATCCACTAGACTCTCGCTGCTCCACACGCCCACGGCTAGGTGACTGAGGCCGTGGCGGTCTCCATGAACTAGTCTGTCCCTCATCCTCGGGTACTGGTCGTTTCCTCACGGAACTCTGCGCGACCATCCCGCCTCGCCTTGCCACCTCTGTGTCGCCTCTCTCCACCCAAGAGGCATGCTCGACGGCCTCCTGAAGGGTCTGGTGTCGCTGTGCATGCACAAGGATATAAATCTCGCTGCGGAGGCCTGCCTCGAATAACTCAACCTGATGTGGTCCATCCCGGGCGACATAGGGCACACAATTAAACAGCCGCATGAACTCCTGATGGTAATCCTGAACTGACCGGTCGCCCTGCTGAATGTTCTTCAAATCATCCTCCAGCTTCCTCTTCACGCTGGTCGAAAAATAGGTATCCACTATCATACGCCGAAACTCGGACCAGGGTAACTGTCGAGAAATCTGAAACTCCCGTGGCTCCACCCGACGCCACCAAAGGTCAGCATCTCCATCTAGGCAATGTACCGCCATATGAACTCTGTACCTCGGGTCGATGAAGAAATCCCTGAAAATCTTCTCCATCGCTGCTAACCATGTCCCAACCTCCCACGGCTGCATATCCCGCCCCGAGAACCTGGGCGGTCCGTGCTTACAAAACTTAACCAGTTTGTCAGCGAAGTCCTGCTCCTCAGCCGGGGTCAAAGGCTGGGCCACGCCCTGAGCCCCGCTACTCAATGATGGCGCCGTCGGCACAAGTGGTTCCACAGGTGGTGCCGGGGTCTCTGACACTGTCGGAGGCGGCGCCCCTCTCCGCGCCAGTAGCTGCTCAATCCGCTGCTCCTGCCGGCGGCTGCTCTCCGCCAATTGGGCTACCAAGGCCCTCAGCTCAGCAATCTCAGAAGATCCAGCCTGTCCTCGCTCAACAGGGGGTGTAGGGGCACCCCGGGTAGGAATCCGACGTCGGGGAGGCATCTGCCACACGAGAACCACAGATCAGTAACGAAACCACACTCGACCCAATCTAGCGAAAGTCAAAGGCATCCTCCTATTACTGTAACCTTATGTTGTCTGCAGCCAACATAACAGTTCACCAGAAATAGGACATGCCAATCCCTCTTCACTCACTGGAAGAGTCAAATAAACACATAACCAAATTGCCGACTTTCGCATAATGTCACGTCACTCACGTCCTGCCTTCCTAGGGTCTGCCAAAAGCCTAGGGTTTCCTAAGTCCCAACTGACCTATCCCTAAGCTCTGATACCAACTTAATCTGTCACGCCCCGGGTGTATACCGGAACCCGGGCTCGTCTACAGATCCGCCGTGTACACGGAATTTCCCGTGTACACGAAGCGCTGGTAACCTGCTCAGATAAAGATGATATAATAAAAGAGCATAAACAGAGCTAAACTGTAACTAATACATCTCAGATAAAGTAGGAAAAATAAAGTGCAGAAGTAAACTCTCAATAATACAAATATCTCTCCCAGCTCACTAATCAAATACAACCAGCTGGCCGAAGCCAGACCCA
This sequence comes from Tillandsia fasciculata, assembly GCA_029168755.2. Lineage (NCBI taxonomy): Eukaryota > Viridiplantae > Streptophyta > Magnoliopsida > Poales > Bromeliaceae > Tillandsia > Tillandsia fasciculata. The sequence goes on from CM054952.1 coordinate 6,723,653, forward strand.
AAAAGAAATGAAAAGTAGAGTATCTGAGAGTATCGGGGTACATCTAGTACCTGAACTGGTGCCTGGGTAGACCGCTATCTAATCCGCGATCCTCTTACCTCGGTCCGCTGAGGAGGGTCCCGCAACTCCCGCAGACGACTCTGCAAAACAAAGGGAAAGAGAAAAAGGAAACAGTGGGGAGTGAGAACTACTGTAGAACAGTAGCCTCCTCCTAGTGGGTAAACCTCACACTCAAATGTGCCCACCAGGACTATAAGAGGCGGAAGAATAAAACAAGGTGGTAAGCTGTAAATATGCCAACTGATGAAGTATGAAGCTACCACTATATGCCTCTAAGATGCCCAGCTAAAAGTATAGCTAAAGGTATGCATCAGAATGTGAATGCCTGCCTGGGTAACCCAACCTAGTCACCGGCGAACACCGGTACTGCCCACTATGACTACTAACTCCCAAACTGGCTACGGGATGCAGACCGGCTCCTAACCGGCACGGTCCAATCCCGAGGGCGAGAGACCGGCTCCTGACCGGCACGGTCCCGCCCGAAGGCAACAGACCGGCTCCTGACCGGCACGGTCACAAAATACACACTCCGGAGTGGCACTCGAGGGGAGCGACCCACACGAGTATAATGCCTCTGTAACAAGATAAACAAATAGTGGGAAACTCCATCCACTAGAGACCTGTTACCCAATCTGATGCATAAGCAACAATCACTATCCGGTCAACCGCCTACTGTCCGCAGTTGCCGCAATGCCCTGCCCCCACAGCCTGCCTGTCCCAAAACCCACAAATGTCTGACTACACTATCCCAGCCCTTGCTCGAACCCGAGCGCACTATCCCCTCCTAAATCCAGATAACCGGAGAAAGAAGATAAAAGCATGGTTTCTCCTAAGTCAGTTCCAGCATGATAGTGTAGCAGAAAAAGGTGGCTTAACTAAATGACCATTCAAGCATGCAAAGTCCTTTATTTAAAAGCAGGGTTAAGTATTATGATCTTTTACAAGATAGAGGTATGCCACTAATTAAACTTTCGTTTTGTCAAGTTATCCCATATCCGTTTATCATATAAGCATAAGGGGTCCCAAAGTGTACAAGCAATATAGTCCATCTTAGCAAACTCCCCCCCTTTACGTGAGGTTTAGGTGACATACTATTAGAAGAATTATCCATTAATTAATACTTAGTCCATTTTAAGATGCAAGCCCTAACATAAGTCCAATTCTCAATTAACATGCCATTTCACTTTTACCGGTTCATTTAGCAATGTAATAAGAAGCAACTCAAATAGGCCTAGTGGGGACATCACAAGTAGGAGGTTAAACAACGGTACCCACCTCGAGCGCTAAATCCAAGTCCTGACAGCGAAGTCCGCGCTCGATCCCCAAAATCTCCGCAGTACTGCGTCACATGCTCCAAAGAATACATATACAATTAATAACCAAGTTTAATCCGAAATCTGTCCTCAAAAATCTGTTTAACAGTTCAGCCATTTTCACCTGCGAAACGTGCCCAAGAAATTCCCAGAAAAATACTATTGCGATCTACGCGACGATCCGGTCGAAACAAGTACCTGCACGTTTTCCCACGATTTTCCTATGCTGAGAACCAAAATCGACAAGGGAGCCATCCCAAAGCAAGTCGATCACAAAAACTGAATCTGAAAGTACTGTAAACAGGGCTCCTCACCTTCGGAGAAAATTCAGGAAATTCCAAGAAAATTTGGGGAGATTCCTTGCAATGCGTAGATGCAAAACGCCTTTTGAATCACCCCAATTTGAGGTCTGTGCGCGAAGTTATCACCAAAACAACACAGTGCTGTCCAAAGTTCCACCCCAGAAAATGAGGTCAAAAGATGATCCGAAAAACCCAAGAAAACCTCGGAATGGGAAAAACAAATAAACACAGAAAACGTAGCCCTACCTGTCACGAAGACGATGGCACAAGAATCGCTGAAAAATACAGCCGGGGTAGCTCGGGGGAGTCCAAACACTGAAATGCGACGAAGGGAAACCCAAAGGAACGAGCGTCGCGCCGCGCCGTAAAATCCGAATCTCAAAGTGCGTGCCACCAGAAATCCTCAAACTTCACCAGGAGATGGAGAACTCGAAGGGGAGCAACTTTGCTGAAGACACCTTGGTGAGATGAGGCTCGGAAGTGGTGGAAAAAGTGAGAAGAAGGGAGCTCGGGCTGTTTAAATAGGCCTCACTAAACAATTGCCAAAATTCCCCTGGGTCCCAATTTTCGGGCGCCCGGAAGTTTCCGGGCGCGCACAGTGCGGCCCGGCCCGAACTTTCGGGCGCGCACAGTGCGGCCCGGCCCAGCACGCCCCGTCGGACGGGATCCCGCGATCCGTCCGACCCGCCTCAGAGGCTGCCACGCGTCCCCCAAACAGGCGACAGCCGAATCCTCCATTCCTGCAACGCCTCGTGGCCACCTCCGGGAGTCGACACGCGTCCCTGGTCAGCCGGTCAGTCGCGCCTGCCCGCACAGTCTGCGCCCGCTGCCCCTCCTGCCCGCACAGTTGACCGGCCAATAGGAGAGCGCCACGTGTCCTGCCTCTGACTGCTGCACCCGGTGCACGAACCTCCGTGAGCCCGAACCAATGGTAACCTGCCACGTGTCCACCCCGGTGCACCGTGAACCAAAGCCCAACCATCCTGCTCTGTAGACCGGGAGCTGTGAGCCAGCCAACGGGGTGATGCCACGTGTCCTCCGCCTGGTGCACGACGGCCGGGTGGACCGCGCGCCTGCCCGCGCGCCCGCGCGCTGCCCGCGCCCTGTGCCGCCGCCGCTCCGCCTGCCCGAGGCCGCGCCGCCGCCCGCCGACGCTGCCCGCCGCCGCCGCCGCCGCCGGCGATCGCCGGAGTTACTGTTCCGGCGGTGAACAGTACCCGAAGCTCAGAAAAATGCAGTAAATAGCCCGTTTTGACCGTTTTCGCGCGCTGAGTCCGAATTTGATGTCCGTTTCGCCAAATTCCCACTCTAAAAATTGTCAAATGCCCCCGGAGTGGTAATCTTAGTCCAAATTTCGCGCCGAGCCCAAACTCAATATCCGTTTTCGCGCGAAAACACCTCTAAACCTTCGACGGGGTCCCCCGATTACCCGCGTGATCCATTTAAGTCCGAAGTCCAACACTTGTGTCCAATCGTGCCCCGAACACCTCCAGCACACCGCGTAAGCCTCCAATGGCCACCCCAATGCACCGCAACAACTCTGCGGTGATCCAGGTCATCACATCCTCCCCCACTAAAAGAAAGTTTCGTCCTCGAAACTAAAGTCATTCCTCAACACGGAATCTCAACCAACAGGGGGTAAATATCCAATCATCCACCACTCAAGCTCCCAATACTACCAAATACCTCATCCAGAGACGTGATGCAATCCTTGGGTCTCTAACCAAAACGAAACAAAGGCGAGCACTCCAGAGAACCACGCCACCTCAACTAGGTACAGCTGGGCTAACTGCTCGGCCATCAAGTAGGCTGCATCGATACAAGCATCTGCCCCTGCTAGGGCCTCAGATAATCCAACCACAAGTCCAACAACACCTAGCTCGATCCAAGCACCTCGGTACTCCCGAGGCATCCCATATAAGTCCCCCAACTGATCTCGTAACCTCAGATCTCTAATCCAAAACCGTCAGGATGTAGAAGCAATTTCCCAACTTCCCGGCATCAGCACACAGCCACCAGCGGTCGAGAGAACCAGACTGCAAAACAATCCTCGCGAAGATCCAATACCCTTGCAGCTGGTACATCAAATCCTCCAAGCTTGACAGAAGGGTGCCCGCTCCCGATGATCGCCTTATCAAATTCTTACGGGTCCTCACAAAGCCGAAGTGAACCAACCTTCCACTACTCGAATAGCACCGGCGCCCCCGAAGGTGCCACACTTGGCCTGACACAATTCCCAACACATCAAATCCTGGAGTTGGGTCCTCAACTCCCAAACTGGTGTCGTGCCAGACAATTCCGATAGGAGAACAGCCAAAAAGGGGTATCTCCAAGTCCTGATGCCGCCGCAGGTCCCTCAAACACACCAGCCAACAAGCTACTCACCCACTACGAGACATCCGCCTCGCTCACAAGGTCAAAACCAAAGAAGCGAAGGTACTCTCAAGCAACCCAGGTCCACCAGCACCTCCGGGCCTGGCTCCCACGAGAACCGTCCTCGCAGCATAATCCGCTGCTGCGAAAAGGAAATAACCGAGCCAGCCCAACCGTCCTAAGTACCAAACCAGGCCCCACAACCAGGTCAAGACCATCAGGTCTACAGGTACAATCAAGGACTCAACTGCACCGGGCAGGACCCACAACACGTCCCTACGTGCTAAAGATCGGGAATACGACCTCCCGAACACCCGGTAACCGTCCTACCCTTAAACCAATGCAAGGAAGTACATGCACTCCTAACAAATGACTAGGATGCCCAAATGCAATACAATGCACAATCAATGCCGGTAAACACAGTAAAACCATACCTGCCCCCACAAGGTCGGCTGCTGTAAAATCCTCCACCTGAGCGGCGTAGACCCGACTGCCCTGATCCGGCGACTGATGATCCGCAGGGTAGAAAGGTGGTGATCCGCTCGCTGGAGCATGAGGCCACTGAGTCGACAACTGCTGCTGAGGCGAAAAAGGAGCCGATGCCGATGAGGGTGCCACTGAAGTCGAAAGGGGGCACGAAGCTCGAAGGTGGCCTGGCTGTCCACACTTGTAACAACAACCCCATCTCTGATCACAAGTGTGCGACAAATGAGGTCCTCCACAGAATATGCATCTGTCTCTATCGCGAAGCCGTGGCCGCCCCGACTGCTGCTGTCTCTGAGTCTGATGCTGAGACTCTTGCTGCTGCTGTGATGGCCACTGGGATCCACTAGACTCACGCTGCTCCACCCGCCCACGGCTAGGTGACTGAGGCCGTGGCGGTCTCCATGAACTAGTCTGTCCCTCATCCTCGGGTACTGGTCGTTTCCTCACGGAACTCTGCGCGACCATCACGCCTCGTCTTGCCACCTCTGTGTCGCCTCTCTCCACCCAAGAGGCATGCTCGACGGCCTCCTGAAGGGTCTGGTGTCGCTGTGCATGCACAAGGATATAAATCTCGCTGCGGAGGCCTGTCTCGAATAACTCAACCTGATGTGGTCCATCCCGGGCGACATAGGGCACACAATTAAACAGCCGCATGAACTCCTGATGGTAATCCTGAACTGACCGGTCGCCCTGCTGAATGTTCTTCAGGTCATCCTCCAGCCTCCTCTTCACGCTGGTCGAAAAATAGGTATCCACTATCATACGCCGAAACTCGGACCAGGGTAACTGTCGAGAAATCTGAAACTCCCGTGGCTCCACCCGACGCCACCAAAGGTCAGCATCTCCATCTAGGCAATGTACCGCCATATGAACTCTGTACTTCGGGTCGATGAAGAAATCCCTGAAAATCTTCTCCATCGCTGCTAACCATGTCCCAACCTCCCACGGCTGCATATCCCGCCCCGAGAACCTGGGCGGTCCGAGCTTACAAAACTTAACCAGTTTGTCAGCGAAGTCCTGCTCCTCAGCCGGGGTCAAAGGCTGGGCCACGCCCTGAGCCCCGCTACTCAATGATGGCACCGTCGGCACGAGTGGTTCCACAGGTGGTGCCGGGGTCTCTGACACTGTCGGAGGCGGCGCCCCTCTCCGCGCCAGTAGCTGCTCAATCCGCTGCTCTTGCCGGCGGCTGCTCTCCGCCAATTGGGCTACCAAGGCCCTCAGCTCAGCAATCTCAGAAGATTCAGCCTGTCCTCGCTCAACAGGGGGTGTAGGGGCACCCCGGGTAGGAATCCGACGTCGGGGAGGCATCCTGCCACACGAAGAACCACAGATCAGTAACGAAACCACACTCGACCCAATCTAGCGAAAGTCAAAGGCATCCTCCTATTACTGTAACCTTATGTTGTCTGCAGCCAACATAACAGTTCACCAGAAATAGGACATGCCAATCCCTCTTCACTCACTGGAAGAGTCAAATAAACACATAACCAAATTGCCGACTTTCGCATAATGTCACGTCACTCACGTCCTGCCTTCCTAGGGTCTGCCAAAAGCCTAGGGTTTCCTAAGTCCCAACTGACCTATCCCTAAGCTCTGATACCAACTTAATCTGTCACGCCCCGGGTGTATACCGGAACCCGGGCTCGTCTACAGATCCGCCGTGTACACGGAATTTCCCGTGTACACGAAGCGCTGGTAACCTGCTCAGATAAAGATGATATAATAAAAGAGCATAAACAGAGCTAAACTGTAACTAATACATCTCAGATAAAGTAGGAAAAATAAAGTGCAGAAGTAAACTCTCAATAATACAAATATCTCTCCCAGCTCACTAATCAAATACAACCAGCTGGCCGAAGCCAGACCCAAAAAGAAATGAAAAGTAGAGTATCTGAGAGTATCGGGGTACATCTAGTACCTGAACTGGTGCCTGGGTAGACCGCTATCTAATCCGCGATCCTCTTACCTCGGTCCGCTGAGGAGGGTCCCGCAACTCCCGCAGACGACTCTGCAAAACAAAGGGAAAGAGAAAAAGGAAATACAGTGGGGAGTGAGAACTACTGTAGAGCAGTAGCCTCCTCCTAGTGGGTAAACCTCACACTCAAATGTGCCCACCAGGACTATAAGAGGCGGAAGAATAAAACAAGGTGGTAAGCTGTAAATATGCCTACTGATGATGTATGAAGCTACCACTATATGCCTCTAAGATGCCCAGCTAAAAGTATAGCTAAAGGTATGCATCAGAATGTGAATGCCTGCCTGGGTAACCCAACCTAGTCACCGGCGAACACCGGTACTGCCCACTATGACTACTAACTCCCAAACTGGCTACGGGATGCAGACCGGCTCCTAACCGGCACGGTCCAATCCCGAGGGCGAGAGACCGGCTCCTGACCGGCACGGTCCCGCCCGAAGGCAACAGACCGGCTCCTGACCGGCACGGTCACAAAATACACACTCCGGAGTGGCACTCGAGGGGAGCGACCCACACGAGTATAATGCCTCTGTAACAAGATAAACAAATAGTGGGAAACTCCATCCACTAGAGACCTGTTACCCAATCTGATGCATAAGCAACAATCACTATCCGGTCAACCGCCTACTGTCCGCGGTTGCCGCAATGCCCTGCCCCCACAGCCTGCCTGTCCCAAAACCCACAAATGTCTGACTACACTATCCCAGCCCTTGCTCGAACCCGAGCGCACTATCCCCTCCTAAATCCAGATAACCGGAGAAAGAAGATAAAAGCATGGTTTCTCCTAAGTCAGTTCCAGCATGATAGTGTAGCAGAAAAAGGTGGCTTAACTAAATGACCATTCAAGCATGAAAAGTCCTTTATTTAAAAGCAGGGTTTAAGTATTATGATCTTTTACAAGATAGAGGTATGCCACTAATTAAAACTTTCGTTTTGTCAAGTTATCCCATATCCGTTTATCATATAAGCATAAGGGGTCCCAAAGTGTACAAGCAATATAGTCCATCTTAGCAAACTTCCCCCCCCTTTACGTGAGGTTTAGGTGACATACTATTAGAAGAATTATCCATTAATTAATACTTAGTCCATTTTAAGATGCAAGCCCTAACAGTAAGTCCAATTCTCAATCAACATGCCATTTCACTTTTACCGGTTCATTTAGCAACGTAATAAGAAGCAACTCAAATAGGCCTAGTGGGGACATCACAAGTAGGAGGTTAAACAACGGTACCCACCTCGAGCGCTAAATCCAAGTCCTGACAGCGAAGTCCGCGCTCGATCCCCAAAAATCTCCGCAGTACTGCGTCACATGCTCCAAAGAATACATATACAATTAATAACCAAGTTTAATCCGAAATCTGTCCTCAAAAATCTGTTTAACAGTTCAGCCATTTTCACCTGCGAAACGTGCCCAAGAAATTCCCAGAAAAATACTATTGCGATCTACGCGACGATCCGGTCGAAACAAGTACCTGCACGTTTTCCCACGATTTTCCTATGCTGAGAACCAAAATCGACAAGGGAGCCATCCCAAAGCAAGTCGATCACAAAAACTGAATCTGAAAGTACTGTAAACAGGGCTCCTCACCTTCGGAGAAAATTCAGGAAATTCCAAGAAAATTTGGGGAGATTCCTTGCAACGCGTAGATGGAAAACGCCTTTTGAATCACCCCAATTTGAGGTCTGTGCGCGAAGTTATCACCAAAACAACACAGTGCTGTCCAAAGTTCCACCCCAGAAAATGAGGTCAAAAGATGATCCGAAAAACCCAAGAAAACCTCGGAATGGGAAAAACCAATAAACACAGAAAACGTAGCCCTACCTGTCACGAAGACGATGGCGCAAGAATCGCTGAAAAATACAGCCGGGGTAGCTCGGGGGAGTCCAAACACTGAAATGCGACGAAGGGAAACCCAAAGGAACGAGCGTCGCGCCGCGCCGTAAAATCCGAATCTCGAAGTGCGTGCCACCAGAAATCCTCAAACTTTACCAGGAGATGGAGAACTCGAAGGGGAGCAACTTTGCTGAAGACACCTTGGTGAGATGAGGCTCGGAAGTGGTGGAAAAAGTGAGAAGAAGGGAGCTCGGGCTGTTTAAATAGGCCTCACTAAACAATTGCCAAAATTCCCCCTGGGTCCCAATTTTCGGGCGCCCGGAAGTTTCCGGGCGCGCACAGTGCGGCCCGGCCCAGCACGCCCCGTCGGACGGGATCCCGCTATCCGTCCGACCCGCCTCAGAGGCTGCCACGCGTCCCCCAAACAGGCGACAGCTGAATCCTCCATTCCTGCAACGCCGCGTGGCCACCTCCGGGAGTCGACACGCGTCCCTGGTCAGCCGGTCAGTCGCGCCTGCCCGCACAGTCTGCGCCCGCTGCCCCTCCTGCCCGCACAGTTGACCGGCCAATAGGAGAGCGCCACGTGTCCTGCCTCTGACTGCTGCACCCGGTGCACGAACCTCCGTGAGCCCGAACCAATGGTAACCTGCCACGTGTCCACCCCGGTGCACCGTGAACCAAAGCCCAACCATCCTGCTCTGTAGACCGGGAGCTGTGAGCCAGCCAACGGGGTGATGCCACGTGTCCTCCGCCTGGTGCACGACGGCCGGGTGGACCGCGCGCCTGCCCGCGCGCCCGCGCGCTGCCCGCGCCCTGTGCCGCCGCCGCTCCGCCTGCCCGAGGCCGCGCCGCCGCCCGCCGCCGCCGCCGCCGCCAGCGATCGCCGGAGTTACTGTTCCGGCGGTGAACAGTACCCGAAGCTCAGAAAAATGCAGTAAATAGCCCGTTTTGACCGTTTTCGCGCGCTGAGTCCGAATTTGATGTCCGTTTCGCCAAATTCCCACTCTAAAAATTGTCAAATGCCCCCGGAATGGTATTCTTAGTCCAAATTTCGCGCCGAGCCCAAACTCAATATCCGTTTTCGCGCGAAAACACATCTAAACCTCCGACGGGGTCCCCCGATTACCCGCGTGATCCATTTAAGTCCGAAGTCAAACACTTGTGTCCAATCGTGCCCCGAACACCTCCAGCACACCGCGTAAGCCTCCAATGGCCACCCCAATGCACCGCAACAGCTCTGCGGAGATCCAGGTCATCACAACGTGTCCCCGCTCCGGTCCACCGTACACCCCGCTATGCTCCGTGGACCGCGACCCATGAACCAACCAATGGGAAACTGCCACGTGGCCCCCCGTTCCGGTGCACGCCGGCCGCGTGGACCGCGCACCCTGCCCGCGCCCACGCGCCCTGCCCGCGCCGCTCTCCGCCTGCCCGAGGCCGCGCCGCCGCCCTCCGCCGCTGCCCGCCGCCGCCGGCTATCGCCGGAGTTACTGTTCCGGCGGTGAACGGTAACCCGTGCCCAAAAAGTCAAGTAGGTAGTCCATTTTGACCGTTTTCGCGCGCTGAATCCGAATTTGACGTCCATTTTGCCAAATTCCAACTCTAAAAATTGCCGGAGGCTCCCGGAAATGTATTCTTAGCCCGAATTTCGTGCGGAGCCCAAATTTGATATCCGGTTCGCGCGAAACCACCTCTAAACCCTCCACGGGGGTCCTCCGATCACCCACGTGATGCAAATAAGCTCGAGGTCCAACACTTGTGCCCCAGACACCTCCGACACACCATGTAAGCCTCCAAAGCCACCCCCAATGCACTACAGCAGCTCTGCGGGGATCCGGGTCATCACATCCTCCCCCACTAAAAGAAAGTTTCGTCGTCGAAACTAAAATCGTTCCTCAACACGGAATCTCAACCAAATAAAGGGGGTAAATATCCAATCATCCACCACTCGAGTTCCCAAGGCTGACAAATACCTCCTCCAGAGACGCGATGCGGTCCTCGGGTCTCCAACTAGAACAAAGTAAAGGCGGGCACTCCAGAAAAGCCGTACCAACTCAACCAAGTACAGCTGGGCTAACCGCTCGAGCTACCAAGTAATCTGCATCGGTACACAAGCCTCCGCTCCTCCCAGGGCCTCAGATAATCTAACCACAAGTCTATCGGCACACAAGCTCGATTCGAATACCTCTGTACTCCCGAGGTATCCAATATAAGTCCTCCAACTGATCACATAACTCTGATCTCTAATCCAAAACCATCAAGGTGTAGCAACACCTCCCCAACTCTCGGGCATCGGCACACAACAATACGCAGTTGGAAGAACCGGATCGCAAATCAATCTTCGAGAAGATCCCGTACCCTTGCAGCTGGTAAATCCAATCCTCCAGGCTCGAAAAAGTACCAGCTCCAGACGATCACTTCATCAAATTCCGGGAGTTGTGCCCACAACTCCCAAACCAGTGACGTGTTAGGCACTCCAAAAGGAAAAGAGCCCTCAGTGACACCATCATACGCCACGTCTGCCTCGACAGTCCACACAGCGCCAGCTGTGGCATCAACAAACTCAACCCCAAATAGCTCTCCTGCTCCGGGTATCCGCCACCACAGTGGCCCTATCGGGGTGATGTTGGATGCTTGCCACAAATCCAACTGTAACTTCATAGCTACTATGGGGGGCATCACTGTATATCACAAATCCATCTCCCAACACTGGCGATGCTGAAATCAGGACTGGTATCAATCTCATCACCCATTCGTCAAGCTCTGCTGGCACTATCCGGCTCACAAGCTCCTCACCTCAACAAATAACTGCCGGTCTCAGCCATTCTCGCATAGCATCCATTCTGGCCAGATTTCCACCACCGCCTAACTTGTACCACAACAACTTGGCATAGCTTCTTCCTCGCAGACCTTGCCACACCGTCTACCAGTGCTCCACCAGCTCTAAACCATACAGAGATGGGGTAAAATCAAAATATCCCAGAAGAATACCCCCAATAATTCTTCCAAGTGCAGCTGGAACACACAATTCCTCAAATCCTAAGATGACAGGGCCTTAGTCATTCCATTTGTCCCCACTGCACCCACAATGCCCCCTACCAGGTCCTGAACCCCGTCTGGCGAGGTACCCGACTGAATGATCCCAAAAAGATACCTGCGTCCTAAGCAGGCCACTGTCGGGGTATAACTCCATCAAAAGGTCCCAAATAATATCCGGACCTGCCTGCGGTCACACCACACAAGGACCCTCACTGCCGTGTGCCAACGACGTGGCACTGGATCGAACAGACCCTCGATCCAACAAATCCTGCGACTGCGCCATCAGCTCTGTCAGCTCTATAGGTGATATCCAATGAGGTGCTATCGGGGTTGGCGTGGTTTCCTGAACCACGTCAATCGCAATCTCAATCTCCCTAACCGGCGGCATCATCATCAGCTCCGGTGGAATCACACCCGGGATCTCACGACACAGGAATAATCCTCGCGTCCCGGTGCCGCCGTTGGCACCTCTCGCATTGTCGCTACAACTTGTGTGCTCTGACTGTCTCAAAGAACAAGTCTCTAATGTCTGCCTTGCAGAAGATCATAATCTTCTCTCTCCGCAGTCATACACCATGTGGCACTGTGCCAACCAATTCCACGCACTGGGTCAAACACTGAACAGGCACAAATATCAATAAGTCCGCCGATACCACTCGGGGTCTCAACTGCACTGGGCTTGATCCACAAGCCTCCCCCACATGCACCATCCCAACAGGAACCTGTACCTCCAGTGCATGTGGTAACAAATCTGCCTCTAGTCCATGCAGGAATGCAACATGCTCTAACTCCGACTGCTGTGATGAAATCACACCTGCGACGACCTGATCCACTGCCTTGGTGCCCTCCACTCAAGCAGCACAGTCTCAACCGCTCAATGTAGGTGGTCGTCACTTAATCCGCCTGAAATTCAAGGCTATCCACCAAAAGAAGCACAATTCTCCGCCTTTGCTCACACTGAGGCGATGAATTCGGTCTTCCACAGACAGTAAACCCACGCTACCGCTGCGCCACTCTGATAACGATGTGGATGCTGTCACCGGGGTCCACCTGACCTCTGACATTTCAGAAAATCCATTATTACAATCGTCATATGACAAAACACAATTGATTCCTGCAATTCCTCATTCAATCATCCTCACTCAGCTCACCCCTCAAACACATCCATTGTACCCCAAACACAAACGTTATCAATCACAAAGGGTAACCTTCCTTTGGATAAGTTTTACAAAATCCATCCACAAGGATGTCCACCATCTAGGAAAGGAAAACGAAAGTGCCTCTACCAGCCGATCTGTCCTCCAACACTTAGCGCCAGGCACCTCTATCCAGAACTCACCTCTGGCGACAGATCCCTATCCAAAGGAACTGCAATAGCACGCTCCATACACAATGCCTACTCCATCGAGGCATGCAAAATCCAAAATCCAAAACAGAGGGATCAGATAAACTAAAAGGGTATCCTGGCGCAATCCACTCCCAGTCGCGCACATCCTATGCGCTTCGTCCCACGAAACCTGGAGCGCACAGTTCAACAACTGCATAAACTCTCTAGCACAGGGAGACTCTTAATTGATCACTCCATCACCACCAACCACGATTCTGCCTCCAGAGGCTCCAACTCAAATCCATGAATCGGGGTGGTTCATCTGCCAAAACTGGCTCCATCCATCAATGATGTCCCACAACTCATCAACTGTCAACTATCCGCCCCGCCTCGGTGCCGCAACACAAAACATTAGCACGGAGGGGGCCACTTGCCCCAACGGCGCCTCAGAAATCACTGCCGCTGAGGATACTGTAACCAGGTGGTCTCAGGGGAAAAACACTGTCGGGCTGCCCACTGCTCCGACAACTGTGTCACCCAGACCAGCGGCTCACTCTGCCGCTGATATTCCTCAGACAATCCTGTCATCTGGGTCCGGAGCTCTCTGACCTCAATCCGGATATCCGGCCCCAAAACAATCTGCTCAAGCTCCACCGCTGCGACGAGTGCACACCAATCCGCACAACGCGTCGGGGAGACACCGCTCACCCCGACCAACTGCACCACAGCACAAAACACAACTCGACCCAATCCGGCGAGAGTCTAGAGCATGTCAACCGTTCCGCCGCATTATGTTGTCTGCAGCCAACATAATTGCTTAGGAGAATAAACATGCCAATCACCCATCCCATCACTTGGGAGAGGTATAAAACTCAATCAGGACTCTCGCAAAACTCACGACTCTCTCGAAGTCATCCTAGGGTCCTGCCATAAGCCTAGGGTTTCTACAGTCCCAACTGACCTATCCCTAAGCTCTGATACCAACCTAATCTGTCACGCCCCGGGGTCGAAACTGCGACCCGGGCTCGCCAACAGATCCGCCACCTATGCCAAAACCCGCATAGGCGAAGCGTCTAACCTGCAAAAGATAGTACTATAGCTACACAAATATCAGAGCTGAAATAAAAATGCTGTAAAATAAAATCCAATCACTGAACAATATGAAATAAAGTACAATATCCATTTCCTCAAATACAGATAATCATCATACCATGTCCTCAGTACAGCATCTCTCAACTATAAAAGGAGATAAACTAAAACTATAGTACATCAGTCTCAACATCAGTCTCTCCAAATACAAAAGATCTCTCTCCTCCAGATAAACAGTAAAAACCAGCCAACAGCTACGAGGAATCTCCAACCAGGGGGATACAGCTACACTCCTCGGGTGATAAAGATCTAGCTCGTGACTTCCTCGCCTCGGACAACGATCGAAGATCAGCAACTCCCAAAGAGGACTCTGCAAAACAGGAGGAAAGGAAAGAGAGGGAAACAACAATGGGGGTGAGAACCACTAGTAAACCAGTAGCCTCCCCCTGTGGGTAAAGCCTCAAGCTCCGGCGTACCCACTAAGTCTACTAGAGGCAATAAAAGGGCAAGTAGTAAAGCTGTAAACAGAACTACTGAATAAAAGGGGAAACCACAACAAGTATGCCTCTAAATGCAATACCGAAGGAAATGACGGTATGAATGCATCAGAAAACAGTATCTGACCAAATAGACCCAATCTAATGCCACCAGTAAAAACTGGTACTGCCTGCTCTGCTGTCGAACTCAAGAACTCAGTATCTCCACTGTCCAAATGACCCGGAACCCAACACGGTCTGACCGGAACCCAACACGGTCTAACGCCTACTCCGGAGTGGCACTCGAGGGGAGCGACCCACACGAGTAAAGTATCTCTGTAACCAATGTCTCACAATAGCAGGACTGGATCAATACTATGATCAAAGTGGGAAACTCCGTCCACTAATAAAACCCCGATCTGATGCAATAATACTCAAAAAGTGGGAAATACCATCCACTAGGAAAATCTGATATCCAATCTGATGCAACAGTAAACATCCGGTCAACCGCCCAAAATCCGCGGTCACCGCAATAACCCACAACCCACAATTGGGTAAAATAATCAAGATCCGGTCAACCGCCTACTGTCCGCGGTTGCCGCAGTAACCCACAATCCAACATCAAGTACACCCTGTCACTGACCCTCAGGTCCCGGCTACACTTGTCACGCCCCGGGTGTAAACCAGAACCCGGGCCCGTCTACAGATCCGCCGTGCACACGGTATTTCCCGCGTACACGAAGCGCCAAACCTGCTCAGATATAAGAGATAATAATAAATGAGCAATAAAAACAGAGCTGAACTAAAACTAATACATCTCAGACTGAAGCTGGAAATAAAATACAATACATCTGTATAAATGATACATCTGTCTCTCCCAGCTCACCAAAATAAATACAACCTGCTGGCAAAAGCCAGTCCCAAAGTAAAAGTACAATCGTCTGAGGAAATACGGGTACACCAACAGTCCAGCTAACACGCTCATCCTGCCTCGAAGTCTATCTACTCAGCCGTCCTCTCTCCTCGACCCGCCGCAGAAAACCCAGCAGCACCCGCAGAAGACACTGCAAAACAAGGGAGAAGAAAAAGAGGAAAGAAGAATGGGGGTAAGACTACCAGTAAACCAGTAGCCTCCCCTAGTGGGTAAAACCTCAAACCCTGACACACCCCTAGGTCTACCAGAGGCAAAAAGGAAAGAAGTGCGGTAAGCAATGATGTCTGCTGAAAACAGGAACTACCACTACTATGCCTCTAATATGCCAAGCTAAAGAGATAGCTAACAGTATGCATCAGAATGTAAATGCCTGCCTGCCTGGACCCAATCGATACACTAGTAAGAACTGGTACTGCCTGCCTTGCCTGCCTGCCAAATCGGGTATGCCAGTCTACGCATAACACCGATAGGGGATGAGAGTCCCGAGGACTCGAAGCCTGTAAAACGCACACTCCGGAGTGGCACTCGAGGGGAGCGACTCACACGAGTAAAATGCCTGAGTAACAAGTACCATAGATCAGCAGGACTGGATCATGACTCTGATCAAAGTGGGAAAACCCATCCACTAAAGGGAAACCCGATCCCAACCTGATGCAAGATAAACAAATAGTGGGAAACCCCATCCACTAGAGACCTGATACCCAATCTGATGCATAAGCAACCTCCGGTCAACCGCCCAAGGTCCGCGGTTGCCGCAATACCCTGCCATCAAGCCTGCCTGTCCCAAAATCCAAGATCCACAATCGGGTAGAATAATCGATATCCGGTCAACCGCCTACTGTTCGCGGTTGCCGCAATAACCCCCAAGTCCGACATCAAGTACACCCTGTCTCCGACCCCAAGGTCCCGGCTACACTATCCCAAACCCCCGCTCGAACCCGAGCAACATGACTCGAAAGTCTAAATAAGTAGGAGAAAGAAAGCAATCATGGTTTCTCCTAAGTCAAATCCCAATATGATAGTGTAGCAATAAAAGATGGCCTATCTAGATGTCCATACAAGCATGCAAGTGTTCTCAAGGAAATATAATTAAAGGCATTAATCATTAACAGTATCCACCTACGCATGTCGTCTACCCTCAAGTAGTACCATCAACAGGATAATCATATAGTCCAAAATAAATATTCCATTCCACATGCAAGGTTAACCGCTATCAATAATCATATAGTCCAAAATAGATATTCCATTCCACATGCAAGGTTAACCGCTATCAAAGCAACCCTATTCCCACACCGGCATGCATGAACCCAACCCCAATCATGATTAATCAAGATGTCCAATAAAGGGGATCACTCTAATATTCCTAGTGAGCATGTCAAAATAGAGGCAAGAACAACCACCCACCTCGAGCGCTAAATCCTGATCCCAACAGCGAAGTCCGCGCCCGGTCTCAACGATCACCACGGTACTGCACAAAATACCCCAAAAGAACAAGCACAATTAACATACAATGCTCACACCGAAATCTGTCCATAATACAATCAGTCCACAGTTTTGCCTTTTTCACCTACGAGATCTGCTCTAGAAATTCCAGAAAAAATACCGTCACGATCCTCGCGACGAACCGGTCGAAACGACTACCTGCACGTTCCCACACGATTTTCCTACGCTGAGAACCAAAATCGACAAGGGAACCACCCCGAACAATACTTTCACCCAAAAACTGTGCTACAAAGTTCTGTAAAAAGGGGTTTCTCACCTTCGGAAAAAATTCCAGGAAATCCAAGAAAATTCAGGGAGACTCCTTGCGATGTGTAGATGCAAATTGCCTTTTGAATCACCCCAATCCGATGCCCGGTTGCGGAGATATCGCCGAAATACCGAACCGCTGTCCAAAACTCCATCACAGCAAAATGGGGTCACAAGATGATCCGAAAAACCCATGAAAACCTCGGAATGGGGAAAAACCAGTAAACAAGAAACGTAGCCCTACCTGTTAAGAATCCAACGGCGCAAAAATCGCGAAAATAGGAGGTCGGGGTGAGTCGGGGGAGCCTGAACACTGAAATGCGACGAATCGGGTTGCCGGAGAATGATCGTCGCGCCGCGCCGGAAAAATCTCAAACCTCGGGATCCGAGCCTCCTAAATTCCTCAAACTTGACAAGAGTGTTCCTCTCTTCTGGGAGAAGATTTCATCTTCTCACTTTTTGAGAAGATGAAGCCTCTAAGATGGAGAAAACTGCCTTTGAATGAGCCTCGGATGGAAATAATAGGAAAAACCAGAAAAAACAATTCCCTTAATTACCTCTGTGTCCCGCCGAACAGGAAACACCGAAATCGGCCAATAAAAAGCTGCCACGTGTCCATCAAACACAAAACACCAAATACACCCAATCGGATTTTGCCACGTGGCGCCGACAAGCCCTGCCCGCGCGCCCAGTCGCGTCTGCTGCCCTGCCCGCACAGTTGACCGTCCAATAGGAACGCGCCACGTGTCACTGTTACTGTTTGGTGCACCCGGTGCACGAAATCCCGTGGACCGAACCACTCGCAACCCGCCACGTGTCCAAGCCCGGTGCACCATGGACCATGAGCCAACCAGAATACTCCGTGGACCAACGCCTGTGAGCCAGCCTATGGGAAGATGCCACGTGTCCCCCGCCTCGGTGCACGCCCGCCGCGTGGACCGGCCGCCTGCCCGCGCGCCCGCGCGCTGCCCGCGCCCTGCCAGCGCCGCGCGCCGCCGCTGCTCCGCCTGCCCGAGGCTTCGCCGCCGCCCGCCGACGCTGCCCGCCGCCGCCGCAGGCCGCCGGTGATCGCCGGAATTACTGTTCCGGCGGTGAACAGTACCCGAGCCCCAAAAATGCAAGTGGGTAGTCCGTTTTGACCGTTTTCGCGCGCTGAATCCAAATTTGACGCCCGTTTCGCCAAATTCCAACCCGATAATTCACCGGAGGCTCCCGGAAAGGTATTTTCAATCCGAATTTCGCGCCGAGTCCAAATTTGTTATCCGATTTACGCGAAAACAACTCTAAACATCCGATGGGGTCAACCGATCACCCATGTGATCCATTTAAGCTCGAAGTCCAACACTTGTGTCCAATTATGCCCCAAACACCTCCAACACACCGCGTAGGCCTCCAATAGCCACCCCAACGCACTGCAACAGCTCTGCGAAGATCCAGGTCATCACAACACTATCCCAAACCTCTGCTCGAACTCGAGCAACATGACTCAAAAGTCTACATAAAAAGGAGAAAGAAAGCAATCATGGTTTCTCCTAAGTCAAATCCCAATATGATAGTGTAGCAATAAAATAGTGGCCTATCTAGATGTCCAAATAAGCATGCAAAAGTCCTCATGCAATGTGGAAGAGAGAGAATGTCAGATAACAGTTCTGCATGTGTAATATTTAATAATATCCACGTAAACATAACAATCATGCTAAAATCGTCAATCAACTACACATGTGAACAATCCCTGATCCATAATAAATCCCCAGAGTGAAACCCGCACATTGATGTGTCATTATGTCCCGACAATTAATCATTTAATCCACTTTCATAAATCTAGGTGCTAATGTAGCATATTAATCATCACTAATAAATTATTCCAATGATCATGTTCCAACAGAAATATTATTCCAATAATGTCCCCAACATGCTATATTCACAAAATTAATCTCAGATGATAGGCTCACATGTATATCAGTCAATCATGCATGATACTCAATCCATTTGCTCAATAGTGGGGTTTTCTAATAAACTTAGTGAGTAAGTCAGATATAGAGGCAAGCAACAACCACCCACCTGAAGCGCTAACTGTCCGGGTCCGTACAGCTGAAAATATCCAAAACTCCAACCCCTTGCTCCCACAAGGTCAGCACACCCGCAACACTCCTGGCACAACACCAAGTCCACTAAATACACTTAGGCTCCCAAATAGAGCTCTTACAAATAATACAACAACAGTCCCAGAACTGTTAAATTATCACCTGCAGAAAGTGCCCAGAAAATTCCCAGAAAAATATCACGGCAATTCTCGCGTCGATAGCTTCGCAACGGTACCTTGCACGCCCAAATCAGAGTTCGGTAAGCCAAGTTATAAATTCGTCAAGGCGGTAATCCAATCAACAAACTGTGAAGAAAAACTGTACACAGTACACTGAGAAAACAGTGATTATCACCTCGAAATAAATCTCTGAAAAATCCAAAAAAAATATGAGCGCGTTCCTTGCGATCCGTAGATGAAAAAGTTGGATAAGCTCGTCTCCGTCTGACGCTCGTGCGCGAAGATATGGCCGAAATACTCCGCTGCTGTCAAGGAAATCCACACAGCAAAAAGGGGTCACTGTTTGCCTCGGGATCCGTGCCAAAACCTCGAAATGGAAAAGCGCGATCAAAATGAAAGTTGAAGCCTTATCTGTAAGGAGTCAGCCGGCGCAAGAATCACAGAAAAGGGACCTCGGGGTAGCCCAGGGGAGCCAAAACATCACTGCTGCGCCGAAGAAGGAAACAGGAAATGCATCGTCGCGCCGCGCCGTAAAATGGGGAACCTCGGGATTCGAGCCTCCTAAAATCCTAGAACTTGGCAGGAAGATCAAGCATCAAGAGGTGAACAAATCTCCTTAAGGTGGCTCGGGCAGAAGAGGCTCGAAAAGGGGAGAAAAACTCGAAAAGAAGGGGCTCGGGTTGGTATTTATAGGCCATTCCAAACAAATCCAAAAATGCCCACTGTGTCCTCACTTTCGGGCGCCCGAATCTTTTCGGGCGCAAACAGTGCGGCCCGGCCCAAACTTTCGGGCGCGCACAGTAACCCGGCCCACACGGCCCACGCCCGCACACCCGATCCGGTCGGACCGCGTGACCGTCCGACCCGCTCCACGCGCTGACACGTGTCCCCGGACACCGAACAGCCAACCCGGCCGCTCCCCTCGCGCCACGTGGCCACCCTTGGTCAACGGGGCCGCTGGCGCCCGCCAATGGCGGGCCGCCACGTGGCGCCCGCGTGCGCCACCTCGCCGCCGTGCTCGCCACGCCAGCCGGCCGCCGCCTGCCACCGCCGCCTGCCACGCCACCTGCCCCGCCGCACGCGCACAGTAGCACAGCCAATCCTCGCGTGCCACGTGTCCAGGCCAGACGCTCGCTGCACCCGGTGCACCCACTCCGTGCACCCGACGAACCACGGCATGCCACGTGTCCACCGCTCAACCAATAGGTAACTGCCACGTGGCACACCACAACCCTGCACCTCCTGCGCCTGCCCGCGCACCTGCCCGGCCTGCCCGCGCACCCTGCGTGCGCCGAGACCACTGCACCGAGCCAATAGGAAGGCGCCACGTGTCCCCGCTCCGGTCCACCGTACACCCCGCTATGCTCCGTGGACCGCGACCCATGAACCAACCAATGGGAAACTGCCACGTGGCCCCCCGTTCCGGTGCACGCCGGCCGCGTGGACCGCGCACCCTGCCCGCGCCCACGCGCCCTGCCCGCGCCGCTCTCCGCCTGCCCGAGGCCGCGCCGCCGCCCTCCGCCGCTGCCCGCCGCCGCCGGCGATCGCCGGAGTTACTGTTCCGGCGTGAACAGTAACCCGTGCCCAAAAAGTCAAGTAGGTAGTCCATTTTGACCGTTTTCGCGCGCTGAATCCGAATTTGACGTCCATTTTGCCAAATTCCAACTCTAAAAATTGCCGGAGGCTCCCGGAAGTGTATTCTTAGCCCGAATTTCGCGCGGAGCCCAAATTTGATATTCGGTTCGTGCGAAACCACCTCTAAACCCTCCACGGGGGTCCTCCGATCACCCACGTGATCCAAATAAGCCCGAGGTCCAACACTTGTGCCCCAGACACCTCCGACACACCATGTAAGCCTCCAAAGCCACCCCCAATGCACTGCAGCAGCTCTGTGGGGATCCGGGTCATCACACTATCGGTTGTCTCACATTTATCACAATGAATTCACACAACCGAGATAGATTAAGCATCTAAAGATCACACATGATTTCTAAAATTTGATGCTTATAACTATCAAAAACTCCTATAATGAAGTATCTTCATGATTATGATTATGGAGTAAAGTTGATAATCCATATAAAATTAATTTGGAGTGAATGAACGTGAAGCCCTTTTTATTCAATGCACTTGTTCAATAAAAACCCTTTTGTTCAAAAACAAAGTATAAAAACGAAGAGCATTGAAAACATGTAATGCAAAGATTTAAGAAAAATATGAAAGGAAAAATCAATCAAAGCATTACACACAGTCATAAGCTAATTAGAACTTAAGACAAGGAAAGATATCACCTTTCCGAATCCAAAATCGCTGGATTTTGGGTTGTCTTGATTCGTTGTGGCCGGGGGTTGTCCGCTTTGACTGTTGGTCCACCTTAGGTCTTTGCCTCGCGATAATCCACTTGTATGATCGAAGTTGTGGCTCGGACCTTTGGTGGGTTGAGTGAACTCCTTTGACTTGATGTGTCTTTTGATTCCGTTGAGTCCGCTCCGTAGATGAAGTTGCCGAAGGACTCTTCTTTCTCTTTTTCGGGCAATTCTTCACCAAATGTCCTTCAAGTCCACATAAGTGACAAGTTCTTTCCTTCAATTTTATTGTGGAACTTGAAGCCTTCACAGTTTGGTTCTTTTTAAATCCCAAACCAACCTTGCTTGTTTGACCTAATCCGGACATACTTTCTAGTTTCTTGGAATCGGTGGAAAGCCTTTGTATGTCGGATTTAAGTTGATGTACTTGCTTGGTCAAAGCTTGATTGGTGACATGAATTTCCTCAAACTGCTTTTCAAGAAAACCAATCTTGTCCATATATAATTTTTCGTTTGTCTCCGATTGGTTTAACTTTTCTTGGAAGATTTTATTGTTCTCCAATAAACGTCCTTGTTCCTCCTCGAGATCATGGAGTTTGATCTTTAAAGCTTGATTCTCGTCTTGAACTTCAAGTCGTTGCTTCCTCAACTTCTTGATATGTTTGGCCATCTTCTTTGATTCCGTAAGAAGTTGTTGGTATGCCTCAACGAGGTCTTCTTCGTCCGACTCCCCCTCACTTGATGACTCTCCGCCGGATGTTGATGTTTCATGCAAAATCAAAGGAATAGAGTCAGTGACTAAAGATGATAAACACAAATTAGAAGAGGGAATTTGAGAGGCATGAGAAGCAACAATTTTTTCTTTTTCCTCTTCACTTGAGGTCGATTCATCGAAACTAGAATCGTCCCAAGTTTTTGCTTGCAAAGCCTTCTTTTTGTATGATTTCTTAGAAGGACAATCCGTTGAAATATGGCCGTAGCCTTTGCATCGATAGCATCAGATTTCCCCTTCGTAATCATCTTTTTCTTTTTCTTTAGAAGGTTTTGCAATGCCTTTGAGTTTAGAGGATTTAGAACCCGATGATCCTTTAGATGATTTAGTGGATGAAGATCCATCGGTTCGATTCTTCCAAAATTTC
Organism: Tillandsia fasciculata; assembly: GCA_029168755.2. Lineage (NCBI taxonomy): Eukaryota > Viridiplantae > Streptophyta > Magnoliopsida > Poales > Bromeliaceae > Tillandsia > Tillandsia fasciculata. The sequence continues at coordinate 6,746,315 of CM054952.1, forward strand.
CGACGAAATTTCTTTGTGATCCGCACCAATTGTTCTTCAAACTCGGCAAGAGAGATTTCATCGTCGGAACTCGATTCGTCATCTTCTTCCTTTGTTGATTTGAACGCAATACCTGTAAGCTTAGAAGAAGACTTGGAAGAAATTTGATTAGTAGGAAAAGTCATCTCATAAGTTTGCAAAGCACCTACTAATTCCTCTACACTCATCTCATCCGGATGACTAACGGTTTCAATGGCGGTAACCTTTGCCCTAAACCGTTCCGGAAGAGTTCGAAGAATCTTTCTTACAATTTTTGACTCCGGGATCTTTTCTCCTAAATTAGCACATGTATTAATTACATCTTGAAGTCTAGTGTAATAATCTGTAAACAATTCATGCTCTTCCATATGAATAGAGTCAAATTGACTTGTAAGCATCTGGAGCTTTTGAATTTTTACAAGATTAGTACCCTCATGTGTAATTTTGAGAATATCCCAAATTTCCTTCGCGGTTTCACACGCGGAAATTCTTGTAAACTCAGTCGAGGAAAGAGAATTATATAAAGCGTTCATACCTTTCCCATTGTAAGAAGATCTTTCGATTTCCTCTTTAGACTATCTAGAGCGAGGTTTTGGGGTAGTAGAATTTCCTACTTCCTCAACCGGATGCACCCAACCGTATTCAACGGTTTGCCATACCCGCTCATCAATAGAGATGAGAAAAGCTCTCATCCGCACTTTCCAATATGCATAATTGGTCCCATCAAAAAGAGGAGGTCTAAAAATATTACCACTTTCACCCGACATGATAGATAAACCTAAAACCCTCTCTGATACCAATTGTAGGTTTTTATTTAGGATCCACAAGGATCTAAATAGGTACTATCAAACACCTAGAGGGGGGTGAATAGGTGTAATATTTTAAAAACAAATCTCAGTGCAAAAATAAAAACCAATGCGGAAAATAAAAAACAACACACCGAGATTTACGTGGAAACTCCAATCCAGGAGAAAAACCACGGGACCAACACGCAATAACAATCCACTAAGAATTGAAGAATAACAAGGTGATTACCGACTCCACGGACTCGACCCCTCCTTCAAGTTCTTCGGACCTTGCGCTCCACCGATTGCACGTCCACTGCACACGTTCGAATCCACGAACGCCACTCGAATCCACGAGCACACGTTTCGAATCCACGAAACGCCTTCAACACACCGAATCCACGGTGCCACGTCGAATCCACGACGCAAACTCAGCCGATAAGAAATATAGGCTTCGATGGTGATCCTTTGCTTAGATTATCATTGAAGAACCGTAGAAAGAATTTCTAAGCAAAGTTTAGATCAATTCGACAAAAGATAGATCTTGGAAGAACCGTCGAATTGACCTAAAAGAGGCTAAAAAGAAGAACGATAAAAACCTAGCCTCTAGGGTTGCTCTCGAGTGTTTTCGGTATCGGTCATTTTCTCGAGAAACCCTAAGTATCTATTTATAGCCCTTGGAAACGAATTAGAGTCGGTTTAGGAAACTTTTCCCGAGGCAACATTGTGTACCGGTACCAAATATTGTGTTCCGGTACTCAATGGTGCAAAACACAGATTTTTCTATTGTGTTTCGGTACGCGAGTCTGTGTTCCGGTACGCAATACAAATTTCAGAAAATTCTGTGTCGGGTTTGAGGAACTTCAAATGTGGTTCCAGTACTCAATGTAAAAACTGATTTTTCCAAGATAAACTTTATCCAAAACAAACCAAGTACCGGAATCCAAACTTAAATAAAGTTGTAAGTTAAAACCAAGTTCCTAAAACCAAGTCTAAACCGGTTTTCATTAATTTCCTGTTTCCAATGATTATAAACGAACTTTAATCACCATGAACAATATTTAATCCTACCTGAAAGTTGACTTGGGCTCATGTTGAATCTTCAATGAGTCTTCGAAGGTTGATTTGACAATTTGATCCCTTTAAGACTCCGACTCAACTCAATGACTTGACTCACGAAATATGCCAACACCAAAATGCCGTAACATTTTTTTCAAATAAATATCAAACACTTTTCTTCAGTTTTTAAAGAGGGCAATTGCATGCTTGTTTGGACATCTAGTTAGGCCACTATTCATTGCTACACTATCATATTGGGACTTGACTTAGGAGAAACCATGTTTCGTTGTTCTCTTTGTTATTCAGACGCATGAGGCTCAGTTTGAGCAGAGTTTTTGGGATAGTGTAGTCGAGGTCATCGAGTCGGGAACAGGTTTGACTCGATTATATATTGTGGGGCATTGTGGTAACCGCGGACATGAGGCGGTTAGCCAGATGTTGATTACTTTATCATATTTTGGACTTATAGGGTGTTGCGGCAACCGCGGACATTAGGCGGTTGACCGGATGTTCACTTATGCATCAGATTGGGTTTCAGATTTTCCTAGTGGATGGTGTTTCCCACTTGTTGATTACTATTGCATCTGATTGGGGATCAGGGTTACTTTATTGGATGGATATTTTCCACTTTGATCATAGTCATGATCCAGTCCTGCTATTGTGAGACATTGGTTACAGAGATGCTTGATAAAGAGATGCTTGATACAGAGATGCTTTACTCGTGTGGGTCGCTCCCCTCGAGTGCCACTGCGGAGTAGGCTTTTTGACCGTGACGGGTACCGGTCAGTTGGTGAGTTGTGAGAGATGACAGAGCAGGCAGTGCCAGTGTTTCCTGGCCCTTTGATTGGGTTTCTTTGGGCGGTTAGCCTTATAGTTGCATGCATACGGTTATCTTTTTGGTACTGCATTTAGAGGCATTGTAGTAGCACTTTCCTTTTCAGCAGCCTTTGTAGCTTACCACTGTTCTTTCCTTTTGCCTCTAGTAGTCCTAGTGGGTCCGTCAGAGTTGAGGCTTTACCCACAGGGGGAGGCTACTGGTTTACTAGTGGTTCTCACCCCCATTGTTGTTCCTCTTTTTCTTCTCCTCTGTTTTGCAGAGTCTTCTGCGGGAGCTGCTGGGCCATTTGCAGCTGATCGAGGTAAGGGGATCGCTGAGTAGATAGATCTCCTGTGAGGCTGAGAGTTGCTGTTGGATAGATGCTGTACCCCCCTACTAGACGTTAGTATTTTTTCCTTATTTTGGGGTTGGTTTTAGCCAGCTGTTAACTGGTACCTTTGGGGCGGTGGGACATCATTGTATTTATGACAGCTGTACTTTATTTCAGTCTGATACTATGTGGTTCTTCTATTTCAGCTCTGTATTATGCTCTTTTATTGTATATTTATATCTGAGCAGGTTACCAGCGCTTCGTGTACGCGGAAAATTCCGTGTGCACGGCGGATCTGTAGACGGACCGGGTTCTGGTTTACCCCGGGGCGTGACAGATTAAGTTGGTATCAGAGCTTAGGGATAGGTCAGTTGGGACTTAGGAAACCCTAGGCTTTTGGCAGACCCTAGGATGATAGGGCGCGAGAGATGTGACATTTTGCGAAAGTCGTTGATTTATTTATTGGACTCTTCCAGTGAGTGAAGAGGGATCGACATACCCAATTTCTGGTGGACAGTTATGTTGGCTGCAGACAACATAAAGTCACAGAAATAGGGGGATGTCTTGACTTTCGCTAGATTGGGTCGTGTGGGGTTATGTTACTGATTCGTGATTTCTTGTGGCAGGATGCCTCCCGACGTCGGATTCCTGACCCGTGTACACTTTGTTGCAGCAGTTGAGCTTAGCAGTTAGATTTGGCCGGATACCAGATTGTGGTCAGAGAGCTCCAGATCCAGATGGTAGGAGTGTTAGAGGCAGATCAGCCGGCAGAGGCATTCCCGATTTCTTTCCCAGGATAGTAGTTTCTGAGATGCCCGAGGTCGGGTGGGCCCCGACGGCAGCATCAACATCAGTACCAGCATCAATGGTGGCATGGATGTGTTATCTGCGGAGGGTCACTTTGTCGCCCCAGTGTGAGCAGAGGCAGTGGTCGTCCTCCCTTGTGGTTAGTCTTGACTTGTGTAGGCAGAC
>CM054952.1:6750396-6817896 GCA_029168755.2 Tillandsia fasciculata
AACCTAGCAATAATCAAAACTAATCTACCCAGAGTTCTTATTTCAAAAGAAGTTTGATCAAAAACCATCCACAAACGAAAAAGATAAGAAATTTCCCTCACGTTTTGAGCAAAACTATGAAAAACTGTGAAAAACCGAGATTTTGATCAAGAAAACTTACTTTGAATTGAAGAAATGAGTTTGAAGGCTCCAAGATCCTTGCTTTTTAGAGAGAGAAAGTTTGGAAGCTTAGAAACAAAAGATTTGAGTAAAGAAAAATCAAAACCTTTTGTTCTATATAAACCCTAGCCGCGGTCCGGATCGGATGAGAATGCAGTCCGGATCGGCTACCCGCAGGATTTTCCTGCGTTCGGGATCCGGATCACTTATCCCGATCCGGATCGGCTTCAACTTTTTCTTCAGAAAAATTCAGAAAAATTCCATAAAATCCAGAAAAAGTATGTAAGCACTTTACCATATCAACTTTAAACAAAATCATCGTTTCATACAACAAGAAATAGATTATGCAAAATCTATCAAAAATACTCAAAAATGAAACGAAAATTTACGAAAATTAAAACACTTAAAGTTGAACAACTTCAATTACATCTATCCTGATCTTATGCGTAATGCCTTTATCAAATCATCAATTTGGTAAAGAAAATGAAATACCAAGATCAATAGATGTTTGAAATCCCAGATAAGTTAGATAATATATCTAGACAATCTGTTGAAGGAGTGGCTCTTTGAGCATCTTTTATTAAAAATCCCACCTTATACCAACCATGAAATTTGACTGAGTCAAGTATTTCAATATGCATTTCATAACAATTTTAAAAAACAATTTTGCTATTCATTGGTGCTGAGTACTCGGACGACCTTCTCTTTCCTCCATGTGGTGGTAGTTTTCACACTCCTCATTGGGATGTAACTCTTTCCACATCTTTTGAGCATATTACATTTCTTTGACTCCCCCTCAATTGGCTATCAATTATTTAATATATAAGGTATTCAACCAAAATTGATCTCGCATTCATACTCGACTAAGCAATCAAATAAGATAATGACTATACCAAGAGATCATTGAGAGAGAAATTGACTTTGATCACTTAAAAGATGACTTAATTAACATAAATGATCATTGCAACATTGAAATATTATGATATCAAAAGCATAATAAATTTCTAAATGCATAAAAGGATGCAATTAAAGTCAATATGATTTATGCTCAATTAATGTCCTATGTACAAACATAGATAAAGAACAAAAACACAAAAACAAAACCTAACCTAAGCAAAGGTTTCAAAAAGAGATTATTTCAAGGAAAGCATGCCAATTGCTTTACGCAAGTGAATAAAACGTTTTTGATCCAAAGGTTTTGTTAAAATATCAGCTAATTGATCCTCAGTTGAAATATATGAAAGTTGAAGAATATTTGATTCAACTAGCTCTCTAAGAAAATGATATCTAAGTTCAATATGTTTTGTTCTAGAGTGCAACACAGGGTTTTTAGAAATGTTAATAGCACTAGTGTTGTCACAAAGAATGGTTACCGAAGTTGCTGAAATCCGGAAGTCGCTCAACACGCTTTTCATCCAAATCAATTGGGTTGAACAACTTCCTGCTGAAATGTACTCCGCTTCGGCAGTCGAGAGTGCTATGCAGTTTTGCTTTTTACTGTGCCATGCAACAAGGCAATGGCCAAGATAGAAGCATGCACCACTCGTGCTTTTCCGATCATCCACTGATCCAGCCCAATCGGCATCTGAGTATCCAACAATATCCAAACTTGTTCCCATAGGATACCAAATTCCGAAATTATTGTACCTTTGATATACCGGATGATCCGTTTCACCGCTTTCAGGTGAACCTCCTTCGGTGCTGATTGATATCTCGCGCAAATCCCAACACTGAAGGATATATCCGGGCGACTAGCCGTGAGATATAGTAGACTTCCAATCATACTGCGATACAGTTTCTCGTCTACATTCTCACTATGTGATTCACTTCCAAGTCCCTTATGGCTAGTTCCCATTGGAGTCGGAAAATCCTTAGAATTTTCTAAATCAAACTTTTTGACCAACTCCATTGCATACTTGGATTGACACAAGTGAATTCCTTCATCGTTTTGTTTAACTTGTAATCCAAGAAAATAAGTCAATTCGCCCATCATGGACATCTCAAATTCGCTTTCCATGGTCTCCGCGAATTTAGAAGCATCATTATCTCTTGTTGCACCAAATACAATGTCATCGACATAGATTTGTGCTACAATGAAATTGTTTTGATAATGCTTCACAAAGAGAGTCCTGTCAGCTCCCCCTCGAGTATAGCCCTTTTCCAAAAGGTGCTTTGTCAACCTTTCGTACCATGCTCGCGGTGCTTGTTTCAGACCGTAAAGAGCCTTTTTCAGACGAAAAACATGGTTAGGTAGTTTATGATCCACAAAACCTTTCGGTTGAGCCACATAAACTTCCTCATTTAAAAACCCATTTAAAAATGCGCTCTTAACGTCCATTTGAAATAATTTGATTTTAAAATGACAAGCAATCGCAAATAAGATACGAATGGACTCGAGTCTAGCTACAGGGGCGAAAGTTTCATCAAAGTCTATACCTTCTACTTGAGAGTAGCCTTGAGCAACTAACCTTGCTTTGTTCCTGATGATAGTACCATCTTCATTTTTCTTGTTCTTGAAAATCCATTTGGTACCTATCACATTGTGTTGCTTCGGAGGCTTCGTTAATTCCCAGACTTTGTTTCGCTCGAATTGATGGAGCTCTTCCTGCATTGCTTCAATCCAGTAGTCATCTTGAAGAGCTTCATCAACATTCTTTGGTTCGATTTGGATACATAGCATGCGAATCCGCAAACCAATTGTCTCCGAGTTCTAACTCCTTCTTGTGGATCTCCAATGATGTTCGATTCAGGATGATCCTTGGAGATGCGTAACGTTTGAGGTAAGGAGTAGTCGGAGGTACACGAGATGATTCCTGCACATCAGATAAACTTGAAGAACCGTTAGATGCATCATTATTATCGAAAGAATTGTTAGAGAAGATGCATTAGCAGGTGTATCATCATCAAGAGAGATATCGAGGGTAGATTTTTCAGATTCAAAGTGAAAAGCTTCATCTACCTTAACATTTATCGATTCTACGATCGTCTTAGATTCTAAGTTAAAAACTCGATATGCTCTACTGTTTGTAGAATAACCTAAGAAAATCCCTTCGTCACTTCGAGAGTCAAATTTTCCAAGATTTTCGCGGTCACGTAAAATAAAACACCGACTCCCAAAGATACGAAAATATTTGATGTTCGGTTTTCTACAAAACCATAGTTCATATGGTGTATTTAAAGTCCCCGGGCGCAAATACACTCGATTAATTACATAGACAGCAGTGTTCACCGCTTCAGCCCAAAAATATAACGGTAAGTTCCGGCTATGAAGCATAACACGTGCCATCTCCTGTACGACCCTGTTTTTGCGCTCGACTACACCATTTTGTTGAGGTGTATAGGGTGCTGAGAATTCATGTTTAATGCCGTTAGAAGTGCAAAAATCAATGAATTTAGAATTTATGAATTCTCCACCTCTATCACTTCTAACACGAGTAATCTTTTCATTCTTTTCAATCATAATACGATGGCAAATCTCGTGAAAAGAATCAAAAGTATCAGCTTTCTCTTTTAAAAATGCTACCCAAGATATCTAGAGAAATCATCAACCAATAAGAAAATATACCATTTACCTCCCAAAGATGGTTGACGAGTTGGCCCCATTAAATCCATGTGCAAAAGTTCCAAAGGCCGTTTTGTACCTATGTGGTTCAAGTTCTTGTGTGCAGTCCTAGACTGTTTTCCCTTTTGGCAACCGCCACACACAATGTTTTGTTCAAAAGAAAGTTTAGGAACCCCCTTGACCACATCTTTGTTTGAAATTCTAGCAAGTTCCTTAAAGTTTATGTGACCTAGCCTTTCATGCCAAAGTGTTTCATTTTTCAAAGATGCTAGGTTACATTTTTCAGAAATTTTAGTAGGAACTACATAACAATTGTTTTCTGATCTAACCCCCTTTAAAAAGAAAACATGGTTCTTATCAGTTACAGTACATTCATCAGATGAAAAATTAACTGAATAACCATTATCACAAAGTTGACTTATGCTTATGAGGTTAGTCTTAAGGCCATGAACAAATAACACATTATTCAGAACCGGGCCATCTGGAATAGCTACCGTTCCTTTCCAACAATTTTGGAAGACCGACCGTCTCCGAAAACAACAAGTCCTCCGGAGATTTTCTCAAAATTTGAAAACAGTTTTTGTCACCGGTCATGTGACGGGAACACCCGCTATCCAGATACCAAGACGAACTATCATATGCATGCAAGGAAATATTAGTAACAAGACAAGGGAAAATTTCACCTTTGCGCACCCAAACCTTTTTGGAATGCGTCGGTAATGGTCGTGAAGTTATTTCCTAGGTGAAAGCGTCTTGTTGAAGATTGCTGCTCCTTGATGATGTCGTCTTGAGCGGTGAACTACCAAGGCTCTTTTCCTTTGAATGATTTGCATTTGATTTCTGAGGAATCACCTTTTTGGTAGTCATTGCAAGAGGTGCTTGAGGTGTGCGTTTGGCTCCCATCTTGCAATTTCTCCTTATGTGCCCTGAAATGCCACAACGAAAACATACCTTAGTTCTTGACGATCCCGAAGAGGATGAAGTAGGCTTGTTGTCGTTGCTTGTCGTGAATTCCGGTGTCGGAGGAGGAGATACCGACTGAGGCACAAAAACTGTCCCACTCGAACTTGGAATGTCTCCAGTTTGAGTGTATCCGAGGCCGAACGGTTTGTTTGACCAAGACCAAGAAGCTGTCCAACTTACTCCTTCCAGAAGAAAATCGCTTTAAGTCATCTTTAGTTGGAGATGGTCTTTGTCATTTCCATTTTTTCCTGTCGAGCCTCGCCGTAGAGCTTCAAGAAGTAATTCGCTTTATCCACCATTTTTGTATGTTCTTTCTCGAAAGCTCATTTTTCTCTTGAAGGGAAACATTTGCTTTAATCAGATTATCCCTTTCCACTTCAAGAGCGTTTGAGAGAGAAGTTGCCCTTTTTGCTTCTTCTTCGAGATCCTGCAATCTCCCTCTCAAACTCCGGTTTTGCTTTGCCAGTTTCTTTGAATCCCTCAAAAGCTTATGGTAGGCAAGAGCAAAATCTTCACCTTCAGAATTACTCGATTCGTCGTCCGTTGCATTCTTTTCAACATGGGAGGAGTTGGACAATGAATCGGATGTACTTGCCATTAAGCACATGAAGGGTGAAGATGTGGACGCGTGGAATGCTGTCGCGTTGTCTTCTTCATCACTTGAGGATGACTCATTTGACGTTGAGTTGTCATCCCAAGTGACGACTTGCATCGCTTTCTTCTTTGCCGGATTCTTGTTGGGACACTCCGTTGCAATGTGGCCGTAGCCTCGACATTTGAAGCACTGTACTTGTCCCTCTGAACTTTTCTTATCCTTTGAGAAGTTCTCTTGCTTTCTTGACTTGTAGCTTGAAGAACCTTTGCCTTTCTTCGACTTTCCGAAGGATGGAGTTTTGCTTGAATTACCCCTTCGAAAGTTGCGGCGAAACTTCCTTGTCAAGAGAGCGAGCTGCTTCTCAAAGTCCTCCATAGAAAGGTTCTCGTCATCGTCTGAGGAGGATGAATCCGCGTCTTCTTCTTTTGTTGATTTCAATGCATAACCTGAAGACTTAGAAGAGGATGCTTTTCCAGAAGAATAGTTAGTAGGAAATGTCATTTCATAAGTTTGTAAGTGCACCAACTAATTCTTCTACACGCATTTCGTCCGGGTGTTTAATTGTTTCAATGGCTGCGACCTTCGGGCGAAATCGTTCAGGAAGAGTTCTTAGAATCTTTCTTACAACTTTAAATTCTGGAATCTTCTCTCCCAAGTTAGCACATGAGTTCACGATGTCTTGCAATCGTGTGTAATAGTCTGTGAAAGATTCATTTTCTGCCATAGAAATAGAGTCAAACTTGCTCGTAAGCATTTGCAGTTTCTGAATCTTCACAAGGTTAGTTCCCTCATGCGTAACTTGAAGAACATCCCAGATTTCTTTCGCAGTCTCACATGCCGAGACGCGAGAGAACTCAGTTTGTGACAAAGCATTAAATAGAGCATTAATTCCTTTGCCATTGTAAGAAGATGAATCAATCTCTTCCTTGGTCCATTTCGACCTAGGTTTGATGGTGCGAACATCAGCAATAACTTCAGTTGGATTAGACCATCCTAATTCAATTGATTGCCACACCCGTTCGTCGATGGAAATTAAAAAGGCTTTCATCCGTACTTTCCAGTACGCATAATTTGTTCCATCAAAGAAAGGGGGTCGTTGATGTTTCCACCTTCAACCATTGTTTACAACCCTATTCCCGCTCTGATACCACTTGTTGGGTTATGTATAATTGGATCTAAATAGGGGAAAAAACACCTAGAGGGGGGTGAATAGGTGTAAACAATAAACACTCAAAAAATCATTGCGCAATAAAACCCAATGCGGAAATAAAAATGAACACGCAAGATTTTTACGTGGAAAAACTCCAAACCGGAGTAAAAAACCACGGGAGCGATAACACGGCGAAATCCACTAGAATTAAAACACGTACAAGGTGATTTAACGTACTCACAGACGACTCAACCTTTTACCATACGCTCCTAGTAGATCTTCTCCGCTCGCTCCACAACGCTTCTCGAATCCACGATCTGCGCCCAACGCCGAATCCACAGCGTCCAACGTCGAGTCCACGACGTCCGACCGAATCCACGGTCTTCACCCAGTAGCACGCTTCGAATCCACGAACGTACCTCGCTCCGAATCCACGAGAGCGGTTGCACCTTGAATCCACAAGGCCACGCGAGTCCACGCGCCGATTTTGGGTAAAATCGTTGTTTTTTGGGTGGTGATGATCCGCCGAATACTTAGATTAGAAATAGATCGGAAATACCATCTAAGTATTCATTAATTTGATTCTACTCAAAATCTGAGTTTGGAAAACCTAGAATCAAATTAATCAATATAGATGAAGAAACATAGAATTAAATCTATTGATTTCCTTTCTTCTCTATATGTGAATTTTTCTCTTTTTCGGCTTTTACCGATGTGTTCAGCTTACCCTAAAAATGAATCATAGGGTCTATTTATAGGTTAGAAACCATTGGAAGAAGATAAGGATCAAAAACTAACCATTTCTGGAATTTTACAGGACGGCGATCCGGACTGGAATTGACGATCCGGATGTCTCAGCGAAACAGACTTTTTCCAGAAAAGAGGACATTCGGGATCCGGATGAAATCCACGATCCGGATCGTTCATACAGTTTCAACAAATTTTCACGTTCGGGGTCCGGACTGAATTTACTAGGGTCCGGATTGAAATTGCGCATGAACAACCTACGTTCGGGATCCGGATTGTAATGCCCGATCCGGATCCTGAACATGTCCCATGTCAAGTTTTTGATTTTTATGCAATTAAAAATTCATCCAAGTGTTTCTACACTATAAGAAGTATTCGGATCACCAAAAATTTTAGTTAAACGTACCTGATCCTTTTGAATTCTTCTTTCTTGAGATTGAGGTATATGATCCAAGCTTCTAATCTTCAATCTTCAAGACTTAACCAATTTCACGAAATACGCCAACTCAAATTCCGTAACATAGTAAACTCCTACTGTAGATCACATATGCTGCCAGGACCTTCACCTAAAACCCTTTAATTATTTGGTCTAAGAAAAATAGGGTTTCTTGCAAAAATACTCAACTTTTCAACATTTTTCACGCATTTCGAGATGCAAGGGTCGTCAAATTGAAAAACGGACTTCTCCACGACGTCCGGCTCGTCGAGACCTTTCAAGTAGCGTATTTACTTTCTTGATTCGGTGCTCCTAAAAATTCTCGACCCATAAAATACAGTGCATTCTACTGTATTGCACGCACTTTGATGCACCAGAGTCATCAAATGCGAATTTCGCCTGCGCCATTGCGCTCAGAATGTCGAAATTAGCTAGAATTGACTACTCATACTGCTATGTTCAGGTTTCAGATAGTGAATCGGCCGACGACCGATCGAGAGGGGACTGAAATCCGGAGTTTCTATTCATTTCACTATTCACTTAAGTCGTGGGCCTTGCGACTTCTTCGCTGATTTGCGGAAGATCCGACCGTCGGATTGAGAACATATGAATATCAATTTTTCTTGTTTCGACAAGACGGTCGCACTGGTGATCTCAAATTTTCGAGATCAAATTTTGATCAAAAGTCGATATTTTTGGGCTACTTTTACACTACTAATAATCTATTTTTGCCAATTAATTAATTTTGAAAATTATTTAAACTTTAAAAATTCAGTTTCAAAAATCATGGTTACTACATCTGATCGCTTGGAATCTGATCTCTAATGCTGGTCAAGTGAGGGTCCTCACTCTGTCTCTCTCTGATCCTATCCAGTAGAGTGGTCTGCACGACTAAAGATGTCAGTCTAGCAGAGACCCCGGGGGACACAATCTCTAACTCGAGCCGCCTCATCTCCTCTAGTAGTGGCGCCTGGTCTGTGATCATCATAGTCAAGCTCTGCACAGCTCCTACTCAATGCATCTGCAACCACATTAGCCTTGCCAGGATGGTAAAGGATATACAAATGATAATCCTTCAATAGCTCTAACCATCTGCACTGCCTCAGATTCAGCTCTTTCTACGTAAACAGATACTTTAGACTTTTGTAGTCAATATAAATCTCATAGTGCTCCCCATACAGGTAGTGACGCCATAACTTCAGTGCAAATACCACTACAACAAGCTCTAAGTCATGAGTAGGGTAATTCTTCTCATAATCCTTAAGCTGTCAGGACGCATAAGCAATTACCCTACCCTCCTGCATCAGCACGCATCCAAGTCCACTGTGTGACGCATCACTGTAGATCACATATCGTTTCCCCATAATAGGGAGGGAAAGGATAGGAGTTGTCATCAGTCTACTTTTTAGTTCCTCGAAGCTCTTTTGGCAATCCTCACTCCAAACAAACTTAATTCCTTTACAAGTCAATTGAGTGAGAGGTGTGGAGAGCTTCGCAAAGCCCTCTACAAACCGACGATAATATCCAGCTAAGCCCATAAAGCTACGCACCTCAGTCACTGTCGTCGGTCAGGGCCAATCCCGGACCGCCTCTATCTTCGCCGGATCCACTGCCACACTTGCGGCGAAAATCACATGGCCAAAGAAAACCACCTCCCAGGGCCAAAACTCGCACTTTACCAACTTGGCATACAACTTCCTCTCTCGTAGAAGCTGCAGTACGATCCTCAAGTGCTCCTCATGCTCGGCATCGCTCCGGGAGTAAACTAGGATGTCGTCGATGAATACCACTACGAATTGATCCAAATACGGCCGAAAAATCCTGTTAATCAAATCCATAAATGCGGTAGGGGCATTAGTCAATCCAAAAGGTATGACGGTGAACTCATAATACCCATACCGCGTCCTGAATGCTGTCTTCGAAATGTCCTCGGCCTTCACCTTTAATTGGTGGTAACCAGATTGCAGATCAATCTTCGAAAAGACAGAAGACCCTTGCAGCTGATCAAAAAGATCATCAATGCGCAGTAAAGGGTACTTATTCTTGATAGTCACTTTATTCAATTCTCGATAATCCACGCAGAGCCTAAGTGAACCATCATTCTTCTTCACGAATAGCACCGGCGCTCCCCAAGGCGACGCACTCGGTCTGACAAAACCTTTCTCCATCAAGTCCTTGAGTTGTGCCATTAACTCTCACAGCTCTACCGGTGCCATCTGGTAGGGTGCATTAGAGATTGGCGCAGTTCCCAGAACTACGTCAATCATAAACTCAATCTCCCTATCCGGCGGCATGCTTGTCAACTCCGGTGGGAAAATATCTCGGAACTGGCGAATAATAGGGATATCCCCGAGTCCCGGTGCTGCCGTAGGTCCCTCAACAACGCTAGCCAAAAAGACTACACATCCCCTGCGAATCATCTGCCTAGCCCTCGAAGTCGTAATCATAGTGGCGAAGAAAGCACTCTAGCATCCCCGGTACACAAACACCACCTGGCCTGGCTCTCTAAAAGTCACCGTCCTCGTGGCACAGTCAATCATCGCGAAGTACCGAGCCAGCCAGTCCATCTCGAGCACCACATCAAATCCCGTAGCTGTCGCAAGACCAACAGGTCGGCTGGCATAATCCAGGACTCAAGCTGCACAGGGTAGGAACAATAACACTTCTCCACATGCAAAGTATGATCAAAAATCTAAATCTCTCGTGCACGCGGTGTGATGACCCGGATCTCCGCAAAGCTGCTACAGTGCGTTGGGTTGGCTGTTGGAGGCCTACATGGTGTGTTGGAAGTTTCTGGGGTATGATTGGGCACAAGAGTTGGACTTCGGGCTCAAATGGATCATGTGAGTGATCAGAGGACCCCGTGGAGGGTTTAGAAGTGGTTTCGCGCGAATCGGATATTAAATTTGGGCTCCGCACGAAATTCGGGCTAGGAATACACTTCCGGGAGCCTCCGGCAAATTTTAGAGTTGGAATTTGGCAAAACGGACGTCAAATTCGGATTCAGCGCGCGAAAACGGTCAAAATGGACTACCCACTGGTCATTTTTGAGCTCGGGTTACTGTTCACCGCCGGAACAGTAATTTCGGCGATCGCCGGCGGCAGCTGCGGCGGCGGGCAGCGGCGGAGAGCGGCGGCGCGGCCTCGGGCAGGCGGAGAGCGGCGGCGGGCGGGGCGCGTGGGCGCGGGCAGGGCGCGCGGGTGCGCGGTCCACGCGGCCGGCGTGCACCGGAGCGGGGGCCACGTGGCATGACATGATTGGACGGTGTATTGGTCGCGGTCTACGGAACAGGGGGTGTACGGTGGACCGGGCGGGAAAACACGTGGCATCTTCCGGTTGGTTCGGCGCATGAAGTCGGGTGCACCGGGTGCATTGAGCGTGAGGTGGGACACGTGGCGCGCGGGGATTGGGCGCGCCACTGTGCGCGGCAGGCGCGGGCGGTGCGCGGTGTACGGTGGACCGGATAGGGACACGTGGCAGATGTTTGTGGTTCGGTGTTTGGGGTTGTGTGCACCGGGTCAGCGAGATTATGGCTTGGACACGTGGCAAGCGAGGGTTGGCTGGGCTACTGTGCGCGTACGGGCGGCAGCGGCGGGGCAGGCGTGCAGGCGGCAGGCGGCAGGCGGCGGTGCCGGCGGGCGTGGCGGCCACGGCGCCGACGTGGCGCACGCGTGCGCCACGTGGCGGCCAGCCATTGGCTGGCGCCAACGGCCCCGTTGACCGAGGAAGGGCCACGCGGCGCGAGGAGGAGGGGCGGATCCGCTGTTTCGTGTTCGGGGACACGTGTCGGCGCGTGGAGCGGGTCGGACGGCCGTGCGGTCCGACCGGATCCCGTGTGCGGGCTGGGCTGGGCCGGGCCGCACTGTGCGCGCCCGAAAGTCCGGGCCGGGCCGCACTGTTCACGCCCGAAATTTCCGGGCGCCCGAAACTTGGACACAGTGGGAATTTTGGAATTGTTTGGAATGGCCTATAAATAGCCAACCCGAGCCTCCTCATTTGGTTTTTTTCTCCCAAACCGAGCATCCTCTGCCCGAGCCACCTTAAGGAGATTTGTTCACCTCTTGATGCTTGATCTTCCTGCCAAGTTCTAGGATTTTAGGAGGCTCGAATCCCGAGGTTCCCCATTTTACGGCGCGGCGCGACGATGCATTTCCTGTTTCCTTCTTCGGCGCAGCAGTGATGTTTTGGCTCCCCTGGGCTACCCCGAGGTCACTTTTCTGTGATTCTTGCGCCGGCTGACTCCTTACAGATAAGGCTTCAACTTTCATTTGATCGCGCTTTTCGTTTCGAGGTTTTGGCACGGATCCCGAGGCAAACAGTGACCCCTTTTTGCTGTGTGGATTTCCTTGACAGCAGCGGAGTATTTCAGCCATATCTTCGCGCACGAGCGTCAGACGGAGACGAGCTTATACAACTTTTTGATCTACTCGTCGCGAGGAACGCAATGGTGATTTTTCTGAGATTTTAGAAAAATTGTTTCGAGATGATAATCACTGTTTTCTCAGTGTACTGTGTACAGTTTTTCTTCACAGTTTGTTGATTGGATTACCGCCTTGCCGAATTTATAACTTGGCTTACCGAACTCTGATTTGGGCGTGCAAGGTACCGTTGCGAAGCTATCGACGCGAGGATCGCCGTGATATTTTTCTGGGAATTTTCTGGGCACTTTCTGCAGGTGATAATTTAACAGTTCTGGGACTGTTGTTGTATGTATTTGTAAGAGCACTATTTGGGAGCCTAAGTGTATTTAGTGGACTTTGTGTTGTGCCAGGAGTGTTTCGGGTGTACTGTTCTTGTTGGAGCGCAGGATTGGAGTTTTTGGTATTTTCAGCTGTACGGACCCGGACAGTTAGCGCTTCAGGTGGGTGGTTGTTGCATGCCTCTACTTCTGACTTACTCACTAAGTTTATTAGAAAACCCCACTTTGAGCATATTGATTGATTATCATGCATGATTGACTGATATACATGTGAGCCTATCATCTGAGATTAATTTGTGGATATAGCATGTTGGGGATATTATTGGGATAATATTGCTGTTGGAACATGATCATTGGAATAATTTAATAGTGATAATTAACATGCTATATTAGCACCTAGATTTTATGAAAGTGGATTAAATGGATTAATTGTGGGACATAATGACATATCTAGGTGCGGGTGCCACTTTGGGATTTATTATGGATCAGGGATTATACATGTGTAGTTGACTGATGATTTTGCCTGATGGTTATATTTATGTGGATATATTAATTGTTACACATGTAAAACTGTTATTTGACTTTCTCTTTCTTTTACATTGCATGAGGACTTTTGCATGCTTATTTGGACATCTAGATAGGCCACTATTTTATTGCTACACTATCATATTGGGATTTGACTTAGGAGAAACCATGATTGCTTTCTTTCTCCTTTTATTTAGACTTTTGAGTCATGTTGCTCGAGTTCGAGCAGAGGTTTGGGATAGTGTAGCCGGGACCTGAGGGTCAGTGACAGGGTGTACTTGATGTTGGATTGTGGGTTATTGCGGCAACCGCGGACAGTAGGCGGTTGACCGGATCTTGATTATTTCCCAATTGTGGGTTGGGGTTATTGCGGTGACCGCGGACTTTGGGCGGTTGACCGGATGTTTACTATTGCATCAGATTGGGTATCAGATTTCTCTAGTGGATGGTATTTCCCACTTTTGAGTATTATTGCATCAGGTCGGGGTTTCATTAGTGGACGGAGTTTCCCACTTTGATCATAGTCATGATCCAGTCCTGCTATTATGAGACAGTGGTTACAGAGATGCTTGATACAGCGATACTTTACTCGTGTGGGTCGCTCCCCTCGAGTGCCACTCCGGAGTAGGCTTTCCACGGTGCAGAGCGCCGGGCACCAGGCTGGTTTCTTGAGTTCGACAGCAGAGCAGGCAGTACCAGTTTTACTGGTGGCACTAGATTGGGTCTATTTAGCCAGATATTGTTTCCTGATGCATTCATACCGTCATTTCCTTCGGTATTGCATTTAGAGGCATACTTGTTGTGGTTTCCCCTTTTATTCAGTAGTTCTGTTTACAGTTTACTACTTGTTCCTTTTCTTGCCTCTAGTAGACTTAGTGGGTACGCCGGAGCTTGAGGCTTTACCCACAGGGGGAGGCTACTGGTTTACTAGTGGTTCTCACCCCCCACTGTTGTTTCCTCTTCTTTTCTCCCCCCTGTTTTGCAGAGTCCTCATTGGAGTTGCTGATCTTCGGTCGTTGTTCGGGGCGAGGGAGTCACGAGCTAGATCGTTACCACCCGAGGAGTGTAGCTGTATCCCCTGGTTGGAGATTCCTCGTAGCTGTTGGCTGGCTTTTACTGTTTATCTGGAGGAGAGAGATCTTTTGTATTTGGAGAGACTGATGTACTATAGTTTTAGTTTATCTCCTTTTATAGTCGAGAGATGCTGTACTGAGGACATTGTATGATGATTATCTGTATTTGAGGAATGGATATTGTACTCTATTTCATGATGTATAGTATTTGGATTTTATTTTACAGCATTTTATTTCAGCTCTGATATTTGTGTAGCTATAGTACTATCTTTTGCAGGTTAGACGCTTCGCCTATGCGGGTTTTGGCATAGGTGGCGGATCTGTTGGCGAGCCCGGGTCGCAGTCTCGACCCCGGGGCGTGACAGATTAAGTTGGTATCAGAGCTTAGGGATAGGTCAATTGGGACTGTAGAAACCCTAGGCTTATGGTTGGACCCTAGGATGACTTCGTGAGAGTCGTGAGTTTTGCGAGAGTCCTGATTGAGTTTTATACCTCTCCCAAGTGATGGGATGGGTGATTGGCATGTTTATTCTCCTAAGCAATTATGTTGGCTGCAGACAACATAATGCGGCGGAACGGTTGACATGCTCTAGACTCTTGCCGGATTGGGTCGAGTTTTGTTTTGTGATGTGGTGCAGTTGGTCGTGGTGAGCGGTGTCTCCCCGACGCGTTGTGCGGATTGGTGTGCACTCGTCGCAGCAGTGGAGCTTGAGCGGATTGTTTTGGGGCCGGATATCCGGATTGAGGTTAGAGAGCTTCAGGCCCCGATGGCAGGATTGTCTGAGGTATATCAGCGGCAGAGTGAGCCGCTGGTCTGGGTGACACAGTTGTCGGAGCAGTGGGCAGCCCGACAGTGTTTTTCTCCTGAGACCACCTGGTTACAGTATCCTCAGCGGCAGTGATTTCTGAGGCGCCGATGGAGCGAGTGGCCCCCCGTGCCAATGTTTTGTGTTGCGGCACCGAGGCGGGGTGGATTGTTGATAGTGGATGAGTTGTGGGACATCATTGATCGATGGAGCCAGTTTTGGCAGATGAACCACCCTGATTTATGGATTTGAGTTGGAGCCTTTGGAGGCAAAATCGTGGTTGGTGGTGATGGAGTGATCAATTGAGGGTCTCCCTGTGCTAGAGAGTTGAGGCAGTTGTTGAACTGTACGCTCCAGGTTTCGAGGGACGAAGCGCGTAGGATGTGTGCGACTGGGAGTGGATTGCGCCAGGATACCCTTTTAGTTTATCTGATCCCTCTGCTTTGGATTTTGGATTTTGGATGCCTCGATGGAGTAGGCATTGTGTATGGAGCGTACTGTTGCAGTTCCTTTGGATAGGATCTGCCGCCAGAGGCGAGTTCTGGATAGAGGCGCTTGGCGCTAAGTGTTGGGGGACAGATCGGCTGGCTGTGGCACTTTCGTTTTCCTTCCTGGATGGTGGACATCCTTGTGGACGGATTATGTAAAGCTTACCCAAAGAAGGTTACCCTTTGTGATTATTAACCTGCATGTTTGGGGTACAATAGATGTGCTTGAGGGGTGAGCTGAGTAAGGATAATTGAATGAGGAATTGTGGGAATTAATTGTGTTTTGTTATATGACGATCGCGATAATGGATTTTCTGAGATGTCAGAGGTCAGGTGGACCCCGGTGGCAGCATCAGCGTCGTCATCAGAGTGGCGCAGCGGTAGCGTGGATTGTTGTCTGCGAAGGGCTTTATTCCTCGCCTCAGTGTGAGCAAAGGCGGAGAATTGTGCTCCTTTTGTGGATAGCCTTGATTTTCAGGCAGATTAAGTGACGACCACCTACATTGAGCGGTTGAGACTGTGCTGCCTGGGTGGAGGGCGCCAAGGCAGTGGACCGGGTCGTCGCAGGTGTGATTTCATCACAGCAGCCAGAGTTAGAGCATGTTGCATTCCTGCATGGACTAGAGGCAGATTTGTTACCACATGCACTAGAAGTACAGGTTCCTGTTGGGATGGTGCATGTGGGGGAGGCTTGTGGATCATGTCCAGTGCAGTTGAGACCTCGAGTGGTATCGGCAGGTTTATTGGTATTTGTACCTGGTCAGTGTTTGACCCAGTGCGTGGGATTGGTTGGCACAGTGCCACATGGTGTATGACTGCGAAGAGAGAAGGTTATGATCTTCTGCAAGCAGACATTAGAGACTTGTTCATTGAGACAGTCAGAGCACACAGGTTGCTGCGACAATGCGAGAGGTGCTTACGGCGGCACCGGGACGCAAGGATATCCTGTTATCGTGAGATCCCGGGTGTGATTCCACCGGAGCTGATGATGATGCCGTCGATTAGAGAGATTGAGATTGCGGTTGACGTGGTTCTAGGAACCACGCCAACCCCGTTAGCACCTCATTGGATATCACCTGTGGAGCTGAGAGAGCTGATGGCGCAGTTGCAGGATCTGATGGATCAAGGGTCTGTTCGACCTAATGCCACGTCGTTGACACACGACAGTGAGGGTCCTTGTGTGGTGTGACCGCAGGCAAGTTTGGATATTATTCAGGACCTTTTGATGGAGTTATACCCCGTCAGTGGCCTGCTTAGGATGCATGTATCTTTTGGGATCATACAGTTGAGTATTTCGCCAAGATGGTGTTCGGACCCGGTAGGGGCATTATGAGTGCAGTAAGGACAAATGGGATGACTAAGGCCCTGTCGTCTTAGGATTTGAGGAATTGGGTATTCTTGCGGCACTTGGAAGAATTATTTGAGATATTCTTCTGGGATATTTTGATTTTACCTCATCTCTGTATGGTTTAGAGCTGGTGGAGTACTTGTAGATGGTGTAACAAGGTCTGTGAGGAAGAAGCTGTATGCCAAGTTGTTGTGGTACGAGTTTTAGCTTCGAGAGCATATCTTCTTGGATCACTTAGTCTAGCCATAAGAGGCGGTGGTGGAAATCCAGCCAAAATGGATGCTATGCGAGAATGGCTGAGACCGGCAGTTATTTGTTGAGGTGAGGAGCTTGTGAGCCGGATAGTGCCAGCAGAGCTTGACGAATTGGTGATGAGATTGATACCAGCCCTGATTTCAGCATCGCCAGTGTTGGGAGATGGATTTGTGTATACAGTGATGCCTCCCATAGTAGCTATGAAGTTACAGTTGGATTTGTGGCAAGCATCCAATATCACCCTGATAGGGCCACTGTGGTGGCGGATACCCGGAGCAGGAGAGCTATTTGGGGTTGAGTTTGTTGACTCCGCAGCTGGCGCTGTGTGGACTGTCGAGGCAGACGTGGCGTATGATGGTGTCACTGAGGACTCTTTGGATGATAGACCGCGGCTGAATGGTTCGCTCGGATGGTCAAGATTTGGGAGCGACCGGGCGAGGACTGGTTAGGGCTCCTTTCCTTTCGGAGTTGCCTAGCATGTCACTGGTTTGGGAGTTGAGGACACAACTCCCGAAATTTGATGAAGTGATCGTCTGGAGCAGGTACCCTTTTCGAGCCTGGAGGATTGGATTTACCAGCTGCAAGGGTACTGGATCTTCTCGAAGATTGATTTGCGATCTGGTTCTTCCGACTGCTTATGTTGTGTGCTGATGCCCGAGAGTTGGGGAGGTGTTGCTACACCCTGATGGTTTTGGATTAGAGATCAGAGTTTACGTGATCAGTTGGAGGACTTATATGGGATGCCCGGGAGTACAGAGGTACTTGGATCGAGCTTGTGTGCCGATGGACTTGTGGTTGGATTATCTGAGGCCCTGGGAAGAGCGGAGGCTTGTACCGATGCAGATTACTTGGTAGCTCGAGCGGTTAGCCCAGCTGTACTTGGTTGAGTTGGTACGGTTTTTCTGGAGTGCCCGCCTTTATGTTGTTCTAGATGGAGACCCGAGGACCGCATCGCGCCTTTGGAGGAGGTACTTGTCAGCCTTGGGAGCTTGAGTGGTGGATGATTGGATGTTTACCCCCCTTTATTTGGTTGAGATTCCGTGTTGAGGAATGACTTTAGTTTCGAGGACGAAACTTTCTTTTAGTGGGGGAGGATGTGATGACCCGGATCTCCGCAGAGCTGCTACAGTGCGTTGGGGTGGCTGTTGGAGGCCTACATGGTGTGTTGGAGGTGTTTGGGGCATAATTGGGCACAAGTGTTGGACTTCGGGCTCAAATGGATCATGTGAGTGATCAGAGGACCCCGTGGAGGGTTTAGAAGTGGTTTCGCGCGAATCGGATATTAAATTGGGCTCCGCACGAAGTTTGGGCTAAGAACGCATTTCCGGGTGCCTTCGGCAATTTTTAGAGTTGGAATTTGGCGAAACGGACGTCAAATTCGGATTCAGCGCGCGAAAACGGTCAAAATGGACTACCCACTTGTCATTTTTGAGCTCGGGTTACTGTTCACCGCCGGAACAGTATTCCGGCGATCGCCGGCGGCGCGCGGCGGCGGGCAGCGGCGGAGAGCGGCGGCGCGGCCTCGGGCAGGCGGAGAGCGGCGGCGGGCAGGCGCGTGGGCGCGGGCAGGGCGCGCGGGCGCGCGGTCCACGCGCCGGCGTGCACCGGAGCGGGGTGCCACGTGGCATGACTGATTGGAGGTGTTTGGTCCCGGTCTACGGAACAGGGGGTGTACGGTGGACCGGGCGGGAAAACACGTGGCATCTTCCTATTGGTTCGGTGCATGAAGTCGGGTGCACCGGGTGCAGTGAGCGAGAGGTGGGACACGTGGCGCGCGGGGATTGGGCGCGCCACTGTGCGCGGCAGGCGCGGGCGGTGCGCGGTGCACGGTGGACCGGATAGGGACACGTGGCAGATGTTTAGTGGTTCGGTGTTTGGGGTTGTGTGCACCGGGTTCAGCGAGATTATGGCTTGGACACGTGGCGCGCGAGGATTGGCGCTACTGTGCGCGTACGGGCGGCAGGCGGCGGGGCAGGCGTGCAGGCGGCAGGCGGCAGGCGGCGGTGCCGGCGGGCGTGGCGGCCACGGCGCCGACGTGGCGCACGCGTGCGCCACGTGGCGGCCGCCATTGGCGGGCGCCAACGGCCCCGTTGACCGAGGAAGGCCACGTGGCGGGAGGTTGCGGCGGATCCGCTGTTTCGTGTTCGGGGACACGTGTCGCGCGCTGGAGCGGGTCGGACGGCCGTGCGGTCCGACCGGATCCCGTGTGCGGGCTGGGCCGGGCCGGGCCGCACTGTGCGCGCCCGAAAGTCCGGGCCGGGCCGCACTGTTTGCGCCCGAAAATTTCGGGCGCCCGAAACTTGGGACACAGCGGGTATTTTGGGATTGTTTGGAATGGCCTATAAATAGCCAACCCGAGCCTCTCTTTCTTTTTTTCTCCCAAACCGCGCATCCTCTGCCCGAGCCACCTTAAGGAGATTTGTTCACCTCTTGATGCTTGATCTTCCTGCCAAGTTCTAGGATTTTAGGAGGCTCGAATCCCGAGGTTCCCCATTTTACGGTTCGGCGCGACGATGCATTTCCTGTTTCCTTCTTCGGCGCAGCAGTGATGTTTTGGCTCCCCTGGGCTACCCCGAGGTCACTTTTCTGTGATTCTTGCGCCGGCTGACTCCTTACAGATAAGGCTTCAACTTTCATTTTGATTGCGCTTTTCGGTTTCGAGGTTTTGGCACGGATCCCGAGGCAAACAGTGACCCCTTTTTGCTGTGTGGATTTCCTTGACAGCAGCGGAGTATTTCAGCCATATCTTCGCGCACGAGCGTCAGACGGAGACGAGCTTGTACAACTTTTTGATCTACTCGTCGCGAGGAACGCAATGGTGATTTTTCTGAGATTTTAGAAAAATTGTTTCGAGGTGATAATCACTGTTTTCTCAGTGTACAGTGTACAGTTTTTTCTTCACAGTTTGTTGATTGGATTACCGCCTTGCCGAATTTATAACTTGGCTTACCGAACTCTGATTTGGGCGTGCAAGGTACCGTTGCGAAGCTATCGACGCGAGGATCGCCGTGATATTTTTCTGGGAATTTTCTGGGCACTTTCTGCAGGTGATAATTTAACAGTTCTGGGACTGTTGTTGTATGTATTTGTAAGAGCACTATTTGGGAGCCTAAGTGTATTTAGTGGACTTTGTGTTGTGCCAGGAGTGTTTCGGGTGTACTGTTCTTGTTGGAGCGCAGGATTGGAGTTTTTGGTATTTTCAGCTGTACGGACCCGGACAGTTAGCGCTTCAGGTGGGTGGTTGTTGCATGCCTCTACTTCTGACTTACTCACTAAGTTTATTAGAAAACCCCACTTGAACATATTGATTGACTATCATGCCTAATTGACTGATATACATGTGAGCCTATCATTGGAGGTTAATTATGTGAATATAGCATGTTGGGGATATTATTGGGATAATATTGCTGTTGGAACATGATCATTGGAATAATTTAATAGTGATAATTAACATGTGATAGTAGCACCTAGATTCTATGAAAGTGGATTAAATGGATTAATTGTGGGGACATAGTGACATATCTAGGTGCGGGTGCCACTTTGGGATTTATTATGGATCAGGGGTTATACATGTGTAGTCGCCTGATGATTTTGCCTGTTGGTTATATTTATGCGGATATATTAATTGTTACACATGTAGAGCTATATTTGACTTTCTCTTTCTTTTACATTGCATGAGGACTTATGCATGCTTGTTTGGACATCTAGATAGGCCACTATTTTATTGCTACACTATCATATTGGGATTTGACTTAGGAGAAACCATGATTGCTTTCTTTCTCCTTTTATTTAGACTTTCGAGTCATGTTGCTCGAGTTCGAGCAGCGGTTTGGGATAGTGTAGCCGGGACCTGAGGGTCAGTGACAGGGTGTACTTGATGTTGGATTGTGGGTTACTGCGGCAACCGCGGACAGTAGGCGGTTGACCGGATCTTGATTATATTCCCAATTGTGGGTTGGGGGTTATTGCGGTGACCGCGGACTGTGGGCGGCTGACCGGATGTTTACTATTACATCAGATTGGGTATCAGAGTTCTCTAGTGGATGGTATTTCCCACTTTTTGAGTACTATTGCATCAGGTCGGGGTTTCATTAGTGGATGGAGTTTCCCACTTTGATCATAGTCATGATCCAGTCCTGCTATTATGAGACAGTGGCTACAGAGATGCTTGATACAGCGATACTTTACTCGTGTGGGTCGCTCCCCTCGAGTGCCACTCCGGAGTAGGCTTTCCACGGTGCAGAGCGCCGGGCACCAGGCTGGTTTCTTGAGTTCGACAGCAGAGCAGGCAGTACCAGTTTTACTGGTGGCACTAGATTGGGTCTATTTAGCCAGATATTGTTTCCTGATGCATTCATACCGTCATTTCCTTCGGTATTGCATTTAGAGGCATACTTATTGTGGTTTCCCCTTTTATTCAGTAGTTCTGTTTACAGTTTTACTACTTGTTCCTTTTCTTGCCTCTAGTAGACTTAGTGGGTACGCCGGAGCTTGAGGCTTTACCCACAGGGGGAGGCTACTGGTTTACTAGTGGTTCTCACCCCCACTGTTGTTTCCTCTTCTTTTCTCCCCCCTGTTTTGCAGAGTCCTCATTGGAGTTGCTGATCTTCGGTCGTTGTTCGGGGCGAGGGAGTCACGAGCTAGATCGTTACCACCCGAGGAGTGTAGCTGTATCCCCTGGTTGGAGATTCCTCGTAGCTGTTGGCTGGCTTTTACTATTTATCTGGAGGAGAGAGATCTTTTGTATTTGGAGAGACTGATGTACTATAGTTTTAGTTTATCTCCTTTTATAGTCGAGAGATGCTGTACTGAGGACATTGTATGATGATTATCTGTATTTGAGGGAATGGATATTGTACTCTATTTCATGATGTATAGTATTTGGATTTTATTTTACAGCATTTTATTTCAGCTCTGATATTTGTGTAGCTATAGTACTATCTTTTGCAGGTTAGACGCTTCGCCTATGCGGGTTTTGGCATAGGTGGCGGATCTGTTGGCGAGCCCGGGTCGCAGTTTCGACCCTGGGGCGTGACACGCGGTAATCGTCCTACCTCCAACCTATGCAATAATGCGAATGCTCTACTAATAAAAGAATGAGATGCTCCTGTATTAAATAAAGTGCAAGCCCTAATGCCAGAAAATAAAGTGATACCTGCCACCACATGGTCGGCTGCTGAGGAGTCCTCCACCTGAGCGGCATAGATCCAACCGCTCTGAGCTAGCGATCGGTAGTCAGAAGGGCGGAAGGAAGGAGATATGCTAACAGTAGTATAAGGCCGCTGAGCTGTCGACCTCTGTTGGGATGCGATAGGAGCTGAGGTGGAAGATGGTGCCGCAGCGATCAACGGGGGGCATGAAGCTCGGTTGTGCCCAGACTGTCCACATCTGTAACAACGACCCCACCTTTGATCACAGGTATCCAGCTGATGTTGTCCCCTACAGAAAAAACATCGGCCTGAGTACCGTGGCTGCCTCGGCTGCTGCTGCTGCTGTTGTCTCTACGACTGCTGTTGTAGTCTCTGCTGCCGCGACTGTGACCTCTGCTGCTGCTATTGCTGCTGCGGTGGCCTCTGGGATCCACCAGGCCCTCGACGATCAGAACGCCCATGACCGTAAAATTGAGGCCGCGACGATCGTGGCGGTCTTCAAGAACTGGCCTGTCCCCCATCATCGGGCGCTGGCCGCTTCCTCTCAAAACTCTGCGCGGCCAACCCCCCCTTCTAGCAACCACTACATCGCCCCGCTCCACCCATAGGGCATGCTCAATGGCCTCATCAAAGGTCTGAAGCCTCTGAGCGTGCACCAGGGTATAAATCTCACTGCGAAGGCCACTCTCGAACAAATGAACTTAGTGTGGCTCGTCACGGGCGACGAAACGTACGCAGTTAAGCAACTGCATGAACTCATGGTAGTACTCCTGCATTGACCTACTACCCTGCTGTATGTTCTTCAAGTCATCCTCCAATTTCTACTTCATGCTGCTTGAAAAATAAGTCCCAAGCAGCATATGCCAAAACTCGGACCACGGTAGCTGCCGGGTGGTCTGGAACTCCACTGGCTCCGCCCGACGCCACCAAGCATCAGCATCTCCATCTAGACAGTGAACCGCCATGTGAACCCTATACTTCTCCTGAATGAAGAAATCCTTAAACAACTTCTCCATCGCAGCTAACCATGCCTCCATCTCCCATGGCTCAGCATTCCGCCTCGAGAATCTAGGCGGACCAAATTGGCGGAATCTGGCCAACTTCTCAGCAACCATCTCCTCCTCGGCCGGTGTCATTGGTTGGGCCGCTCCCTAGGCTCCACTACTGGAATAAGGTGCAGTCGGTACGTGGGGTACAACCGGAGGTATAGGGGCCTCCAAAACAATCGGGGGTGGCTCCTCTCTCTGAGCTAGTAGCTGATCTATCCGCTGCTCCTGTCGGCGAGTACTCTTAGCCAACTGGGCCACCAAGGCCCTCAACTCTCTCATCTTTGCAGATCCTGACTGCTCCAGCTCCTCTTGGGGTGTAGGGGTACCCCGGGTAGAAATACGACGTCGGGGAGGCATCCTGTCACAATAAAACCACAAGTTAGAAACGCAACCACACTCGACCCAATCTAGCGAAAGTTAAATACATCCCCCTATTTCTGTCACTTTATGTTGTCTGCAGCAAGCATAATTGTCCAAAAGAAATAGGGTATGTCGATCCCTCTCCACTCACAAGAAGAATCAAATTAACAAATCGCCGACTTTCGCAAAGTATCACGCCCCTCACGCCCTATCATCCTAGGGTTTGCTAAAAGCCTAGGGTTTTCTAAGTCCCAACTGACCTATCCCTAAGCTCTAATACCAACCTAATTTGTCACGTCCCGGGGGTAAATCAGAACCTAGGCCCGTCTACAGATCCGCCATGTACACGGAATTTTCCACGTACACAAAGCGCCAAAACTTGCTCAGATATAAGATAAGCAATAAAATAGCGCAAGTACAGAGCTGAAACTAAAAACTATAACATCTCAGACTGAAATTAAAAGTGAAAAATAGCTGTAAAATAATCTCTCATAGCTCACCAAAATAATACAACCAGCTGGCTAAAGCCAGCCCCAAAATTAAAAGTACATCAGTCTGAGTAAAAGGGGTACTGTGATGACCCGGATCTCCGCAGAGCTGCTACAGTGCGTTGGGGTGGCCATTGGAGGCCTACATGGTGTGTTGGAGGTGTTTGTGGCATGATTGGACATAAGTGTTGGACATCGGACTTATATGGACCCTGTGAGTGATCAGAGGACCCCGTGGAGGGTTTAGAAGTGGTTTCGCGCGAATCGGATATTTAAATTGGGCTCCGCACGAAGTTTGGACTAAGAACGCATTTCTGGGTGCCTTCGGCAATGTTTAGAGTTGGAATTTGGCGAAACGGATGTCAAATTCGGATTCAGCGCGCGAAAACGGTCAAAATGGACTACCTACTTGATGTTTTTGGGCACGGGTTACTGTTCACCGCCGGAACAGTAACTCCGGCGATCGCCGGCGGCTGCCGGCGGCGGCGGGCAGCGGCGGAGGGCGGCGGCGCGGCCTCGGGCAGGCGGCAGCACGGCGGCGGGCAGGCGCGGGCAGCGCGCAGCGCGCGGGCAGGGGCGCGGGCAGGGCGCGGTCCACGCGCCGGCGTGCACCATAGCGGGGTGCCACGTGGCATGACTGGATTGGGTGGCTCATTGGTCTCGGTCTACGGAGCTGTGGTGTGCACGGTGGACCGGGCGGGAAAACACGTGGCATCTTCCTATTGGTTCGGTTCATGTAGTCGGGTGCACCGGGTGCAGCGAGTGAAAGGGTTGACACGTGGCGCGCGGGGATTGGGCGCGCCACTGTGCGCGGCAGGCGCGGGCGGTGCGCGGTGTACGGTGCACCGGAGAGGGACACGTGGCAGATGTTTAGTGGTTCAGTGTTTGGGGTTTCTGTGCACCAGGTTCAGCGGGTACTTGGACTGGACACGTGGCGCGCGGGGATTGGGCGCGTCACTGTGCGCGTACGGGCGGCAGGCGGCGGCGTCAGGCGCGCAGGCGGCAGGCGGCAGGCGGCGGCCGGCTGGCGTGGCGGGCACGGCGGGCAGGTGGCGCACGCGGGCGCCACGTGGCAGCCCGCCATTGGCGGGCGCCAACTGCCCGTTGACTAGAGGACGGCCACGTGGCGCGAGGGGAGCGGCCGGGTTGCCTGTTCGGTGTTCTGGGACACGTGTCAGCGCGTGGAGCGGGTCGGACGGTCACGCGGTCCGACCGGATCGGGTGTGCGGGTGTGGGCCGTGTGGGCCGGGCTACTGTGCGCGCCCGAATGTTCGGGCCGGGCCGCACTGTTTGCGCCCGAAATGTTTCGGGCGCCCGGAAAATGGGACCCATTGGTCATTTTTGGATTTGTTTGGTGGGCCTATATAAGGCAGCCCACTCCCCTCTTCTCCTTTCTTTTCCGAGCTGTAGAGAGGGAATGAGAGGGAGAGTTGTATATGAAAGTTGTTCCCCTTGGTGCCCTTGATCTCCTGGTGGATTCTCTGAATGTCTGGAAGCTCGGCAACGGCGATAACTTTTTTACAGTTCGCCTCGGTTTTCCCCCATTTCGGCCCATTACCGTCGCAGATTATTCAAAAATTCACTGTGAGCAAACCAGGAGGAGTTTTTGGACGATTTCTTCGACAGCGTGTTCCTAAGAGGTAAGGCTTCGATTTTCGTGTTGATCGCTTCGCTCCGTTTCGCACTTTTGGCACGTTTCCCGAGGCATCTTTGACCCCCATTTTTCTGTGGTGGATTTTGGACAGCACCAACTTGCCGATTTTATATCTCAGCCTAGGAGCATCGGATCGAGGCGATTCAAGAGTCGATTTTGATCTACTCGTCGCGAGGAACACAGTGGTGATTTTTCTGGGATTTTAGGAAATTGTTTCGAAGGTGAAAATTACTGTTTTCTCAGTGTACAGTGTGCAGTTTTCTTTACAGTTTGATGTTTGGATTACCACCTTGCCGAATTTATAACTTGACTTACCGAACTCGGATTTGGGCGTGCAAGGTACCGTTTCGAAGCTATCGATGCGAGGATCGCCGTGATATTTTTCTTGGAATTTTCTGGGCACTTCCTGCAGGTGATAATTTAACAGTTTCAGGACTGTTGTTGTATGGATTAATTAAAGCGATATTTGGGAGCCTAAGTGTGTTTAGTGGACTTTGTGTTGTGCCAGGAGTGTTTCGGGTGTACTGTTCTTGTTGGAGCGCAGGATTGGAGTTTTTGGTATTTTCAGCTGTACGGACCCGGACAGTTAGCGCTTCAGGTGGGTGGTTGTTGCATGCCTCTACACCTGGCTTACTTACTAAGTTTATTAGAAAACCCCACTTTTGAGCATGTTGATTGAATATTATGCATGATTGCCTGATATAAATGTGAGCCTATCATCTGAGATTAATTCTGTGAATATAGCATGTTGGGGGCATTATGGGAATAATATTTCTGTTGGAACATGATCATTGGAATGATTTAATAAGTGATGATTAACATGCCACATTAGCACCTAGGTTTGTATGAAAGTGGATTAATTGTGGGGACATAGTGACATATCTAGGTGCGGGTGCCACTTTGAGATTTATTATGGATCAGGGATTATACATGTGTAGTTGACTGATGATTTTGCCTGATGGTTATATTTGTGGGGATATATATATTAATTGTTACACATGTAGAACTGTATGTGACTTTCTCTCTCTTTTACATTGCATGAGGACTTTTGCATGCTTGTTTGGACATCTAGATAGGCCACTATTTTATTGCTACACTATCATATTGGGATTTGACTTAGGAGAAACCATGATTGCTTTCTTTCTCCTTTTTATTTTGACTTTTGAGTCATGTTGCTCGGGTTCGAGCAGAGGTTTGGGATAGTGTAGCTGGGACCTGAGGGTCAGTGATAGGGTGTACTTGATGTTGGATTGTGGGCATTGCGGCAACCGCGGATAGTAGGCGGTTGACCGGATCTGTATTATTTTACCCAATTGTGGGTTGTTGGTTATTGCGGTGACCGCGGATTGTGGGCGGTTGACCGGATGTTTACTATTGCATCAGATTGGGTGCTAGATTTCTCTAGTGGATGGTATTTCCCACTTTTGAGTATTATTATATCGGATCGGGGTTTTATTAGTGGACGGAGTTTCCCACTTTGATCATAGTCATGATCCAGTCCTGCTATATTGAGAGTTGTGTGACAGTGTTACTTTACTCGTGTGGGTCGCTCCCCTCGAGTGCCACTCCGGAGTAGGCTTTAGACCGTGTTGGGTTCCGGTCAGACCGTGTTGGGTTCCGGTCATTTGGACAGTGGAGATACTGAGTTCTTGAGCTCGATAGCAGAGCAGGCAGTACCAGTTTTTACTGGTGACACTAGATTGGGTCTATTTAGCCAGATGTTGTTTCCTGGTGCATTCATACCGTCATTTCCTTCGGTATTGCATTTAGAGGCATACTTGTTGTGGTTTCCCTTTTTATTCAGTAGTTCTGTTACAGCTTTACCCCCTTGCCCTTTTCTTGCCTCTAGTAGACTTAGTGGGTACGCCGGAGCTTGAGGCTTTACCCACAGGGGGAGGCTACTGGTTTACTAGTGGTTCTCACCCCCACTGTTGTTTCCTCTTCTTTTCTCCCCCCTGTTTTGCAGAGTCCTCATTGGAGTTGCTGATCTTCGATCGTTGTTCGGGGCGAGGGAGTCACGAGCTAGATCTGTACCACCCGATGAGTGTAGCTGTATCCCCTGGTTGGAGATTCCTCGTAGCTGTTGGCTGGCTTTTACTTTCTTTTGGAGGAGAGAGATCTTTTGTACTTGGAGAGACTGATGTACTATAGTTTTAGTTTATCTCCTTTTATAGTTGAGAGATGCTGTACTGAGGATATTGTATGATGATTATCTGTATTTGAGGAAATGGATATTGTACTTTATTTCATATTGTACAGTGATTGGATTTTATTTTACAGCATATTATCTCAGCTCTGATATTTGTGTAGCTATAGTACTATCTTTTGCAGGTTAGACGCTTCGCCTATGCGGGTTTTGGCATAGGTGGCGGATCTGTTGGCGAGCCCGGGTCGCAGTTTCGACCCCGGGGCGTGACAGGTACACCAAAAGTCTAGCTACACTCTCACTGTCATGCTGAAGATCTATCTACTCATCGATCCTGTGACACCCCCGGAATCTGGATTAGTCCTCTATATAAATGATATAATAGGACTAAATCTCTAACCCGGCTATAGCATTTTGGATGGTAGCAACAACCAAAAAGGTTGTGAGAGTTAAGCGTGCTAGAGCTAGAGTAGTTCTAGGATGGGTGACCCCCTGGGAAGTGGGGAGTCACAGTTGGTATCGGAGCCATTCACCAGTCGGAAATGTGAGATGAGTCTCGGCTGAGCCAGAGTTATATAGCGGGTAGAGCGAGGCTCCCCGGCTAATGACCGTTGTGAGTGGAGTGCAGCTCCTCACAAGGTCGGCTAAGGCTAGCGAGACGAGTCTCACATCGCCTGGTGCTTGTGAGTGTGCTTGAGCCTGACGTGGACGTCAGGGCTTAAAGGGGGGAAGAATGTGACACCCCCGGAATCTGGATTAGTCCTCTATATAAATGATATAATAGGACTAAATCTCTAACCCGGCTATAGCATTTTGGATGGTAGCAAGATCCAAAAAGGTTGTGAGAGTTAAGCGTGCTAGAGCTAGAGTAGTTCTAGGATGGGTGACCCCCTGGGAAGTGGGGAGTCACAGATCCCCTTATCTCGATCAGCCGCCGAAAGGCCCAGCAGCTCCCGTAGAAGACTACAAAACAAAGGGAAGAAAAATGAGAAACAACAATAGGTGTGAGAACCACTAGTAAAACTAGTAGCCCCCAGTGGGTAAATCCTCAAACTCCGACGTACCCACTAAGTCTACCAGAGGCAAAAGAAAAGTAAAGTGATAAGCCGAAATAATCTGTTAATAAGGAGAACTACCACTACTATACCTCTAATGCAGTACCGAATAAAGTGACTGTGTATATATATATGCATCAGAGAATGAGATTTGCCAAAATAACCCAATCAATGGACCAGTAAGAAAAAGCTGGTACTGCCTGCTCTGCCATCACCATCGGTCATGCCAGCCAACGCATATCGTCGATGTGATATCAAACTCAAGAACCCAGTAACTGACCAGCACCTACCCGGTCCTGCCTCACACTCCGAAGTGGCACTCGAGGGGAGCTACCCGCACGAGGAAGTAATCAGCCAAAAGTATCTCAATCCAGCAGGGCTTAGTCACGACTATGCTCAAAGTGGGAAACTCCATCCACTGACAAAACCCCGATCCCCAATCCGATGCTAAAATCAACATCCGGTCAACCGCCCTATATCCGCGGTCGCCGCGACACCCCACAAATCCCCAATCTGGTACGATGATCGACATCCGGTCAACCGCCTAATATCCGCGGTTGTCGTGACACCCCACAAGTCCAAACATCAGGTGAAATCCTCCCAGCCTCGATAATCACGACTACACTATCCCAAGTCCCTGCTCATAACCCGAGCAATATGAATCCCATGTCTATAAGTGAGAAGGAGAAGTAGAGGAACAAACATATTTTCTCCTAAGTCAAATCCCAATATGATGGTGTAGCGATAAAAGGTGACCTATCTAGATGTCCATACAAGCATGCAATTGTTCTCGAATAATATGGAATGAAAAGCATCAAGTATCATTTACACATAGGAGTAAACCAGCATGTCATAACCACTAACCAACAACACATGCCCTTAATACATAATCATGAAGTACTAGTCTCACATAGATAGGCTAAGAAATAACCGGAATAATTCATTCATGCATGATCTACAATGGGGTGGCGAAACAATAAACAGTGTGTCGGGGATCACTCTAATAGCCCTTGCGAGTAAACCGTAAAAGAGGTGCTCAACAACCCACATGGAACGCGCAGATCCGAAATCCGATCGGGCTAAAATTCGGCGTGCGCGTTCCCTTAGCGTCTACGGTCCCAACGAATCCAAGATCTCTCAAAAACTCCTCCTGGATTATCGGTAGCGAGCAAAACGGTGAAGTGTTGTCCAACAATGTAGCACAAAATCAGTGGGCGCGTCACAATGGCATAGATGTGAATTCGAGCACAATTTCTATCCGGGGCCAAAAAGTAAAAAGCTCACCTTGATCGTAATGAAAAGTTCCAACTTTCCTCGCGAAACTCCAAAATCTCAGCGAAAACTGTAACAAGAGCCGAACATGGTGTAAATTTTAGTCCCAGAAATTCTGCATTTGCTGTTTGCGCAACAGTCCCAAAAACTGTAATTTTTCACCGGCAAAAAGTCCTCCAAAAATTCTAGAAAAATCACGGTTGCGATCCTTGCGAAGCATAGATGCAAATCGAGTCCTTGAACTCCCAGTTCCGATACCCGTAGGCTGAGAAAAGGCAAGATCTCTCATCCGCTGTCCAGAAATTGCCGCAGAAAAAGGGTGTCTAAAGATACTCCGAAAAACCCAATAAAAACTCAAAATGGAGGGAAATGGTAAACACGAAAAACGAAGGCTTACCTCTCATGGAAACGCTTCTGCAAAAATCGGCCAAAAACTCCTTTGGATCAGCTCAGGGGAGCCCGTGGACGGAACTGCGACAGAGAAAGCCACCAAAAGAGGAATATCGAAGCGCGCCGAGTCGCTGAAATCATCGATGTTGCGGCCTCCAAAAATTCCCAAGATCCATCAAAGGGTGGGGGACAAGGTGGGGAGGAGCTCTGCCAAAGGGGGGTTCCCAGAAAAATCACCAAAGGGAGAAATGGGCTTCACAAGAGCCTATTTATAGGCAAAAATATAGAAAAACACGGTTTGGGGGACAATTTCGGGTGCCCGGGCGCGCCGCGTGTCCCACCCACAGGACAGCGGGGGCCGGGCCAACTGGGCCACGCTGCATGGCCCGACTGCCCGAGTGGAGCGGGTGGCGCCAGCCAACCGCGGGGCGCCACGTGGCGTCCTCGCGTGCACGCCACTCCGCCCGCTGGCCTGTCCCGCCTGCCACGACGCCCACTCCGCACAGTGCCCCCGCCAACCTGCGCCTGCCACGTGTTCTCCGCCTCCACTAGCTGCGCCTGGTGCACGCGCCCGGGCCGTGGACCGGCCCGCATAGGAATTGGGCCCGTTGAACCCAAATAGCCTATTTTCAGTATTTTTTCGCGCTGAGTCCGTTTTTCGCGTCCGTTTGACGTATTGCAGACTCGGTACACCAATAATAGGTGTTTTCTCGCCGCGGACTGCGTGGGCAAGTTACACGTGGATTTGGGCCATCACACAGTACACCAATAATAGGTGTTTTCTCGCCGCGGACCACGTGGGCAAGTTACACGGGGATTTGGGCCATCACAAGCTGTACCCTTTTGGAGATTTCTAGACTGTCAGAGGATTTGTTGTATATTTTACTTTTGAGAGTTTTATTTTGAGAGACTTATGTATTGTGAGAATCTGACATGTATTATTTGGAGTTG
Source organism: Tillandsia fasciculata (assembly GCA_029168755.2). Taxonomy (NCBI): domain Eukaryota; kingdom Viridiplantae; phylum Streptophyta; class Magnoliopsida; order Poales; family Bromeliaceae; genus Tillandsia; species Tillandsia fasciculata. Next base: position 6,781,719 of record CM054952.1, read on the forward strand.
TATTTTTTTATATTTTAGCAGTTTACTTTCTAACTCCGATACTTGGGTTCTTCTCCTTGCTAGAGAGAGAAAGAGAGGAGAGAGAGTGTGAGAGGGTGAAAGAGGAGGTGTTCTGAGGTTGGGGGAGAAGTCCCTCAGCTTATATACTTGGGCCTCTCACATATTATAAATTTGCCACTTTCTCACGCTTCAGCCCGAAAAAGTCCAGACTTTTTCCCCGAAAAAGTTCGGATCCTGAACGTCCAAAACTCTGTGCGCGAAAAAGGTCCGGACCTTTTTTCACATGGTGGGGACCTTTTAAAAAGGTCCGGACCCCGAAAGTCAAATTCCCACATTTTCATCGCCTCGAAAATATATTTTCGCTCTACGAGGCTCTACACCCCACGAGATCATTCCTACATGCTCGAAATTTATCTCTAACATACCCACAGCCACTTTGATTGTACCGGAGTCTCTTTTGAGCCGATTTTCATTTTGAGATTCATTTTAAATTTCATTTTCAACTTACTTTTAGTCCAAATGCCTTTTGCTTCGAACCAAACTTGTTGTAACTCTTTTTAATCGTATTTTAAATACATTTAGGGTGTATTATCCGCACTTTGTCATTTTAACAAAAGCCAGGGCATCACAGTAAGCTTAGGCCCAAAAATAATTTTTAGCTCAATAAAACGTTTGACAACCTCATTTTTAAAATCTCATTTTAATTTTTAGAATCAGTTTTTAAATTTTCGAAGCCCAAAAACAAAAACAAGCAAAACCTACTTTCTAAAATCTGATTCTGATTTTGATTCTAATTCTAAATTTTTATTTTGATTTTAAATTCAAATTTAAATTTTTAATTTTCTATTTTATAATTCAATTTCTAACTTTTAAATTTTAAATTTCAAATTTTGAATTTTAAAATATAAAATTTGGATATTATATTTTAAATTTTAAATTTCAAATCTTAAATTTTAAATTTTAAATCTCAAATTTTAAATTTTAATTTCAAATTTCAAAATTTTAAATTTTAAATTTCTAATTTAAGATAAATTTAAAATTTGAAAATTTTAAATATAAAATTTTAAATTTTAATTTTTAATTTTTAATTTTTAAATTACAAATTCCAAATTTTAAAATTCTGAATTTAAATTTTAAATTTTTAATTCTTAATTTTAAAATTTAAGTTTTAAGTTTTAAATTTAAAATATTCTAATTTTAATTTTTAATTTTAAAATCTTAATTTAAAATTTCTAATTTAGATTTTAAATTTTAAATTAAAAATTAAAATTTATAATTAGTTGGATTATAGATCTCAGGTAAGTGCTTTTTGTACACCCCATTTTGGGTAGCATTGCTCTAGGTATAATAGGTCCCTAACTCCCTAATATCTTTTGAGAGACTATTATGTAGATGTTTGGTTTAACTTTTGAAAAGTGAGTTTAAATCCAAAAGTAATTTTTGGCTCAATAGAATGTTTGACAACCTCATTTTTAAAATCTCATTCTAATTTTTAGAATTAATTTTTTGATTTTCGAGACCCAAAATCAGATGAAAGTAAAACCTGCTTTCTGAAATTTAAATATGATTTTGGACTCTAATTCTAAATTTTTATTTTTATTTTAGATTCAAATTTTAAATTTAAATTTAATTTAAAATTTTAAATTTTATATTCAAATTTTTAAATTTTAATTTTTAACTTTAAAAGGGCAATGCTACATGTACACCCCAAAAGGGGTGTACATCCTACTCCCACCGTCTAATGGTGGGGGGTCACTTCACAATTTGTGAAGTGACCCCTCACCACACCCTACCCATTCCACTCATTAGATTGGGTGGGGCGTGGGATGTACACCCCACAAGGAATATACAATTAGCATTTTTTCTTTGCATGTCCTTACTGAAAGTTAATAAAATATTAATAAAAATTTATTTTTTACAATATACATAAGACTACTTTATAGGGTTTTTTTTTTTGTATTCTTTAGTTATAAAATTTTTAATCTTAAATTTTAATAACTATATATTTAATTGTTCCAAATACTATCTACCTACTGTATAGTTCGAATCCTATTATAGCTAGATAAAAAATTAGCGAATCATTTGAACTGAAGGACTAGTATTGTTTTTAAACATTTAAGATTAATTGCACCATTGGTCTCAACCTCTACCCTAGTTTTTATTTGATAGTCATTTTTATCTTAGTTTTTTTTGGCTGTTAGAATTTTTTAGCTTTAGAATTAGGAAAATAAGTCCCTAACCTTTACTACATTATTCACTTGGTCCCTAATCTCTTTTGTGTGCCTTGGTTTGAAAAATAATTTTAGGTCTAAAGGTAGGTTTGGGCTTAATAGAATATTTGGCAACCTTATTTTTAAAATCTCATTCTAATTTTAAAAATAATATTTTTATTTTTTGAGATACAAAATCAAAATCAGAAGTAGTTAAAATTTACTTCATGAAATCTGATTCTGATTTTAAACTTAAATTCTAAATTTTTATTTTGATTTTTAGATTCAAATTTAAAATTTTAAATTTTATACTTTATACTTTATATTTAAATTTTTAAATTTTAAATTTTAACTTTTAAATTTAAATTTTCAAAATTTAAAATGTAAAATTTAGATATTAAATTCTCAAATTTTAAATTTCAAATTTCAAATTTCAAATTTAAGATAAAATAAAAAATATAAATTTTGAAATTTTAAAAATATAAATTATAAATTATAAGTTTTAATTTTTAAATTACAAATTTCAAAATTTTAAAATTTATAATTTTAATTTTAATTTTTGAATTTTAAAATTTAAATTTTAAGTTTTAAATTTTAAATATTACAGTTTTAAATTTTTAATTCAAATTTTAAATTTGTAATTGAAAATTTAAAATTTAAAATTTTAAATTTTAAAATTTAAATTTATATTTTAAATTAAAATATCAAATTTTAAATTTTGTGCAAATTTAAAATTTTAATTTCAAATTTAAATTAAATTTGAAATTTAAATTCAAGTTTTAAATTATTTTAAAATAAAATTCTGTAAAAAATTATTGTTTGCAAATATCAAAAAATTTGTACCTGCAAAAAAAAAAAAAAAAAAAAAAAAAAAAAAAAAAAAAAGAGTTTTGCGGAGTAAATAGAGTAAATTATGAGAGGGACCAACGGATATAATTTTGGCTAAATTACAGAAAACCCCCTATCATATCTCACTTTTCCACTTTACCCCCTGTCATTTAAAAGTCGACAATCTGCTCCCTCGTAATTACCGAATTGTGCAATAACCCCCCGCCGTCAGTTGACCGTCAGTTTTTTTGAAAATATAATTTTTATACCCAAAATACCCTTGGAAAATATTCCTAAAAAAAAAAAAAAAAAAAAAAAAAAAAAAAAAAAAAAAAAAAAAAAGACTTCGGAATAAAAAAAAAAAAAAAAATAAAATCAGAAAAGAAAAGAAAAAAATAGGAGGGCATTTTCGTCAATTTACCATTTTCGTTAACGGCGTACCCCCTAAAGACATTTCTGAAATTACGAGGGGGCAGATTGTCGACTTTTAAATGACAGGAGGGTAAAGTAGAAAAACGGAATATTAGAGGGTGGTTTTCTGTAATTTAGCCTATAATTTTTTCTCAGAATTGTTCGGCAACATCAGCGCGCGATAGAGGGAGGGAGAGAGAGAGAGAGAGAGAGAGAGAGAGAGCGATACAGAGAGAAAGCGTTTGAGAGCTCGTCGCGACCTCACGAAGATGACGATGACGACCATGGTGACGGTGACACCCTCGGAGCGCTCAGGTCTGGTTCGTTTTCTCCGATCCCCGCCGCGATCTCTCGTTCTTCTTCTTCTTCGCCTTTCTTCTTCTCCATACAAGTCGCGGAATTTCGGGTTTCAGATTCGAATGCCCCGAAGTTGCAGAATTTGAGTTTTGGAATCGATTCTTTCTCTTTAACTTGCACCGACTTGGAGATCGGGGCCACACTGTCTCCTATCCAAGAAGATGTTGCAAGATTATGGTTTTGGATTTATGTTTTATCTCATTTTGATCTTCTTCTTCGTCTTCGGCCTTTACATTACCCAGAAGAAGGTTCAAGATTAGGGTTTTTGGATTTATGTTTCGTTTCTACCTAGAGGAAGTTGCAAGATTAGAGTATTGGATTTATATTTCGTCTGATTTTGGTGATCTTCTTCTTATCCGCCTTTCCTACATCCCAGAAGAAGGTTAAAGCTAAGAGTTTTTGGAATAATGTTTCGTTTCTACCTGGAGGAAGTTGCAAGATTAGGGTTTTGGATCTATATTTCTTCTGATTTTGGTGATCTTCTTCTTGTCCGCCTTTCCTACATCCCAGAAGAAGGTTAAAGCCAAGGGTTTTGGGAATTATGTTTCGTCTTTACCGAGAAGATGTTGGAAGATTAGGGTTTTTTTTTTTTCGTCTGATTTTGGTGTTCTTCTTCGTGTACGCCCTTTCTACTACCTGGAAGAATGTTCAAGATGAGTGTTTTGGATATATGTTTCGTCTGATTCTGATGGTCTTCCTCTTTTATTATTCGGGTGGATCTATAGAACGTAAGCGCTGCGGTATCAAGAAGAGCGCCCGAGGGATGGCGCCGTTGACTAATGGTACCAACACCATCAAGGTCTGCTTCTACTGGAAGGCCGGGCGCTGCACCTGCTACCTGTGCCCTTTCCTCCACGGAGAGCCCCAGCATCCCAATGTCGGGTCTATGCGGAAGCGCGTCGTTGCACCCGATCATTTGGTGCTTCCTGTCGAGAGGAGCCACCAGGATACGGGCCGTGTCTGGAGAAACCCTAATGCAGGCCCTAAACCCTCTGCCCCCTTCCCGAATGGAGTCTGCATGATGAATCTCAAGAGCAATGTGAAGTCCCTCGCTGTGGCCGTGGATCACCCTGTTTCTACTCCAAAGGAAGCCTGCGATAGGAATGTAGAAATCAATAGGAAGACCTTCACTGTGACCACCAAAAAGGGCTCTGGGAAAATAAAACCTAATACCATCATTAAACCCAATGTCCTCTCTTCAAAAGGTATCTGCAAGGTAAATCAACAAAGCAATACGAAGCCCCCAGCTATGCCCGTGAGTCACTATGCTTGTTCTGTGGAGGAGGTCTATGGTAGCAACCTTGAGAGTAATGCAGAGACCCCCGCTGTGGCCACCAAGAAGGGCTCTGGGGAAATGAATAAGGGAGAAGTTCGTCCATGTGGCAACACTAGAGAATTGATCTGTAAATGCTACATCTCTGGGAATTGTAGCTATGGAGAGAGTTGCCGGAACAGGCATTCTTGGTGTATTAGTGATAGCTTCTCCTTGTTGTCCCGTCTTGAGGTACACTTCAAGGTAACATTCAATGGCTTCAATCTTAGAAATCCTTCAGTTCTGCTGCTTACTTTGTTGTTGTTGTTGTTGTTGTTGTTGTTGTATCTGATAATCCAATTTTTTGCAGGCTGTTACAGGTATTACAATGGAGTCTGGGTCTGGTAAGCTGTTTTCTGGGAGCAGCGACAAGACCGTCAAAATCTGGGACTGTTGGACAGGACGGGTTAGCTTTTGGTTTTTGACAATCTTATCTTCGGCCAACCAAGATTTTGTGATTCTCTTTTATGAATAGATAATCTGTTTTCTGCAGTGTGTCCAAGTTGTTGTTGGAGTAAAATTCAAAATCCTCATTATTTATTTATTTATTAATTTTATTTATTTATTAATTTTATTTATTTATTAATTTTATTTATTTATTTAATTATTTATTCTTTCTTGGCGCGAAAGAAATCCAACGGATGAAACGCGGTTTCCGTTTCTTGCGCCTAACGGAACGGAACGGTACGAGGTCGAACGTTGCTATTCCCAACGTTCGTTTTCCTCTTTTATATATTTATAAGATACTCTTCCACTCTTCTTACAGAGTAAGGAAAAAAAAGGAAGAAATAGAGAAATCATATTATTTTCATATTTTCATCTCTTTCTCAATTGGGTGTTGAAAGAATCTCCGTCAACCTCCACCACGATCGTGCTCGCAGGAGGAGGAATTCCGGTCATACCTTGGGGTGGTATTCTCGGTTAATCCCGCACGTAAGGACGGGAATACACCTTAGGGCAGTGCTACGCACGCTTCTAGATCAATTAAAGATTTTGGATTATTTGCGGTTATCTGTAAGTTTTTATTTTATTTTATTTTATAACTAGATTAGTCAGATATTAATCATAATCAAATTCTGTATAAATTTTTCCTAACAATCTAAGGTGTATTCTTCCGTTTGATTGTGATTAATAATCTAACAAGTGCTAATCCATCTTAAAATTATATTCCATATAATTTTATCTGATAAGCTTGTTGTTTGTTTGAAATTATAACTTAAAATATTTCAAGATTAGCATGATAAATTTTAATTTTATAGTTTAACTTGTATATTTTAATTATATATAATTTAGGGTGTACGGTTTATTGAAAAAAAAAAAAAATCTGTTATGCTATCATCTATAGGTGTTTTTTTTGCTTAAATTAAAATAATAATAATAATAATAATAATAAATAAAACACAATTAGTTTTAAAATATAAGATAAGTTTTATTTAAAAAATAAAAATAAAAATTAATGTTTTTACAACCATATAATATTTTTTTTTTCAAAAGAAAAAAAATATGCTACAGTAAAAAACGTCACGATTTGGAAAAAAAAAAAAAAAAAAAAAAAAAAAAAAAAAAAAAAGAAGAAGAAGAAGAAGAAGAAGGGGAAAAGAAAAGATTTTGCTCTTAATGAGATTTGAACCCACAGCTTCCAATTTTTTTTAAAATATAACTCACTAACCAATGAGAACAAAATTTAATTTTATATATAATTATTATTTCAATTTATTTTAGATCATTTTTGCAGCATATATATTCTTTTTATTGTATTTATATTTGAAAATATCTAATTCAAATTAAACATTAAATTATTTGTGTCATCTGGTTGCTGCTGAACTAATTGAGATAAAAGATTAATATTTAAATCTTAAACAATATATATTTGTTTTATATATATATATATATATATATATATATATATATATATATATATATATATATATATATATAATAAATGATTTATTGAATCTTTTTTGCAGCTTATACTTGCTAGTCTTAAAAATTTTTTTATTCCCTCAATTAGATTATCTAAAATGGTTCAAACTTAGATACCTATCAAGCTATTTGTTTACTGGACAATTTATCTCATTTCTGATCTAGATTTGCCTATGAACTTAGATGAACCTAGAGAACTATTAAAATTAGGTTTGTACTCCCTTCAATTAGAATAGAAAATCAATACCGATTTAGTGAGATTGAACCAAACCCCATTAGACATGGTTGATGTCATGATTTTTAAGTTCTGATGTATCTCGGAACTTGTGGGGGGAAGTTTTTATCAGCTTGATATATTTGGGTATTCTAATTATTCACTTGTTCATAGTTCTTTTGATCCTAGTATGATTCATTAGATTGCTCCAGAGAAAGTATTTCGTTAATTTAAATGTATTCTCTCTTATGGACTCAAATTTGTTGGTTATTCTGTTGTAATTGAGGGATACAACGATACCAATTGAATTTCTGATTCTTTGGACATCAAATCTATTTTTGGTTATATTTTTATTCTTGGTGATAATGTAATTTCTTGACAATCCACCAATCAGACTATAATAGCCTGAAACACTATGGAGGCTGAGTTGATTGCCATTTACACTATTTGTCTTGAAGTCGAATGACTCAAGAATCTATTATTATCTATTCCTTTGATTTCCACTCCTATTCCACCTATTTCTATTCGGTGTGATTTTCGAGCTGCAATTAAGTTTTTGTAAAATAAAATTGGTAAATTTCAGAGCTAATAGACATATTAAATTGCGACAAGAATCTGTTAGATGTCTAATTTTCAAAATGTTATTTCTTTGAATTTTATCATATCTGAGCAGAAACTTGCAGATTTCTTGACGAAAGGCCTGAATAGGACTAAGGTCCTGGAGTCATCGAGGGGGATGGGGCTATGCCCATAAAGGGCCTTCCTGCGGTGGGAACCCAACCTTTGTGATAGGAGATCCCTTGAAGAAGGTTCAATGTGGTAAAAACAAGCTGTCAGGTTGGCCAAAGAGCACTTTCTACTGTTATATAGAGGAGTTTTATCTCCAATCCCATCCCTATGATGAGTAGTGCTCTGTGTAGTAGTTGAGGTTGAGTTTATAACTCTTAATGGGATCCAAGGCGGTAATTTCCGCGAGATGTGACTCTACACACATCCCTGGAGGAAACCACCTATATGAGAGTATCTATATATGGCCACGGCTATGAGATGTTGGGCTATCCATAGAAACTCTTTTGATAAATCAAGGTACTGTGCATGACCATAAATGCACAGACTCGCGACGGAAAATTCTGTACTGTGTGTGTGGTAGCTGAAGTCAGTGTCAAAGGAACGTAGTTTAAGACCTGGTTCACTCCGATTCCATCTAATGGAAGCTACTTACACTAAGTGGGGTTAAGTCTTTTAAAGACATCTCGCTTATTGCATAGTATAAACACCCAGTTTTTTTTAACTTTAATTTTGATCTTAATTTTTTTAAATTTTCAAAATTGTGAATTTTGAATTTTGTGGGGGATTGTTGGAGTAAAATTCAAAATCCTCATTATTTATTTATTTATTATTATTATTTATTTATTCTTTTATTATTATTCATTAATTTTATTTATTTATTTAATTATTTATTCTTTCTTGGCGCGAAAGAAATCCAACGGATGAAACGCGGTTTCCGTTTCTTGCGCATAACAGGGACGAAACGTGGTTTCCGTTTCTTGCCCCTAACGGAACGGAACGGTACGAGGTCGAACGTTGCTATTCCCAATGTTCGTTTTCCTCTTTTATATATTTATAAGATATTCTTCCTCTCTTCTTACAGAGTAAGAAAAAAAAAGGAAGAAATAGAGAAACCATATTATTTTTATATTTTCATCTCTTTCTCAATTGGGTGTTGAAAGAATCTCCGTCAACCTCCGCCACGATCATGCTCGCAGGAGGAGGAATTTCGGTCGTACCCCATGATCATGCTCGCAGGAGGAGAAATTCCGGTCGTACCTTGGGTGGTATTCTCGGTTAATCCCGCACGTAAGGACGGGAATACACCTTAGGGCAGTGCTTCGCACGCTTCCGGATCAATTAAAGATTTTGGATTATTTGCGGTTATCTGTAAGTTTTTATTTTATTTTATTTTATAACTAGATTAGTCATATATTAATCATAATCAAATTCTGTATAAATTTTCCCTAACAGTTGTTACCATGGAAGGTGAAGTCGGTTGCATCATCAGTGAGGGGCGGGTTATTTAGTAAACTAGTCTTCATAAAAAAACTTTATTTTAAAAATAAATTTTTACAAAATTTATTTATAAAAATAGACTCTTAAAAGCGGTGAACCATTCACCGCTTTGTAATTCTATAAAAGCGATGAATGGTTCACCGCTTTCATTCTAATTTTTTTTTCTCTTACAATTTAAAAGCGGATATAAAAAACGGATCCGATCCGGCAAATTTAAAATCAAGTATAAATTTATATTATATAATATATTATAAATATTGAATACTATATTTGAATTTGTATTTTAAAATTTTAAATTTAATATAATATCTATATCTATACTATATATAAAATCGTATATAAGTTGACGGACGAAATTCTAAAAAAAATAAAAGAATATGCTACTATTAATTATGTAGCGAAACTAGATTTTATATTCTTTTCTCAAATATAATCTTATTTTTTGTTTATTAAATATTAATATATCTTTTCATATTTTTTTATATTTTTAAATTATCTCAAATTAAAATTAAATCGAAATAAATAAAATTTTAAAAATATATTTATTTAAAAAATAAACTCATGCAACAAATAACTGTTCAAACCAAAAATCAAATTTAAATTAAAAATAAATAGAAACAAATCAAAATTAGAAAATAAATTAAATAATTAAATTTAAATTTAATTTTAAAATATTTTTTCCTTTTAAATAAATATTTTCATATATTTTTTTAATTTTTTGTCGAAAAATTAAATCGAAACAAATCAAATTAAAAAAATAATTAATTAAAAAATAAAATTATACCACTAATAATTATTTAAACCAAAAAATATATTTGAATTAAAAATAAATAAAAATAAATCAAATTTAAAAAATAAATTAATTAAAAAAATCATGTCTTCTATATGCGGTGAATCATTCACCGCTTTTAAAAACGGTGAATGATTCACCGCATATAGAAGTCTATTTTTATAATTTTACTTTACGTAGGATTATTTTTAAAATTATAATATAAAATAAGATTATTTATAAAAAAAATTCGTGAGGGGCAGTGGGTTCTTGTTGGGGTCCCTAATGTTGTCAAGGTAAAAAGTTGTGGACTTTTTTTTTAGAATTTATTGATCTGTTTGAATGCACATGAGCAAGAACCTTTGTCGTTATGATTTACTATAGTCATATCTATCTTTTTGCAAATTCGCAGGCTTGGAACTTACAAGCATCAATTGATCTAACCGTTGGAGGACCCAAAGGTCAGGTCTATGCTTTGATAGTAGGCAATGACACACTCTTTGCTGGGACAGAGGTAATTTCCTTTACAATCTTATAATTGGTTATGCTTACAAACCTGTCACTATGTTTGGCCTCTTCTTTTTTTTCTTTTTTTTTTGCACGTTAATGTTTCTATGTGATGGAGTATAAATCTAATTCAAAATTTCTGTGAATTGTGTTGCTGCAGGATGGAACTATTTGGGCTTGGAAGCCTAATCTAGATAAGTGCCGTTTTGAGCCAGCTGCCACACTTTGTGGGCATAAAAAAGCTGTAGTCTCATTCATTGTAGGAGCACACAGACTCTACTCTGGTTCAATGGACTATACAATTAGGGTTAGTCAGAATAATCCCATCAATCCCCCAAACCAAAAGATGCTTGCTTGCATATGTGCTTCAAAATCCTAGGAAGTTATGCTGAATAGAATTGATCATGAATAATTACATCCTTTTATGCTGAAGCAGTATTTATCTTCTGATGTTCCTTAATGGCCCTATACATCATGTGTGCGAATATATTTCAACTTTCAATTCATTTATCTCATTTAGTTTATATTTTGTTGATTTCATATGTAGGTGAATAACACATCTAGAGTGAAATGTTTCAAATCTTGAAATTAATTCAGTAGTCAGCCTTTTCCTACCTTCCAAATACTAGGTCATAGTTGATATTTATCTTGGTCGTCAAGACTTGTCTATGTAATAGAATCATTTTATGACCAATTGATGTTTGGGAAATGGTTTCCGTTGATTCGGCTGTTCGCATCCATATCCAGTACTAAATTTCATGACTTTGTAAGCTTCCATAATATCAGCTGTTTTAAGATTAGATTGCTTGGCATGAGGAAAGTTTTTTTTGTATATTGTTTGGTTAAAACTCTTTCATCAACAACGCTAAATCCAAGGCTTAGCCAGATTTGAATTTCCCAGTCTATAATCAGTTGAAGCTCTCTACTAAGGCTTTAGTAAGTTCTTGACTAGAAAGATGTGCGAAAATTCTCATTAGTTTATTTTATATATGCCTTAGATTCTGGATCTTTTGTAAATTGTAGTATTTACATAGAATTGTGGGTTTTTAGTCTATGTTTTGAATTCTTTCTTTTACTAATATCAAACGAATTGAGTTGATCTAACTTTTAGGATTTTCTTTCAGGTTTGGGACCTTCCAACTCTCCAATGCACGCACACCCTTACAAGCCATGAATCGGTTGTTATGTCACTGTTATGCTGGGATCAGTATTTGCTCTCTTGTTCCTTGGATGGAACAGTGAAGGTCCGAATTCTTTTACTTTGAAGACATCTCATTTGAATTACTTTTTTTATTGTGTGTTCTTACTGCTTTGTTCTTTTGGTAGGTCTGGGCTGCTACAGAAACAATGGGATAGAAGTAGAGAATACCCACAAGGAAGAGCATGTAAGGACTCTGCTTAGCCTACCTATAAGTTTGAGTGGCCTTGCTTTTCAGTAGGCTTATAATTTAAGTGTTTACCTTCTACATTTGGAGACATCAAGAATTCTGAATCTTCTTTATCTTTCTTGACCTCTTCAATTACAAGACCACTAACTCCAATACTAAATTTGAATTTCCTACTTTATTTGATCATCGTTCACTCTTTGATGACAACTTTGCATGTCGCTACCGGATGTGGAATTTAAATCTTATTATACACACTCTGTGCTTGAAGCATTTCATTTCACGCATTTGATTTGATATCAAACTTTCCTATTTTACCTCAATCATTTTGGCTCAGCTGTACTTGTGGCCTTATTGCCTCTTGTTGCCTCTTTTCTTCAATAATGTATCTTTTTCCATGTAGATAGTGTGCCTAGAATAATTATCATGGTGTAAAATTGATGGATTTTTTCCATTTAATCCATAACCGAAGCGATTATTGTGCTTATTTGAAACTCAAAAGAAGCATGTTGTTTTAAGGTGATGATATTATATGATGCCTTCTCGTTCAAGCTACATCCTCGAACTCTACTTACGTCTAGGTTGATCGATGTCATCTATAACTGATTTTTGCAGGGAGTGCTTGCGTTAAATGGAGTGAATGATGCCCATGCCAAGCCAGTGTTAATGTGCTCATGCAATGACAATGTTGTGCGTGTCTACGACCTTCCATCGTAGGTGTCATATAACTAAAGTAACTTTTCTTGCAGTGGATTACCCAATGAATTATTGTTCTCAGTTTTACTCTGTGCACTTTATGTTTCTCAGATTTAACGAAAGGAGGAGGATTTTTTCTGAGGAGGGAGTGAGGGCTTTGGAGATCGGCCCTGGCGGTCTTTTTTTTTACTGGAGATGGAGCTGGCGAGCTGAAAGTATGGAAGTTGTTCTCTAATTGAACATTGGCCGGTTAACTTGATACAGAATACTACTCGTTCTTTGCAAATTATAGTGTACTAATTTCCTGTATAAGTTACAAAAACAGTTTTGATTCGCAATGTAAGTTAGATGCTTTTTGAGCAATTCTTTTGTATACAGGCATATTTTTTTATTTTAATGAAATTAAAAGTGCTTCTTGGCAACTTGTGCCAAGTCTTAGTATGGTTTCTTGTGTTGCCGTCAAGCTGGTATTCTCGTGTCCTACTAGTATATTACTTGAGTGTCATTAAATTTTGAAAAAAACTTTAGATACCTGTATATGGTTTATCGTTTTTTCATTTTAGGATCCTGAGGTTCACTCAAGTCTCTTATGGTTTCTATTTTTGCATTTCATTAGCACAGTCACTATCTCTTTCATTAAAATTGTCACATGCCGCGCACATTCCTGGTGGGATGCTTTTTCGCTGTTGGGGACTCCAAAAACAATCCGGATTTAGTCCTAAGTTGATCTATGCCTTTCTTATCAATTTTTCATTTCTTTCTCATCAATCTTTTTGAGACAGCTCTAATGATATTGCTTGCGGAAAATGAAAATAGAAATCACATGATATTTTAAGTAATACAGTTAAAATCATAGAATATTTAGGCGAAAAAAGAATAAACCATAGTAGGGTAAGCGAAGTTTTCTCTTAAATTTAAATGCTTGTGAGTAGGTTTTACTTTCTAATTTTGGGTGGTTGTTAAAATATTTGGAATGATGATCAGATCATATGTTAAGTGGCACTTGCAATTCATATTATTTCTATATAATTATGCCCAATTTCCTCTTATCAATATTTCTATTTTTATGTATTTTCTATTAGTTTGGTGTTTATTATTCTCAACCAATGAAATACTTATAGTTTGATATATAATCAATTTTCCATCCATTTTTATAGATAGGCGAATTGGTTTGATAATATATATATATATATATATATATATATATATATATATATATATATATATATATATATATATATCAATTCTATACTTATGCGTGAGAACTTGTGTACGTACAATCATGAAAGAGCATTTCGAGATGGAAGCAAATATTGACAATAAAATCACAGACTGAGTAACCGGGAAAGCTCTCAAAGCAAGGGTGTGAAATAGGTTCAGAAGCTCGAGTATGAGTTGCAGGCCGCATCTGTAGTTTCTCATCTTTAACCTTCTAAAAGTGCACTAGTGTTAAAAAACATCAAGGAGTTTTTTTTTTGACCTATTGTTATTTGAATATTCAGAATACATGAATATTATGTTAATTTTGTTAAATACTGAATACTTGATATTTGTGTTGTATTATGATGCACAAGGCAAGAAAAGGCAATGTGTAACCCAAGTATTTGGAGTTGCTTCATAAATGTGGGAAAAAATTGACGAAAACTGTTGTAACACAACCTATAAACTGGCCAAAAGTCAGCATTCACTTTTTTGAGAGGAAGGCAGCATACTGCCGTTTCATTCAAGGCGAATATGAATTTAGCAAAATGGTAGCTGGTAAGTCAGCCGAAAAAAAAAAAAAAAAAAAAAAAAAAAAAAAAAAAAAAAAAAAAATCGACTAAGTGCAGAAACGAGCCCACTGCGAGCGGCAAGTCCTGACTTCCGCAAGGATAGCGGCCAAGCTACGACTCTTATTATCAAAAGCCCTTATGTTTCTTTCAAGCCAGACCGACCACCAGATGGTCGCGATAGTGATGAGCGCCCATTTGCCCCAGGCCCCCCTCATGTTCGAATTCGCCTCCCAGAGCATGGCGGTTGTCGGGCAGCTTCGGATCGCCGCTTTGTTAGGAAGCAGGGTCTCCAGCAGGGAGTTGGCAAAAGTGCAAGAGAGGAAAAGGTGGTCAGCGGTTTCGCTGGGGCCGAGACAGATGGCACAGCAGCTGGGTCCGGTCCAATGCCTTTTTTGGAGGAGGTCTCTAGTCAGCACCCTTCTTCGGAGCACCAGCCACACGAAGATTTTGACTTTTAGCGGTAGTTTGATTTTCCAGAGCTTGTTGAATCGGTCGTCTACAACTCCGCTGTCCTGTAGGAAGCGATACAGGGACTTGACTGAAAAGAGCCCGGAGGTGGTCCAGTGCCAAAGGAATTCATCTTTGTTGGCGGTGAGGGACTGTTGTAATGTAGTCATTTGCAAGTCCAGGATTAGGTCGTCGATGCCTGCGGTGCTCACCTCCAAGCCCTCCAAGATTTTCGCCCAGTTCCATCCATTCTGGTCAAAACAGTCCTTAACCCGTAGATTTTTGTTGGCGGTCAACGCAAAGATGCTTGGGAATTGGGTCGAGAGAGACGAGTTCCCTATCCAAAGATCTGACCAGAAGTTAGTCAGAGCGCCGTTTCCCACCAGGTGGGTCGTGCTGCACTTGAAGAGCTCCCTCGTGCGCAACACACTTCTCCACCAGTGTGAGAAGGGTGAGAAGGATGATCCCTCGCTAAGTGGTGTTCGGCGGAGGTAGTAAAGCCTCTTAATGAGTGGTTCCCAGGGGGGTGCTTCCGCGGAGAGGAATCTCCACCACCACTTGACCAGAAGAGCAGTGTTCATGCTTTCCAAATTCAGGATGCCTAAACCCCCATCCTTTTTGTTTCTGCAGACCGTCTTCCAGTTAACCAAGCAGCTTCCCCCTGACGTGGACCTGAGACTGCTCCAAAAGAAGGCACGGCGGAGCGAGTCGATTCTTTTGATGACCCAGGCAGGTGCTCTGAATACCGAGAAGAAGTAGAGCGGTAGGTTTGACAGCACCGAGTTGATCAGGGTGAGCCTTCCCCCGTACGAGAGAAGTTTAGCTTGCCACCCTGTGATTCTTTGCTCGATCCTGGACACAATAAGTTGCCAATCTTCTTTGAGGATGCTGCCCTTATTGAGCGGAAGGCCGAGGTATTTGATCGGCAGCGTGCCCAGCTTGCAGTTAAGGATCGCTGCAAGACTTTCTCCCTTATTGTTCCTGTTGCCCAGGTAGAGGAGCTCCGACTTCGACGTGTTGATTTTGAGCCCAGAAGCCCATTCGTAGATCAACCACATAAATCGGAGGTTGTGAATTTGTCTGGCTTTGGCCTGACAGAAGAAGATTGTGTCGTCTGAGAATTGGATCAGGGAGGTTTCAGAGTCCCTCGAAGGTCCAACGTCGGTGATCAGGTTGTTCCGGACGGCTCTGTTAGTCATGCGCGCCAGGCCTTCAGCCACCAGCAGATAGAGGAAGGGTGAGAGGGGATCACCTTGGCGGAGTCCCCTCTTCATTTTGAACCACTTGGTGACAGTGCCGTTGACAAGGATGGCAACTTTGCCATTGGCGATGCACTGGTCGATCCACCCGCACCATTTTTGGTTAGCGCCCATGCACTGGAGTACGTGTTTGAGGAAGCTCCAGCTCACACTGTCGAAGGCCTTTTCAAAGTCCGCCTTGACCCCAACGCAGTCTAGGTGTTTACTGACTCCCCAGCTAATAAGTTCGCTGGCTGTGACAAAGGAGTCGAGGATGAATCTGCCTTTGACAAAAGCAGACTGAACCGGGGAGATGATCTTGTCCAGTTCGCTGATAAGCCTGTTCGTAAGCACCTTGGAGATAATCTTTTGGACGCAGTTGAGAAGACTGATGGGCCGGAAATCATTTGCCGAGCTCGCCCCTTCAGTTTTGGGGATCAGGCAGATATGGGTGTAGTCGATGGGGCCCGTATTTAAAAAGCCGTCGAAAAGAGCGTCGTATACTTTGAGGAGGTCGGCCTTGATGATGTCCCAGAACTTCTGAAAGAAGATCATACTAAAGCCGTCAGGTCCTGGCGCTTTGTCCCCACTCATTTGAAAAGTTTCTTTTCGGATTTCCTCGAGAGTGAAGGGGGCGGTTAGGTTTTCCGAGCTAAGCGCAGTCTTGTCAAGAAAGAGGTCGCTCCAATCTCCGCACTCGGGGGAGGGGAGATTATCTGGCGCGAGGCGGTGCTTGAACTTCTGGTAGAAGTAATCGCTCTTATCTTGCTCCCTTTCCAGCGTGACACCCTCATCCTTGATGGTCCCGATCCGGTTGGCTCTTTGCCTACCGTTGGCCATGGCGTGGAAGAATTTTGAGTTACCGTCCCCTTCTCTAAGCCAGTGCTGCTTGGCTCTGGTCTTCCAAAGTATCTCTTCTTCTTCTGTGATACCTTTCAGGTGGCTTCTGAGCTTAACCCTCTGCGCTTGCTCGCAGGGGTTCAGGCATTGGAGCTCCTCAAGAGAGTCAAGCCTTTGTATCTCCTCCGCAGTTGCCCTCTTGGCGTTGCGGATGCTATAGAAATTTGTGGACCGCCACTCTTTGATGCGCTTGCGGCAGTGTCTAAGCTTTGTGGTGAAGGTGAGGATACTCCCTTGCCTCCCATGCTTGGCTTCTATTTCCTGCCACCAGATCGGGATCAGCGAGATGAAGTCGGTCCTGGTCAGCCAGACCTTTTCAAATCTGAAGGGGCAAGGGGGGCGGCTTGTATGCGTCTTGAGGAGAAGGAGGGAGTGGTCCGAAGTTATTCTAGGGAGCGCCGAGACCGAGGAAAGAGGGAAGGAAAGATCCCAATCGGTGGAGATCAAGAAGCGATCGAGTTTAGCAAGGGAGGGGGGATTCTGCATGTTGGACCACGTGAACCTTTGGTTGAGCAAAGAAAGGTCCACCAATTCTAGCTCGTTGATCAAGGTGGAGAACATGGTCATTAAACGGTTACACCAGTGGTGGCCCTGCCTTTCGGCCTGCGAGCGCGTAAGGTTGAAGTCCCCACAGATTGCCCAGGGACCGGGGCAAGCGGATTTAAGCGCGCCAAGTTCACGACAAAACTCATCTTTCCCATCCCAGGACGGCGGCCCGTACATGTTGGTTAGGTAGAAGGAGGATCCGCTGGAAGCGCTTGTCAGGCGCAGCGTGAGAGAGTGATTACGCACCATAACTTCAGAACAGGTGAAATGCCTGGAGTTCCAGCAAGTGGCGAGTCCACCCGAGGCCCCCGAGGAGGGGATAAAGTGGCATTTGTCATAGCCTGGCCCAGCTAGTGAGGAGAGGAAGAGACGCGAGAGTGAACTAACTTTAGTTTCTTGAAAACAGAGAACAGACACATTAAGGTCACAGACGATCGATTTGACTAGGGCACGCTTAGAGGGATCATTCAACCCTCTGACATTCCAGGAGCAGATATGAAACATAAGATTGACAGAACACCGTCAGCGAGGCTCGAGCGGCCAGGCAGTCAGAACACGGGGCCGGTGAAGTCGAGAATTGAGCTGGCGTCCCCCTCGCTAAGCAAGATGCCGAGTTTGGCAGACTTGTGGATGATCGAAGAGAGGGCCGCAGATCCATCGATGCCAGAAGATGAGGAGGCAGACATGCCAACACCCAAGAGCAAGGTTTTGCGGGCAATGGCACGGTCCAAGGCAAGAGTGTCCGCCTTCTTCGCGAGCCAACTGCTCCTCCTGATGGCCGGGGTTGGGGTAGTGTCAACAACGCGGGCGGCGCCGACCAAAAGTGGAGGAGTGGAGACGCGGGCTGCCAATCGGACCGATCGAGTGCCGGGTTAGGCGGGGAGGAAAGGGCGGGCTGCAGTTGGTCAGCCGGAAATAATTGGCAGGGAGGTGCCTCCGAAGTGGCGGCGGATGCCAGTCCGACGGGGAGGTGGCAGGCGATAGATCCGGGCACCCCTGAGGCGGCGAAGGCACGCCAAGTACACAGATCAGTGGGAGGGGGGCGACCGAGGACTGCCGCCGGTGGGCCAGCGCCCCTGTCCAGCTGCCGGCGGTGGGAAGGAGCGCGGACGGGGAGGGGGGGCGGAGGGCCCGAGGGGCGATCGGGGCGCCAGCAGGTGCGGCCGAGGGGGGCCCAGGGGGGCAGCGGCTTGTTAGGCCCGCGGGTGGGTCCGCGGAGATCCAGGCCGTCCGAGGGAGGAGTGGCCCAAAACTACCCCCAGGATGGTCGAGGGCCTCAGGAGCCAGAGCTACAAGTCCAGGCGGAGAGGAGAGGCCCGAAAGCCTAGGGGTGGAGTCCGAAAACGATAGGGGCCCGTGGGTAGGCCCACGGCGGCCCAGCTGGCAGCAGGCGAGGGGGCCCAAGGCTAACCCCCTGAAGAGGGATTCGTGGGGGGCAGCTGGTCTGGATGTGGCCCGTGGGGGGCCCAGCCAAAAGTCAGAGAGGAGCCCCGGGCCCGGCCCAACAGTGGTAGGCGAGCCCGACCCTGCCCAGGGACTAACCAAGAGGGGCAGGGTCAAGGCTAGGGTCCGAGGCAGGGGACGCGGGGCTCGAGGGGCCAGCGTGAAGATGCGCATCACCAGTCCCTCCACAGAGAAGATCACGCTGGCGTCAGTCTTCTGCAGCCACCCTGAGCACTAGATCACACAACTCTCAACAGCGTGAGAGGAATTCGAAAAGTTACCAGAGAAAGGCAGCGGGCGCGGCTCGAGAACAGGAGGACGACCGGCCATAACACCCTGGTCCGAGGGGAGCGCAGTCCGAGGAGCGGCGGCGGGGATGCAGGGCTAGACCGCTGGGCGAAGAGGAGCGCTCCCCGAGGGAGCGTTCGAAGAACCGCCGCAAAAGCCCGCGCCGGAAGCCACCAATCCTTCCGGCGGCGGGAGCACAACCGGTCCGGGCGGACTCTCCAGAGGGAAGGCGGGGCGGCGACGCCGGTCCCAGATTTCTGAAGATGCCCAGGAGTCGCTTTGGCCCGCGCGAGCGGCGTCCCGCGAGCCGAAGCTGTCCCCCCCGAGGCCCACAGCGGCGACCCTACGAGCCATTCGCATGCCAAGAGGGTCGGTTTGGTCACCGCCCTCGCTGGCCCCCCCCCCGCGTGAAGGGCGTGCCACGGTCGTCGCCTCCGAAGGGGGAGGTGCTGTCGATCCTCACCGTGCAGGAGACGACGTAGTCCCCCATTGAAATCGAAAGCGTCTCGGGGATGTCTGCAAGATCATCGACCGCTACGAGGCACCGAAACCCGGTCATGTCGACCAAGTTGAGGCTGTTTTCGTCGGCGCTGATGTAGCGGCCAAAGCATCCGATGATGGCACAAACGCGGTCAGGGGACCAGCACTCATAGGGAAGCTGTTTGATTTTAATCCAAGCCTTGAAAGTGAGCCTAGAGAGAGAGGCGTCGTGATACGGCTCCCAAGGGTAGCATTGGAGCCGGCAGTGGAGGAGATGAATCAGCCCATGGCCGATAAGGTCGTCAGGACGGACCCACTCCGGCAACAGGATGACGTAGTCACGCTCGCTGTAACGTGCGGCCAGAAAATCGGTGGGGAACCCTCCAAATCTTGCCGCCAAATCTGAAGCTATTGTCCCCCCAGGAAAGATCCCCAGGTTTGAGCGGCCAACAACATCGGCTAGGACGGCGCTTCTGCGTTGGTTCTGACGTTTGCGGAAGCCTTCTGTCAGAGGGACGAAGACTTTCAAGATCTCCGAACGGAACCCGCGACCTCGCTGCATGGTGGGCCGGTGTCGGCGCACGTGGCAGAGGCGGGAGTAGGCTCTGTGTCCGGTGCGAAGGCACGCTGCGCAACGAATAGGGTCCCGACAGTCACGCACCAGGTGATCCCCAGCGAGGCACCGAAAGCACTTTTTGGAGCTAGGGGAGGCGGCAGAGGCGGGTGGTCGGTTCTTGGGGCGGGGACGAAAGGGTGGAGAAGGTGGGGTCAAGGAGAGAAGTAAGGCGTCTTTAAAGGAACGGGGGCCAATCTCCTGAGAAGACCGGGAATCAACGTGGGAAGGCGGCAAGATCGGTTGCGTGGAGCAGGGGGGGAGTCGGGAGGCATCAGGTCCCATCAAGGGGGGGTTAGGCTTCACATGGGGGGGAAGCAGAGGGGAGCAGAGTGGGTTCCCAAGGTGGTCGGCCCAGGTCACCTTAGGTGACGGGCGCGAAGACGGAACGGGAGCAGTGCGAGCAGTGCGACGACAGGCGGGCGATTCCTCCGTACCGGGCGTCAACGTTGGGAAGGAGGGAACGGGCCGACTAGACGTAGATGCTTTGGCGCGAGAAACTGACGTACTGAGCCGATGGGGAGGGTCCCGTCTCCATCCCAGTCTCCTCTGCTGTCCGAGATCAACAGGAGCCGGGCGAGGTAACCCAGGCCCAGTCTGCCGAGGCCGGGGAAAGGCAGGTGCACACGATCTGGTCCTGTCATTGCGATGGGGGGCGCGAGGATGTCGTGACCGAACAGACTCCCGCTCGCCTCGGCTGGAGGAGGCTAGGCACGCGCGGCTAGAGGCGCACGCACGATCGCGGACAACGGGGATGGGGTAGGCATCACCACTCCCGCTCCTCCTCCTTCTCGCTCTCACGCACCCTCTCTCCCTCGATCTTCCTCTCGTCCTCACATAGCCTCTCTGCCGGTCACTCTCGCAAGGACTCTTGCACCGTCTTCCTCTCTCGCAACCACCATCCCTCCCCTCTCTCTCTCGCTATAACGTTCTTCATTTTAAAAATTCAAGTCGGCATTCACTTGTTGCCAGCTGAATTAATGCAACTTTTTTCAAGAAAATAAAGAGAAAGAATGGGCATTGCTACAGTAGCATTAAAATCTTACAATATTTTATCAACATGTCAAAATGGAGGATTTCAACTGGATTGTTGATACAATTAATGAAAAGACTGATTTAATTTATAAGTTGAATAATAATTATGCTGGAATTAGAGGGCAGCGGAAACTTACAAATTGAATAGCCAACGTATCCAGGAACTGAAATTGGATCAGCTAAATTGTTTTACCAGCCTTCTTGAATCGTCATTGTCTTCTTGATAATTCTTGACTCTCCACGAATCTCCTGGTTGCAGACCGGATGCGCAGATCGAATCGGATGCGAAGAGGACTACCAGAGTCCTCTTCTATGTCCACACTCCAAAACCCCGGGAACGAAGGTGGAAACCCAGAAAGAACATAGAGAGAGAATGAGGAAGAAGAAAATCTCTTTTTCTTCTTGTGTATCGTATATTGTATATACCCCGTATAGGGGAAGGGGTTCTATTTATAAATTATTAGGACCCTTTAGGATATTCTCTTTCTCACGTAGAGATAAACAGAATATGGTTAGTATATGGGTTAAGATATGTTTCTTAACCTATAAGAAACATATTTTTATCTTTAATCCATAAGGATAAATCCCATTCTTTATCCTTAACCTATAAGGATAAATCTCGATCTTATCCTTAACACAAAAGGATAAATCCAAATCCAAATCTCATATGGATTGAGTCAAAAATAGAACCGGCCAATGTGGACACACCACCTGGCAACATTACAATAGACAAATATATAACTAATAAAATTTCTGTAATATAAGAGATACAAAAATATACCATTCAACATGACGCCTTAGCAGAGTAGCATCTTTACTCAAAAGTCCTAATTAGTAAAAACTGTCTATGTAAATCGATGCAAGAGGATTGTAAGCACAAGAAAACGTAAGCAATATCAACAAAACTGAGGAAAAGAACCAATTACATATTTCATCGTAGAAACAACTAAGATGTTATTAGAAGAGTTACATCAAAGTTAATGATCTTATTCAAATATAGCCTCAAGTCCTAATTGTCACCCATCATTCCAAGTTCCCTAGACAAGCTAAACCTTCAATGGAGAACCCTCATGCTGACAGGATTGTTGAGACAGAAACCCCTGTTCTTCGAGCAGAAGGCATTCATTGCATCAAGCCGAGTCGGAAATTGAACGAGCACAATTTTTACAGGGTCTGGGAAACCTTGTCTGCAAGAAATTTAAGAAAAGTTGAGGTGACAACGTGAAATAAGTAAAACTGACCAAAAATAGTATGGCATGTCATCCCACCTGACAAACGTCTGTAACGTGGAAATTTCGAAATTACAACCGGATAGGAAGCGCTCAATGTCCTCTTGAACAGCATCACGAGAAATTCCTTGCAACAATACCTAAGAGGATTACAAAGAAGTAAAGAAACAACAGGATACTCAACAGCAAACTGCAACAAATGGGATAATAGCTAAGTATTTGTCAATTCATTGCTTTTGTTTGGATGAGAATCAATAAACCCAATCTCTGATTAAAGGCATAGTAAGATACTGCCTAAATGTTAAACAATGTCAATCTCATATTAAAGAAATGAACGCTATCACTGATTCATTATTTTTCTTGGATTTGAACTCAATCATTTGTTAGCTATGTGTTGTGCACTTCATATGTCAATAAATAGCACAATCATTTGATGTAAAATAAATCTAGTTTGGAAGTGCATAATTAACTATCAACATGGAACATTTCATGCTTTCTTTTTACACAAAATAGTGTAGAGAGAGAGAGAGAGAGAGAGAGAGAGAGAGAGATGTAAATGATTACTTACAACTTTTCCATCATAAGATGTCTTGAGATCCCATTCAGAACGATCAATCTATCACATAAAGTTAAAAACCTAATTACCCATGTTGGCATAGGAATATTGATCTAGCAATTTTTTATCTGGGATTACCTTCTCTATCTTGTACCATCGACCCTTCCTTATAGTTTGCCTCACTGCCATGTCAAAAGAAGATCTAGAAGGAAATTGCAACAACCTATTTGTGCAAATAGATGCATCACATATGTTGTCTTTAATACTAATAAAAGAATTATATAACAACGTAAAGATAAATTTCAATTAGTACTGAGGATGTATGTAGAAATAGCATAATAAGAAGAGAAAAAAAAAGGGCAAAACTGGAAACTCATATAGAAGCAAGCAGATATCAATGACCTTTGTATACCTACATAAGAGTTAAGTAGTCACATATTTATTAACAACAGAGACAATAAAAATTTAAAAACAAAAAAGGGAACAAAGTTCACAGAACAGCTTTCAAAGTACAACCAAAAGATTATTTTTTATCAGTGTTCACAGGATGTCCATTTTGTCTTGAAGCGACGGCAAGCGAGGACCTTAAGAACAAACGACCACAAGATGGTGTCAAAAGCTTTAGCAAAGTCAACTTTGATTTAAACAGCTTCCCTTTTTGAATGTTGGCAATCCCGGATTAATTCATGAGTTGCAGCAAAGGAGCTGACAGAAGAACAGTTTTTGAAGAACCCGAACTGGTTATGGTCAATTAAATTGGCATGAAAGGTTGAATTATGAAATTAAATTGAACAAAGAGAATTAAATTGAACAAACAGAACAAGTATTACTACAATTTTCTGTTAGAAACACAAGTTCCTCTGATTTAGTATTCCAATATTTTAAGTTATAAAATTCATAAGAGCAAAATAAACCGTGCAATGAATTGTCTTATATCGGTTCTGATTTTATATATTTCTCATAAATGTTTCTGCTGAACTATACATATCCCATTCCAGATTCATTTTTCTTGATTAGAAGAGCTTCACACTCAGTCTTGTAGATAATTCTATACTTTTGCTACCAGGATTGTCTAAAGATTCGACACCTAATTCATACTCTCCCAAATAGGTCAAAGAAACTAAAGAATCCGATAGATGTTCCAATTATTAACAGTCACTCTACTTATACCAAAAGAAATAAAGTGATTTAAACAATAATCGCTCACTTTAGAAAGTCAAACCTAAAAAGTAGAAGAGAAGAAAACAAAAATAGTAGACACAAATAAGGGGATGAACAATAGAGGCTCACTTGGAAAAGTTACCAGCTTATATTTTATTCAAATTAATTAACAAATAGAGGTTTAAGAGAGAAAAATGAACAAACTCAACAAAAATATGATTCATTCTATCACATGCACATATTTTCATCAAAATATAATTGAAAAGTAGACAAATAAGAGAGAAATAAACTAACTAGACAGCAAGATATGACTTTAGCACACAACCAGCATTTATTTTCATCAATCTAATAGAAATTAGAGGTACAATGAAAAAAAAAAAAAACTTATCAGATAGCAAGATGTGAATCATAATATAACCAGCATTTTTTTAAATTCAAAACTAACTCAAAATTAGACATCTAAGAGAGCAAAATGAACTTACCGAAAAACATACACGATTCATCACATATACATCATAAATTTTAATCAAACTAATTTTAGAGGTTTAAGATTGCAGAATGAACGCACAGCAAGCATATATTTTCATTGAACTAACTGAAAATTAGTGGTAACTGGACAGCAAGATATGACTTAGTACACAACCAAAGTATTATTTCATTAAAAAAATAGAAATTGGAGGTATATCATATCACATCAAGAAAAAAATATTTTTACAAGATGAAAGTACCTGCAATTTTAACAATAAAAATATTTGCATTCTGATTTAACCAATTTGAACATTTTTCTTGCCTTCTAGAGCATTTGGGTGAGCATAACATTTTGGTGATAAAAACAAACCAAATTAAAACGTTATTCATGATTGGAGTGAATAGAGCAAAAGTTCAAAGAGAACATACACGCCAGCTGGATTATATGCCTTATTGTAGTCGAATTTAATATTATCAGTTGACAGATTACATCCTTCAAGGTAATGAATAACATCAGTCTTCATTGTGTTCTTCCCAATACCAGTCAACCTTCCAAAGACTAGACCTGCTACAAGTATAAATATACAGAAGTCATAACATATAAACGATAGAAATAGCTATAAAGAATAGCATTGTAAGCCAGCAATCAAGATGCTTAAAAATGCTGAAACTTGAAAGTCAAGTAAATAATGGGCATATCAAATGAATCTTCTCCAAATTTATGAATCATAATCAAACATAGGTTCAGATCAGGCCTCAAAACAATTTACATGCAGTAGTACAAAAATTGGCAACATTGACAGCTTTATCATCGGGCTGTTGATGATTGTTGCAACTTGTGAGATCGTTATAATCAAATTAGTATATACAGAAGGCAAGTTACAAGCAACTGCTTTTGCAATTACATACTCCATGCTAATTTCACTGAGAAAAATCATTTCTATTTGCACCAGCAGTTATAGCTTCTGACGTGGAATTATGGACTCCTTAGTTGAAATATAACATAAATTAGATCACAGAAACAGGCAACCTAATCAATGCATTAGCCAGACAAATGCAAATACAAACTATTCTATATTATAGAAAAACAAACTTAAAAGTTCAAAGCATGTTAAGGTAACATAAATTTTGTAATTTTAACTAATACTCATGAAAACATGGGATGAAACAATGTTCACACTCATCGAGCATCAACAAACACCGATTGGTAATATATATATAGAGAGAGCTAGGCTTGTGTGCTCTTAGAAGCACTAAGACCTCCATGCTCCCAAATTGTTTTCAATGTTGGGACTTTCTAATAGATGATCGGCTCCGTTAAATTTGATCTAGAGTATTTAAAAGGCCTAGAAAATAAATTTTGCGATTTTTTTATATCATTTGCCTAGTGATCAAAGTGGCTCAAAATTAACAATTTTAATGGTTGTGGTGAGCTGTTTGCAAGTTTAACGGTATAAAAATATTCAAATCACGTAAAATTTTGATAGAAAAATTTTTATACTATATAAAACAAGATAAATATCTTTGATCTAAACTTATAGTATCATATTATCATATTTTATGAGATTTTTATTTTCAGCCGTTGTTTTTTAGCTCTTTTGATTACTAGGTAAATGATATCGAAAAATCGCAAAATTTATTTTCTAGTTACTTCAAATATTCTAGATCAAGTCTAACGGAGCCGATCATTCATTTGGAAGTCCCACTATCGAAAACAACTTGAGAGTAGGGAGGCCCTGTGTTTTTAAAAGCACACAAGTTGGACTATATATATATATATATATATATATATATATATATATATATATATATATATAGATAGAGAGAGAGAGAGAGAGAGAGAGAGAGAGAGAGTGTGTGTATGTGTGTGTGTGTGTGTGTGTGTGTCCAAGCCTCCTAAGTCATTTAAGATGATAGGGAGTTCGAATCGATGATCGAAACCGTTAAAGTTGATCTAGAGTATTTAACGCGTATAAAAACTAAAGTTCATAAATTTTAAAAATTATTAACGTAGTGATCAAAGGATCACAAAATCGACAGTTTTTTATGGCCTATATGAGCTATTTGCTTGTTTAACGGTGTAGAACAATTCAAACCATTTGAATTTTTTATTAAAATTTCTTTATACTGTTTAGATAATGTTTGATAACTCCGATTATGAATTGAGAAAGTCTAATATCTATTTTCACAAGGTTATTCGTTTTTGACCGTTGATTTTTCGACTCTTCGATAAACTTGATAACGATTTTTAAAATTTATGAAATTTAGTTTCTAGACGCTTTAAATACTTTAGACTAACTTTAACAATTCCTATCATCGATTCGAAATCCCTATCATCGAAAGTAACTTAAAAAGGATGAAAGCCTCTGCCCTCTTAAAAAGATAGTAACAAAATTCTCTCTCTCTCTCTCTCTCTCTCTCTCTCTCTCTCTCTCTCTCTATCTATATATCTATATATATATATATATATATATATATATATATATATATATATATATATATATATATATAGGCTGGAATACTATCGATAGCACCAAGTCATTCGTGCTACCAATTTTTTAGCCCTTGGATTAAGGGATGTGCGTTTAGAATGTTAGTGGTCCCCTAGGGTTTAGTGGGTGGTTGGTTGAATAGTAAAAATCCTAGGGGACCACTATAATCCCAACCGCACATCCTTTCATCCAAGTGCTGAAAACTTGGTAGCACCAATTGCTTGATGCTATCGATAGTATTTCAGCCGAACTCCATATATATATATATATATATATATATATATATATATATATATATATATATATAGAGAGAGAGAGAGAGAGAGAGAGAGAGAGAGAGAGTAGGGTTACTATACCCCTATGAGTATAGACCCAATCGTACTAATAAGTTATTTTCGATGATGGAAATCGACGATCCACACCATTAAATGTGATCTAGAGCACTTTAAACTTCTAGAAAATAAATTTTATAATATTTCGAAATTATAATAAAGTCAATCAAATAAGCATAAAATGAACAGTCAAAATCGAACAACTTCCTAAAGGTAGAGATAGTGAATAGAATTTTATATTAAAAATTCAACCTATTCCGATTCTTTCATACCGTTAAACTAGCAAGCATCCTATACCGGCCGTTAAAATTTCTCAATTTTGAGATCTTTTGATCGTAACTTAAATGATGTCGAAAATTTATAAAATTTAATTTCTAGAAGTTTCAAATGCTCTAAATCATATTTAACGGAATGGATCGTCGATTAGGAAACTTTATCATCGAAAACAACTTATGAGTACGAAGTCGATCGTACTCATAAGAATATAGTAGCCGGACTATATATATATATATATATATATATATATATACAGAGAGAGAGAGAGAGAGAGAGAGTCCGACTAGAATACTATCGATAGCACCAAGCAATTGGTGCTATCAAGTTTTCAGTCGTTGGATGAAAAGATATGCGGTTGGGATTATAGTGTTCCCCTAAGATTTTTACTATTCAACCAACCACCTAGTAAACCCTAGGGGAGCACTATCATCTTAACCACACATCCTTTAATCCAACGGCTAAAAACTTGATAGCACCAATGGCTTGGTGCTATCGATAGTATTCCAGCCTAATTCTCTCTCTCTCTCTCTCTCTCTCTCTCTCTCTCTCTCTCTCTCTCTCTCTCTCTCTCTCTCTATATATATATATATATATATATATATATATATGAGTAGGCTGGTATGCTTATGGAAGCACGGAGCCCTTCGTGCTTATAAGTCGTTTTCGATGTTGGGACTTCCGAATCAATGATCGGCTCCGTTAGACTTGATCTAGAGTATTTGAGGTACCTAGAAAATAAATTTTGCAATTTTTCAATACCATTTGCCTAATGATCAAAGGGGCTCAAAATCAACAATTTTAACAGTCGCGGTGAGCCATTTGCAAGTTTAACGGTGTAAAAATGTCCAAATCACGTGAAATTTTGATAGAAAATTCTTTATACTATATAAAATCAGATCAATATCTTTGATCTAAAATTTTAGTGTCAATATTATCACATTTTGTAAGATTTTTATTTTCAGCCATTAATTTTGAGCCCTTCCAATGACTAGGCAAATGATATCGAAAAATCGTGAAATTTATTTTCTAAATACTACAAATATTCTAGATCAAGTCCAATGGAGCCGACCGTTGATTCGGAAGTCGCAACATCAAAAACAACTTATAAACACGAATGCCTCCGTGCTTATACCAAGTCATTGGTGCTATTAGATTTTTGGCCCTTGGCGGTTAGGATGATAGTGGGCCCCTAGGGTTTAGTGGGTTTATATGTATGTTATCGATAACACCAAATAATTTGTGCTACCAAGTTTTCCGCCGTTAGATCTACCCCATTGACTATTTCCACCCCTTAGATAATACTATTCTACCAACCATCCATTAAACCCTAGGGGACCACTATCATCCTAACCGCACATCCCTATATATATATATATATATATATATATATATATATATATATATAGAGAGAGAGAGAGAGAGAGAGAGAGAGAGAGAGAGAGAGAGAGAGAGAGAGAGAGAGAGTAAAAGCTTATATTCTTTCAAAATTACAAGCCCAACTATGCTTGTAAATTTTTTACCCATTGGATTTGTATTGGGATCCGTGCTATTGTACTCTCTTTCTTTTTCTCTAGTTGACTTTATAATATCACAAATATCAACTCAAATTCAATGGTAAAAAATTCACAAGCATGAATGGGCTTGTACTTATAAAAGTATATAAGCTCTATATATATATATATATATATATATATGATATTAGTAGCACCAAGTCATTGGTGCTATTAGGTTTTTGACCCTTGGATGAAGGGATGTGCCGTTAGGATGATAGTGGCCCCTAGTGTTTAATGGGCCCATTGTTCCGGCCATCCCGCCGCCACCCAATGGTGAGCCCTAATCTTCATTTCATCCCCTGAGCTTCATGCTTACTTCAGTTCAAACATGGACTACAGGGATTGGAAGATGCAAACATGGCAAGCTCCTTGGTGCATGGTTGCTCCATCTACTGTTCCAGCAGCTTTGGGGCTGCACTAGGGTGAGCCCCCGAGCCTCCTTAACATGCTAAACATGATGCTCAACTTGGATTCAAGTTTGCACAGGTAAATTAATAGTTCTAGCAACTAAGGGCTCTAAGTGGCTTGGTTGTTACCTTATGCTGTTCCAACAGCTGTGGGGCTGCACTAAGGTGAGCCTCTGAGTCTCCTCGACCTACTGAGCATGGTGCTCACCCTAAATTTGGGTTTGGTCAAGTGGTTGGATGAATATTAGCAAACTAAGCTTCTTTACGTAATAAATGTTGGCCCGAAGTTGTCCTCGAGTTCCGTGCTACTCCCAAACGGTGAGCACGGTGTTCAGAACATCGAGGCCCACCTGCTAGTGGCCTTGGTTCAACTTAAAGGTGCTCTGAAAATTTATACGAGCATAAAAGCCTTAAAATGCATGTAACTATGCAATTTTGCGAAACCCTAGGAGTCTAAAAGCAATTGTTACCTCACGGGCTATTTTGGGCTGTGTGCCCATGATCTCTAAGCTTTTCGTAGGAGATCCGATTGCTTTTGTTGAGTGAAAATCGATTATCGGACCGTAAATCGGCAAAATCGTCGGTTGGTCGGCAACTCGATATCAATCACGCAATTCGAGAAATTACGGCGATTAATGTACTGCTGTCTGATATTCTCAGCATAGTCCTGGAGGATCCAGCAGCCTTGGTTTATTGCTGGAGACTCCCGAAAACCAAAAGGGGTTTTCCGGGGTATTTTGGTAATTTTGGCACCGATCTAGTTTAGAAGACGCACCCAACAGTATGTTATTGCCCAAATGTCTTCAGTGAAGCGTTCCAGGGCCGCACGTCAGGTTTCGCTGAATTTGGAAATCCGTAGGCACGGATCGGGTCAAAGTTGACCGATCGGCGGATTTTCGGCGGTTTACAGGAATCTCGAAAAGATCCAGGTTTAAGCTTTATATGCATAGTGAGTCTGTGGATTGGGTATGTGTAACGTCCCTGATCTGTGTTCATGATCCAGGTCTCTGCAGTCTGACTCCGACCCACGAGCCTTCTGGTGAAGTTGTTGGACCGCCTACATTGAGGTGGGTTTATCTTCGGTCCGGACTTTATCATCTCGGCCCTCTGGGGTACCTTATTTGGTCGGACCACTGTGCTTGTGGTAGCCCAAATTATATTCCTGAGCCTTCCTACTTTGATTGATTATTACCATGCTTGATTGGGTATTAGAATATTGATTATCCCTGGACAACTGTCATGCCTGATTGGTCATTAGCTAGCTTCCAGATATCTACCATGCTTATCAGTACATCTCGATTATATCTGGACATATGCCATGTGTGATTAGACATTACTCTTGTACAGACAGCCATTGTTCCTTACATTCAGTATTGTATGAGATGAGATCAGATTGGCATTCAGTTACTGCATCCCTGTAGGGATTTTCAGCTTGTTGCCGATTACCCGGTCTGTGGACCGTGAGCTTGAGCATCAGCATTATGATCGCCCTGCACCGCTGTACTTCACATACACCAGGGGATTTGCTACCCGCAAGAGTGTACTTTACTGGTAAAGTGGTCTAAGGATGGACCCGTGACCCCCCAAGTTAGTGCCCACGGGTGCCGGGGTGGTTACCCCAAGGTTAGTGCCCGAGGGTGCCGAGGTATGTCAGCCAGGTTAGTGTCAGGTTCGGCGTTTTTCCATCTTTGATGCGTTATTTACCTGCTCAGCATGCTTAGTAATTGTACTCTTGTGATTGCCCAATTACTTGATTCAGTATCTATATCAGCATGCTCTTACTCTAGTAATTCAGTACCTTGTTATGCTCAGCACTCTTTTCATGATTATTCAGTTATTAGCCTGTTATATCTGCCTTACCTACTGATCTTTACTATCCGCTGATTATTGTATACCAGTAGGTATGATTTGCTATTTCTCGACTTGTCTTGCCCACTGGGATACATTTATGTTGTATGTCACACCCTTTGGGTGACCACCATTTCAGGTCAGTCCGGTGCTGGGATGTCGGGACGTGTTGGTAAGGCTGTCGTGATAGCACTGACCCTTTTGTCACCCGTTTACTTTATCTTCCACATATCATGTATTTATATAAATGTTAAATGTAATAATGTTTCAAAAGGCTAAATAACTGTTAAAAAATGTACGCGTAGTGTAGACTACTCTGATGATGGCTGTAAGTGCTTAGCCGTGCATATATTGAAAAGGCTCAGTCCAATGGGATTGGGGATTTTCAATATATGTGACGATCTGCTCATGCCCTGGATTGCTTTAAACTCTGATTGGAAAAAAAAAAAAAAAATAGCCTGCTTTTCGAACTCGGGGCATGACACTCAGCCATAGGATCAAGGCTACATCAAACACAGGGGTCCGACCTACTACGGTACCCCATAAAGCCGAAATGATAAAGCCCGAACCGAAGCTAAACCCACCTCACGGTAGACGGATGCGATATCCGCTGGATGGCTCATGGGCTAGCAGCTGACTGCTGGGACCTGAATCATACACACAAGTCAGGAAATAGGCTCTCACACACCCAACCACTAACTCACTGTATATAGGTAAGCTAAGCGGGAAACTTTACTGAAGTTCCGGGATTCGCCGGAATTTCTGGTAATCCGCCGATCGACCAACTATGGTCCAATCTGTGCAAAACGATATCCAAATCTCATGAAACTTCACGTGCTGCCCCGGAACGCTTAACTTAAGACTTTCGGGCACTAACATCTGACTTTGTGTAATCCTGTGTACAAACGGTACCATAAAAACCGAAAACACCACCAGAAATCCGATTTCGGCTCCAGAAATCACCAACGCTAAATCAAAGTCACTGGACCAACCAGGACAGTGCCGGGAACAGCCAGGGACAGCTGGCAACCAATAATAACAACCCACTTTCCTCGAAATGCGAGTTTAGTGTCGAAATACCGATAAAAAGACAATTTTGCCGATTTACGGTTCGTTAAGCAAGTTCCGCTCAACCAAAGCCAATGGACCACAAACGAAAGGTGCAAAGATCACGTGCACGCTGTCCACAACAGCCCACCAGGCTACAATTGCAATTAGACCCCTAGGGTCACATAAAATTGCATAATTACATGCATTTTAATCAAAGTTAAGCTACTATATTAAATCCATGGACTTTTAAACTGAAGCAAAAGCACCAGTAGCTGGGCCTCGATATTCTAAACATCGTGCTCGCTGTTCGGGAGCAACTCGAGCCATAAAAACAGTAAGGATGGGTCCAAGATTATTAAACACTTAGAGCACAAGGTTGCTAAACTTGCATCAACACTTAACTTCTATGTAAACCAAGGTGAGCATCATGTTTAGAGGACCAAGGAGGTTCAGAGGCTCACCTTCGAGGTGTCGCGGGGCTGCCGAAATCGTCGCCTGAGCAAGATGGTTCAAGTTCAACCTTCCAAGTGCTCGGTTTGCAGGGAGTTCCCAGAGGTGGCAGGAGCACCACCCAACCAAGCTCCGGCACCCCGGCACGATGGTTGGCCGGAAAAAGCAACTTAGAGCTCTACACAAGTGCAACAATGGTGAAGTTCCTTCCAGCCATCTATGGCCGCATGCAAGGGGTCAGGGAGAATGCTCTGGCCAAGAGGGGACTTACCAGGGGGTTGGCCGGCGCCGGGCGGCGCTGCTCGGCCAAGTGCAAAACACCCAAAGCTAGGGCTTCGTTTTCCTATGCAACCATCGAACCGATTGGCACGAAACTTCTTAGAGATCTTCCTGGTGACCAACAGAAGTTACTCTTCAAGTCTGTCTGAGCCCGAACGGTCAGATGTGGCTCGGACACAGATCCGGCCAATAATAGGGTTCCGGCGATGCTTCTTCCACCCACCGGCAACCGGAGGTCCACATACCTCGGGGCTTCACCTGAGGAGTCCCCATGAAGTCAGAAAAGAGATTATGAGGTCCAGGTTGCAAGAAAACCAAAGGAAAATGAGGGCTTACCTCGCCGGATCCGAGAAAGAAGAAGATGAAGGAAAGGTTTTTCGGCGGCGTGCAGCGGAGCCAAGCACTATCATCCTAACCGTACACCCCTTCGTCCAAGGACTAAAAACCTAATAGTACCAATGAGGTGGTGCTATTAATAGTATTCTAGCCTAGTTATATATATATATATATATATATATATATATATATATATATATATATATATATATATATATATATATAGATATAGAGAGAGAGAGAGAGAGAGAGCTAGGCTTGTGTGCTTTTAAAAGTACGGAGGCCTCCATGCTTCCAAGTCGTTTTCGATGTTAGGACTTCCGAATGGACGATCGGCTCCGTTAAACTTGATCTACAGTATTTAAAAGGCTTAGAAAATCACCAATTTGGAAGCTCCATCATAGAAAACAAATGGGTGGCAACAAAGTCCGTTTACTACTGATAGCATTCCAGCTCAACTACATATATATATACATATATATATATATATATAGTGTCCGACTACTATACTTTTATGAGTAAAATCCTTTCGTACTCATAAGTTTTCGACTCTTGGATGAAAGAATGAGCGGTTAGGATTATAGTGGTCCCCTATTATTTATACTATTTCACTAACAACCTAGTAAACCCTAGGGAGACCACTATCATCCTAACCGCACATCCCTTCATCCAAGGGCGAAAAAGTTATGAGTATAAAAAAATTTATACTCATAAGAGTATAGTAACCCTACGCTATATATATATATATATATATATATATATATATATATATATATATAGAGAGAGAGAGAGAGAGAGAGAGAGAGAGAGAGAGAGAGAATTGAGCTCCTATGCTTTTAAAAGCACCAAGTCATTGGTACTTGTGAGTTTTCAGCTCTTGGATGAAGGAATGTGCGGTTAAAATGATAGTGGTTCCCTAGGGTTAGGACTACAAATATTGTGAGTTTTTAGCCCTCAAATGAAGGGATGTGCGGTTAGGATGATAGTGGTCCCCTAGGGTTAGGACTATATTTATATATATATATATATATATATATATATATATATATATATATATATATATATATATATATATATAGATTGAGGCTACTATACTATCTATAGTACCGAAGCTCCGGTAATATAGTCTCATTTTCGATCTTAGGATGTTCAAATCAACGATCCACACCGTTAAAACTGATCTAAGATATTTAAAGTCTTTAGAAAAAAAATAATATATTTTTTCGACATAGTTTACTTTATGACCAAACCATTTCAAAATTGTTAATTTTCAATGGCTACTATGGCGAGTTTGTACTACAACGATGTACAAGAATCTAAATTTATTCAAATTTTGATAAAAAATACTTTAAACTATTTAAATCAAGTAGGGTTTATAAGGCTGTGTAAGTTTACTTGTTCTGTGTACTTATGTGGCAAAGTAAGGATTTAGCCTTTTTTGAGTTTATCTTTTGAAGCAATCTTATGCTTGAACCATGACGTTATAAAATTTGAATAATTTGACTATCTAATCTTATTTTGCTGCTCAATATGTTGTACTCTGTCTTATATATGTAGTCCTCTGTCTTAAAGGAAAATGCTTGTGATTTTATCCAATGGCTGTGATAGTCTACAACCTCAGGTTGGGAATAAAAGAAATTAAATTATGTAGGATCCAAATAAGTTATTGTCAAGGTTATCCAACTAGATACAGTAAAGATTCTTTGTTCTCATCTGCTCCTAAGTGCCAGAATTTTAGGATTTCCATCACAGTTGAGATGAGCACATTAACATTATTGAACCTGTGTTAAAAAATTCTCAGGTTTCACTCCTTCCATATTGACCATAGAAAAGTGCCCAATTATAGATCAAAACATTTACATGTACTTGGGGAGCTCAACTCAATTCATAATTTGTTTAGAACCCAGTTAGAATAATTAAACAGATGGGAGATGAGCGGAGCAGTGACCATATTGGACAATACTTCGTTTGGGTGGCTATAGTGCAAGATGTGTAGTGCTGTTTCAGGAGCTGATGAAACAGAGAGGGAGCAGACCGTGTTGCAAGGCCAGCCCTTCATTACTAGATTTTTGGCAGTATTGAACAATAATTCGTTTTGGTAGCTATAAGATAGGAAGCAAGGATTAAAGTGTCGTGGCATGGGGGTGTGCCGACCGTTGCTTGGTACGATACGGCACAGGCACGCTTGCGTGCCGACACATGGTACGCTTGCGTGCCGACTGGCACGCACAACCTCCTAGTGGCACGTTTTGGTATGGTCTTATTTCATTTTTTTTCTGTCCAATAAAGCTTTAAAATAT
>CM054952.1:6822896-7038800 GCA_029168755.2 Tillandsia fasciculata
CTAGCACAGCAACAGGCGACTGCTCCTGCCGCACGAGCCACACCGCCAGTTCAGCACCCGGAGGACCTGTCGATCCTCCACCTGCCCTCGTGCCACCAGTGGTGATAGCCCCGGCTACCGCCACTACCTCAGGGGTTGTTCCGGAGGCCGATACTCCCAGCGACCCCCCTGTTGCTGCTGTCGGGATGACTTCTGCTCCCTTCCGACCGACGACGCCCGCCGCCACTAACACCGCAATTCAGGAGGAGAAGGCCCGGTTCTAGGCCGTGCTTATTGAATTTAAGAAATTCGAGCCCCAGATCTTTTACGGAAACAATAGGGCTGTGGAGTAGTGGATTACCCACATGGAGAAACTCTTCCGTGATCTAGAGACGGAGGAGCGCGATCGGGTACAACTTGCAGCCCACTTTCTTGAGATTGGAGCTGACAAGTGGGGAAAACATCTCGAGGACCACTATGAGGGATTGCTCTACCTCTCGTGGCAAGAGTTCAGGGACGCGATCTACCATCGCTACCTGAAGGATACTACAAAGGAAAGCCTGGAGCGTGATTTGGAGAATATCCGTCAAGGCGACCGTACTGTGCGAGAGTACGAGCAGGAGTTCTTGCGTATTGTCGATCTTATTCCTCAGGTCGTACGTAGCGAGAGGCACAACGTTCGGCTCTTCTCACAAGGGTTGCGACCAGAGATTCGACGCCAGCTCTCCTCCCACCATGTCACGAACTTCAACGATTGCGTGGAGCGCTGTCTCTCTATAGAGGCTGATATTCTGATTTTCCGCACCGAGCGGAACGCTACGGAAAATGGCAAGGAGAAGAAACGACCCTTCTCTAAGGACGGGGGTAGATTCTCGAACAGCAGGAAGCCATCTAAACACCCTCGATCCCAGAGACCGGCCAGGAGCTCATCCACCGGTAGCAGACAGTAGAGTCGTCGACCTTGCATTTTCTGCGGTGGCTCACATTGGGCTAATACTTGTGATCAGCGCCACGGACGATGCTACAAATGCGGGAAGGCAGGGCATGTCAGATCATAGTGCCCTGATAGCCCTTCTTCAATTCAGTCCACTGCGTCAGCACCAGTGGCTCCCCATTGACGACAGGGCCCTTCCCCGAGCACATCTTCATCTGGGCGTCCCCCTCTTCCATGCCAATCCGAGAGGACGCACCAGACCTCAGGAGGACGGGTCTATGCTACGACCCAGCATGAGGCCACCCTATAGGAAAATTTGGCAGGCACTACTTTTGTTTTTGGTAGACAGGCTAAGACTCTATTTGACACTGGTGCATCACACTCCTTTATATCTACCTATTTCATTGCCACCCACGGACTCTCGACTCAGCCGATTAGATCTAGATTCTGGGTGGGGATACCTGGCCACAGCGTCCCTATCGACGCGAAGTGCAGATTTTGTCCAGTTCGTCTGGGCGAGAGAGTTTCCCATCACGATGCTAGTCCTCAAGCTACGCCAATATGATATCATTTTGCGAATGAACTGGCGGCGGAGGTATCGGGTCACTGTCGACTGTACTCGCCGGAACCTGACCCTCGCACCGCCTGGCGAGGCGGAGTTACTATATTCGGGATTAAAGCCATCAGCATTCTTGGGGATGTGCTCAGTGTCCCCTATCCGGCGTATCAAGAACGGGTGTGTGGCATTCCTTGCCATGGCTATCAATACCCGTGTAGAGACTCCGAAGATCGAGGATATTCTTGTGGTGCAAGAGTTCTCCGATATTTTTCCGACCGAGCTCCCTAGGATGCCTCCCGAGCAGGAGATTGACTTCGTCATCGACCTCGTTCCTGGCACTACACCTATATCTCGGGCGCCATATCAGATGGCGTATGCTGAGCTGAAGGAGCTGAAGACTCAGCTCGATGATCTGCTTGCACTGTGTTTCATCAAGCCTAGTGTATCACCGTGGGGCGCTCCCGTGCTCTTTGTCAAGAAGAAGGATGGCAGTCTCCGTCTTTGCATCGACTACCATGAGTTGAACAAGGTCACTATCAAAACCGGTATCCCCTGCCATATATCGATAACCTTTTTGATCAACTGCAAAGGTCAAAGGTATTCTCTAAAATCGATCTGGAGTCAAGGTACCACCAGCTGCGGATTAAGGCGGAGGATATTTCGAAGACTACCTTCATGGACATGATAAATAGGGTCTTCAAACCCCTCTTTGATCGATTCGTCATGGTTTTCATCGACGATATTTTGATCTATTCACGGAGCGATGAGGAGCACCGGGATCATTTGAGGCAGGTTCTCCGGGTCCTACAGGAGAACAATCTCCATGCCAAGCTGAAGAAGTGTGACTTCTAGCTCCCAAAGGTGGCATTTCTGGGTCATGTTATCTCAGAGGAAGGAGTTGCAGTGGATCCTAAGAAGATAGCGTCGGTTGTGGACAGGCCACAGCCGACCAATGTGACCGAGGTCCGCAATTTTCTTGGACTTGCCGGCTACTATAGGCGCTTTGTAGAGGGGTTCTCCAAAATTGTCGCCCCGATGAACCGTCTAACCAGGAGAGGCGAGAAGTTTGTTTGGACTCCTGAGTGTCAGCTTAGCTTTGACGAGTTGAAGCGCCGACCTGATTGAGGCACAGATCTTGACCCTACCTACTCCGAGCGAGAACTTCGTTGTTTACTGTGATGCTTCTCTGATCGGTCTGGGGGTCCTAATGCAACAGGACAAAGTCATCGCTTATGCATCGCACCAGTTGAAGCCATATGAGAAGAATTACCCCACGAATGACTTGGAGCTCGCGACAGTGACTTTTGCCCTAAAGCTGTGGAGGCACTACCTTTACGGCGTCCACTGCGAGATCTATACCGATCATCAGAGCCTTAAATATCTCTTTACCCAGAAAAAATTAAACTTGAGGCAGCAACGATGGCTCCAGCTCCTGAAGGATTACGACCTGACCATTCTGTACTACCCTGGTCGGGCGAATGTGGTAGCTGATGCGTTGAGCCGGAAGCACGTTTCAGCTGAGCTCATGTTGATCACCGAGCAGGATCGCTTGGTGGAGGAGTTCCAGAGACTTGATCTTGAGGTTGTCCCGGCGGGATCGACTGTTCGACTTTTAGCGATAGTGGTGCAGCCCACTTTATTTGATCGCATAAAGGAGGGACAGTAGTTGGATTACTATTTTCAGAGGATTCGTGAGGATATCACTCGGGGATAGACTGACGACTACCAACTCACGCCGATGGCTCTATCCGATTCCGGGGTCGTTGGTGCATTCCGAAGGATGATGATCTGAGGAACGAGATTCTTTCTGAGGCTCATAGATCCCCGTGCACCGTGCATCCCGACGGAACAAAAATGTACAAGGATTTGAAGCAACAGTTTTGGTGGCCTGGAATGAAAGCCGACGCGGCAAAGCATGCAGCTCAGTGCCTGGTGTGCCAACAGGTGAAAGCTGAGCATCAGCGATCGGGAGGAAAACTGCAACCACTTCTAGTGCCAGTGTGGAAGTGGGAGCAGATTACTATGGACTTTGTCACTGGCTTGCCTCGATCCCAGCGAGGTCACGATGCTTTATGGGTGATAGTGGATCGACTCACCAAAACGGCCCACTTTTTGCCGATCCATACAACGTGGTCCAGAGATCGACTTGCGCAGCTCTATATCGACGAGATTGTCAGGCTTCATGGAGTATCGGTGTCGATCGTCTCGGACCGAGGCACTAGATTTGCGTCACAATTCTGGAGCAATTTGCAGCAATCTTTGGGCACCAAGCTTAATTTCAACACTGCTTTCCACTATCAGAGTGATAGGCAGTCTGAGCGCGTTATTTAGACGCTCGAGGATATGTTACGCACATGTATTCTGGATTTCGGAGAAAGTTGGTTCATATATTTGCCTTTCATGGAGTTCGCCTATAACGATAGTTACTAAGCGAGCATTGGGATGGCGCCTTACGAGGCGTTATATGAGCGTCGATGTCGATCCCTGATCTGCTGGGACGACGTCGGTGAACGTCGGATCATCGGGCCGGACTTAGTTGAAGACGCTGAAGCCAAGGTTCATATTGCAAGGCAACGCGGTTACTCACCGCATAGAGCAAGCAGAAGAGCTACGTGGACCAGCACCCTCGTGACCTTGAGTTCCAAGTTGGTGACCATGTTCTGCTAAAAGTGTCACCAACTAGAGGAATCAAAGGGTTTGAACTGCGGAACAAGCTTAGTCCGCGGTTTGTGGGACCCTTCGAGATACTTGAGCGCATCGATCCAGTGGCCTATCGACTGGCTCTTCCTTCTAGCCTCGCCTAAGTGCATAACGTTTTCCACGTCTCCATACTCCGGAAGTATATTCCAGACCCTTCCCACGTGATTAGTCCCTCTACGATACAGCTTCGAGAGGATCTGAGTTACAATGAAGCTCCCCTGCGAATCCTAGCACGTGATGAGAAGCTGCGGTATAAGACGATCCCTTATGTGAAAGTATATTGCGAGAAACACGAGGAACGCGAAGCCACTTAGGAGCGCGAGTCCGATATGCATGAGTGTTTTCCTCATTTGTTTGGTTCTTGACTGTATTTAAGTTTCGAGGACGAAACTTCTTATAACGAGTGAGTGATGTAATACTCGAGAATTTTAAAATCTGTTTTTTAATTTAATTGATTTTTTTGGTTTCGATTTGGATTTTCGAGTCTTGCGAATCTAATAATTGGTTCGGGTCCCATCTCGACATAATAAAAATTGTCACTGCGAAGGTGTCGTAGAGGTGAAATCGGTAGTGCTATCGGATTCCAAATTCGATATCCGGATCTTCCGAAATTGCAGTTTTCGCGAGAATATCGAGCCTTAAAATCGGTTACGTTGATTTCAGATATATTGGGTCAATTTCCACATAAAAATCGGTGAAACCGGCTATTTTGGAAAAGTGGGATCTGTGGCACATTTTTCAAAAAAAATTAGTTGGGTTTTGAATTTCGGCTGGGTTTAGATAAACCCAAATCTTGGCTTGGGGGCATTTTGGTCTTTTGACCAATTGTTGTAGAGGGGATTAGGATTAACTCTAATCCATCATCTTTCCCTTCTTCTCTGCTGTCCAAAACCCCACCTCGCGTCCGTACGCCTCAGAGAGCGGAGCCGTCGCTGTCGCCGAAGGAGAAGCAAGTGTGGGTTTCCTTCCCATCCTCTTCTCTTTTCTCCTCTTTCTTTCTTTTCTTTTCTTTTCTTCCCTTTCTGGTTTTTTTTTGCTCTGGGTTCGGATGCCCAGCCAAGCCGCCGCCGCTCTTTGCCCACACCAACGTCGTTCTCTGCAGCCGCCGCTGCCCCTGCCGCACACGCCTTACACGTGTGCCGCACGCACCTGCTGCTACATAGGCCTTGCGCAACCTGCCCCGCGCGCGCCTCTGCGCACGTGCTGCCGCGCAACGCTCTGCCGCACACAACTTGCCGCGCAGCGCCGCGCCTCTGCACGTGTGCCTCTTCCGCACAACACCACTACCGTGCAGCGCTCTGCCGCGCACGCCCTTGCTCGCAGCGCCGCTGCCTAGTGCCTACTGCGCGCCTGCCACGCAATGCTGCTGCCCAGCACTCTGCCGCGTGCGCCCTTGCGCGAAGTGCTACTGCCCAGCAACCTGCCGCGCGCACGTTCCGCACACAGTGCCGCCGCTCAACCAACGCACACCCCGTGCCCTGCCCGCGCCATGAGCCACTTCCACCGCGCGCAGCGACGACTTTGCTCGTACCGTGCATGCCCCTTCTTGCGATGCCTAGCCTGAACAATGTTTTGACTTCCTTTTCGCTGTTACAGTTTACGGCGAAACCGAAGCAGTCCGATTTCGTAGCAGTGCTTCGTTTTGCGACCCGGATACTTCTACGGCCATTGGCTCTTCACCGGTTGAGCACGGTACACCCGAAAACCTCCCCATGTGGCCCATAATTTATGTTACGTGCCTTAAATTGCTTCGGTGTTTAGTGATTAATTATTGGCGAACCGTTTCGCATAAATTGATTTTTAGTGTAAATAATTACATTGGCAGATTGCCGAAAATTCCGGCGGATCCCGGGATAGCAGTGAAGTTCCTGTTTCAGTCTTTTGTACACCTTGAGTCCGTGGGGTGGGTATGAGAGAGTTGTTTTTGACAGTTGATTGTGTTTCAGGCCCGAGGACCGAGGAGCCTTCTCACCCATTGTGCAGCGGATTCCAGGACCGCCTGAGTTGAGGTGCATACTCCGATCCGAGCATTGGCATAGTGTAACCTTTTGGGAACCGTGGTTGATTGGACCCTTTGGTTATCTTGCTAGCCCTTATTCAGTTATTCCGTTCTATGATCTACCTTGCTTATGTTCAGTGTAGTTGACACTCTTAGTATATAGTGATGTATTTTTGCTTTATACCTATATGCCATGATCAGTGTTAGTAGACACTTCTAGTCATTACATGATATATATATCTCCTACTGCTACCTTTTTGTTATTTCTATCAGTTCTGATTAATTATTGCATGACAGAGTAGGAGGATATGTCGTTATCATGGAATTTACTGGCACTATGTTTGATTCTGGATCCCGTTTGGGAGTTCTCGGCTATTCGCCGTATTTCGGTCTTTTGACCGGGAGCTTGAGCATTCGCATTGTGATCGCCATGCACCAACTGTACATTTCACGTACACCAGTGGGCTGATCCCCCACAATGGTGTTCTTTACTCGTATAGTGGTCTATTCGACCCGTGAGCCCATTTTACATGGCTGCACCTGTAGGACCGGGCGATACTTGTTAAGGATTTTGTATTGGCGTATTTCGTGAAATGTTATAAGTCTTGAAAATTGAAGATAAAGAACTGAGGATCAACTACATCAATCTCAAGAAGAATGCATTCGGAATAATCAGGTACGTTTAACTAAATAATTTTGGTGATCCGAATACATTCGAGTAGTTTAGAAACACTTGGATAAGTTTTCATTGCATAAAAATCAAAAACTGGACAAGTTGGATGTTCAGGATCCGGATCAGACCATTCCAGTCCGGACCCCGAACATAGTTTAGTTCATGCGGTTTTTCAGTCCGGACCACCCCTGTTCCAGTCCGGACCCCGAACCTTAATTTCTGCAAAATTGCATGGACAGCCCGGACCTCCCCTGTTTCAGTCCAGACCCCGAACTGTGTTTTATCAGAAAATCTTCTGAACAAGACGACAGTCCGGATCAGCCTTAATCCAGTCCGGACCGTCGTGCGGGAAAAATTCTGTTAAGTCAATTTTTTGATTCTAATCCCTTTCCAAAGGTTTCTAACCTATAAATAAACCCTGAATTCATCTTTTAGGGTTAATCCAAGTATTAGAAAAATCCACATATAGAGAAGAAAGGAAAAAACTAGATCTATTCTATGTTTCTTCATCTATATTGTTCAATTTGATTCTAGGTTTTCAAATACCTATTTTGAGTAGAATCAAATTGAATGAATACTTAGATGGTATTTCCGATCTATCTTTGATCTAAGTATTCGGCGGATCATCACCAAATAAAACAACGATTTATCCAAAATCGGCGCGTGGACTCGCGTGGCCTTGTGGATTCAAGGTGTGATCGCTCTCGTGGATTCGGAGCGAGGTGCGTTCGTGGATTCGAAGCGTGCCGCATTGGTGAAGACCGTGGATTCGGTTGGACGTCGTGGATTCGACGTTGGACGCGTGGATTCGAAGTTGGACGCAAATCGTGGATTCGAGAAGCGTCGTGGAGCGAGCGGAGAAGATCAACTAGGAGCGTATGGAAAAGGTTGAGTCGTAGTGTTTACGGTAAATCACCTTGTACGTGTTTTAATTCTAGTGGATTTCGCCGTGTTATCGGTCCCGTGGTTTTTTTACTCCTGTTTGGAGTTTTTCCACGTA
The DNA here is from genome assembly GCA_029168755.2 of Tillandsia fasciculata. Taxonomy (NCBI): domain Eukaryota; kingdom Viridiplantae; phylum Streptophyta; class Magnoliopsida; order Poales; family Bromeliaceae; genus Tillandsia; species Tillandsia fasciculata. The sequence continues at coordinate 6,830,741 of CM054952.1, forward strand.
AAAATCTTGCGTGTTTATTTATTTTCCGCATTGGGTTTTTTTGCGCAACGATTTTTGTGTTTATTGTTTACACCTATTCACCCCCCTCTAGGTGTTTTTTCCCCTATTTAGATCCATATAATACATAACCCACAAGTGGTATCAGAGCGGGAATAGGGTTGTAAACAATGGTTGAAGGTGGAAACATCAATAGACCCCCGTTCTTCGATGGAACAAATTATGCGTACTGGAAAGTACGGATGAAAGTTCTTAATTTCCATCGACGAACGGGTGTGGCAATCAATTGAATTAGGATGGTCTAATCCAACTGAAATTATTGTCGATGTTCGCACCATCAAACCTAGGTCGAAATGGACCAAGGAAGAGATTGATACATCTTCTTACAATGGCAAAGGAATTAACGCCTTATTTAATGCTTTGTCACAAACTGAGTTCTCTCGCGTCTCGGCATGTGAGACTGCGAAAGAAATCTGGGATACTCTACAAGTTACACATGAGGGAACAAGTTTAGTGAAGATTCAAAAACTGCAAATGCTTACGAGCAAGTTTGACTCTATTTTTATGGCAGAAAATGAATCTTTCACAGATTATTACACACGATTGCAAGATATCGTGAATACATGTGCTAACTTGGGAGAGAAAATTCCAGAATCTAAAGTTGTAAGAAAAATTTTAAGAACTCTTCCTGAACGATTTCGCCCTAAGGTCGCAGCCATTGAAACAGTTAAACACCCGGACGAAATCGTGTAGAAGAATTAGTTGGTGCACTTCAAACTTATGAAATGACTTTTCCTACTAACTATTCTTCTGGAAAGGCATCCTCTTCTTCTAAGTCTTCAGGTTTTGCATTGAAAACAACAAAAGAAGAAGACGCGGATTCATCCTCCTCAGACGATGACGAGAATATATCTATGGAGGACTTTGAGAAGCAACTTGCTCTCTTGACAAGGAAGTTTCGCCGAAACTTTCGAAGGGGAAATTCAAGCAAATCCTCATCCTTCGGAAAGTCGAAGAAAGGCAAGGGATCTTCAAGCTTTAAGTCAAGAAAGCAAGAGAACTTCTTCAAAGGACAAGAAGAACTCTGAGGGACAAGTTCAGTGTTTCAAATGTCGAGGCTATGGCCACATTTCAACGGAATGTCCCAACAAGAATCCGGCAAAGAAGAAGGCGATGCAAGCCGTCACTTGGGATGACAACTCCACGTCAAATGAGTCATCTTCAAGTGATGAAGAAGACAACGCCACAGCATTCCACGCGTCCACAATTTCACCTTCATGTGCTTTTGGCGAGTACCTCTGGTTCATTGTCCAACTCCTTGGATGAAAAGAATGCAACGGACGATGAACCGAGCGATTCCGAAGGTGAAGACTTTGCTTTTGCCTACCATAAACTACTAAAGGATTCAAAGAAATTGGCAATTACAGGATCTTAAAGAACAATCTAAAGAAGCAACTTCTCTCTCAAACGCTCTTGAAGCGGAAAAGGATAACTTGGTCAAAATCAATGTTTCCCTTCAAGAGAAAAACGAGCATTTCGAGAAGGAGCACATTAAATTGGTGGATAAAGCTAACTACTTCTTGAAGCTCTACTCCGAGACTCGACAAGAAAAATTGGAGATGACGAAGACCATATTCCAACTTAAGGATGATTTGAAGCGATTTTCTTCTGGAAGGAACAAGTTGGACAAGTTGCTTAGTCTCGGTCAAACGAATCGGTTCGGCCTCGGATACACTCAAACTGGAACATTCCAAGTTCGAGTGAAACGGTCTTTGTGCCCCAGTCGGTATCTCCTCCTCCGACGGAAATCACGCATCCAACGACAACAAGCCTACCTCACCTACTTCGGATTCAACAAGTACAAAGGTATGTTTTCGTTGCGGTTTTGCAGGGCACATAAGATGCAATTGCAAGAATGAAGCCAAACGAACAAATCAAGCGCCTATTGCAACAACTACCAACAAGTTCATTCCCCGGAAATCAAAAAAGAATCTTTCAAAGAAAAAGAACCTTGGTAGTACACCCCACAAGACGACGTCATCATGGAGCAAAGAAAAGCGATCAATCAAACAAGACGCATTCACCTAGGAGAATAACTTCACGATCATTACCGACGTACTCCAAAACTCAAAAGGTTTGGGTGCGCAAAGGTGAATTCTTCCCTTGTCTTGTCATTCATACATCACTTTATGCATATGATAATTCGTCTTGGTATCTGGATAGCGGTTGTTCCCGTCACATGACCGGTGATAAAAATATTTTCAAACCCTTGAGAAAACCTCCGGAGGACTTGTAGTTTTCGGAGATGGTCGGTCTTCCAAAATTGTTGGCAAAGGAACCATTGCTATTCCAGATGGCCCGGTTTAAATAATGTTTTATTTGTTGAAGGCCTTAAGACTAACCTCATAAGCATTAAGTCAACTTTGTGATAATGGTTTTCAGTTAATTTTTCTTCTGTAGAATGTCTTGTAACTGATAAAAACCATTCTTTTTTTTAAAAGGGGTTAGATCAGAAAATAATTGTTATGTAGTTCCTGGTAAAATTTCTGAAAATTGTAACCTAGTGTCTTTGATAATGAAACACTTTGGCATGAAAGGCTAGGTCACATAAACTTTAAGGAACTTGCTAGAATTTCTAACAAAGATGTGGTTAGAGGGGTTCCTAAACTTTCTTTCAAACAAAACCTTGTGTGTGCGGTTGCCAAAAGGGAAAACAGTCTAGGACTGCACACAAGAATTTGAACCACATAGGTACAAAACGGCCTTTGGAATTTTGCATATGGATTTAATGGGGCCAACTCGTCAACCAGTTTGGGAGGTAAATGGTATATTTTCTTTTGGTTGATGATTTCTCTAGATATTCTTGGGTAGCATTTTTTAAAAGAGAAAGCTGATACTTTTGATTCTTTTCATGATATATGTCATCGTATTATGATTGAAAAGAATGAAAAGATTACTCGTATTAGCAGTGATAGAGGTGGAGAATTCATAAATTCAAAATTCATTGATTTTTGCACTTCAAACGGCATTAAACATGAATTCTCTGCACCTTATACACCTCAACAAAATGGTGTAGTCGAGCGCAAAAACAGGGTTGTACAGGAGATGGCACGTGTTATGCTTCATAGCCGGAAACTTCCTTTATATTTTTGGGCTGAAGCGGTTAACACTGCTGTCTATGTTATCAATCGCATGTATTTGCGCCCGGGTACTTTGAATACACCATATGAACTATGGTTTTGTAGAAAACCTAATATCAAATATTTTCGTATCTTCGGGAGTCGGTGTTACATTTTACGTGATCGAGAAAATCTTGGAAAATTTGACTCTCGAAGTGACGAAGGGATTTTTTATGGGTTATTCTACAAACAGTAGAGCATATCGAGTATTTAACTTGAATCTAAGACGATGTAGAATCGATAAATGTTAAGGTAGATGAAGCTTTTCATTTGAATCTGAAAAATCTACCCTCGATATCTCTCTTGATGATGATCTCCTGCTAATGATATTGCATCTTCCATGATAATTCTTCTGAAAATTTTGATGCATCTAATGGTTCTTCAAGTTCATCTGATGTGCAGGAATCATCTCGTGTACCCCCGAGTACTCCTTACCTCAAACGTTACGCATCTCCAAGGATCATCCTGAATCGAACATTATTGGAGATCCACAAGAAGGAGTTAGAACTCGGAGACAATTGGTTTGTGGATTCGCATGCTACGTCTCCATGGTAGAACCAAAGAACATTGATGAAGCTCTTCAGGATGATTATTGGATTGAAGCAATGCAGGAAGAGCTCCATCAATTTGAAAGAAACAAAGTCTGGGAACTAACGAAGCCCCCGAAGCAACACAATGTGATAGGTACAAAATGGATTTTCAAGAACAAGAAAAACGAAGAAGGTACTATCATCGGAACAAAGCAAGGTTAGTTGCTCAAGGCTATTCTCAAGTAGAAGGTATAGACTTTGATGAAACTTTCGCCCCTGTAGCTAGACTCGAGTCCATTCGTATTTTATTTGCTATTGCTTGTCATTTTAAAATAAAACTTATTTCAAATGGACGTTAAGAGCGCGTTTTTAAATGGTTTTTAAATGAGGAAGTTTATGTTGCTCAACCGAAAGGTTTTGTTGATCATAAACTACCTAACCATGTTTTTCGATTGAAAAAGGCTCTTTACGGTCTAAAACAAGCACCGCGAGCATGGTACGAAAGGTTGACAAAGCACCTTTTGGAAAAGGGCTATACTCGAGGGGGAGCCGATCGGACTCTCTTTGTGAAGCATTATCAAGATAATTTCATTGTTGCACAAATCTATGTCGACGACATTATGTTTGGTTCTACAAGGAATAATGATGCTTTAAAATTCGCTGAAACAATGGAAAGCGAATTTGAGATGTCCATGATGGACGAGTTGACATATTTTCTTAGATTGCAAGTTAAGGAAAGTGAAGATGGCATACATTTATGTCAATCCAAGTATGCAATGAAGTTGGTCAAGAAATTCGGATTAGAGAACTCTAAAGACTTTCCGACTCCTATGGGAACTAGCAATAAGAGACTTGGATGTGATTCACACGGAGAAAAAGTAGACGAGAAACTCTATCGTAGCATGATTGGAAGTCTACTTTACCTTACGGCTAGTCGCCCGGACATTGCCTTCAGTGTAGGAATTTGCGCGAGATATCAATCTGCACCGAAGAAAATTCACCTAAAAGCGGTGAAACGGATCATCCGGTACATCAAAGGTACGCTAAATTTCGGAATTTGGTATCCTATGGGCACATCTCTCGACATAATAGGATATTCGGATGCCGATTGGGCTGGATCAGTGGATGATCGAAAGAGCACGAGTGGAGTATGCTTTTACCTTGGCCATTGTCTTGTTGCATGGCATAGTAAGAAGCAAAACTACATTGCTCTCTCAACTGCCGAAGCGGAATACATTTCAGCGGAAAGTTGTGCAACTCAATTGATTTGGATGAAAAGCGTATTGAGCGACTTCCGAATTCCTGCGTCTTCGGTAATAATTCTTTGTGACAACACTAGTGCCATTATTATTTCAAAAAATCCTGTGTTGCACTCAAGAACAAAACACATTGAACTTAGATATCATTTTCTTAGAGAGCTAGTTGAATCAAGTTCTTTACAACTTTCTTATGTTTCAACTGAAAATCAATTAGCCGATATTTTGACAAAACCTTTGGATCAAAAACGTTTTATTCATTTGCGAAAAGCAATAGGAATGCTTTTTTTGAAATAACATTTTTTGAACCTTTAGCTTAGGTTAGGTTTTGTTTTGTGTTTTTGTTCTTTTTGTTTGTATATTAAACATTAACTGAGCAATAGTAAATTGACTTTAATTGCATCCTTTTCATATTTTGAGAAATCTATTATGATTTAGATATCATGATAATTCATTTGATGCAATGATCATTTATATCAATTAGTTCATTTTTAATTGATCAAAGTCAATTTTTCTCTCAAATGATCTCTTGGTATAGTTTTTATCTTATTTGATAGTTAAGTCAAGTATGAACACGAGATCAATTTTTGGTTGAATATTTCATATCTTAAATAATTGATAGCCAATTGATGGGGAGTCAATTATTAAAGTTTCATGCTCAAAAGATGTGAAAAGAATTACATCCTTAAGTGGAGTGTGAAAACTACCACCACATGGAGGAAAGAACTAGCACCTCGGTCGTTCGAGTACTGTGTGCAGCTACCACATGTATACCAAGCATGGTTTTTCTTGTTGACTAGATAAAATGCTTTTTGGAATACTTGACTCTGTCAAATTCCAAGATTGGTATAAGGTGGGATTTTTATTGAAAGATGCTCAAAGAGCCACTCCCAACAATAAATTGACTAGATACATTATCTAACTTATTTGGTATTTCAAACATCTATCGATCTTTGTGTTTCATTTTCTTTACTAAATTGATGATTTGATAAACGCATTACTCATTAGATCGTGATGGATGTTTTGAACTTGTTCAACTTTAAAGAATTTAATTTTTATAAATTTTCGTTTCATTATTTGGATATTATTGATAGATTTAGCATAATCTATTTCTTTTGATATGAAACGATGATTTTTGTTTAAAGTTGATATACAAAAATTGCTTACATGCTTTTTCTGGATTTTCTGAAATTTTTGCAAATTTTTCTGGAGAAAAAATTGAATCCGATCCGGACTGGATGAATCCGATCAGGATCCCGAACGAGGGATTTTCCTGCGCATAGCCGATCCGGACTGAACTCCAACCCGATCCGGACAGCGGCTAGGTTTTATTTGAAACGAAAGGGTTTTCGAATTCTATTCTCTTCAATCTTTTGTTTCTAACTTCCTAGAGCTTCTCTCTCTAGAATCCAACAGGTCTTGGATCTTTCCAACTTGATTTCTCTTGATTCAAGTAAGTTTTATTGATCAAAACTCGGAATTTTCACTGTTTTTCTTATTTCTTCAAAACGTGAGTGAAATTCATGCTACGAATTCAATTCTAAATGATTTTTGATCAAATTTCTTTTAAAATAAGAACTCAAGAGACACTAGTTTTGTTTCTATGCCTTGTATTCTCTTGATTAACGAATTTTTGGGCTTTGATTTCTAAAAATTTGGTTTCAGGGCAAAATCTCAGATTTTTCTAGAAACATGGAATTGATCTATTTTTAAATTTCTTTTTGGAAATCTAACTTGATTCCTAATCTCTATACACGATAATGATTGTTTGGGTATGATTTTTTCAAATTTTTGAAATTAAATAGTTTTTTTCGTATTCTTGAGTTCTTGTTCACAGGTTGAGTTTCTTCAAATCCTCTTTCAAAACGATTTTTAGTTGGATAATTGTGCTTGTTATCGGCATGGTTGGCACACGAGCAACAAACAAACTCAAGAGAGCGAAGAAAACTCAAGAGGAAGGGGAGTATGGCCCTGTGGATGACTCAAATACGAAATCCGAGGATTGGGACAAGATCTTGGAAGAAACAGCAGCATTGGCTGCAGCGGCAGAGAAGAGAAAAGCACCTGCAACTTCAAAGGCGAAGACACCGCCTACTGCTGCCGAAAAAGGGAAAGCTCCAATGGAACCAACTACGGTATCAATGAAAAAGAAGAGCGTTGCTCGAAAGAGAGGTAGAGCACGAGGAATTTCAATCGAAGAGCCACTTGCAAGTGAGCCCCCTCCACAGGAATTTGTGCACATCAGCTCCGAAGGATAAAGGATTTTGAGAAAAGGGAATGCATAGGTGAGAGACATGTAAATGTCGCGGCTCTTATGGATCGTTCAAAAGTGTTTGAAACACTTTTTGATCAAACAGGACTTGCTCCCATCTGCAATTTCTCGGAGACTACTGGATACTGTCTTCACCTTGTGAGGATATTTTATCAATGTGCTACAAATTTTCAAGATCAGGAGGATGGACCCAAGGAATTTCAGACAACTGTCCGAAATGTCAAGCTAAAAATAACACCTCAATTGATTGGAGAGGTGTTAGGAATGAATGCCCGACTTGATGGGATTCATTATCTGAAAGGTCATGTGATGACCAATACAACCTGGAGAACGGTTGTAGATGGAATCTGTCTACCTGATACTCGGTCGGCGGGAAATTTAATTCTCTCAAAAGAACTTCGACCTAAGTACCGATTCCTGAACTTTATAGTTTACTACAACATTCTGCCAAACATGCAAACTAAAGTTCTTCGCTGGGATAGAATGCTATTTCTCTATCTTCTTGGACATCCTACGGCGTCATTGGGATCAAACTTCAACATTCCTTATCTTATTTGGGCACGAATGGCTCGATATGTTGAAAATGCCCATCCCACTAAGAGGCTTCCTTTCCCAATGATCATTATGCGTATTTTACGGAAATTTAAAGTCAATACTGCATCATCGGCATACATGCATAGCTTGGGAACAATCAATGACTCGACAGTTGTGAAGTCTCTCTCAACTAAGCCAGATAATACACCTACTCCTCGCAGCAAGAGATCATCAGTGTCAGCACCAAGAGCACAAGCACCAGTTCCAGCACCAGCACAACCAGCAACAGCACCAGCACCATCTTCAGCTTCAGAGGATGATGCCTCTGTGACATCCATCTATCGAGAACAACAACGGCTCTCGTCAGAACAAGAGCGCATGTCGAGCGAAATCAATAAGATATCTACAGACATGGAGCATATTTCTGCAGCCCAAGGTGATTTGAAAAAGAAGTACAAATCTCTTGCCAAGTTGGTCCAGAAGATTTTTAACAAATTGGGGTGTAGCAGCTCTGACGACTCCGACTCCGACTGAGTTGTTCTAATAATCATCTTTCCTACAGGTTTTTCTGTTTAAGTTCTTTTCTTTTCTGAACTTTACCTCCTTTATTGTAATATTGGCTACTTTTCTGTGACAAAAAGGGGGAGAAGAAACAATGCAAATTGCAACTTTTTGGAAAGTAGGTAAGTAGGTAAGTATTTTTGGAACATTGATCACTTACTTTACTTTGGTATACTGACAACACTTTTGTGTTGGAACCTTGATTGGAATATGCCCCGACTAACTATTTGACTAACTATTTGGGCATGTATTATTACTGACAAGTTGGTTGATAACTGACATATTTATTAACTTCTTTTGACATGACATTTGGATTGTTAATACATAGGATATGTGAATTTCTGTTTGCTAAACTTTCATACATATTTGATAATTAATGTCATGGTGAGTATAAACTCTATCTCTCTGATTGTTTATTAAATATCTAAATTCTTGAGGTATCTAACGATTTCTTTTGTCAATAATTATTTCTTTTGCAGAGAGTTCAAACGTCTAAGTCTAGAGTCTGTTTTAGGAGTTTATCTCATGTATTCTTTTTATTTGGATCCTTCATGTAAATTTTTGTTGTATGGTGATAGCAACAAAAATATTTTTTTGATTTTGTTTAGTGGATTTTTGTTTTGTCACGAAACCGCCAAAGGGAGAGATTGTTAAGGATTTTGTATTGGCGTATTTCGTGAAATGTTATAAGTCTTGAAAATTGAAGATAAAGAACTGAGGATCAACTACATCAATCTCAAGAAGAATGCCTTCGGAATAATCAGGTACGTTTAACTAAATAATTTTGGTGATCCGAATACATTCGAGTAGTTTAGAAACACTTGGATAAGTTTTCATTGCATAAAAATAAAAAACTAGACAAATTGGATGTTCAGGATCCGGATCAGACCATTCCAGTCCGGACCCCGAACATAGTTTAGTTCATGCGGTTTTTCAGTCCGGACCACCCCTGTTCCAGTCCGGACCCCGAACCTTAATTTCTGCAAAATTGCATGAACAGTCCGGACCTCCCCTGTTTCAGTCCAGACCCCGAACTGTGTTTTATCAGAAAATCTTCTGAACAAGACGACAGTCCGGATCAGCCTTAATCCAGTCCGGACCGTCGTGCGGGAAAAATTTTGTTAAGTCAGTTTTTTTATTCTTATCCCTTTCCAAAGGTTTCTAACCTATAAATAAACCCTGAATTCATCTTTTAGGGTTAATCCAAGTATTAGAAAAATCCACATATAGAGAAGAAAGGAAAAAACTAAATCTATTCTATGTTTCTTCATCTATATAGTTCAATTTGATTCTAGGTTTTCAAATACCTATTTTTCGTAGAATCAAATTGAAGAATACTTAGATGATACTTCCTTGTCTATCTTTGATCTAAGTATTCGGAGGATCATCACCAAATAAAACAACGATCTATCTAGTATCGGCGCGAGGATTCGCGTGGCCTTGTGGATTCAAGGTGTGATCGCTCTCGTGGATTCGGAGCGAGACGCGTTCGTGTGATCGAGGCGTGCCGCATTGGAGAAGACTGTGGATTCGGTTGGACGTCGTGGATTCGACGTTGGACTTCGTGGATTCGAAGTTGGACGCAAATCGTGGATTCGAGGCGCGTCGTGGAGCGAGCGGAGAAGATCAACTAGGAGCGTATGGAAAAGGTTGAGTCGTAGGTTTACGGTAAATCACCTTGTACGTGTTTTAATTCTAGTGAATTTCGCCATGTTATCGGTCCCGTGGTTTTTTTACTCCTGTAACGGAGTTTTTCCACGTAAATCTTGCGTACTTTATTTATTTTTCGCATTGGGTTATTTTTACACAACGATTTGGTGTGTTTATTGTTTTCACCTATTCACCGCCCCCTCTAGGTGGTTTTTCTCCTATTCAGATCCATATAATCCATAACCCACAATACTAAGCCCTTTTTTGTTATCAGTCAGCAAGTGTGGGGTACATGTCAGACTCGGTTCGGCACTAGCCTGAGGTCCTCGTGACCAACAGTGGCACATGATTGGGTATATTTGCTTACGATAATATTGATGCATGTTTACAGCTTTCAGTTATTGCTTTCATGATAGTTTACTATTTCAGCATTGATATCGGTTCACTTATCTGCTTTCATACTAGCTTTACATACCGTTTGCTATTGCTTATTACCTGCTTACTGCCTTTCGATTATAGTATGCAAGTAGGTATGACTCGCTCGTCTCCGGCTTGTTGTATCCACTGGGATACATTCAGTTGTGTCTCACACCCTTTGGGTGACCCTTTTTCAGGTCAGTCGGGTGGTGAGCAGTCGGAACGCTGATGAGAGATTCTGTGCTAGATCTGTCCCAAGATATCTGTTATTTAGATTTATTTTAGTTCTTTTATATTTATGATCATGACTTATCTATCTAGTTTCGTAGTTATTATCTGATTGATAGTGTAGTTGGATTCAATTGTGGATTACGTATTTGATTTATTTATTGTCTATTCGTTTAGTAGTTTAACTGTTAGTTGTAAACTCTGATTGCATGAATGGTATCTTTGTACTTGCCTAGCCGAGCGCGTACAGGGGAGACTCCGTCCGATTGGACCGGGAATTTCCTTTACGTATGGCGGATCTGTTCACATCCTGTGGTAATTTTTCAAACTTTGGTTTTTTTTTTTTTTTTTTTTTTTTTTAAATTACACCTCTTCTGAAAACCCGGGGCATGACAGATTTATATGGTATCAAAGCCAATCACCAGCCGAAAGTGTGTGACGAGTCTCGGCTGAGCTTGAGTCTATATGACATGGCTAGCGAGACAAGTCTCATATCGCCTGGTGATCTTGGGTTGTGTGTGTTTGGGCTGACGAGGACGTCGGGCCTAAACGGAAGGAGTCTATGACAGCCAAATAGTCCCATATCTGGACACTAGTAATAATAACTGGGCTTAAACAATTTAGGATATAGTTTGGGCCCAACGAGTTATTATTGCTAGTGGGTCGGGTCAATACAAGTGGTGAACCATTCACCATTTTTAAAAACGGTGAATGATTCACCACCTTTATGGAATACTACGTATTAATGAAACCTTATATGAAAAAAAAAAATTCCAGCCTTCATTTTAAAAATATTCCTAATCTCTTATTTGGATAATTAGAAAAAAAAGATAGTAAAATTAATATTTTATTATTATGAGAGAAATAAAAGAGAAAATTATTTAATAATAATAACACTAATAAGCATAATAAAAATAATTATTATAATAAATATTATTTTTATTATGATTACGAATTGATATAACTAAAAAAAATATATAATATAAAGATAATATAATTATACAATATTTATATATAAATGTGATAAAATAATAAACGAAAATGCCCCCATTCAAGATCAAGCAAGTAATATTAAGTTTATCCATATTATTTTATTTATTACTTAAAAATATTATGAAATATTGTTCATAAATTATATTTTTTTATACAGATACTTCACAGTAATATAAAATAATTTTTCATAGTAGTATTGTACACAGTAATATTTTTATCTGAAACGAAAAGTGATGCAAAGATTATAAAAATAAAAATAAAAAGGTGATGCCTTGTGAAGAATGAGAGAGAAAAAATATTTTTTTCTCTTAATTAACATATAAATTTATATAAATATTATTAAGCTATATTTTTTCTCTAATCTATCAAAATAAGATTAGATTAGAAAAAAATTTTAGAAATAATGCTAAATTGAGAAATTTTTTTTTTTTATAAGGCTAGATAGGGTATTGTAAATTTTCAATCAAAGCGGTGAATAATCTTTATAAAAGCCTAAATCTTCTAAATGCGGTGAACGGTTCACAACATTTAAAAGCGGTGAACCATTCACCGCATTTCTAACATTTTATAAAAGCCTAAATTCTCTAAATGCGGTGAATGATTTACCGCATTTATAAGACTTTTTTTAAAAAGAAAATTGAGAGGACTATTTTTAAAATAATAATATTTTATAAGATTATTTATAAAAAAATTCCTATTAAAAATACAAAAGTCATTGGTGTTTGTAGGTTTTTAGCCCTTGGATGAAAAGTTGTGTGGTTAGGATAATTTTGGCCCCTTGGGTTAAGTGAGTGGTTGGTGGAATAGAATGATCTAAGAGATGAAATTTGTCAACGGGATAGATCTAACAGTAGAAAACTTATAAGCACCAATTGCTTAGTGCTTGTACAAGCATAGCCGGACTCTCTCTCTCTCTCTCTCTCTCTCTCTCTCTCTCTCTCTCTCTCTATATATATATATATATATATATATATATATATATATATATATATATATATATATATATAATTAGGCTACTATACTATTGATAGTATTAGGGACTTACTACTATAGACTTTTTGACTCTTGGATGAAAGGATGTGTAGTTAGGATTATAGTGGTCCCCTAGTGGATTGTTGGTTAAAAGTATAAATTCTAGGGGAACACTATAATCCTAACAGCAAATCCCTTCATCCAAGGGTCAAAAAGTCTATAATAGTAAGGCTCTAATACTATTAATAGTATAGGAGCATTACTCTCTCTCTCTATATATATATACATAGAACGAGGCTACTATACTATCTATAGTATCAAAGCTTCGGTACTATAATCTCGTTTTCGATCTTAGCGTGTTCAAATCACAATCCATACCGTTAAAACTGATCTAAGATATTTAAAATTTTTAGAGAAAAAAAATTATATTTTTTTGGCATAGTTTACTTTATGATCAAACCATTTCAAAATTATTAATTTTCAAATGCTACTATGGCGAGTTTGTAGTTTAACGGTGTAGAAGAATCTAAATTTATTCAAATTTTGATAGAAAATACTTTAAACTATTTAAATCAAGATCAGCATCCTTGATCTTGAATTCAAAAGTCCTCTCCTCAAATTTTAAAGATTGTTCAATTTCCACCGTTTATTTTGACATTGATTTACTTACTAAGTAAACGATGTCGAAAAAAATTAAAATTTTATTCCTAAGAACTTCATAAACCTAGATAATATTTAACGATGTACATCATTGATTTGAACATCCTAAGATTGAAAACAAGACTAGTACCAGAGCTCCAATACTATAGATAGTATAGGAGCCTAGCGCTCTCTCTCTCTCTCTCTCTCTCTCTCTCTCTCTATCTATATATATATATATATATATATAATCCGGCTACTATGCTTGTACAAGCACCAAATAATTTGTCACGCCCCGAGTTTCAAAATAGCGGTCTAAATTTTTTTTAAAAAAAAAATAAATCAGAGTTCAAACTTTAAAACTTAGGCCGTAGGCATACCGCCACATGCATAGGGAATTCTCTGTCCACACGGACAGAGTCTCCCCTAAACATGCTCGGCTAGGCATGTACAATAAACAATCAGAGTGACAATCACTTAACTAAAACATAAACTTCTACACTAAATACATCCACAAACCCATCACAAACATAATAACTCCAAAATACACTAAATATAAAAAGGCTGGGAAACTGTGGTCGATGTCAAGGTCTACTCTACCGTGACAGCTCACTGGATCGTCCCAAACTCTCAGCACCCGATTGACCTGAAAAATGGTCACCCAGGAGGTGTGAGATACACTGTACATGTATCCCAGTGGGCACGACGGGCCGAGAAATAGCAAGTCGTACCTACCGGATACCATAATAAGCGGATAGCGAAAGCAATATAACAAAGCTGAATACTGGATGCTGAATAATAAGCATGTTGAGCAATAAACATAAAGGAAAGTAGGGTATTCATGACTATGATTGATCATGCTGAAACTGGCAAATCTGATATACTGAACTGATCATGCTATAAACAGAGCTGGTATATAACAATACTGTAAACTGAAAGTGCTGAATAATAATAACTGGAAGTACCCAATCAATGCCACTATTGGTCTCACAAACCTTAGGCTAAATACCACCTGTACACCAATCTGTTGTCATAACCCTCTGGGCTCACGGGTCGCCACTGTCGACTACTTTACCGGTAAAGTACACCGCTGCGGGGGATCAGGCCGCTAGTGTACGTGAAAATACAGCTGGCTCTGTAGCGATCATAATGCTGATGCTCAAGCTCATGGTCTAAAGACCAAACACACGACATTAAGTCGGAAAATCCCTGTCGGGATGCTGAAGGCTGTAATATTCACGGATGCTGTATAAACGAATCTGAACAACAGGAGCTGAATATCTGGCTCGCGCGGGCTCACGGCTGAACCATCTCCCATGAAACTTCATGGGGGAGCTACAGAGGCCAAACAGAAGATGCTCATCATCTTAGATCCCGGCCAAAGCCATCGGGTAGAGCGCGCGCAAGAGGTGGCGCCAATCTAGGGTTCCGGCGAGCCCATGAGCAAACCGCGATTTTGCGGCATCTCAGGCGGCATGGGTGCATAGGGAACATCCTCAGGAGGTGAGGAACAGATTGCCGATGACTTATGGCAAGAAAAACAGAGGAGAAAGGAAGACTTACCTTGGTCGGATCCAAGGAAGAAGAAGTCTTCTTCCCGGCGTCGAGCGGCCACAGCAGGTGGTCTAGTTTCTCAGGCTCGTTTTTTGGAGGTTGAAGATGACCGTAGAACGGTCTGGGAACAAGCCCAAGGACTTTGGTGCACTCCCCCACTCCACACCCGAGATCAAGAGCTTTCTTGCTTTTCTGGTGACGGGGAACGGCGGCCGAAGGTGCTGGCGCTCAGGGAACTCAGAGGAGGAAGAGGAGAGGTCGTGGGGGCTGCGGTTTCAACAAGAAAGCGGCTAGGGTTTTCTCCCATAGATGCCTTAGGCCCTCCTATAGCCCAAAATAGCACTTGGGTCCTTCACAGTAGGTGATAAATGCTGAGAAGTCCCTCACCAAGGAAGTGCACGTATTTCGGTGCATAAAATAATAGGGTTTCGGTGAAAATAAGCTATTTTTTACTATTTTTCACGCTTTTCGAGACAGCCGAGTTGTCAAACTGAAAAACAGACACCACCACGACGTCCGGCTCGACGAAACCTATTGAGTAGCGATTTTGCTTTGCTGAAATCAAACTTCGATAATTCTAAAATCCATCTTATACGGTTAATTATACAGTTCGGCACGCTTTACGATACTTTAGGCTCGTCAAACACAAATTTTGTCAACGCCACTGCGCTCAGAACGATGACGCCATTAAAATCGACTACCTAGATCGTTAGATTCGGACACAGGACAGTCGATCGGCCGACGTTGGCCAGCGAGAGAATTAAATCAGGGAGTTACTATTCATTTCACTATTCACTTAAGTGGCGGGCCCCACTAACTTCTTCGCTGATTTCTAGATGATCCGACCGTTAGATCGAAAATCGGTCCATATCATTTTCAATCGATTCGACGAGACGATCGCACTGGCGATCTTAGA
Organism: Tillandsia fasciculata; assembly: GCA_029168755.2. Lineage (NCBI taxonomy): Eukaryota > Viridiplantae > Streptophyta > Magnoliopsida > Poales > Bromeliaceae > Tillandsia > Tillandsia fasciculata. Next base: position 6,846,439 of record CM054952.1, read on the forward strand.
TTTTCGAAATCAGACTCGGATCTAAAAGTCAGGAAATAACGTCTCGAAAACTGTGCAATTTGCACACCGATATACAACCACTTAGGTTTCTTTTTTGCATTTCCTCATTCACATTCACATTTAGATTCTTCAAATTCAAATTTGAATTTCTCGGGTACTACATAATTGGTGCTTATAAGTTTTCTACCGTTAGATCTACCCCTTTAACTAATTCCATCCCTTAGATCATTCTATTCCACCAACCACTCACTTAACCCAATGGGCCCACTATCATCATAACCACATATCTTTTCATCCAAAGCCTAGAAACCTACAAGCACCAATGACTTGGTACTTTTAAAAGCATAGGAGCTCAATTCTCTCTCTCTCTCTCTCTCTCTCTCTCTCTCTCTCTCTCTCTCTATATATATATATATATATATATATATTGTTGGCAAGATGGATACGGACCGTTCAGATGGATACTTAAATCCTTGATATATATATATACCTTAAATATATCAAGGATTTAAGTATCCATCGGCACGGTCCGTATCTATCGTGCCAACAAAATATCCTCACAATACAGCCCCCGTGCCGATGACACGGCTCAAAACCCTCTTTTTTTTAATTTACTAATTAATTTTCTCAATAAAATTCAAAAGATTTGATAAAGATACATAATAAACAATTAGAAAAAAAATTTGCTAAAGAAAATAAATATTTCATGCCATTATGTGTTGGTACATATGTACTTTTTGTGATCGACACTCAACGGCACTGCGCGACACCACTGTTTGAAAAGGCGCGCCTCGATGCCTAGGCTCAGCAGTAGCGAGGCGCAGCGCTATTGCTGAGGCGCGCTCCTCAAGCGAGGCGCGCGCCTTAGGCACGCCTCACAATATTTATGTTTAAATGGATTTTAGATTCAAGTTATCAGGTTGTTGGGTTTTTAATTTGATTCTTAAACTTTAATCCGTTAAGATACTATAAGAAATCCTAAAAGGAACCCCAAAAAACCCTAAAAAAAAGGAAAGGAATTAAAAAAAAAAAAAAAAAAAAAAAAAGGAAAAGGAATTGAAATAGGAAAGGAAATAGAAAAGGAAAAGGGAATTAAACAAGGAAAGAATAGGTTGTCGTCATCTCGATCGTCTTTATTCGTTGATGAAGAGCAAGATTGGGTTGATTTCAAGGATTTAAGTACCGTGGCACGGGGTAGTGCCGAAAACTTGCCGGCACGATACGGCACGGTGCGTGCCGAGCCGTGCTAATGAATGTCAGTCACAAAAAATACATGTGTGCCGACACATAATAGTATGAAATATTTATTTTTTTTAGCAACAAAATTTTTTAATTGCTTATTATGTTTCATTATCAAATATTTTGAACTTTATTGAGAAAATTACTTAGTATTTTTTAAAAAAAAAAGAGTTTTGAACTGTGCCATCGACACAGGGGCTATATCGTGCCGGTATCTTGTTGGCATGGTGGATACGGCCCGTGCCGATGGATACTTAGATCTTTGGTTGATTTTTAAGGATACAGAAGAAAAAGATATTTGGGATGAAAAATCTGAAGAAGAAGATTATGAGGATGATACTTGAAGAACGACCAAATGAGAGCATTGGCACCACAATCACTTTTAAGTTTTAAATTGAAAGTTGAAATATATATATTTTTAATTTGAGAACTTATATGCATGTATTTTCTTTGCTTTTTGTTGGTTATTTTGCTCGTATGGTTATTTTGAATTTTTTTATGCGGAACATTAAATTAAACTAGGTTTAATAAATGCGCGCCTCGCGCCTAGGCTCCAGAGGAGCCTTGCGCCTCTTTGCACTTCGCGTCTTTTCAAACACTACTCGGCACACATCGTGCCAACAAGTTTTCGACACGACCCCATACCACGACACTTAAATCCTTGATATATATATATATATATATATATATATATATATATATATATATATATATATATGGACACACACATATATATAGAATCCAGGTACTATCCTTTTAGGAGGACGGAGGCCTTCATCCTATTAAGTCATTTTTATTATAGGAATCCTGAATTAATGATAGGAATCGTTAAAATTGATTTACAGTATTAAAGTATCTAGAAACTAAATTTCATAATTTTTAGAAATTATTTACATAGTGATCAAAAGATCGTAAAATCGACAATTTTTGACGGTCTATATGAGCAGTTTGCTTATTTCACGGTGTAGAGCAATCCAAACCGCTTTAATTTTTTATAGAAAAAATTTTATACTATTTATATAACGTTTGATAACTCTGATCATGAATTGAGAAAGCCTAACCTCTATTTTCAAAAGGTTATTCTTTTTTGGCCGTTCATTTTTTGATTCTTTGATAGACTTCATAATGATTTTTAAAAATTACAAAATTTAATTTCTAAGTATTCTTAATAGAATAGATCAGTCTGAACAGTGCCGATTATCAATTTGGAGTCCCGATCATCCAAATGACTTGATAGGACAAAGGCCTCTATCCTCTTAAGAGGATAGTAGCTGGACTCTATATATATATAGAGTCCGGCTGGAATACTATCGATAGCACCAAGCAATTGGTGCTACCAAGTTTCCAACCCTTGGATGAAAGGATGTGCGGTTGGGATTATAGTGGTCCTCTAGGATTTTTACTATTCAACCAACCACCCACTAAACCCTAGGAGACTACTATCATCCTAACCGCACATCCCTTAATCCAAGAGATAAAAAGTTGGTAGCACCAATGACTTGGTGCTATCGATAGTATTCCAGCCTAATTCTATATAAATATATATATAATATATGGAAACTAGAAAAACATAATGGAGCATGTTGCTAAAAAATTCTAAAAGGTAAAGATACTGTCCAATATCCACACAAAATATGAAGAATCACCTAATGCATTCAAATTGGCACAGCTCCTCCCTCTTTAGTTAGCCAATACTGGAAAACTATTGAAGGCCAAAAATCTAGTAAAAAGGGGTTGGCCTTGCAAGATGGTCTGCTCCCTCTTTGTTCGTCGGCTCCTGAAACAGCACTACGCATTTTCCTGTCTTATAGCTATCGAAATGAAGTATTGTCCAATACTGCCGAAAATCTAGTTAGGAAGGGTTGGCCTTGCAACACGGTTTGCTCCCTCTCTGTCTTATCAGGTCCTGAAACAGCACTACACATCTTCCTGCACTATAGCTACCCAAACGAAGTATTGTCCAATATGGGCACTGTTCATCTCCCATCTGTTTAATTATTCTAACTGGGTTCTAAACAAATTATGGATTGAGTTGAGCTCCCCAAGTATATGTAAATGTTTTTATCTATAATTGACTGCTTTTCTCTGGTCAATATGGAAGGAGTGAAACCTGAGAATTTTTTAACACAGGTTCAGTAATGTTAATGTGCTCACCTCAACTGTGATGGAAATCCTAAAATTTTGGCACTTAGGAGCAGATGAGAAGAAAGAATCTTTACTGTATCTAGTTGGATAACCATGACAAAAACTTATTTGGATCTTACACAATGTAATTTCTTTTATTCCCAACCTGAGGATGTAGACTATGGCAATCATTGGATAAAATCACAGGCATTTTCCTTTAAGACAGAGTACCACATATATAAGACAGTAATATTGAGCAGCAAAATAAGATTAGAGAGTCAAATTGTTCAATTTACCTTTCCAATTTTATAACTTCATGGTTCAAGCATAAGATTGATTCAAAAGATCAACTCAAAAAAGGCTATATCCTTACTTTGCCACATAAGTACACAGAACAAGTAAACTTACACAGCCCTATAAACCCTACTTTCTCCTATTCCACTCGCCAGAAGACATTAATTTACACGGTTTATACGAATAAAGGCATCATCAGCATCTTCGCATATTCAACCAAAAGTATGAAATTTGAGCTCCAAACATAAAAAACCCATTTCCAACGCCAAAAATAAAGCTAAAATAAGAGGATCCTCTACGCGAAATGGATCGAAGGATTCAAATTACCTTCGTTAGAAGATTGGAGAAATGGATCGTGGGAGGGATCCGGCGACTCCCCCTCGGTGGAGAGGCTCCTCCATGGAACCCTAGGAAGGGGGTTTGGGGTTAGCGCGGCCGCCTTAAGCACGTTTCGAAGGAGAGTGAGCTTCGACATCGCCGTGTCGGGAAGCGACCGCGCGACGAGGGAGGAGGGTTCGAATGCTGTTAACGGTCTCGAAGAGATGGGAACGAGCCTCCGTTCCCTAATATAGAAGTCACGTTGCTGATATAGGGTATCTCGGTCAGTCGAATTGTTTTTTTTTTTAATTTATTCATTCTATAATAATTTTTTTTTTAAAAAAGAAACAAATTTATAATATATTTTTTAAAAAAAATAATTGACTGATCTATAAAAAAAATTTATTAATCTTCAGTTCTTCACAGGTAAAGTGTCGCCTAACCCGGTTTTCCCTCAGCCTCTGCTACCTCTCCCGCATTTTTCTCTACCTCTTCTCTCTGTCTCTCTCTCTCCCATGGGCATTTTCCTTCTCCCGTCCGTTCCTGCGGGGTGGAGATCCGCCGTCCGTCGCTGCGGGGTGGAGATCGGGCGTCTGTGGTTGGAGGGTGGAGATCCGCCATCCGTTCCTGCAAGCGGGAGGCACGTGTCGCCCAAGCCGGGTTCCCCTCTGTCCCTCCTCCCTCACTCTCGCGTCCCTCGCTGTGAGGTGGAGATCCGTCGTCCGTTCCTGCGAGTTCGAGCAGGTCGGTTCCTGGTTCGTTGTCCCCCCCCCCCCCCCCCCCCACCCCCCCCCCCCCCCTCCCTCCTCCCTGCCCGAGGCCGATCCGTCCGTGCAATGCCCGATGCAGCGCCGTCCTTGCTGCTCCCAGGTGATCTTGCAGCTCCCGGTGCCCACGGGGTGTTGTCCCCTCTTCCCATGTGTTCCTCCACCCTCCTCTAACTCCCCTCCTCTTAGGGAGTACGGTACGGTAGCCCCCCTCCTTTCTCTACTTCCTTCTTTTCTCTCTTCCTTCTCTTCGAATCACCTCGGTGCCGGATCTTCCCCTTCCGATGCCCTCTGGTACCGGTGGTCATGATGGTTGGGTACTCTATTCTCTCATGCTGCCTGCACGGTTTGCATCTCCCTGTTGCTCACCCTTTGGCTATAAAGGTTGTTGTGTCTTCAGAGCTCATGCTTGTAGATCACACATCTCCATTTCTTGAGGTCTCTTCTCCCCCCTTATATGAGAATTTGCAAATTATAGTAGTGGTTACTTACACCTCTTGATTCTTGATTATATAACTATTCTTTCAAAAAAAAAATAAACAATATCTACTTAATATTTGGTACTTGCTGATGGTGATATTATTTGATTCTCTACTAATTGATCATGTATGGAATAAAAAATTATATATACTTATACATAGATATAATATATTTAGTTTCTTCTTCTCCCACAAAATAAGTAACGACTACTTCTTTTTGCTCTATCTCCTAGGTTCTCTCTCTTTCATACAAGATAGGTGCTTTCTATTCTGTTATTCGTCCTTCTGTCTCTATTGCTGTACTTTCTCCGGTTGGTATGTGTAAAGGTCGATCCGAGTCACAACCGCTTAGATCCTCGATCGCGAGCTAGGATGGCGACAGTGACGATCACCAGAGCTAACGCCCGAATCGGAGTCGAAGACGCGATGATGATACTTCTCTGAGGGCCTTCGGCGATGATGATCCGGGTGTGGAATCAGATGTTCTCAATCAGGTTCCGATCAAGAATGTAGTTCCAATTCAGGAAGGTGAGTAATGGGAGAACGAGGAAGAAGAAGAAGTAGAAGAAGAGAGAGAAAGTGAGAAAGTTTGAGAAGAGGAAGTAAAGCTCTGTTATTCATCTCTTGCCTGTTTTTCAGTTACAACTACCTACTTATAACCCTCGTTCTAGACTTAAGTGTCAATATGTATATGATATGGACTGTACTGTAATTGTTGGTAAAATATCTCTATGGGTTTTACTTATGCTATTGGGTAACCATGGTGTGGGCTTCCCCGCCTGGGCTTGGGCCTTCATTGATCTGTCGTAGCGGTTCGGGTCCGTCAGTGAACCCGACCCGCTAGCTCCTTCTACAAGCTTCCAGTGCCATCCTCCCACAGCTGGCTACCACCATCCATTCCTGCTTCGACCCCGGTTACCTCCTATGGTTACCAACCACCACCCTTCTCTCTGGCGATTACCCCACGATCCCCTGGCGACTCCACCACGGCGTAGCTACCTTCTCTTCGCCGGTTGCCTGAAGCTATAAACCACCCGACGGATGCTTGAAGACTGTCGTGGAGCTGGAGTGGACTACTACTCTTAAGCTAAGTACTCCTTTATTTCCTCCCTCTATGCTACCTCCGGCCTTACTCGCTCTTGCTCTGACTCTTTTCTTATTTCCCTCTTGTAGGCCTTACAATCCCTCCTCCTTGAGTCATTACCTGTCCTCAGGGAATGAACTCGGGATATTTGATACGTAAGACTCGTACATCCTCCCACGTTGCAGCTTCTTCAGGGAGATTGTACCATTTCACTAGTACTTCCTGTACAACTCTTCTTCTTCGCTGGCCTGTACGACGATCCAACACCTTTTCGGGCCCGGTCAACAGTTCGCCAGTACTATCTGTGAGGGGCGCGGTAGGAATAACTTGGCTACTTGGCGGGGGTCCTGGCTTCAGCTGAGAGACATGAAATACCGGATGGATCTGGGAGCCTGGAGGTAGCAGCAACCGATATGCCACCCTTCCCACCCGGGCTAGCACCTCGGAGGGCCCGTGGTAACGCGCTGCTAACGTAGGACTCCTCCTCGCAGCCACCAAAGCTTGACGGTAAGGCTGTAGCCGCAGGTATACCCAGCTCCCCACTGTGTATTCTTTCTCCCTTCTGTGCTTATCGGCTTGCTGCTTCATGCGATTCTGGGCGATCTGTAATCTGTCTCTTAGCTCCTTCGTCAGCCTCTCTCTCTCTAAGGCCCACTCCTTTGCCTCTGGATGTGCAACTGCATCAGCAGTGGCTACCAAGGTAGATGGGGGATCTACTCCATACAAAGCTTTGTAAGGAGTAGTGCCTAGAGATGAGTGGAAGTTGGTGTTATACCACCATTCTGCGAGTGACAGATACTTACCCCACTTCTGGGGATGTTGAAAGCACATACACCGTAAGTATGTTTCTAAGCATTGATTTATTCTCTCTGTTTGGCCGTCGGTTTCTGGGTGATAAGATGTACTCATTTTTAATTGTGTTCCCAGTAAACGGAATAACTCCTTCCAAAATAAACACGTGAAAACCTTGTCCCTGTCAGTGACTATGCTTCTAGGACAGCCATGTAGTTTATATACTGAATCCAGAAAAATTTTGGCTATTTCTTGTGCTGTAAATGGATGTTTCAGTGGAATGAAGTGTGAATACTTAGTCAACCTGTCCACCACTACCAGAATTGCATCCTTACCCTCTGACCTTGGTAGAGCTTCGATGAAATCCATACTGAGGTCCTCCCAGATCTGTTGTGGTATAGGTAGAGGTTGTAGCAGTCCCGGAATAGCTTGAGTAGATATTTTATTTTGAGCACACACCTCACAAATCCGGATTTGTTCCTCAATATTTTTCTTCATACCGATCCAATAAAAATGACCCTTAGCCCTTTGATAGGTGTGTAACACGCCCGAATGGCCCCCAGTCACAGAATGGTGGAAATGTTTGATTAATTTGCTTCTTAGATCACCTGTACTGCCCACATATATCTTGCCTTTATATCTCAAAACCCCCTGACTGAAGGTAAAATTTGGACACTCCTCAGATTGATTTTTAACCTTCTCAATAACTGTGATAGCATAGGGATCATCTTTGTAACTGTCTTCTAGCTCATAGGTCCATCCAGGAGTTATAGAAGTAATAGCCATAGCTTGGGCTGGGTCCCAATTTAGTCTGGACAATGCATCTGCAGCCTTATTCTCCTTACCCTTCCTATACACAATGGTATAATCAAATCCCATGAGTTTCATCATGCCCTTCTGTTGCATAGGTGTAACAATCTTCTGTTCTAGGAGATATTTTAGGCTCTAATGATCAGTTTGTATAATGAAACAACCAGTCATTAAGTAGTGCTTCCATTTTTGGGTGGCCATTAGAATTGCTAGGAATTCTTTTTCATAAGTAGATAGGCTCAAGTTCTTCCCTTTAATAGCTTTACTGAGAAATGCTATAGGCCTTCCCTCTTGAGACAATACAGCACCAATACCCTCCCCACTAGCATCCACCTCCAGGGTAAAAGGCTTCTCATAATCAGGTAAGCGAAGCACCGGAGCCGTAGTCATAGCCAACTTAAGTGCCTCGAAAGCTTTTTGAGCTTCAGGGCTCCAATGAAATTGATCTTTCTTCAACAATTCAGTGAGAGGCTTACTAATCACCCCGTAGTGCTTAACAAATTTCCGATAGTACCCAGTTAATCCCAAAAACCCACGCAACTCTTTTATGGTTTGAGGAATAGGCCACTGAGACATAGCCTCTATTTTTGAGGGATCTGTAGCTACCCCTTCTGCTGATATTACATGGCCCAAATACTCTACCTGTTTTCTCCCAAATGCACACTTGCTTCTCTTAGCATAAAGTTGGTTATTCCGCATAATCTCCAGAACCACTGTTAAGTGTTCCAAATGCTCCTCCAATGACTTGCTGTACACCAGAATATCATTGAAGAACACTAATACAAATTTCCTCAATTGTGATTTGAAAACAGTATTCATTAAGGACTGGAACGTAGCAGGGGCATTGGTTAGCCCGAAAGGCATAACCTTGAATTCAAATGCCCCTGATGAGTACGAAATGCAGTTTTAGGTATATCCTCGGCATAAACTCTAATCTGGTGATACCCTGATCTCAGATCCAGCTTAGAGAATAGATTAGAACCCCCCAGTTCATCCAACAAGTCATCGATAATAGGAATCGGAAACTTATCTTTGATAGTTGCTTTATTCAGTTGCCGATAGTCCACGCACATTCTCCAACTACCATCCTTTTTCTTTACCAATAACACTGGGGCTGCAAATGGACTATTGCTGTCCTGTATGATAGACGCGTCAAGCATTTCCTTCACTTGTCGTTCCACCTCCCCTTTTTGCTCATGTGAATGTCGGTAAGGTCTGAGATTGACTGGTATAGTACCTACCTGGAGGGGTATTCTGTGATCATCCTTTCTTTGTGGGGGTAATCCTTTAGGTTCACTGAAGACATCAGAGTATTGATCCAATACTCTTGCTAACTCAGGGTTGACAGTCACTTCCTCTTCACTGTCAACTGAAGAACACTGTTGGATGACACAACAATTTCCATAAGGTAGCTCCTGGTACCATTGGTTGGCTGTGATTACTCTCAGTTTAGCTCTTTCACCCATTCCCTTCAATAGTATTGGTTGACCTTCCTTGGTTATAGTAATCGCATTTTGTTGGAAGTCAAAAGTCACTTGTCCATAAGATCTCAACCAATCTATACCCAATATTATTCCAGAGCCCTCCAACCTAATGATCCTAAGATCAGCTTGGAAAGATTGGCCTTGCATTGTCCAACTGAACCCCAAGCATTGCAATTTACTAAGGACCTTTTGTCCATTAGCCACTGTGACTATTAGAGGACTAGCAGCTACTATCTGAGCCTTAATGTCTTTAGCCACTTGTAAATCCATGAAGCTATGTGTACTTCCCGTATCAATTAGTACTGTTAATGAGTGCCCTTTGGCTTCTCCCTGCAACTTAATAGTTTCTTGTGGCTTTTCTCCACTTAAGGCATGGACTGAGATGCCTTCTTCATGGTTAGAATAAGCTTCCCCCTCTTGACTGACAGTATCATAGTCGGCTTCAGGATTTTCTTCCAGAATGCAATCCTCATCATAAACTTCCAAAATATTTTCTTGACCCTGCATATAGTTAAGGGGTTTGTTGGTACATACATGCCCAGGGTGATATCTATCACCACACTTAAAGCACTGTCCCGCTGCCCTTCTTTGTTCCAAAAGTGACTTATTATAAAGTGCCTGACTGCCCCCCACCTTCTGATGATTAATGGAATTGGGATTGTAATTTGTTGGTGCTTGCGGCTTAAAGAAGCTACTGGGTTGGTACCCAGCTCCAGAGCCCTTTGGTGGAGTTTTATACTTCCTGCTTATCACTGATAATGCTCTCTCATGCAACTTTGCTTGCTCATATGCTTCTTCTAAGGTGTTTGGATGGGCAATATCTAAAAAAGGTACCAGATCCTCCCGCAGTCCATTGATATAACAAGAGATGAAGTGCTCCTCAGTTAATTGGGGGTGTACAAAAGCTGTGTCTTGAGTTCCTCAAACTTTTCTTGATACCTTTCAACTGAGCTTAATTGCCTAAGATTGTTAAATTCTCTGATTAAGTACCTTTCTCCCGTTTGCGCAAATCTACGATAAAGAGATTCCACAAACTCTTCCCAGCTAACTGTCTGTCTGTGAACTAGATAGCTCTGCTTCCATGTTCTAGCTCTACCACACATGTGCATAGTAGCAATATTCAACCACTGTTGGTGAGGAATTTGATATACTTCGAAGTACTGCTCACAATTCTCCACCCAGTTCCTTGGTTCATCACCAGCAAATGTGGGAAATTCTAGTCGAGGGTGTGGGACATGTGATTGTTGATAATTTCTGGCAGACACAGCTTCACTTTGATCTTCCTCTCTGAAGTCGAATGCCTTCACTGGATTAGGTAACAACCCTTTACCTTTGCTCTCTTTAGGTTCTAGTTTTACAAACTTGTTCCCACTACTACAGGGGTTATCCTGTTTAGAAATTTGAGTTGGGTATACCTTCTCTACTGGTACCCCTGGATGATTGTGTGCTGCTAGTACCCTTAATAACTCATGCCTACGCAGGCCTTCAGCTTGCATTAGTTCATAATGCTTTTGCTCAGTTTCGCTTACTCCTTTAATCTGTGCAGATAATTCCACTATCTTCTCCTGATATTCAGTGGTGAGTTTGTGCATACGAGATTCGAGGGTTAACATATGTTCATTGAGATCCTTAAGGCGTGTTCCCTCAGCCATTGCAATGAAATCAGTTGCAAACTTAAATCGGTTTTGATTCTTTCTCCCAATCTTGTATGCTGATTGAACTGATTATGCTAGATCTCACAATTTCTCTATATGCAGTGCAGATCTACTCTAAGAATGCTCGATTGCTTAAAGGCAAATTGAGAAGAGTACCTTACTGGATCTTCTCGAATTCCACAGTCCCTGGGATGGAACTGCTCTGATACCAATTGTAAAGCTCGATCCGAGTCGCAACCGCTTAGATCCTCGATCGCGAGCTAGGATGGCGACAGTGACGATCACCAGAGCTAACGCCCGAATCGGAGTCGAAGACGCGATGATGATACTTCTCTGAGGGCCTTCGGCGATGATGATCCGGGTGTGGAATCAGATGTTCTCAACCAGGTTCCGATCAAGAACGTAGTTCCAATTCAGGAAGGTGAGTAATGGGAGAACGAGGAAGAAGAAGAAGTAGAAGAAGAGAGAGAAAGTGAGAAAGTTTGAGAAGAGGAAGTAAAGCTCTGTTATTCATCTCTTGCCTGTTTTTCAGTTACAACTACCTACTTATAACCCTCGTTCTGGACTTAAGTGTCAATATGTATATGATATGGACTGTACTGTAATTGTTGGTAAAATATCTCTATGGGTTTTACTTATGCTATTGGGTAACCATGGTGTGGGCTTCCCCGCCTGGGCTTGGGCCTTCATTGATCCGTCGTAGCGGTTCGGGTCCGTTAGTGAACCCGACCCGCTAGCTCCTTCTACAAGCTTCCAGTGCCATCCTCCCACAGCTGGCTACCACCATCCATTCCTGCTTCGACCCCGGTTACCTCCTATGGTTACCAACCACCACCCTTCTCTCTGGCGATTACCCCACGATCCCCTGGCGACTCCACCACGGCGTAGCTACCTTCTCTTCGCCGGTTGCCTGAAGCTATAAACCACCCGACGGATGCTTGAAGACTGTCGTGGAGCTGGAGTGGACTACTACTCTTAAGCTAAGTACTCCTTTATTTCCTCCCTCTATGCTACCTCCGGCCTTACTCGCTCTTGCTCTGACTCTTTTCTTATTTCCCTCTTGTAGGCCTTACAGTATGTTATTCGTATTTATGTATTATGCATATTATGAGTGTTCCATGCATTTGTACATATAATCGTTTATTACCTATATTATTTTATATGGAGTTCTTCTTTATGATTGTTTGATACATTTGTACATGTAATCATCTATTATCTGCCATCTAGCATTTGTACATGTAATAATCTATTATCTACTATCTATTTCGTTTTCCTCGCTGTGGTTTGGTGTGGTTTTCCTAACGTATTAAATAAATAAAATAGTATAGAAATATAAAAATTATTAGGAATATTTTTAGTTTTTTTTTCTGTGTATCAAATGTGTTAAATAAATAAAATAGTATAAAAATACGAAAATCATTACCAAGATTTTTAACTTTACCTTTTGTATGCGCATTAGTTTGGTGTTGCTCCCTTTGGAGTGCGAATTTAATTCCCTACCTTTGATTACTTCTTTGTTCCTCTAGTTCTTTCGCTCGACTGTGATTGTCGTGATGGCAATTGTTCAGCTTTTTAATATTAAATTGCTTGTGGAAATAGCTGAGCAAATAGGTGTGAAAAATCCTGATTGTAAGGTGACCTTTGCTGCGGAGGGTTGGTACATAGCGTACATAGACGTGGAAATTGCACGTGTCGGTTCTATTATCGAAACATCGCATTGCCAGGGTGGGACGTCTCCTAATATTGAAGAAGCCAAGGATGACGCAGCCCGTGTTGCTATTCAAAAAATAAGGGGTGAACTTGTCTTACAAATTAGGGATGCAAACTATGAGAACTATATATTATATAGGAGTTTGTATGATCATGTTACCGCCCAACACACTGATCTCTTGGCTCGGTTCAATAATCTAGACCGAGAATACAATCTCCTCAAAGATTGTTATATGTCTACAGTCTCCCAGAATGTTGGGCTTATAGAGGAGCAAGTAAGAATGCGCGCTACAATTGCTGAATGCCGTTCGACCGTTAATGCTCTCCATGCGGGCTATGCTGCTCCTCCGTCGGAACCATTTGAAGCAGGTTCTGCTTCTTAAGCGTACACTAAGTTTCCTACAAATGACTCTTTTATCTTATATATATATATATATATATATATATATATATATATATATATATATATATATATATATATATATATATATATATATATATATATATATATATATATATATATATATATATAAGTGCAAGTCCTTTATGTATTGTAGGATTGGTAGTAAGATATTCCGATATTTCGGTATAAGTACAATCCCTATTTTGTGTTGCGGGATTGGTAGTAAAATATTTCCCGTATTTTGGTTTTCATGCATGTTGTGTTCCTAAATGTTAGTTGTGGGATTGGTAGTAAGAGATTCCCCCTATTTTGGTTTTCACTCTTGATTACTTTGAGTTCTTCCCGAATTTTTTCGCTTCTTTTATAATTAATTTAAATTCTATTTTTGGTGTTCAATTTTTTTCTGGGGCTATGATGATAGATAGAGAATAGCAACAGATCTTGGCCGGCCTTGGGTGTTGAATTACTACTTGGGTAGTGATGGTGTGCATGCAAAAAAATTGGTAGTGTTGGATGGCTGTGAAGAACCAAATGTTCATTCCGCAACCTATTGCCAATACTCGCTACTTATATCCGCAAAGTATGTAAGGGTGTTGTTCTTTTCCCCTTCTGTCGCTCCAGTCTAAATATTTGTGTTGCATTTGTGTAAAAATATGAATATTTCTCGGTGACCTTCGGCAACCAGTTGTTGTTTATACAATGATCCTTCATGAGAAAAAAAGTATTCCTTCCATTCTCTACTCTTTCTTTGGATTGAGTTGGGATATTATCTGAGCCTCACATTTTAAAATTTTTTCGCTCGCTTCGCTTCTTATGTTTTTACAATTCTCTACTTACTCTGCCTTCTTTGGATTTTAGTTGCAATTTGTGTCTTTGGATAACTTGAAGTTTTAAAGCATTATGGTTTAAATTCTTTACATCGGTTTCCATGTGGTTAGTAAATTCGGTTGAAGGTTCCAAACCTACTCTACTTACTCTGACTTCTTTAGATTTTAGTTGCAATTTGTGTCTTTGGATAACTTCAAGTTTTAAAGCATTGTGGTTTAAATTCTTTACATCGGTTTCCATGTAATTAGTAAATTCAGTTGAAGGTTATTTTGCAGTTTTTTTAATGGTTTCTTGCGTTTCTCTGTATTCTCTATATGAAAACTGTAGTTTTAAATAAGTCAATTGCCTCCATATGAAAGCTAACGAGTTGAATGCTTAGTGTCAATTAGAGGGGTTCTCTAATCATGGTTAATGAAAGGACTAATATTTGACTCTTATTGTAGTTAAACCTTAAAAAGTGCATTTTTTAAATGGTTCCCTCTTGCGTTCCCCTCTATTTTCTACATGAAAAGTATAGTCTCAAATAAGTCAATTGCCTCTATATGAAAACTAATGAGTTGAATACTTTAATGTTAATTAGAGGACTTCTCTAATTGTGGTTAATCAAAGAGCTAATATTTGACTCTTATTGTCACGCCCCGGGATCGAAACTGCGACCCGGACTCGCCAACAGATTCGCCACCTATACGAAAATCCCGCATAGGCGAAGCGTCCAACCTGCAAGAAAAGGTACTACAGCTAAACAGATATCAGAGCTATAAAGAAAACTGTTGTAAAACTTAAATCCAACCACTGTACAACTGGAAATAAATGTACAATATCCATCTCCCAAGAATGAATCATACAATATCCTCTGATACAAAAATCCAAGAACTCAACAGGGAGGAAAACTGAAATACAATACACTAGTGTATAGGCTCTCAGTACAAGGCATAACCTCATTACAATAATCTCTCAAAAGCAGAAATAAAACTAATCTACTGACTGTACTACAAATCTCCGAAGTGGAGATACAGCTACTCTCCAAAGACAGGTAGGGATCTAGCTCGCGACTCCCTCACCACGAACAGCAACAGCAGAATCAGCATCTCCCAAAGATGAGTCTGCAAAACAAAGGAGAGGAAAGAAAAAGGAGGGAAAAAACCCCCAACGGGTGTGAGAATTACATCAACACGTAGTTCTCAGTGGGTACCGCCACCAAGCCCGACGGTCTGCCCACTAAGTCTACTAGAGGCATAAGATAACAATGCAGTAAAAACTGAACAAGAAAAGTTGGAGATACTCTATAGCTATCATGCCTCTATCTAAATGCTCAATGGGTGATACAGATGAAAAGGTATGCAACTACTCGCACCCATTGTGCTCAATCGACCCAATCGAACTGACTGCCTCATAGGGTCCAGTCAAGCCTGCGCCTACCTACTGCCACACATCCACAAGAGGACGGGACATACGTAGGGTGTCCGTGACTGCCAAAACTGGCCCAGCCAGAGGGACTGCGTCGACAAGTCGCTATACGTAAGTAACAGGCCCACTCCGGACGGGGCACTCGAGGGGCGCGACCCCACCGAGGGAAAAGGTATCCGCGCATCTCTGTCGAGCTCAAAGTGGCTCATGCAGGCTATAGTCAAAATCCACGCTCACTCTCAAAACGGAAGGACTCAAGATCCTCAAATACCTCGCACGACGGTCGAAACACTCTCAACGACCCAGCTAACCAGCTCTCACGAATCTCGAGGCACTAATGAACTGAACCAACTCGTGGCACTAAACCCACTGGCTGGAGATACTCCACAGCCGGGACCACCGTCGACTCAAACGGCTCCCAAAACGAAACACCCAACTCGCCACGCTAAACACACAGGCTGGAGATACTCCACAGTCGGGATCGACCCACAACTCAGGCTAACAAAACTGGTCGGACGACACTCAACGACCCGGGACCACCGTCAACCCCAACGGTTCCCAACAACACTGACCGGAAGATACTCGACTGTCCGGGACCACCGTCTACCCAAACGGCTCCCAACAACACTAGCACATGTCTAAACTCAGCTACCAGACTCCACTCAGCCCCCAGGCACGAGTGCAACAATGTCCCACAGTAACCTGACCACTCGGCCCACTACCCGGGCGAGAAAAATTTATGTCCAGGAAAAGATGCAAAGTGTGGGATGTCTAAAGCATAAAAGAACCTAGCCCAAGTGAAGGTTCTCTACTAGTCTGGTTAAACATGCATCATATGACGGGGTGTTAGGTCAAGTTCCAATAATCAATATATAATCCTCTAACCATGTTAAGCATAAAACTGAACCAACAACATGGAAAATTCATGACATGCTTGCTTCCAATCAAAAGTAGTATACTCTAGTCATACATGCTCACAAGCTTAAACAATATAGAGTAGACATGCATCAATCATATTTTCCCACAAGTAAGTGAACATCATCATCTAGCATGCTTTTCCACTAGTATAGGATAACCATCTTTATCTTGTAACTCTCCCTCATGTATAAGGGTAAATAAATCATGCAATGCTCAAATCCATATATCATGTACAATTTATCAATTAAGCCTCAATCACATCATTCAAACTATTTCTCATGCTTAGATCACAATCATTAAAATTGTACCTTAAACCATGCATGCATACTAATAAATAGAGTTAGAGAATCGTCCACCGGTTTTGGAGACAAAGTAACCCAACTGAATCGCTTTCCTCAGGCAAAGCCGAAGTCGGTGAAGTGCGTAACCACACGCTAACAAAATCCGCCGAAACCTCATCCTCGGTACTCGGTCGCACAAGCCTCTGCTCAAACAACATCGCAGCCAACAATAAATCAACACCACAAACACACCCCAAACAGCATTTGCTGTTTTGCCAAAACAGCACAGAGAAGGGGATCTTTCACCTGCGTACAGTCCTTAAAAAAATCTAGAAAAATCACGACTGCGATCCTCGCGACGAGTAGATGCAAATCGAGTATTTATACTACTCGTTCCGACACCTGTAGGCCAAGATATAAATAGAACACTGCGGAAGGTCAATCAATCCACAACTCGCAAATCTGCGGAAAGCAGTCACGAAGAAGCTAAAATATCACCTTCGAAACGACCTCAGAAAAATCTGATAAAAATATGGTCGCTTTCCTCTCGAAGCGTAGATGCCGATCGAGTCCTCATATGCCCTGACCCGATGCTCGTAGGCCGAGAAATCCCAACAATACTCAACCGCTGTCCCAAACATCACAACAGTTCAAGGGGTCAAAAGGTACCTCGGGAACACCACCAAAAACTTGAAACGGAGCGAAGTGATCAGCACGGAAATCGAAGGCGTACCTCTCGTGAACGTGCTGCCACAAAAATTGGCTCAAAACTCCATCGGGGTGATCTAAGGGGCCTCGCGCACTGAAATGCGACGGTAGAAGCCACAAACGAAGGAGCGTCGAAGTGCGCCGCGTCGCAGAAAACACCGATGCTGCGGCCTCCAAAAATTCTGGGAACCCATCAAGAAGTAGAGGACAAGGTGAGGAACAACATTGCTTAAGGCCTCAACCTAAGAGGAGCTCGGAAAAAGGCCCAAAGAACAGCAAAAAGGGGCTATTTATGTTAAGGATTTTGTATTGGCGTATTTCGTAAAATGATATAAGTTTACTTTTTTAAAAAAATACTTTTCTCCACATATACATAAAACAGATATTAAAAAAATAATTAAAAAAATATTCTATTACAAAACTTATAAATTCTTTCTGAATACTAAAATAGAACTAAAAAATTTACACGAAACTAACATTTCTTTTAAATTTTCATCTTATTATTTTTTATAAATAAAATTTTATTTATATATAAAATTACCCTAGCACGGATTACCTAAACTAGTTAAGATTAAAACGGAACCTCTCTTCGCCTCCAACGGTCTCCCTCCCAATCTCCCTCTCCCCCGCTAATATATATACAACCCCCCCTCCCCGCCTTTCCCCCATCTGCCAATCCACATGCCTTCGAAGATTCGCATCCTCCTCTTTCTTATTCCCATTCCTCTTACGAAGGGACAGGAGCTTCTCTTCAAGATCCGATCCTTTTCGCTCAGAATCGCGCTCGAATCCGCCGCAAACACGGATCCCTCGGCGTTCGTTTATGTTCTCCGATTGATTCCCCGTAGAAGGTGGCCACTGCTACGTTAAGATGCCGTCAGAGCCGCCGCCACCGGGCGCCACCGCCGCGGCGGAGGCGGTAAGGATCTTCGACGAGCTCCCGAAGGCCAACATTGTCGCGGTGTCGCGGCCCAAGGCGAGCGATATCACGCCCATGCTCCTCTCCTACACCATCGAGTTCGAGTACAAGCAGGTGGTGCTCTCATTCTTTTCGCCATACCGCATTCTTAATCTTTACTTCGATTTTGTTGTTTGGAAATGGAGATTTTATGATCTAGGTTTTCTAATTTGGTGGGAAGTTTCAATTTCGGAGGTGATTTGGAAGCGGGGAATTGGAATTAGCGACGTAACTTTTATATTCAAGAACGGGATTTCGTTAACGTATTTTGTGCTTCTTGCATGTTTGATGAATGCGTTGATATGCATGTATTCCGGTTTGTGAACTTCTAATAGTTTGTGTTGGATTTTATATGTTTTTTGGTGATTTCAAACTTGTGATTTTTGGCCTTTGGGCTTTTCTAGGCGGCCCAATATCAATGGGCTTTGCCTGGGAGCCCAAACCCATTTCCCCTCTGTATGTGATGTTTAGTCCCACATCGGAAACTCATCACATGTAGAGTGGGTATATTAATTTCCTTCCTTGTGCATGTATTGGTTAGGAAGTGAGAGCAAGGCTTCTCCAATACACACACGGACCGGGCTGGACTGCGCGCGATCTTGACTTGGCCCATTTGACTTTTGCTTTTTGTATTTAAAGCTTTCTTGGGAACTTGCTTCTTGGGTTACCCAAGAGCCTCCCTTGGGAAAGGGCCTTTGTGGGCTGCCCGAGAAAGTACCCATTGGAGCTTGTCTCCTAATGAATTTTGGGCTCTTTGAAAGGAGAGTTTGAGAGAGCTTGAAAAGAACCTTAGCTAGAATTTTCTCCTCTCTAATTTACAAAAAAGTACACTGAGATTTACATTCTCTAATTTACAGAAAAGTACACTGAGATTTACATTGTAATTTTTCTCTTTGAGTTTCTATTTTGCTGGATCTCTGAAAGATGTTGGGTTCGCTACGCACCATCCCGGAGTCGTTGCCGACGGGGTGGACAATGGTTGTTGTATCGCTAGGGGTGATTGCCGGAGCCTCGCACGTGGAGGGGCAATCTCGCTTCTAGAATAGTGCTCACGCACGCCTCGACATTCATAGACTTCATCTAAACTTTGATTTATAGTATTTCGAGTTTAGTTTAGTTTAAATTATGTAAAAAGAATTAATTTGAAAAGATAAATTTTTCCAACAATCTAGAAGCGAGATTTTTAATATATTTTCAAATAATTAGTGAAATATTGTAAATAAGATAAATATTTAATTAGTTTATTTAATTAAATAGTTGACTATATATACTCTGTTAGTATTGTTAGTACGTACTGCTTTTATAAAATTATTAGTATACTGTTAACTGATTAGTATACTTTATAATATTATTTTGTTACTTTAATACTGTTAACTAAAACAGTGTCCGTACTGCTTATATATACTATTGTGTTGGCATAGTACACTGTTGCTTTTACTTTATTGTGAATTTACTTCCTTAATTTAATATTATTGTCATTATACTGTTAGCATTATTTAATTATCAAAATATTGTTAAGTACTGTTACTACATAAGAGTTAGTTCTTTTATACACTATAGTCTTAAGCTTAACATATTCTATACTGTTGCATAATTTAATCCACTCTGTTCGTGTAATTGTTTAGAATTTCTGTTTACTGTTTGTACTATTTCTATAGTACTGTTACTATAGATTCCACTACACTGTTATTTATCTAAACATTTAATTATTTTATTACTGTTAGTATTTAATTATTCTTATATTGTTAATTAAATATTAATGTGTAGTTGATCTTCACACTGTTTAATATTTAATTCTTTTAACACTGTTAATTAAAACATAGTTAAACTGTTATTTAAAAATTAGTATAATTATTGTTGATTAAATTTAAACCTGTTAACTTAGATTAACTGTTTTAAATTTCGAATAATTTTGTGACATTATTTTAGATTATTGATTAAACAGATTTGGATTTATGGAGGATTCGTATTCGGCGAAACCTTTTACTTTTGATGGTCGTAATTTTAGAAGGTGACAGAATCAAATGCGATTCTGGCTCACCACGCTGGGACTTGTTTCTGCTATCTCAGATCCTATTGAGAATGGTAATGAAACTGCACCTGATGGTGCTATTCAGTCTGTAGCAAATCGCCCTCAGACTCGCAGCCAGTCTCAGAGTGCTCCTACTCCTCCTGGTGTTGCACCTTCACCTTTACCTGTGGCTCCTACTGATCCTACTATGATTAATTATCATTGTCTGAACCGGATCCTTAGCACCCTATCTGATAAGCTTTATGATATTTACAGTAGTAGTCAGACTGCTAGGGAACTCTGGATTTTCTTAGAACAAAAGTATGGCCAAATTTATCCTACTAAGAAGAGATACCAAGCTTCAGATTTGCTCAAGTTTAAGTTGGTAGATAGTAAACCAATGTCTGACCAACTACAGGATTTTGATTACATTATTGAGCAGCTTAGATCTAGTGGTATAGATCTAGATGAGAGTTTTCTAGTTGCCACTTTAATAGATAAGTTACCTCCTTCCTGGTCTAGCCATGCCAATGATCTGAACCACAATCAAAGAGAACTTTCCCTGAATTTTGTTCTAAGATCTCTTAGGATAGAAGAAACCAACCGAGCTAGAGATAAGAAGCCTAGCGAGCCTTCTAGCCAAGCCAACCTAGTAGAGAACCCGAAACCTAAGGGTAGAAATTTCCAACCCTTTAGGAACTTTAAGAAGAAGCCTTTTCAACATAGAAAGTTCAACCCAAACTTTAAGAAGCCTGCACCTAAGGGGAGTGGAGTGAATTCTGGATGCTTTGTGTGCGGGAAGACGAACCACTTTGCGAAGGATTGCTATTATCGCAAGACTCGACCTTCCGCGCCAAAGAAGAAGGGAGCTCCTCCTGAGCGTCAGCTGAACATGTTGACTGATGTACCCAACCCTTCTGACTCCACTGTCAGGTTAGGAACTAGCTTACCGAGGTTAACCTTGCTCTTAGTTCTTCTGATTGGTGGATTGACACTGGAGCAAATGTACATGCTTGCTCTGACCATTCTTGGTTTTCCACTTATCAGGACTCAAGTGGAGGATCGGTGAACATAGGAAATACAGCATCTTCGCGCGTGCTTGGGACTGGTCGAGTGGACCTAAAGTTGACCTCTGGGAAGATTCTCTCCTTGCACGGCGTGCATCATGTTCCTGATCTTAGGAAGAACTTGATTAGTGCTTTTCTTTTAGTTCAGCAAGGTTTTAAGTTTGTTTTTGAATGTAATAGGGTAGTAATTACTAAAGGAGTGAACTTTATTGGGAAAGGATTTTTGAGTGATGGTTTATTTAAGCTTTCTGTGATGACTTTTACTATTAATGAAAGTATTATTTTGAATGTTGTTTCATCTGATGTTTGGCATGGAAGATTGAGACATGTGAATTTTAATACTATTAAGAAATTGATGAATTTTGATTTAATTCCTAAGTCTGTTTCAAATGATCATAGATGTGAAATATGTGTTCAAGCTAAGGAACCTAGAAGACCATTTAGATCTGTAGATAGAGATTCCGATCTGCTAGAACTTATACACAGTGATGTTTGTGATGGATGTAGACCCAATAGGGGTGGAAGCAAATATTTTGTAACATTCATTGATGATCATTCGAAGTATTGTTATATTTATCTGATTAAGAATAAAGATGAAGTTTTAAATAAATTTAAGATTTATAAAGCTGAGGTTGAAAATCAATTGGATAAGAAAATTAAGATTTTAAGATCTGATCGAGGAGGTGAATATACATCAAATGAGATGACTGTTTTCTGTCAAGAATTTGGAATTGTACATCAAGTGACTGCACCTTATACACCTCAATTTAATGGAGTAGCTGAAAGGAAAAATAGAACTTTGATGGATATGGTAAATTCGATGATTATTAGTTCTGGTGCACCCGAGAACTTGTGGGGTGAAGCTTTGATGACTGCTTGTGTAATTCTTAATAGGATTCCCCACAAGAGTTCTTCTGTATCTGCTTATGAAATTTGGAAGGGTAGGAAACCTAATCTGAATTATTTTAAAGTATGGGGGTGCCTAGCTAAAGTAAAGATTCCTGAAAATAAGAAGAAAAAGATTGGCCCTAAAACTGTGGATACTTTTTTCTTAGGTTATGCAGATAGTAGTAATGCTAATAGATTCTTGGTGGTAAATTCTGAGGTTAATGAGATTTCTAACAATACAATTATTGAAGCTAGAGATGCAGTATACTTTGAGGATATCTTTCCTTTTAGAACTAGAGTAGATAGACCTGTTCTTGTTGAGACTATAGGTGGATCTAGTAGACCCAGCACTAGTGAACCTATAGAAGAGTCTGAACCTAGGAGAAGTAAGCGTCCTAGGATTGAGAAGACTTTTGGTGATGATTTATGTGTCATTCTTGTAGAAGATACCCCTTCTACCTTTGACCAAGCTATGACTTCTGTAGATGCATCATTTTGGAAAGAAGCTGTTAAGTTGGAGATGCAATCTATTCTACAGAATCATACTTGGGAGTTATCTGATTTACCTGTAGGTTGTAAGCCTGTACGATGTAGATGGATCTTTAAGAAGAAATTGAAACCAGATGGGTCTGTAGATAAGTATAAGGCTAGACTTGTAGCTCAGGGTTTTTCCCAGAAGCCTGGTGTAGATTATTTTGATGTCTATGCTCCTGTAGCTAGGATTACTTCTATTAGGATTCTGCTAGCTTTAGCCTATGTCCATAATTTGATTATTCATCAGATGGATGTTAAGACTGCTTTTCTAAATGGTGATTTAGAGGAAGAGATTTATATGAAGCAACCTGAGGGATTTATTGTTGCTGGACATGAAAACAAAGTTTGCAAGTTGACAAAATCTTTATATGGACTTAAACAAGCCCCTAAGCAATGGCATTTGAAATTTGACTCTTTAGTAGTGAAAGCTGGTTTTCATGTGAACATGTCTGATAAATGTGTGTACTCTAAGGAATACAATGGACAGTTAGTAATCCTATGTTTGTATGTTGATGATATTTTGATCTTTGGAACAAATATGGATGTGATAATGGATGTTAAGAAATTACTTAATAATAACTTTGATATGAAGGATCTTGGGCAAGCTGATGTAATTCTGAACATGAAGATCATAAGAAAATCAAATGAAATTATTATGAGCCAATCTCACTACAGTGAACAAGTGTTAAAGAAATTTGGATATTTTGATTCTAAGATTGTTGTAACACCTTATGATCCCAGTGTGCATCTTAAGAAGAATAAAGGTGATCCTGTAGGACAAAATAGGTATGCTCAGATTATAGGATCTCTAGGTTATCTTGTAGATTACGCTAGACCTGATTTAGCCTATGCTGTGAACAGATTGAGAAGATATACCCATAACCCAAATAGAGAACATTGGAATGCCTTAGAAAGAGTTTTGAGATATCTGAAAGGCACTGTATCTTATGGATTGCATTTTTGTGGATTCCCTGCTGTATTAGAAGGATTTAGTGATGCTAACTGGATAAGTGATACTGTTGATGCGAAGTCAACCACTGGATTTGTTTTTCTCCTTGGTGGAGCAGCTGTTTCTTGAAAGTCATCGAAACAATCATTGATAGCTAGAAGTACAATGGAATCTGAACTAATAGCCTTAGATACCACTGTAGCAGAGGCTAAGTGGATTAGAGAATTTCTGTATGACTTGCCACTGATGGAGCGACCTTTGGCACCAGTGTGTATACATTGTGATTGCAAATCTGCTATTGACAAGTGTGCTCAAGAAAATGTGGAAACAAAGATGAATAGATTTATGAAAGTAAGACAAAAGTATATTCGACAGAATATTAAGAAAAATGTAATTGCATTGGAATTTGTGAGATCTGCGAAGAATTAGCTGATCAGCTTACTAAAGGTTTGTCTAGGACAGTGATCCTAGAATCGTCGAGAGGGATGGGGCTTAGCCCACAATAGAAACTACCGGCGACGGCAACCCAACCTCTTGAAGGTTCAATGGGTAGAAACAAGTCGAATTGGTAGTTATGCGGAGCACTGCTTTTATATACTCATCCCTATGGCGACAGTGCTCATTAATGCAAGTGGTTAGTAAGGGTTCTTACCTTGAATGGTTCCGAGACCCTTGAGGCAGGGTGTGACCTTGCAGGCACCCTTATCAGGACCTACTATATGTGTGTAGTCGTGAGGCCGCGACTGTGGGAAGAGGGCGGTTCCCTAAAAACACACATGAATCGATATGAGCGTACGGCCATAAAAGCGCTAACCCGCATAGAACCTAAACGACTGTACCATGTGTACTGTTTGTGGAAATCCGATTCATTGGCCTTGGTTCAAGGCGAAGTCCACCATTGTGCCCTCGGATGTACATATACCTGTACTAAGTGAAGGTTCAAACCTGAAAGGTACCTTCGTCGAATACGTGGTATAAGGGATCAGCATCTGTTTTAGTTTTTGTATTTCGTTTATTTTATTTTGTATTTCGATTTTACAAGTTTTAAATCATGTGGGGATTGTTGAATTTTATATGTTTTTTGGTGATTTTAAACTTGTGATTTTTGGCCTTTGGGCTTTTCTAGGCGGCCCAATATCAATGGGCTTTGCTTGGGAGCCCAAACCCATTTTTCCTCTACATGTGATGTTTAGTCCCACATCGGAAACTCATTACATGTAGAGTGGGTATATTAATTTCCTTCCTTGTGCATGTATTGGTTAGGAATTGAGAGCAAGGCTTCTCCAATACACACACACGGACCGGGCCGGGCTGCGCGCGATCTTGACTTGGCCCATTTGACTTTTGCTTTTTGTATTTAAAGCCTTCTTGGAAACTTGCTTCTTGGGTTACCCAAGAGCCTCCCTTGGGAAAGGGCCTTTGTGGGCTGCCCGAGAAAGTACCCATTGGAGCTTGTCTCCTAATGGATTTTGGGCTCTTTAAAAGGAGAGTTTGAGAGAGCTTGAAAAAAACCTTAGCTAGAATTTTCTCCTCTCTAATTTACAAAAAAGTACACTGAGATTTACATTCTCTAATTTACAGAAAAGTACACTGAGATTTACATTGCAATTTTTCTCTTTGAGTTCCTATTTTGCTGGATCTCTGAAAGACGTTGGATTCGCTACGCACCATCCCGAAGTCATTGCCGACGGGGTGGACAATGGTCGTTGTATCGCTAGGGGTGATTGCCGGAGCCTCGCACGTGGAGGGGCAATCTCGCTTCTAGGACAGTGCTCACGCACGCCTCGACATTCACAGGCTTCATCTAAACTTTGATTTATAGTATTTCGAGTTTAAATTTAGTTTAAATTATTTAAAAATAATTAATTTGAAAAGATAAATTTTTTCAACAGTTTGTAACTGAAAGCAAATGTTCTTTAAGGGAGATTTTGTTGGGTATGATAGCGAGAGGGTCTCAAGAATGTTAGTTGTCTTGAACAGTTGAATTTGACGGGCAGTTGAAAATATGTTGTGTTTGCATTACCAACTGTTTTCCTGTTTTCGATGCTTGTTATTTTGCAGATAATGAGTTGGTGATTTTGAGATATTATTTTGCATGCAAGATTGGAAGTTGTGATGTTTTCCTTTACAATCTATGTTTTTTTTTAAAAAAAGAAAAAAATTGCTCGTAGTTCCTATGCTGCTGGTAGTTATTTCTTGAAGTACTTGGATCATTCTTCAATGTGAGGATACCACAATGCTGGCAATGTAGAAAGTATAGCTATTGATTTGAAAAATAATATATTCTTAAATCCTTTGCAGAATATCATAATGCATCTGCTCACTTAAAGCCACTGCTTTAGTTTACTACTAAATTTTTTGTTTATCTAATTTTTGTCAGATTGTTCTGAAATCTCTTTCTTCTTCCCCTTTTTTCTGCTGCCATTTGTTGGAACATACAATTGGGTTATATTTGTATACATAAGTGTATAAATGCACCGACAGTATGATGTTTATACCTTAGTTGGTCATGTGCTTTCTGGAATAACCTCTCTATGTCTTTTGTCAGTTTAAGTGGTGTTTATTGAAGAAATCTTCACAAGTGTTCTATCTACATTTTCAATTGAAGAAACGTGCACTTCTCGAGGAATTTCATGAGAAGCAAGAGCAGGTTTGTTTACTTGTCATTTTGATAAGCTCTTAGTTCATTCTTATCACCCTTTTTAGAGCATCTTCTTTTGTACAATTTTCTACTACATTAATAATCATATTTATAGATTAAGTTTTTAGGTTCCACTCAACCTTTTCTGCCAGTTCAGCAATGAAAAAGGATACTAATTTGGGTAGCAATTTGGTGGCGATAGCTTTTTCTTTTATTATGTGGTTATAATGCTGTTTTAGGATAGTCTCAAGAAAAGTAATTTTTAGTTTGGTTCTTTATTATGGGAGTCACTATAGTGAGGAATTGCACAATTCTAGGGGTTGAATCCTGAAAAGTCATTTTTAGCTTGGTTCTTTATTATAGAAGTCACTGTAATGTTTAGAGGGATATATATATAGAGAACACCTAGCAATTGGTGCTCGTAAGTTTTTGACCGTTAGATTTATCCCTTTGACTAATTTCACCTCTTAGATCATACTATTCCACCAACCACCCATTAAGCCCTAGGGGACCACTATTATTCTAACCTTACAAATCTTCATCCAAAGACCAAAAACCCACAAGCACCAATGACTTAGTGCATTTAAAAGCATAGGAGCTCAATTATATATATATATATATATATATATATATATATATATATATATATATATATATATCAAGGTTTTAAGTATCCATCGGCACGGGCCGTATCTACCGTGCCGTACCGTGCCAACAAGATACCGGCACGATAGAGCTCCCGTGCCGATGACACAGCAAAACCCTTTTTTCTTAAATTACTAAGCTTAATAAAGTTCAAAATTTGATAAAGATACATAATAAGCAATTAAAAAATTTTGTTGCTAAAGAAATTAAATATTTCATGCCATTATGTGTCGGCACGCATGCATTTTTTGTGACCGGTACTCATCGGCACGGCTCGGCACGCACCGTGCCGTACCGTGCCGGCAAGTTTTCGGCACGACCCCGTACCACGGCACTTAAATCCTTGATATATATATATATAGAGTTGTGCTGGAATGCTATTGATAGCACCAGCCCAACTTTGCCACCCATTTTGTAGTCCTTGGATCGCATTGAGATTCGTGGAGGCTCTTTAATGAAAAAATAAAAAAGAAAAAGTAAAAAGAAAAAGTAAAAAGTAAAAAGTTTTTCTTTTTAATTAAAGAGCTTGCACGAATCTCAATGCAATCCAATGGCTACAAAATGGGTGGCAAAATTGGGCTAGTGCTATCAATAGCATTCCAGCACAACTCTATATATATATATATATATATATATTAATGAATGTAAAGTGAGGAATACCATAGGTCTGGGGGTTGGTTGGACTGGTAGTTCCTGGGTTATCTCAGGATAATCCTCAAACAACTGTCACTTAGCTTCGTTTCTTTTTTTGTTTTTTTATTTTTAATTTGCTGCAAATGTTAGAATGATGGGAATTATCTAAGATATCCTCCTGCAGCCTGCTGGTTGCCAATCAAACAAAGTTATTCCTTCATTCATATTTCTTTGTGCAAGTACTCTCAAATTGCAACCGAGTTATCTCGTTGCACACTCTTTTTTAGGTAAAAAAACTTGAAGTTTCAAAAAATGTGTCTTTTTACTATACTTTTGTCTTCGTTGCCTTTCGCAAGCAAAATTATGTTTTCTTTTTCTTTCCTAGTCATTCTGAGGCACCATTATTAGTTGTTAAAAGCACCTTCCTTTTGTGCCACATTTGTAGTGGTTTTAGATAGATCAAAGTTTTCCTCTGTTCATATTGTTTTTGCCAATGCTATTTGAATAGGCATTATTTGTGCTGTTCATGTAGCAAAGTGTCTGCTTAATTAATATCTCAGAGAGTTAGAGTTATTGTACGAGTAAATGCTTTTCCTCTATCATGCATCAAAGGTCAAAGAATGGCTTCAAAACCTTGGGCTTGGTGAGCATATATCGGTAGTTCATGATGATGGCGAGGCAAACATCGAGCCTGTTAGTTTGCAACAGGATGAAAACTCTGAAATAAATATATACTACTCCTCAAATAGTAAATGCAAAGACCTCACAAAACATAAGTCACTCCAAAAGTAAAACTCTCAAAAGTAAAAATATACATGATACATCCCAAAATCACTGACAGTACTAGTACATCACCAAAAAGGGTACATCTACTCTCACTGGAAGAAGACTGGTAGAGATCTAGCTCGTGACTCCTTTACCTCGATTAGCAGGATCAGCAATTGGAGCAGCAGGAACTGGAGTAGAGGTTCCTGGGGAAAAAGTCACCACAGCGGGTGTGAGAACTACATCCCGCAGTAGTTCTCAGTGGGTACCGTCAACAAGCCCGACGGTCTGCCCACTAAGTCTACTAGAGGCATAAAGTAACAAATGAAAGTAAAGGCTGGAAAATAACTCTACAACTACTATGCCTCTATCTAAATGCTCAAGGAGTTGAACAGATGGAAACATGATGCATCTACTATCTCTCACATATAATCACCCAATCTACACTGGCTGCCACATAGGGTCCAGTCAAACCTGCGCCTACCTACTGCCGTTATATCCAAAGAGGACCGGACTTACGTAGGGCGTCCGTGATTGCCAAAACTGGCCCAGCCAAAGGGACTGCGTCGATAAGTCGCGATAGCAAGTAACAAGCCCAACTCCGGAGTGGCACTCGAGGGGCGCGACCCCACCGAGGAAAGTATCCGCTCATCTCTATCGAGCTCAAATGTGGCTTATGCAGGCTATAGTCCAAATCCACGATCACCAAGATCGACAGTAACCAACAATACCAACTCTCACTCACAGGCTGGAAAACCACACAGCCGGGACCCACCGTCGACTCAGACGGCTCCCAGAATAAAACACTGATCTAAACACTACTACCAGACTCCACTCGGCCTCCAGGCGTGAGTGTAACATGCATCCCACAGCAACCCGACCACTCGGCCCACTACCCGGGCGAGGAAACTCTAAGTCCAGGTAAAATAATAAATAACAGTATGGGAATGTCTAAAGCATAAATAACCTAGCCCAAGTTGGAGTTTTCTACTAGTCTGGTTAAACATGTAGCATATGATGGGGTGCTAGGTCAAGTTCCAAAGATAGCATTTAATTTAACATATTTAGGAAGCAATAAATCAATATGATCATCATAGCAACACAAGGAACATCAATTCTCTCTTACTAGCATGCTTCCTAATATACTCACAATCATGCATGTTTCCTACAATATAGAATTAATGATCAGTCCACCGGTTGTGAAGACGAAGCAACCCACCTGGAAGTGCAAATCGATCCAAAGTCCAAAAGGCTAAAACTGCACGGGGATAATCCTCAAATTTCCACAATGCCAACGGGTCCAAAAATACCCAAAAACACCTCCTGGGTACAAAGATATAGTCCAACATTACAATCAGCACAAAATTTCCAAGTGTACCATCTTCTGAAAATTCAGTCCCAAAGAAGCTTAATTATCACCTATGAGATAAATTCCAAAAATTCCAATAAAAATACTTCGGCGATCCTCGCGAAGCGTAGATGTCAATCGAGTCCTCACACGTCGAAATCCGATGCTCAAGTGCAGAGATAAAAATCCAACAATGCGCTGCTGTCCAGGAAAAACCACTAGCAAACTAGGGGCTTAAAGATGTACCAGAAACCCCTAAAAAAACTCAAATCTGGAAGAAGTGGAAAATACAAAAATCGTAGATTTACCTCTCGTGAATCCGACGCCGAAAAATCATCCAAAAATTCCATCGGAGTAGCTCTATGGATCTCATGGACCGAAACACGACGGAAATGGGCCACCAACGAAAGAACGTCACACTGCGCTAACTTGCCGAAGACATCGATGTCGCGGCCTCCAAAAATTCCGAAACTCCTTCGCAAGATGCAAAATAAGATGAAGATCAAACTCACTTAAGGGCTCAAAGGCAAAAGAGCTCGGGGAAAAAGGGTAAAAGGCCCAAGAACTCGGCCTATTTATAGGCCCTCACCAAAAAGTCCAAAAATCCACCCCTATTGGGCTTTTGGGCCCAGATTTCGGGCGCCCGAAACTTTCGGGCTGCTACAGTGAGCCCAAAAGACGCCCCGACCCGGCCCACGATCAGCGCCCGAATCCTCCTGGCTCCGACGCGTGTCCCGAACAGCGGACAGCGCGTGCGGAGCCAGCAGGCTTGCGCCACGTGGACCCGACCGCCGAACGTGGGGCGGTGGCGCCCGCCAATAACAGGGCGCCACGTGGCGCCCGCCAATCGCAGGGCGCCACGTGGCGCCCCCACGTCGGCGGTCACCTGCCCCGCCTGCTCCCCCTGGCGCGTGGACTGCGC
Organism: Tillandsia fasciculata; assembly: GCA_029168755.2. Taxonomy (NCBI): domain Eukaryota; kingdom Viridiplantae; phylum Streptophyta; class Magnoliopsida; order Poales; family Bromeliaceae; genus Tillandsia; species Tillandsia fasciculata. The sequence goes on from CM054952.1 coordinate 6,877,101, forward strand.
GCGCGTGAGCCGGCCACTCCGAGGCCACCACGTGGTCCGCCTCGGTCCATGCGCCAGCCAGCGCGTTTCTGTGGACCGCGTCGCGAGAGCCCACCAATCACAGGCTGCCACGTGTCCCCCACGCCCGGTCCATGCACCAGCGCCAACTCTCTGTGGACCGCGCGGCGTGCGCCGGCCAATCCGAGGCTGCCACGTGGCACAAGGCCGGTCCACGGCTTCCTCCATGCACCAAAATGCGCAGAAAACTTCCGGAAGTCCCTTTTTTGGGCATCCGGACTCCGAAAAAGGCAAGTAAATAGCCGATTTTTGACGTTTTTCTGCGTTGAATCCAAATATGACCTCGGATTAGCCTAAAGCCCTTTCTAAATTTCGACAAAAACAGTCAGAAAGCAGGCTCAATCCCGAAGCCTCACAGAGTTCGTCCAACGCGTCCATTTGATGCGTTGCGGGTTCGACACACCAACAATAGGTGTTCTACATCATGGGTCATGGGAAAAGCTACACAGGGATCAGGGCTACTACACTGGTAGCTGTGGCTAGTGCTGTGCCAGTGTTGGGAGCCGTTTGGGTAAACGGTGGTCCTAGGTTGTCGGGTATTCTCCAATCAGTGTTATTAGCACTGTGTTTGTAGTAGTGTTGAGCTGGTGATAGTAGGACCTTGAACCCAGACTGTTTTTAGACACACATAATTTTAGTAAACTAATGTTTTCCTACCGAATTCCTAAGGGTCGCCGGAGCATGTTCTTATTTGATAAGGTGAAGGCATTAGCCCTTTTGGGTTTGGAAAATAAAACTTGTTTTGACTAATTTTCTTAAAGAACTAAAATTTATTAAATTGGGCTTCTTAAATAAAAATGATTTTCGGTAATAACTGTTATCTTTTTTTACAAACTTCCTCACCCGAGAGGGTTTGAGTGATCTGGGTTCTGGGGGCCGTTTCTTATTTGGGACGAAAGCTACGGGGGCTGTGCCTAGAACTTGTTCTTGTTTGATAGGGTTGTAGGTGCTAGTCTCCCGGAACTTTTGGATCCTGATTGGTTCCCTCCGGATGTTTTACCCGAGGGAGTTGATTTTCCCGAACTATAAGGGGTCGAGAACTTCGAAAGGTTGAGTCTGGAGTTTGTTCTTGTTTGATTGAGATTCTAGACACTGACCTTTCGGGATTCTCGGGTAAAACATCCGGAGGGGTCGCGCCCCTCGAGTGCCACTCCGGAGTTGGACCTATTGCTTTACTATCGCGACTTGTCGCAGTCCGTGTGGGACGCCCTACGTAAGTCCAGTCCTCCGTGGATGTAATGGCAGTAGGTGGGCGCAGGTTTGACTGGACCCTATGTGGCAGTCACTGTGATTGGGTTGATTGAGTATATTGGGTTAGAGTCGATGCATCATTTTCATCTGTATCACCCGTTGAGCATTATAGATAGAGGCATGATAGCTGTACATTTCTTTCCAGCTTATCTTTACATTATTACAATTTTCCTGTTATCTTATGCCTCTAGTAGACTTAGTGGGCAGACCGTTGGTCTTGGAGACGGTACCCACTGAAAACTACGTGACGGTGTAGTTCTCACACCCTCTGTTGGTGACAGATTTTCCAGAGACATCTACCCCTATTCCTACTCCTGTTGCTGCACCAGCTGATCGAGGTAAGGGAGTCGCGAGCTAGTTCCCTACCCGTCTTTGAAGTATAGCTGTACTCCTTTTGGAGCTTTGTATTACAGCCTGCTGGATTATTGTAGATAGTTGCTGTTGAGAGTTTTATTTTCGAGAGACTTATGTTGTGAGGTTCAGACTTGTACTATTTGGAGTTGTATTTTCATATTTCAGTAGTTTATTTTTCAGCTCTGATATCTGTATAGCCGTAGTATTATCTTTTGAAGGTTAGACACTTCGTCTATACGGGGCTTCTCGTATGGGCGGCGGATCTGTTGGCGAGCCCAGATTGTAGTTTCGACTCTGGGGCGTGACATGCCCACTATCATTCTAACCATATATATATTTATTCAAAAACTAAAAATCTATAAATACCAATAACTTATACTTTTAAAAATATAAAAGCTCATATATATATATATATATATATATATATATATAGGCTGGAATACTATTAATAGTACTAAGTCATTGGTGCTACTAAGTTTTTAACCCTTAAATTAAAAAATGTGTGGTTGAGATAATAGTGGGCCCCTTGAGTTTAATAGGTGGTTGAGAAAATAGTAAAATCTAATGGGTGAAAATGATTAAAGGGATTGATCTAATGATAGAAAACTTGATAGCACAAATAGCTTGGTACTATTAATAGTATAGTAGCCGAACTATATATATATATATATATATATATATATATATATATATATATATATATATATATATATATACACGGGTTAATAGTTGTTATATTTTTCACACAAAATATCTATCTATCTTTCTCTATAATTAAGTTGTTGTTACATCCATTAATTTGCTTGCTATTTTGAGAACTAATGGAGAGTGGTTAATTATTTAGGGTTAAATGATGTTTGATGGATGATTGATGGATGGATAATTCGTTGCGTCCCCTATTGTTGGTAGATAGTAGTAACATAAATATAAAAAAAAAAATAATTTAATAGCCTTTTTGATTGGTAAACGTATAATTTATGTATAAATTATGTATCCGAATAATCGGTGAATTTATCTGTTAACTCGTATATTTTAAAATTAGGATATACATCATATTCGTATCGATTTTTTTTTCAAATCCGAATTAACAAATTATGCTCAGAACTAAAGAATAATAATAACTCACTTGTGTGGTTAAAAAAATTTACTCTTTATTTTATAATATTTAAATTATATATACCCTCTAGTCTCGGTGATCACCATTAATTAATTTTTTTTTTTCATAAATCTGGAAAGGATTTGAGTGCCCTCATACTAATTATCTTTCAAGCCCCTTAAAAATCATTTTAATTGTCCAAATAAACAGGATTATATCACGGCATTAATAAAATTCATATTATTATACTCTGGGTGCAGGAAATAATCTCTCCTACTCCCGGTGCACCGCGATCCTCAACTCACCTTCTCCTTCATCCTCGAATCGCACCGCCACCACGGCCAAATTGGAACCCTAACGCGAAAAGCTTCAAGCTCGTCACCCATGGCGCCTGCGCCCTCGAGCAACGACCCCCTCCACGCTTCGGAAGAGGGAGAAGGAAGAAGCGAGAGTTCTCAATCCCGAGACATAGCTTGGCTCTCTTCCTTGTCTGAATCTGAGCTTGTAGGCGAATGATATACACCCTCTCTCTTTATTCATCTTTTAATCATCACTTCCTTTGTAGCTATTCGCTTAATCACTCCGAGATAATGTTATTTTCTTAATTTTTAGTATTTGTGAATTTTTTAGTCTTTAATTACTGAATATGTTGGATTTAGAGTTTACATGTTCGGAAGATGTAGTTAAGGAAGCATATCTTGGAATTTTCTGTGTTTTTTTTTTTGGGTTGCTCCATGCTGGTTATTTGATTTTTGCAAGTCCTTTTTCTGCAATCTCTCATGTTTAGATGTTGAATAGAAATTAATTTTTTTCAATCTCGCCTTGCAATTTGTGAATCGTAAATTTATAGTTGTGATATCAAACATTTTTTGCACTTATTTTGATATGCAAATAACTAAATAACCTTCCTCATTGGTGACACCCCTTGATTTAGATTACAAAGGCTGCAGATTATGGGAGGCTTGAGTTTGTATTATTCTTCATGTTTGTTTTTTCTGCAAGATTTGTATAAAATTGATCTTCATCCTGTTATGTTCTATCTGTTTTGAATTGGCTTTCTCTTAGGTTGACGAATATTTCTGTAGGTTCTACCATTTATTCGGCTTCGAAAATTTATGAATTGTGAAAAGTTTTTACAGTCCTCCTGCTTGACTAGCATTTGTTTTCATATTGGCTTCTGATTCTTTCATAGGACAAAGGTTAATAATCAGAAGATTAGTGATGTAATTACTAGTTGTATGTATTAAGTTAAATACAAACTAATGTTTAAATGAGAAATCAGGTTTCTTTTCAGAAAAAAACTAGAAGGGAAAATTACAGCATTCAATTTTCTTTTCTTTCACATGTTCCCAATGAATTAACTTGGTAGCTGTTAAAATTGTCTCACTACTAAGTTTTTTTTTTTTTTTTTTTTTTTTTTTTTTTCTTCTTTGATAATACTTTTGCAGGATTTTCTTATAAGCCTAAAAGAGATGGCTGCTATGCGGGCAAAGACTGTAGGATTTAGTGATCTTGCTGAAAAGTTTGATGTGAGAACACTTCGAGTTCTTGGTAAGTGTCTCTGACTTTACCTTTTTTAAGGCCAAAGACTGCAATTTTTTTGTTGCTTTCTTTATCAATTTCATTTCATGGTATACTAAAGAATAAATCTTCTGGTGTTAGGATGTGTTTGTTACATAAGAGATTGCGGTCAATTATCTAATTTGCAAATTATAAAACTGTCTATTTTGCCGTTGATTTAAGATTGTTTTCTCGTTATCTCATTAAACCCCTCTTGTAGCTATACTTCTTTTCTAGCTGAATTGTCCTTTTTCCTCTTATCTTGGTCAATCTCAATTAATCTACAATTTTATTTTTTATTGCTGGTTGTTGATGAATATACACTTCAGTAATGGATTATCTGCTTAATACTGATCATTTTCTCCATTTGTGGCAGTATGGTGATTGACTGAAATTGAGGTTATTCAATTAGCGACAAGTATATAGGAAAAAGATGCCTAAAAACATTTTTGAGGTTTCCCAGTTTTTATTTTTCTTTTTCTATATTAGGTTATAAAGATCTTGATCTGCTTGAAAATTGGATAAAATGGAGTATTCTTTTTGCTGGAGTGGTTTTTCTAGTATCTTCTCTTAGACACACTAAAATTACCTATCAGATTGTTTTTGGTTCAAGTTATGATGATTATGCTATGGCGGGAGTGGACATCTAATTTCCATCTTTTTCCGCTCCTAACTCTTGTTACAAATTCATTCTGATCTAGCAGGAAATTTCTGATTGGTGATCTATTTTACTAATTTATTCTGGTCCTTTTTTTTTGTGCAAAATGGTTGCAAATTGCCAAATCATATTTTGAATACTAGACATTCTGGTTGCTTTCTATTCATTTCGTTTCCAAACAAATTTTTTTGATGTTTCTCCTGTACTAAAATCGCTGTATGTATTGTGAATCGCTGGCCTGTATTGTAGCTTGCTTAGTCCAGTAACTTTTTAGGGATTATTTTGCTGGAAAATTTCAAGGAGCGAGTGAAAAGCACCTCGACTGATCCAAAGTCCGTTGAGATGCTACCATTATTAAGTGGCAGTGGTCTGGCTGCTCCCGACCAGGAGAGTAGTTCTTGCTCTAAGCTTTCTGTCACTGATACTTCAATGCCAAGTTTTGTCACACCAAGACGAAAGAGGATGTGGGATGGGTAAGCACTATGTCGCATATGCTTTTGTACTTAGACTTCGACTATATAATGGTAAAAACATGTTTACTTTCGTTTCTAGGCATCCAGATTAGTTTCTTCAGGTATATAATGGTGAAAAGATGTGTACTTTTGTTTCTAGGCATTAAGAAACCTACCAAAATGATCGAAACCTAGCACTTGGTGCATCTTTAGCTATACAACCCTGTACAGTTTATTGTGTTCCTTCACCCTTCTAGGCAGAATTTCACAGCCATGCAGTAACATTCCATCTCGTGGAAACTATGTTCATACGTTCTTTATTTCTTGCTTCATTCAGATTTTTACTTGTAGAATTTGCAACAACCTTCAATTTTTTTTTTTTTTTACTATTTAACTCAAGAATGTTTTACTACCTCTTCTTCAAACGTTCTTTTCATTTCCAAACTTGAGGTTTGCATTAAGGATTTAAGTGTCGTGGCACGGAGTCATATGCCGAAAACTTGCCGGCACGATATGGCACGATGCATGACGAGCAGTGTCGATGAGTACCGGTAACAAAAAATATATGTGTGTTGACATATAATGATATGAAATATTTATTTTCTTTAGTAATAAATTTTTAAAATTACTTATTATTTATTTTTATCAAATCTTTTGAATTTTATTGAGAAAATTACTTAGTAATTTAAAGAAAAAATGGTTTTGAGCTAAGCTACGGTAAGGGGGCTGTAACGTGCTGGTAATTTGTTGGCATGATACGGCACGGTGGATATGGACCGTGCCGATGGATATTTAAATCCTTGGTTTGCATGAAACTCTGCTTTTGTCCACAGATTACGTGGCGAGAGTGTTCAAGGAAGTTGCAAGAAACAGAAAACAGAGAAGAACAAAGAATCAGCACGACACTTCATCTAACTACAATTTTACATGTTCCTGCTGGTAAAAACTATTTTTGCCTTTTGGTTTTACCCATGGTCTTTTTGACCGGATGCCGAGTTTCTATTTCCTTTGTTTCTTTGCTTCTACATCATTTATTTATTAGTCTGAAACAAACATGCTTCACGCATACCATTCAACTACATATGCAAACCATTTTTAATCTTTTTGAGTAGAAGTAATTATGAAAAACTTAACAGTAAAGCTGTACGTGGATTTTGACTTGTCTTTGTTATGTATATCTTTTATTTTATTTTGGAAATATACACAGCTTTATTGTTAGATAGCTATCTGAACCATATGCATAATTAAAGTTTATGACGATAGTGAGATGAGGACCACATGTTTTTGTTCTTTTATTCATGAAACAAAGAAAAAGACATTAGTGTAACTTGTCGAAATTGCTGGCATTGAAGCCACGGATTTTAATTGATTACTATCGTCCTCCTAAACCATGGATAAATATCTTATGTAGGTAGGGCATTTTAGCCATAGGTTTGGCATTTTGCTATGTTTAGCATTACATTCATATCTTCCATTGTAGCGGCTGTTGACACTGCGTCTGTAATTTACTTTTTAGAGGAAATATTGTTGCTCGTATTTGGTGCATCCATACATCTGTGAGCTACATATTTTGCTGTCGATCTGATCTCATATTCTAATTTCTTTTCAAAAAATTATTTTCTTTGGAATGCGGAAAAGTTGAAAGTAAGTGAAGTATAAATTGAACATTTTTAAGGTATCTCCATGCATATTTACGTCAATAATATGATACCAATTGAAGAGTCGTATGAGAAGTTCCCTTAAAACTTTGGTCCAATTGAGTGTCGAACCGGGCTCGGGCCTAAACATCCAAATTGAATACTTTGCATAGAATTTGTCTTTAAAAAATGGGCTGGGCTTCATTACTAAATTGATCTGGACTGGGCTGGGGTTTTAGAGTGTCTCGTCTCGAATCCTGCCCCGTTACATCGCTATTTTATCCAATTAGAGAAAATTTAATGGCCGGATCCTGCACCTGCCCTATATCCAATTTTGAATGATTATTATCTTAAAATTAAAATCATAAGATTTAAAAACTTACTACAAGTCCAAGGGGGTGAAAACCTCCCAGTGCACCACGTCATTTGTGCTGCGCAATCCCGACCTCTGCCTTCTCCTTCATCGTTGAATCACCGTGGCCAAATTGGAACCCTAACACTAAAAGCTTCAAGCTCGTCGCCCATGGCGCCTGCCCTCTCGAGCAACGACCCTCTCCACGCTTGGGAAGAGGGAGGAGGAAGAAGCGAGAGTTCTCAATCCTGAGACGTAGCTTGGCTCTCTTCCTTGTCTGAATCTGAGCTTGTAGGCGCATGATGTACACCCCCTCTCTCTCTTTATTCGTCTTTTAATCATAACTTCCTTTGCAGCTATTCGCCTGAATCACTTCGAGCATATGTTAATTTCTTAATTTTTAGATTTTGTGAATTTTTTAGTCTTTAATTACTGAATATGTTGGATTTAGAGTTTACATGTTCGGAAGATGTAGTTAAGGAAGCGTACATGTTCGGAAGATGTAGTTAAGGAAGCATACCTTGGAATTTTTTAGTGTTTTTGTTTTTACTTTTTTTTAAAAAAAAAAAATTTGGGGTTGCTCCATGCTGGTTATTTGATTTCTACAACTCCTTTTTCTGCAATATCTAAGGTTTAGATGTTGGACACAATTTTTTTTTTTTTTTTTTTCAATCTCGCATTGCATTATTGCAATTTGTAAATCGTAAATTCATAGTTGTGATATCAAACATTTTTTGCACTTATTTTGCTATACAATAACTAAATGACCTTCCTCATTGGTGAGACCCCTCGATTTAGATTACAAAGGCTGCAGATTATGGGAGGCTTGAGTTTGTATTATTCTTCATGTTGGTTTTTTCAGCAAGATTTGCATAAAATTGATCTTCGTCTGATCTGCTCTATCTGTGTTTTGAATTGGCTTTCTCTTAGGTTGATGAATACTTCTGTAGGTTCTTCCATTTATTCGGCTTCGAAAATTTATGAATTGTAGAAAGTTTTTACAGTCCACCTGCTTGACTAGCATTTGTTTTCATCTAAGCTTCTGATCCTTTCATAGGACAAAGGTTAATAATCAGAAGATTAGTGATGTAATTACTAGCTGTATGTATTGGGTTTAATACAAACTAATGTTTAAAAGAGAAATCAGGTTTCTTTTCAGAAAAAATGTAATTCAATTTTCTTTTCTCCAGAGTGACTGGTTTTACATGTTCCCAATGAATTAACTTGGTAGCTGTTAAAATTGTCTCGCTACTAAGGTTTTTTTTTTTTTTTCCTTCTTTGATAATGCTTTTGCAGGATTTTCTTATAAGCCTAAAAGAGATGGCTGCTATGCGGGCAAAGACTGTAGGCTTTGGTGATCTTGCTGGAAAGTTTGATGTGAGAACACCCCGAGCTTTTGGTAAGTGTCACTGACTTTCCCTTTTTTAAGGCTAAAGACTGCAATTTTTTTGTTGCTTTCTTTGTCAATTTCATGGTATACTAAAGAAATGTCTGCTACTGGCCGGATGTGTTGGTTGAATGCAAGGATTTAAGTGCTATAGCACGAGTTGTGCCGAAAATTTGTCGGCACGGAATGGCATGATTGTGCCGAAAAGTGCCGGTGGAAAAAAATATATATATATATGTTTGCCGGCATATAATGGGGTGAAATATTTATTTTTTTTATAATAAATTTTTTAATTGTTTATTATATATATCTTTATTAATTTTTTTGAATTTTATTGAAAAAATTATTTAGTATTTTATTTTATTTTTTTAAAAAATTGAGTTATACTATGTGCACGGAGATGTATTATGTCGGTGTTTTATTAATACGATACAGTATGGGGAATATGGATCGTACCGATGAATACTTAAATTTTAGTTAAATTAGAGATTACGGTCAATTATGTAATTTTCAAATTAATGATTTGTCTAATTTGCCATTGCTTTAATATTGTGTCAATTATGTAATTTTCAAATTAATGATTTGTCTAATTTGCCATTGCTTTAATATTGTTTTCTCCTTATCTCACTAAACCCCTCTCGTAGCTATACTTCTTTTCTAAGCTGAATTGTCCTGTCCTCTTATCTTGGTCAATCTCGATTAATCTACAATTTTTTTTTTTTTTTTGGCTGGTTGTTGATGAATATACACTAAAGTAATGGATTATCTACTTAATACTGATCATAATTTTTTTTTTTTTTTTTTACTTGATCTTTTCCGGAGTGGCTGCGGCGCATGGTGATTTTCCCAAGAGAAGAATTTTTTTTGTTTTGTTTTTTTGTTTTGTTTTGTTTTTTTTTTTTTAATTTTTTCTTCTTCCTTTTTTTTTTCCCGCCTTCTGCATCTTCTCTCTTTACGGCCTTATTGCTGCCAACAGAGATGAGATAGGTGGGTAGATGCGCGGCGAAGTCCAGGCAGTGGAGGAGGAGAGAGAGAACAGAGAAAAATACGAGAGAAAAAAAAAGAAAAAGAAAAAGAAAAAGGAATAAGAATAATTTGGTCATTTTTAAAAAATTAGTCTAGATTTGTAAAATACAAATAGGCAACACAAAACTAGTGGATGTTATATGCAAAATAATCCATTATATTATGAAAAAGATATAGTAAACAAAAAAATATAATAAGAGAAAAAATAATTTTATATTAGTTGAGTGACTCGCGTAATATAGCAAAAAAAAAAAAAAATTCAGTAAAATATTTTAGATTTAAATTATAATACAATGGAGAAGAATTTTTTTTAAAAAAGGCATAAAAGAATTGCAAATAATAGGAGAAGAAAGACAGAAGATAAACTAATAGCAAAAGAGATAGTATAAAAAAAATAATAATAAAATTAATTAAAGAAAATTGATCGTCACGTTAGTTACATATGAAGGTAATATTATATGACATAAATATCTTCACGAACTGACTTTATTACAATTGTCTAAGTTTGCCAAATCTCATAACAAAAATCAGACAAAATAAAAGCACAAGGCTAACGAGATGAGTCTCATATCGTCTAATATTTGTGAGTGTATTTGAGTTTCATGTCGGAACTTAAAAGAAAAAAAAATGTAACTTTCTTAAAATTTGGATTAGTATTATATATAAGGTATAAATAAGGCTAAATTTTTTAATCCGGTTATAGTATTTTCGGTAATAGTTATGCTCAAGAGGTTAAGAGGGTTGAGTGAGCTAGAGCTAGTAGTTTTAGGATGAATGACTTTCTAAAAGGTTGGAACGTCACAAACGGAAAAGAAAAGTTGGGGCGTCACAAGCAGTATTATATATAAGGTATAAATAGGGCTAAATTTTTTAATCCGGTTATAGCATTTTCGGTAGTAGTCAGGCTCAAAAGGTTAAGAGGGTTGAGTGAGCTAGAGCTAGTAGTTTTAGAATGAATGACTTTCTGAAAAGTTGGAATGTCACAAGCAAAAAAGGAAAGTTGGGGCGTCACAAGCAGTATTATATATAAGGTATGAATAGGGCTAAATTTTTTAATCAGGTTATAGTATTTTCGATAGTAGTTAGAATCAAGAGGTTAAGAGGGTTGAATGTGTTAGAGCTAGTAATCTTAGGATGGATGACTCTCTGAAAAGTTGGAACGTCACAAGCAGAAAAGGAAAGTTGGAGCGTCACAAGCAGTATTATATATAAGGTATAAATAGGGCTAAATTTTATAATCCAGTTATAACATTTTTTATGGCAGTTAGGCTCAAGAGGTTAAGAGGGTTGAGCGTGCTAGAGCTAGAGTAGTTTTAGGATGGATGACTCTCTGAAAAATTGGAACGTCACAAGTAGAAAAGAAAAGTTAAATAAAGTGCAGTACCAACAAAGCTATTGATCTTTTCCCCTTAAATATAAACTATCTTAACTGTTTTCAATTTACTTTGAATTTAGTTTCATATTTTGTTGAAATAAGCTTCCGACCTAATTGCTTTATATTTTTAGCTAATTTTATTTTAGAGATAAATGAAGCGGACAGTATGCTACCTCTCTCTCTCTCTCTCTCTCTCTCATAAAAAAAAAAAAAAAAAAAAAAAAAAAAAAAAACCGGCGTAATTGAAAAAGTACCAAATATGTTGTTGCTCGTATTCTATTGTTTGAGTCTACTCTTATTCATCCATTTTTTAATTAGTAAGAAGTGTCATTTGAAACAAAAAAGATGGATAACAGGTAAACAAAATGAATATAACAATTTTTTAAACTAATGGTAAAAGAGCAAGTAGAGAGAGCACAAAGTCCCATCTATCTTTCCATATTTTGCATAGGCGTCAAGCATGGCATTCCAACAAGTCAAAATTCCTAGAAGGCATTGAGTTAAATAATTGGCGTGCTGCTCTAAATACATCACCGCACTTAGCATACCCGCCAAGCAAGCAATTCCAAAATTATTAAATTCTTACACGTATTTTCTCAAACCAACAATAAGCAAGTCATATCTGATTAGAGTTACCATACCCATTAATCATGACGCGCCAGATGACTTCATCTTTAAACGGAATCTGAACAAACAACACCTTTGTAGCTTCCTCTCATGTATTTTATCAAACTAACTGCCTAGCAAATTCAATCGGCCGGCCGACTTTCGAAAGCCCGTTAATCATCAAATTCAAGAGGAACAAATCACGTTCAGGCATTGCATCAAACACTTTCAATGCAACACCAATGCTATGATTCTTAACATACCCATCGATGCTCATATTCCAACTGATCAAATTATTATAAAGCATTTCATCAAACAAAGCCTTTTCCGATTTCATCCTCCCACAACTGGCGCACATAAAAGATAGAACAACAACCCTGGTCATGCAAATACATGCTTAGCAGGCTCTTTGCAAATCGGCAATAATGAAGCTGTTCCCCTTTCTTAAGAACTCGATCACCAGCACATGCTTTGAGAACGAAAGGAAAGGAGAACTTATCAGGACACGCACAACTACACAACATCTCTTTATACAATTTAATTGAATCCCATGGCTCTTGTGGGTTTGCTCAAAACTTCTAATCAAAGTGCTCCGCAGAAAACTTCTATTCAAAATTAAAGAAGAAGTATTTCATAATAGATTTTCAGAAGAAGAAACATAACTAAAATCAAAAGATCAAATACAGCAGCAACAAAAAAATTCATTTTGTAATCAGACTTTTATTAATTTTTTTAAAAAATATATAATTTAATATTATAGTTAGATAAACCTAGCTAAGAAGGGAAACACTCAACATAACACATAGCAGAAGAAAAACAATAGGAAATAATGTAAGAATAGATAGTTTATTTAATAAATTAAACATTGATAGGCAAACCTATATAAGAGACCAAACCTAAAGAAGTTTGAGGACGACAAATAGTTTGTATTGTATGCCTCAGGATAACATGGATATATTGACTGTAAGAAATGCAAGTGAAGCAACATATCCCTACATATTCCATAATAATGAAGTTCAATATCAAAGGTGCCTATAACATCATTGCTAAGGTGATACTGGTAATCAAAAAATATTCCTAATATGGATGCGTAACAAAATGTAATAAGAAAGAACAAGTCTGGCATGTTAAGCAATAGATTTCAAAACTCCTTCCGCCTGTAAATATTAGTCTATAGGTTTGAGCAGTGTCTAACATATACTTTACGTAAAATCATGGAAAAGCTTTTACAATAAAAGCAAAAGGCAATAAAATAAAGTTACCACAATCCAGAATCTACAGCTTACCAATTTGGGTCATGCTCGAATAATGTATAGGTTATTCGTATGATATTTACAAATTTAATAGCTCAATTATAATTTTCTTTACCTGTCTATTGACCAAGATGCAAGTTAAGATAACATCAAATACTAAGAGACAACGTGGATAGCTTGAATCAGATGTAATATGATGTTTTGCATGTTCTGATAAATATAGAGTGTTTATAGTCAAGGAAAGTTGACGGATCTGCAATACCCTGTTATAAATACTTTCCTATGTATGTACGCATTTAAAATCCTATTTGAACCACTTAAGATGAAAGAGCATCAACATTATTCGTACAAAAAGGAGAATAAAAGGGAAGATAAAAAATGAGTCAGAGTTGTAACAAATAGGAATAGAAGTAATGATAGCTCATCTAATGCAACAATACCAATATTTATGTATTTCATTTTTCTCAACTTTCTACAAACACATTCATAAGTTATAGAAGGTCACTAATTATGAGTACATCAATTAGACCACTTACCCAAAATAGTAAAATACGAAGAAAAAAAACACAATATTGTATTCAAAAAGCTGATTCAAAATAAAATAAGTCGTAGGATTCAATCCCGATTCCCATAGTAGTCAGTAGGTGCATCTGGACTGTCACACCCACAGCGGAAGTCCTTGGGCACACAACAGATAGACCCGCCACGAGTGCAAGGACACACCTCACACACGCAGTGTCCAAACTACCCTACAAAAGAACTAAACATGTATCAGATCGAAAAAATAAAACTATACTAGCATCTATCACTGTACAAAAAAAAAAACATACAAGATCCACCTCTCAAAAGAAATAAATACAAGTAAAGGGTCCTGACCTGGCCAGTCCCGATGCACAGTGCATAAAACTAAGCTACCAATAGAGTGGACTATCTCTATCAAAATAAAAGTTGAGTAGGGGTTGCTATCTACGGTGCAATCCCCTTATCTCGATCCGGAGCTGGCTCGGAAGGTCCTAAAAAGTAGACCACAAGCGGGCGTGAGAACTACAAAACAGTAGTTCCCACTGGGTACGGTCGGCGACAATCACGGTCTACCCACTAGGTTGTCTACCAGAGGCAAGATAGTGAAACTACTAAAATAAACGAGTAACTGAGCATAACAAAAATAAAATAAAATACAAAACCACGCTATCATGCCTCTACAACCAAACCCAAAACATCTTTACCCAAAACCAAACGCGATAATAAGCCAATACCAGGCGTCCCAACGAAACATTGAACCCAATCTAGAACTCACCGTTTCAACAGCCCGGTCAAGCCCGCACCGCCTATAAATAGGGCATTGTCCATCTCTCCCTACTGTCCGGATCGTACCCCAGATGGTGGCTCGTCAATAGTCGACGCCACCCTACCCTCCTAACACCAATCATCTGGCCTCTGTGCCGATAAGTCTCTTGTAAAGCTCGAAATGGAATGCAAGCTATGATCAACGGCGACTCCTCAAATCACCGACGACATAAGACACAAACCCCAAGGTCAACTCACGTGCCCCCAACACAAAAGTACCGCATGTCTCGAAACCCGTGCTGCGAAGACCCGAATCCCCGCAAGAGGATTACTGTTGGACTAGCGGCTTCTGGAGGCCTAGGCTGTGTGTTGGAGGTGTTTGTGTGTAAATCGGACCTCAGGATTGGGCTTAACACGAAATTTGGATTAAGATTACTTATCTGGATACCTTCGACAAATTTTAGAAGTGGAATTGGGCAAAACAGACGTCGAATTTGGATTCAGCGCGCGAAAACGACAGAAATGGACTATTTACTTGTATTTTTCGGAGCCCGGGGGCCGAAACACGGATTTCGAGGGGAGGGGTACTGTTCCGGCATCCGGGGCAGCGCCGGCGGCGACGGGCAGGCGGCGGAGCATGACGGCGCGGCTGCGTGCAGCGGGCTGGCCGGTCGGTCCACAGGATGGCGTATACCGGGGGTTGGACGCGTGGCGGCTCCTGGTTGGCCGGCTCGCGAGGCACGGTCCACGGGAACGCGCGGCCGTGGACCTGGGCGGGGCCACGTGGTGGCCCCGGGTTGGCTGGTCCACGTGCGCTCAGTCCACGAGAGGAGCGGGGGTAGGCGGGTAGGTGCGGGGATAGGTGGCCGTACAGCGCGGGGCAGGCGGGCCGTGCGTGGGCGCGCCACGCGTCGGCGTGTGGTTGGCTGGCGCCAACCACCCGCACTTACTGTGCGGGCCACGCGGCGCGGCCCGGTTCGCCGGGTCCC
Organism: Tillandsia fasciculata; assembly: GCA_029168755.2. Classification (NCBI taxonomy): domain Eukaryota; kingdom Viridiplantae; phylum Streptophyta; class Magnoliopsida; order Poales; family Bromeliaceae; genus Tillandsia; species Tillandsia fasciculata. Next base: position 6,892,441 of record CM054952.1, read on the forward strand.
GTTGTTTGCTGTTCGGGCGACGTGGCGCAACCAGGTGGTTTTGGGCACACGCGATTCGGGCTACTGTGCGGGCACTGTTGGCGCCCGAAAGTCTTCGGGCGCCCGAAAGTGGGGACCCAGTCGGCATTTTTCGATTTGTTGGGTTTTGGCTATAAATAGCCCCCTTTTGCAGCTCTTTTGGCCCTTTTCCCGAGCCCCTCTCATGGGAGAGCCTTAAGCAAAGTTGTTCCTTACCTTGTCCTCCACCCTTTGATGGATTCCCGGATTTTTTTGGAGGCCGCAGCATCGGTGTTTTTTGCGACGTGACGCACTTCAATGCTCCCTGGATTTTTGGCTTCTACCGTCGGACTTCAGTCCGCGAGGTCCCCTGGATCACCCCGATGGAATTTTTAGCCAATTTTTGTGGCAGCGCGTTCACGAGAGGTACGCCTTTGATTTCCGTGTTGACCACTTCACTCTGTTTCAAGTTTTTGGTGAGATTTTTGATGCATCTTTTGACCCCTTTTTTCTGCGACAATGTTTTGGACAGCGAAGCTTGCTAGATTTTTATCTTGGTGCCCGGTTGTTGGATTTCAGCTTGTGAGGGCTCGATCGATATCTACACTTCGAGAGAAACGGAACCGTATTTTTATCGGAATTTTTGGAGGTCATTTCGAAGGTGATGTTCAAGCTTCTTTGGGACTGATTTCCGCAGATTTGTGATTGTGAGGGAATTTGGCTTACCGTGATGTTTTGGGCGTATCTTGGCCTACAGGTGTCGGAATGAGAAGTATAAATACTCGATTTGGATCTACTCGTCACAAGGATCGCAGCCGTGAATTTTTTGGATTTTTCGGAGGACTGCACGCAGGTGAAAAATCCCCTTCTCTGTGCTGTTTTGGCAAAACAGCATGTGCTGTTGGTGTGTTGTTGGGGTGTTGATTGTGTTATTGGCTGTGATGTTGGTTTGAGCAGAGGCTTGTGCGACCGTGTACCGAGGGTACTGTTTCGGCGGATTTTGTTAGCGAGGGGCTACGCACTTCACCAACTTCGGCTTTGCCTGCGGAAAGCAATACAGGTGGGTTGCTTTGTCTCCAAAACCGGTGGACGGTTCTCTAATTCTATCTGATAGAATATTTGCATGTTAGTGTACCCATGTATATGATGGAGATGTAAGCTTAGTATTGATATTTATTTGAGAATCGCATGAGTAATATCCATGTTATGTTTTATGAGAATTGCGATAGTTGATGTCATGATGATGATTAATAGAAGATTACCGTTGGGAATATTACTCTTTTGAATGATAGCATGCATGATTAAATGTACAATCTCTAGGATCGAGATGTAAGCATGAGGAATGGCCTAGATCATGTAAATTGACATACTATAGTTGTGATATGTTAGCATGCCATGTTAGCACATAGTCTTTATGAGATTTGATTACTCGATGGGGTAGGACGATATATCTATATGCGGGTATCACTCTGATGATTTATGATAGACCATGGATTATGGATAGGTGTAGTGGATTAGTGATTTTGGCATGTGATTATACCTGTGGAGCTACTATTTGTTACACTCCCTTTTATCTTTCTTGAGCATAATTGCATGCTTGTATGAACATCTAGATAGGCCATCTTTTACTGCTACACTATCATGTTGGGACTTGACTTAGGAGAAACCATCTTTGCTTCTTTTCACCTTTTTAGTCAGGCGTGTGGTTCATGTTGCTCGGGTTCGAGCAGGGGCTTGGGATAGTGTAGCCGGGATCTTGGGATCAGGGACAGGTTGTAGTTGTTTGTGGATGGCAGGGTATTGCGACGACAGCGGACATTGGGCGGTTGACCGGAAGTTAATTGTGCATCGGATTGGGGGTCGGGTTTTCTTTAGTGGTTGGATTTTTCCACTTCGATCAGAGTCGTGATCTAGTCCTGCTGTATTATGATACTTGTGACTTATTACATTACTCGTGTGGGTCGCTCCCCTCGAATGCCACTCTGGAGTGTGCGACAGGCAGGCAGGCTTTGAGTTCTTGATACTATTTCTTTGCGTCGGTGTTATGCGTCAGTAGCATACCTGATGCGGCCGGCAGAGCATGTAGTGCCAGTTTTTACTGGTCCATGGATTGGGTTCATTCAGGCGGATACTTTTATTGTTGCACTCGTGCCTGGGGGCTGAGTAGAGTCTGGTAGCTGTGATTAGACCAGTGCTAGTGTTGTCAGGAACCGTTTGGGTTGACGGTGGTCCCGGGTCGTTGAGAGTACTTCGACCGTTGTGCGAGATGCTTGAGGATCTTGAGTCTATCCATTCTGAGAGAGAGTGTGGATTTTGACTATAGCTTGCATGTGTCACTATTCGATAGCGAGTTAGTCCGATTGGACACCCTATATTGATGCACTAGGGAGGCGCAGGCTTGACTGGACCAGATGTGGCAGTTAGCTCGATTGGGTCAATTGGGCACCTTGTGTGCGAGTGGTTGCATATCTTTCATCGATTTTCCCCATTGAGCATTTAGATAGAGGAATGGTAGCTGTAGAGTATCTTTAGCTTTTCTTGTTCTATTTTTACTGCATTTGTTATCTTATGCCTCTAGTAGACTTAGTGGGTAGACCGTCGGGCTTGGTGGCGGTATCCACTGAGAACTACCTGTTGGTGTAGTTCTCACACCCGTTGGGGGTTCTCCCCCTCCTCTTTTTCTTTTCTCTCCTTTGTTTTGCAGAGTCACTGTGAGTGTTGCTGATTCTGCTGTTGCTGTTCGAGGCGAGGGAGTCGCGAGTTAGATCCCTACCTGTTTTTGGAGAGTAGCTGTACCCCCCCCCCATTGGAGATTTGTAGTACAGTCAGAAGATTAGTTTTATTTTCACTTTTGAGAGACTGTTGTATTGTGAGGATCTGACTTGTACTGAGAGCCTGTACACTGATGTATTATTTCATTTTACCTCCCTGTAGAGTTATGGGTTATTGTATTAGAGGAATTTATATATGATCATATTTGGGAGATGGATATTATACCTTTATTTCTAGTTGTACAGATGGTTGGATTTTAGTTTTACAACAGTTTATTTTATAGCTCTGATATCTGTTAACTGTAGTCCCTTTTCTGGCAGGTTGGATGCTTCGCCTATGCGAGGTTTTGTATAGGCGGCGATCTGTTGGCGAGTCCGGGTCGCAGTTTCGACCCCGGGGCGTGACACGCGCCCTTGGCACTCACAACCACGCGCACTGGCCCACGGCTTATGAAACCTCAAAATAAACAAACCACCACGTCAACATGACATGGCACAAATATCACTATCAAAATACCCCCTATCTCTAACAACCAACAACACAACCGAAGGGTCAACTCAGATCGACAATATGGTTCCTCCGACAAGTAGACTAACCCAAACCTACTATAAAAATAACATATATTCTGACACACATGCAATCCGAAATTCCTCGTACGTCCTCACTAAAACACAAGACACTCTAGACCACTAATAAGGGTACCCTAATGACAGATAAACCCAACATGCTATAAAAGCGCCTATTCCGAAATTCGTGCACCTAAAAGATCCCTAAATGCCCATTAACAATAAAAATAATCATAATCCTAAACCCGGGATCCCAAGCAGTCCAAGAGTAGATAAAACATGCAATTTCTACAACTAAAAGTGATAAAAAAAAAGCAGGCAAAATCCCTACATCTAGCATGCAGACATAAAAGATACTTTGCCATTTTTGGCGGACATAGAATCCACCTGAAAAGCAACTCCTGGCAGAACTCGGTCGGCAGAAGAATTGAACGCCCAACGGTGATCACCACACGTGAACGGCAAAACCCGAAAATCCCGGCGGCACACCGCACAGCTAAACAGCACAGAAACTTGGCCATAACAGTTAAAAAGGGTACATGGTTCACAAATCCAAGACTCTAACGGGCTTACTCAAAAAACAAACCAAAAACTGTACCAAAAAACACAACAAAAACCAATAAAAAAAAGAGATAAACTTACCCTGACATCTACGTGACGTCGAAACTCGCGCGCGTGTCCGTTCGGCTACTCGGAAAGCTCCGCGTGCGCTCAACGACACTTCCCACGTGTTCACGGCTCTTCTCTTTCTCTCCCTTACTCTTTGTTTCTCAATCTAGCCCCCTCAAACATGAACAGAGAAGAAAAAATGAGAAATAGGGGAGGTTTCTGGCCTTTTATAGCCCAAAAACCTAAGATTCGGGTGCCCAAAATCATCATTCGGGTGCCCTAAAACACCCATTTTGGGTTGCCCAATGCGGAAAAAGAAGACCGGAATGTTCCGGGCCTCTACAATGCGCGCCTTGGGCGCCCGCTCATGCGCCCACAGTGAATCCGGGGTCACCATGTGTCCCGCCAACGCTCGTCAACGCGCGTCTTGTCACGTCGCGTCGCCAACCAAGTAGCGCCACGTGGCTCCCCCACGCCCGCATGCAGGCTGCCCGGGTCAACGTTGTCACGCCCCAGCGTCGAAACTGCGACCCGGCTCGCTAACAGATCCGCCACCTATACGGAAAACCCTGCATAGGCGAAGCGTCTACCCTGCAAGTTAGATCTATAGCTAAACATATATCAGAGCTGAATAAGAATAAGTAGCTACAGGATCATAAACTGAACATCTGAAATACATAATCCAAAATACATAGTGTGAGGACCCGAATCTCCACTTTAGGGTTTACTGATGGTTTGGAGGCTTCAGGGAGTGCGTGTGTGCGTGTCGGGCCCCAGATTCGAGTTTCTGGTGAATTTGGAGCTTGTTGTCTCTTCCGGGAGTCCATTTTGGGTGTGTGAGGTGTTTGCGCACTTATTGGAGCCTAGAATGTGACCCGGAACAGAAATTAGATCAAATTTACTTTTCCGGGAAATTTTGGGAAATTTTAGAAGTGGAATTTGGCCGAACGGACCTCGGATTTGGATTCAGCGTGCGAAAACGAGCGAAATGGACTATTTACTTGAATTTTTCAGAGCCGGACGCGAAAACACGGAAATCGAGGCTCGGGTTACTGTTCCGGCCGCCGGAGAGCCGCCGGCGGCAGCCGGCGGGCGGCGGAGCGCGGCAGCGCGGCCTCGGGCAGGCGGCGGAGCGGCGCGAGCAGGCGGCGAGCGGCGCGGGCAGGCGCGCGGGCGCGCGGGCAGGTGCGCGGTCCACCGCGGAAGCGTGCACCGTACGGAGGTGACACGTGGCATCTTGTGAGTGGCGGGCGTAGCAGGCGCGGTCCACGGTTTTTCGGCGCGGGTGCACGGTGAACCGAGGGACACGTGGCGTTGTGTGGTTGGCGGGCTCTGGTGCACTCGGTCCACACGGGTGAGGCGGTTGCCTCGGGGCGCGTGCCCGACCCGGAGCCGGCGGCGGCGCGGCCGCGCACGTCGCGCGACGTGCGGTCTGACCGACGACGTGGGGGCGCCACGTGGCGCCCCGTGGTTGGTCCGGCGTAGGGGTGCACGTCGCCTGGTCGGGACACGTGGCATCACGGGATTCGTCGCGGAGCGTGCGCCGGGTGCGGGGAGCAGGCCTGGGACACGTGGCGGCTTGTGGAAGTTTCGGGCGCGCACAGTAACGGGCCGGCCCGTTACTGTAGCAGCCCGAAAACTTTCGGGCGCCCGAAAGTTGGGCCCGAAAGTGAATGACTTGGCTTTTTGGGCTGCTTTTCGGGGAGAGGCTATAAATAGGCTCTTTGGACCCTGATTTTGGAGCCTTTTTCGTGGGATTTAGCTCTTGAGCCTTTTACAAAAGTTCTTCCTCTCCCTCTTGTGCATCTTCCGGTGAAGTTTCAGATTTTCTGGAAGCCGCGACGACAGCGTTTTCTGCATCGTAGTGCGGAGCGGCGAATTTTTGTTGGAGGCCCTTTATCGCCGCATTTCGGTCTAAAAATTCCACAGAGCTACCCCGACAGTCTTTTTCGGCGATTTTTGCGGCGTTGGATTCACGAGAGGTATATCTTCGACTTCCGAGTTGAGTGTTTTGTCTATATTTGGGTTTTTGGCACGGTTTTCGAGGCATTACTGAGCCACTATTTTGCTGTGAGATTCCTGGACAGCACCCACTTTGCGGATTTTTATCTCATCATCCGGACATCGGATTCAGACGATTCAAGAGCCTATCGACATCTACACTTCGCGAGGATCGTCGTGATATTTTTATTGGAATTTATTGAGGATTATTTTCAGGTGAAATTTTCGTGTGAACAGGAACTATGCTTGCAGATTTTGGAATAGTGTTTGTTGTGTGTGAATTGTGTGTAATTGAGAAGTGTTGTTGTACCCAGGACTTTGTAAGCACCGCTTTTGTGCTCTTTGCTTCGTGGACTTGGAGATTTATCTGTTTCTGGGCCTGTTATCTGTACCATCCCGAACAGTTAGCGCGTTCAGGTGGGTGATCCTGCTTTCAAAATCTATGGACTGTACTCTAATTCTACTATTATAGTAGCATGCATGTTAATTTATGACCCCAATATTATGTGAGAACTGTATGTTAGTACCCACAGTTGATAGCTGTTAAATCTGATGACCTCATTGAACCACTTGCAGTATTTGAACTCTTACAACATGAAAACTCAACTTAGCTTAATTGTTAATTAATTAATTATTCGTGCACTGTTAAACTACAGTAAATATGAACATGTATGCAGATTTGTTCATCACCTTAGCTTCCCCACAGTAGTTGTACTCTCGTCATTCTGGACTTATACTCTCGTCATTCTGGACATAGTGTTTCTCCCCGAGTCGTGGGTTGGGAGGTTTATTAGCTGGGGATTGCATTTGCACTCGCGTCTGGGGACCGAGTGGCGTCTGTAGCAGTCTATAGACCAGTTTGCATTATGATAGTGATAGTGATAGTGATAGTGGATCTGGGATCTTTGGGACGTGGTCATAATGACAGTGTGGATTTTTTTAGCCAGTGAGTGAGACAGTGATTGGATCATAGCCTGCATGTGCCACATTTGTGCTCGACAGTATTGCTCAGTTATTTGGCTCGAGCGGGTCGCTCCCCTCGAGTGCCACTCCGGAGTAGGCGAGACCGGGTTGTAGTACCGGCGTGAGATTGAGCTATTTACCGGGTTGGTGTACCGGTTGTTGAGGATTGAGTTCTTCCGAGCAGATGCATCATATTTTCATCTGTCCCGCTTTTTGAGCATCTAGATAGGGGTGTAGTAGCTGTAGAGTTTATCTTCCAGTTCTTTTCTCTTCAGCACTGCTTTTACTTTCTTTTGCCCTTAGTAGACTTAGTGGGCAGGCCGTCAGGCTTGTTGGCGGCACCCACTGAGAACTACTGTGGGAGGTAGTTCTCACACCCGTCGTGGTGTCTTTTTTTCCAGGGACTTCAGCTCTAGTTCCTGCTGCACCAGTTGCTGATCCAGCTTCTCCAGACCGAGGTAAGGGAGTCGCGAGATAGATCCCTTCCCCCTTCCGCTTCAGTGTGTTATAGAGGTACCCTTATATTTTGGTTGTGTCGTGTTTGAGAGATTATGTAGTGAGGTATCGAGTTGTACTCTTTTGTTTATTGGAGAGACTTCTGTATTTCTGGTGAGGATACTTTGTATATATTATGAGAGACTGTTCTACTTTCTGTTCATAGTTACTTTTCTTTTACAGCTCTGATATCTGTTAGTATAGTTGTCCTATTCTTGCAGGTTAGACGCTACGTCTCTACGGGGCTTTCCGTAGGGGCGGCGGATCTGTTGGCGAGCCCGGGGTACAGTTCCGGCCCCGGGGTGTGACAGATTAGAGTGGTATCAGAGCCTAGGTTTTAGGTCATTGAGGACTTAGGAACCCTAGGCTTGTGGTTGGACCCTAGGATGACTCACGTGAGAGCCGTGATTTTAGCGGGAGTCCTGATTGGGTTTCTAACTCTTCCGAGCGGATCGGGATGAGTGATTGACATGTCTTCCTGCTGTGGCAACTATGTTGGCTGCAGACAACATAGTACTTCGGGAAGGGAGACATGCCTTTAGACTTCCGCTGGATTGGGTCGAGTGTTGTTTGGTGTTGTCTTGATGTTTGCTTGTTGATTGCAGGTAGGCACGATGCCTCCCCGACGCAGGATGCAGACGCGTTCTCAGCTTTCCTCCTCCCACGAGCCTGAGCATGAGGAGTCAGCACAGGGTCAGCAGGGTGAGATGCAGGAGATTCGGGCTCAGTTGGTTTAGTTGTCAGAGGCTGTCCGGCGCCAGGAGGAGACCATGGACCGGATGATGCGCGTGATGGAGCAGAGGGGGCAGTCAGTCATAGCTCCCCCTGAGAGTTTCTTCGCACCATCTTCGCCAGTTGTGGCACCCCCAGTTGTGCCAGCAGCACAGGCAGCCCCTACTGCACAGGGTACCAGTGGTCAGCCGTCCGGGACGGCAGGACAGTTGACACCTGCAGAGCAGCGTGAGATGGATGATATGTTGACGGGATTCCATCAGTCTGATCCATATTATTTTTCGGGACAGAGTTCGGGGCACGGAGAGGCGGTGATGGCCAAGGTGGCTCCTACTCCCGCAGGAATTTCGGGGGCGAAGCGGCTAGCTCAGGATGTCGGGGGACAGACGAGTCGTCAGGGACCTACGAGACCTCCACGATCCTATCCTCAGGGTCGTGGGTTTCGGAGGCGCCAGAGGTCAGGCGGGCCCCGGCAGCAGCCATGGTATCAGCAGCACCCGCAGCGACAGCAGTCTCAGCAGCAGTACCCCCGACAGCAGCAATTTCAGCACCAGCATCGGCATCAGCGACATGAGCAGTGTGTTATCTGTGGCGGCCCTCATCCACCGACGCAGTGTTACCAGAGACGGGGACGGTGTTTCTTATGTGGAGAGTTGGGACATATTCAAACATGTTGCCCCCGAGCCATTCTGTCAGTGCAACCCCTTGCTACAGCACCTCCCTTGCCAGTTCAGGAAGCAGAAGCCCCTCCTTCAGGGCACCATCAGACAGAGTGGGGTACGACGTCGGGACAGACGGGACGACGGTCTTCAGCGCCTAGTGGACGAGATTACGCAGCCATGGTGGAGAGCACCTCGGCAGCAGATCCTATCGCCGCAGGTATGGCCTTATTTTCAGTCAATTGAGTGAGCTTTTCGGGACCACGGCATCCTTTTGCATGATATTAGAGCATTTGCATCTCTCCATGATTAAGGGATAGGAATTTTGTAACATGCATGAGCGATTGGATTCTTCCCTGTATCCTCAAGCAGAGGTGAATTTTGGGGCGTGATCAGAACAGCTGAAATTTTGGGCGGTACGCCGACTGTTGAGACGATTCAGTTACAGCTCCATGTTTTAGATCGAGCACTTCGGATGGACCAGTTGGTGCGGTATCGTGCAACATTTGTTTGCTAATGGAGAACAGTGGCCTTTCCGCGAGTTGGACGACAGGAGATCATTTCCACTGGTTACCGAGGCATCCTTCCTGCAGCAGTGGCTTCAGCGGCTTTGGGTTAGGTGCGATTTGTCGAGCGTAGGTGACGCCTAGGACTAGAGGGTTTGTCTCTAGGGGTCTTGGATAGAGTGGTGTTTCTTTTTAGGGGCACGGATAGACCGTAGCTTCCGTTTTGTTGCCACAGCAGGAACGGCATCAACACTCCTCTCCCTCTTTTCTCGCTCTTGTGCTGAAATTCACGAACAGGATGAAAGATACGAAAGACTACTCCAGAAATGGGGACGGGGCCCGAACCTGTTCTTGTTTGATTAGGGCAAGGGCACTGGTCTCTCGGAACTTTCGAACTTTTCGCTAATTTCAGTTGTTTTCTAAATTGGAGAGCTGAGGGTTGATGACCTTCCTACTGGTGGGGCCCTTTCTTTTTCTGATAAGTTTTGCGGCGTAATTCGAATAGTTTGTACGCGTAGAGTTGGCTGTTCTTCCTCGTCCCCGGTGTTTGGGAATTCCTGAGCTTTACCTAGCGGTTGGACTCGCTTTGGGGAGAGTTTGTGTTGTTAGAGGCTTACCTTTGGGCTTGGAGACTCCCTTTTGAGCCGTGTTTGTTTCGAGGACGAAACTTTCTTTTAGTGGGGGAGGATGTGAGGACCCGAATCTCCACTTTAGGGTTTACTGATGGTTTGGAGGCTTCAGGGAGTGCGTGTGTGCGTGTCGGGCCCCATATTTGAGTTTCTGGTGAATTTGGAGCTTGTTGTCTTTTCCGGGAGTCCATTTTGGGTGTGTGAGGTGTTTGCGTGCTTATTGGAGCCTAGAATGTGACCCGGAACAGAAATTGGATCAAGTTTACTTTTCCGGGAAATTTTGGGAAATTTTAGAAGTGGAATTTGGCCGAACGGACCTCGGATTTGGATTCAGCGCGCGAAAACGAGCGAAATGGACTATTTACTTGAATTTTTCGGAGCCCGGACGCAAAAATACGGAAATCGAGGCTCGGGTTACTGTTCCGGCACTGGCCCACGGCTCATGAAACCTCAAAATAAACAAACCACCACGTCAACATGACATGGCACAAATATCACTATCAAAATACCCCCTATCTCTAACAACCAACAACACAACCGAAGGGTCAACTCAGATCGACAATATGGTTCCTCCGACAAGTAGACTAACCCAAACCTACTATAAAAATAACATATATTCTGACACACATGCAATCCGAAATTCCTCGTACGTCCTCACTAAAACACAAGACACTCTAGACCACTAATAAGGGTACCCTAATGACAGATAAACCCAACATGCTATAAAAGCGCCTATTCCGAAATTCGTGCACCTAAAAGATCCCTAAATGCCCATTAACAATAAAAATAATCATAATCCTAAACCCGGGATCCCAAACAGTCCAAGAGTAGATAAAACATGCAATTTCTACAACTAAAAGTGATAAAAAAAAAGCAGGCAAAATCCCTATATCTAGCATGCAGACATAAAAGATACTTTGCCATTTTTGGCGGACATAGAATCCACCTGAAAAGCAACTCCTGGCAGAACTCGGTCGGCAGAAGAATTGAACGCCCAACGGTGATCACCACACGTGAACGGCAAAACCCGAAAATCCCGGCGGCACACCGCACAGCTAAACAGCACAGAAACTTGGCCATAACAGTTAAAAAGGGTACATGGTTCACAAATCCAAGACTCTAACGGGCTTACTCAAAAAACAAACCAAAAATTGTACCAAAAAACACAACAAAAACCAATAAAAAAAAGAGATAAACTTACCCTGACATCTACGTGACGTCGAAACTCGCGCGCGTGTCCGTTCGGCTACTCGGAAAGCTCCGCGTGCGCTCAACGACACTTCCCACGTGTTCACGGCTCTTCTCTTTCTCTCCCTTACTCTCTGTTTCTCAATCTAGCCCCCTCAAACATGAACAGAGAAGAAAAAATGAGAAATAGGGGAGGTTTCTGGCCTTTTATAGCCCAAAAACCTAAGATTCGGGTGCCCAAAATCATCATTCGGGTGCCCTAAAACACCCATTTTGGGTTGCCCAATGCGGAAAAAGAAGACCGGAATGTTACGGGCCTCTACAATGCGCGCCTTGGGCGCCCGCTCATGCGCCCACAGTGAATCCGGGGTCACCACGTGTCCCGCCAACGCTCGTCAACGCGCGTCTTGTCACGTCGCGTCGCCAACCAAGTAGCGCCACGTGGCTCCCCCACGCCCGCATGCAAGCTGCCCGGGTCAACGTTGTCACGCCCCAGCGTCGAAACTGCGACCCGGCTCGCTAACAGATCCGCCACCTATACGGAAAACCCTGCATAGGAGAAGCGTCTACCCTGCAAGTTAGATCTATAGCTAAACATATATCAGAGCTGAATAAGAATAAGTAGCTACAGGATCATAAACTGAACATCTGAAATACATAATCCAAAATACATAGTGTGAGGACCCGAATCTCCACTTTAGGGTTTACTGATGGTTTGGAGGCTTCAGGGAGTGCGTGTGTGCGTGTCGGGCCCCAGATTTGAGTTTCTGGTGAATTTGGAGCTTGTTGTCTCTTCCGGGAGTCCATTTTGGGTGTGTGAGGTGTTTGCGCGCTTATTGGAGCCTAGAATGTGACCCGGAACAGAAATTGGATCAAATTTACTTTTCCGGGAAATTTTGGGAAATTTTAGAAGTGGAATTTGGCCGAACGGACCTCGGATTTGGATTCAGCGTGCGAAAACGAGCGAAATGGACTATTTACTTGAATTTTTCAGAGCCGGACGCGAAAACACGGAAATCGAGGCTCGGGTTACTGTTCCGGCCGCCGGAGAGCCGCCGGCGGCAGCCGGCGGGCGGCGGAGCGAGGCAGCGCGGCCTCGGGCAGGCGGCGGAGCGGCGCGAGCAGGCGGCGAGCGGCGCGGGCAGGCGCGCGGGCGCGCGGGCAGGTGCGCGGTCCACCGCGGAAGCGTGCACCGTACGGAGGTGACACGTGGCATCTTGTGAGTGGCGGGCGTAGCAGGCGCGGTCCACGGTTTTTCGGCGCGGGTGCACGGTGAACCGAGGGACACGTGGCGTTGTGTGGTTGGCGGGCTCTGGTGCACTCGGTCCACACGGGTGAGGCGGTTGCCTCGGGGCGCGTGCCCGACCCGGAGCCGGCGGCGGCGCGGCCGCGCACGTCGCGCGACGTGCGGTCTGACCGACGACGTGGGGGCGCCACGTGGCGCCCCGTGGTTGGTCCGGCGCAGGGGTGCACGTCGCCTGGTCGGGACACGTGGCATCACGGGATTCGTCGCGGAGCGTGCGCCGGGTGCGGGGAGCAGGCCTGGGACACGTGGCGGCTTGTGGAGGTTTCGGGCGCGCACAGTAACGGGCCGGCCCGTTACTGTAGCAGCCCGAAAACTTTCGGGCGCCCGAAAGTTGGGCCCGAAAGTGAATGACTTGGCTTTTTGGGCTGCTTTTCGGGGAGAGGCTATAAATAGGCTCTTTGGACCCTGATTTTGGAGCCTTTTTCGTGGGATTTAGCTCTTGAGCCTTTTAAAAAAGTTCTTCCTCTCCCTCTTGTGCATCTTCTGGTGAAGTTTCAGATTTTCTGGAAGCCGCGACGACAGCGTTTTCTGCATCGTAGTGCGGAGCGGCGAATTTTTGTTGGAGGCCCGTTATCGCCACATTTCGGTCTAAAAATTCCACAGAGCTACCCCGACAGTCTTTTTCGGCGATTTTTGCGGCGTTGGATTCACGAGAGGTATATCTTCGACTTCCGTGTTGAGTGTTTTGTCTAGATTTGGGTTTTAGGCACGGTTTTCGAGGCATTACTGAGCCACTATTTTGCTGTGAGATTCCTGGACAGCACCCACTTTGCGGATTTTTATCTCATCATCCGGACATCGGATTCAGACGATTCAAGAGCCTATCGACATCCACACTTCGCGAGGATCGTCGTGATATTTTTATTGGAATTTATTGAGGATTATTTTCAGGTGAAATTTTCGTGTGAACAGGAACTATGCTTGCAGATTTTGGAATAGTGTTTGTTGTGTGTGAATTGTGTGTAATTGAGAAGTGTTGTTGTACCCAGGACTTTGTAAGCACCGCTTTTGTGCTCTTTGCTTCGTGGACTTGGAGATTTATCGGTTTCTGGGCCTGTTATCTGTACCGTCCCGGACAGTTAGCGCGTTCAGGTGGGTGATCCTGCTTTCAAAATCTATGGACTGCACTCTAATTCTACTATTGTAGTAGCATGCATGTTAATTTATGACCCCAATATTATGTGAGAACTGTATGTTAGTACCCACAGTTGATAGCTGTTAAATCTGATGACCTCATTGAACCACTTGCAGTATTTGAACTCTTACAACATGAAAACTCAACTTAGCTTAATTGTTAATTAATTAATTATTCGTGCACTGTTAGACTACAGTAAATATGAACATGTATGCAGATTTGTTCATCACCTTAGCTTCCCCACAGTAGTTGTACTCTCGTCATTCTGGACTTATACTCTCGTCATTCTGGACATAGTGTTTCTCCCCGAGTCGTGGGTTGGGAGGTTTATTAGCTGGGGATTGCATTTGCACTCGCGTCTGGGGACCGAGTGGCGTCTGTAGCAGTCTATAGACCAGTTTGCATTATGATAGTGATAGTGATAGTGATAGTGGATCTGGGATCTTTGGGACGTGGTCATAATGACAGTGTGGATTTTTTTAGCCAGTGAGTGAGACAGTGATTGGATCATAGCCTGCATGTGCCACATTTGTGCTCGACAGTGTTGCTCAGTTATTTGGCTCGAGCGGGTCGCTCCCCTCGAGTGCCACTCCGGAGTAGGCGAGACCGGGTTGTAGTACCGGCGTGAGATTGAGCTATTTACCGGGTTGGTGTACCGGTTGTTGAGGATTGAGTTCTTCCGAGCAGATGCATCATATTTTCATCTGTCCCGCTTTTTGAGCATCTAGATAGGGGTGTAGTAGCTGTAGAGTTTATCTTCCAGTTCTTTTCTCTTCAGCACTGCTTTTACTTTCTTTTGCCCTTAGTAGACTTAGTGGGCAGGCCGTCGGGCTTGTTGGCGGCACCCACTGAGAACTACTGTGGGAGGTAGTTCTCACACCCGTCGTGGTGTCTTTTTCCCCAGGGACTTCAGCTCCAGTTCCTGCTGCACCAGTTGCTGATCCAGCTTCTCCAGACCGAGGTAAGGGAGTCGCGAGATAGATCCCTTCCCCCTTCCGCTTCAGTGCGTTATAGAGGTACCATTATATTTTGGTTGTGTCGTGTTTGAGAGATTATGTAGTGAGGTATCGAGTTGTACTCTTTTGTTTATTGGAGAGACTTCTGTATTTCTGGTGAGGATACTTTGTATATATTATGAAAGACTGTTCTACTTTCTGTTCATAGTTACTTTTCTTTTACAGCTCTGATATCTGTTAGTATAGTTGTCCTATTCTTGCAGGTTAGACGCTACGTCTCTACGGGGCTTTCCGTAGGGGCGGCGGATCTGTTGGCGAGCCCGGGGTACAGTTCCGGCCCCGGGGCGTGACACATAGTCATCTCCCACTATGAATATGATACAATAAATCTCTCAGACTGTCCAGCATAAAATAAAATCTCATATACAGGGTACATCTACCTCTGACTCTCAAATAAGCTGGTAAGGAACTAATTAGCCACGCCCTTACCTCGATCTGCTGCCTCCGCTCGAACTGAAGCCGGAACAGCTACCACAGAAATACCTGTCACCACAGCGGGTGTGAGAACTACACCGTCACGTAGTTCTCAGTGGGTACCGTCTCCAACTCTACGGTCTGCCCACTAAGTCTACTAGAGGTATAAGATAATAGGGAATGCTGTAAATAAGAATAGCTCAGCTGGAAAGAAATCTACAGCTAACATGCCCCTAGCTACCATACTCAAAGGAATAACACTCAACTATGAACATGCTATACATCCACTCGCTCACGAGGTTCTCACATCAACCCAATCTCTCTGACTGCCAAATCTGGTCCAGTCCAGCCTGCGCCCCCTAGTGTATCAACTAGGCCCCCTAGTGTACCAACTAGGGTGTCCAATCGGACTATCACAATATCACGCAAAGCAGCCTCATCAGGCGCAACATCATCATCGCATCCGGAGCGGCTCTCGAGGGGAGCGACCCCACCGAGGAATAAGCATATCTCATCTGGCTCAATAAACGGCATCTGCAGGCTATAATCCAAATCTACGATCAATCAGATCGACAATGTCCAGCTCACAACACTAACTCACTGACTGGAGATACTCAATAATTGGGATCACCGTCAACCCAAACGGCTCCTAGAATAAGAATCCACTCAATCCAATCAAAGAAACTGGCTGGAGATACTCAACAGCCGGGATCACGGTCAACCCAAACGGTTCCCAACACAGGAATCCTACTCGATCCACTATAGCTCACTGGCTGGAGATACTCCATAGCCATACCAATGAAAGATTCTAGAACCTCGAAAGACTAATACCTACAACCCCAATCAAACAAGAACAGGCTATAGGTATAGCCCTCCGTTGTTCTCGACCCGAAGAAGAAACAACCCTTGGAACCCAGATCACTCAACCCTCATGGGTGAGTAGCTTTGTAAGAAATGGTGATCTTTATTGTTAAATACTGTTTCCACTCAAACCCTCTCGGGGTGAGGATAAAATAGCTCACTTTTTTAGAAAATCATCTTGATATGAGAAAACCACTTTTACAAATTTTAGTTCTTATGAAAATCAGTTAAAAGCAAGTTTATTTTTTCGAACTCCGAAGGGCTAGTGCCTTCGTCTTAATCAAATGAGAACAGACTCTGGCGACCCCTAAAAATTTGGAAGAAAAAATATCAGTTTACTAAAATCATGAGTGTCCAAAAACATTCTGGGTTCAAGGTCTTGACATCACAAGCACACCACGGCCACAGCCTCGGTGGCGTCAACAAATCGAAAAGTTCCCGACTACACGGGACCACCGTTCCCTCGAACGGCTCCCAAAACTAGCACAACACTGGCCACAGCTACCAGACTCCACTCGGCCCCCAGGTGTCACGCCCCGGGGTCGAAACTGCGACCCGGGCTCGCCAACAAATCCGCCGTCTGTACGAAAACTGCCGCACAGACGAAGCGTCTAACCTGCAAAAGAGATCTATACTATACAAGTATCAGAGCTAAGATAGAACTAATAGCTACAGAAAGTACAACACTGAACATCTGAATAAATAAAAACCCTCAATACAAGTCTCTCAACTATAAAAAGTAAATGAAAGCCTCACTGATCTCTCAGAATGTCCAATACAAAAGTGGAAACATAAAAATACCGGGTACATCTACCTCTGACTCTTAATGCTGGTAAGGAACTAATCGGCCACGTCCTCACCTCGATCAGCTGTCTCCGCATGAGCTAAGCCGGAACAGCAACCTCGGTAAACCTGTCACCGCAGCAGGTGTGAGATCTACTGCAGAAGGTAGATCCCAGTGGGTACCATCACCAATATCCACGTTATGCCCACTAAGTCTACTAGAGGCAAACAGATAGGTATGCAGATAGATAGATAATGGGTAAGCTAGCTGAAAGAAAACTACAGCTAAAAAATATCTCAATCATAAAGCTCAAGAAAACTCTACCAATCACATGATATGCATACACTCTCTACTGCTAAGATGCCTCAGTATCAATGCTCAAAGGAAAGAAACCCATCTAAGAACATCATATGTAACCACCCGCTCATATCACCCAATCTGAAAGACTGCCAAAACTGGCTCAGTCCAGCCTGCGCCTGTCGTCTAGGAACGCACCTACCCACTACCACGCATCCACAAGAGGACGGGATTTACGTGGGGCATCCTAAATTGACTATCTCAATCTCGCACAAAGTGACCCCATGGTAACTCGGCCAGGGGCATCAAGCGACCACTAGTATATGAACTAGGCGCATCATCATCTCATCATCAACACGCACCCGGGGCGTAACTCGAGGGGAGCGACCCCAGCGAGCTCAAGTATCTCATCTGTCTCAACTGTCTCAATAAGCGGCACATGCAGGCTATGGTCTACGATCAAACAGATCGGCAACTTGATGCTCAAAAGCACAACTCAGTCGGAACAGGACTCCACGGCTCAACATGGAAAGCCCAAATCCTCACATAATCTATCGGAGAACCCTCTACGACTCAATCTGATAATGCACAACCCATGGCTAAGTCGGGAAACCTCCACGACTCGATCTGCCAGAACCCCAAAACTCTCATAACTAAGTCGGAGAACCACCTCCACTATCAGATCAGAGATACATAACTCATGATCTAGAAATAATCTCCTCAACCTAACAAGGGAGCTCAAATTCCACCTGACACTAGGACTCATCCCAAAACTCAAAAAGGGATCACTCGGCCCCCAGGCACGAGGTCTGATGCACCCTGAACCAATGCTATACCTCTGGCAAACTTATGTTTTAAAAACCACCTTTAAAAATGCAGATTTTTTCTTAAAACGGCTTTCTCGATTTTTAAAACGATCAGGGTACAAAAATGATGCCAACAGAACATGCAGTCTAGTGTCCTATAGTATCAGGAGTCTACTAAAAATAATCCGGGGTTCCAATAAATTTTACAGAAAATTTCAGGCAACTATCAGATTTAAAAACAGTGAATAAAATAGCATAAAAATATGATCAAATTGCATTCAGGAGCATTAAAGGGCATTCTACATATTTTGGAGAAAATTCAACCCACCTGGAACGCTTTCCGCAGGCAATTGCTGAAGTCGGTGAAGCGCCGAATCCTCAAACTGATGAAACCTCGAAAATCGTGCCGCGCGCGCTGCCGCGAACCACGGTAAAATCCTCGGATGCTCATTTAAAATTCTTGAGTCCTCTACCAAAAATCCGGCACACTCCGATCACGCACCAGCCAACACACAGCACAAACAAAGGCTCAAGCACACTTAAAGCTCAAATTGCACATTAAAAATAATGTTTACATAAGCTCGACCTCTTAAACAGCCCACTGTACACTCCAAGATCTCACAACCAATTCTAAGCTCACAGCACATAATTTTGTAAGCTCCAACATCACTGTCACAGCCACCCCCAAGGCACAAAAGCTCCCAAAACAACTTACATAATCCACTGACATCCTACAAGCTCCCTTAATACACATCACATACATCCCACACACAACTCTGAAGCTCCAAAAACCCAACAGTACGCTCTAATTACATCCTTTAATACATTAAAAAAGAAATCTCAGCACCCCTCTGAGCCCGCAGCAACAAACGGCAGAAATCCGAGCCGCCAAGTGGCACCAACTGCACCACCACAAACAAGAAAGAAAAAAGGAAACCAAAGTCAGTAAAAAAAATAGGTCAATACACGCGATTGCCGGTGAAAACCAGTCCCAATCGCGAAAACCCCACGCGCCGACGCGAGTCGCAAGCCGCAGCCAACCCATCATCACATTGCGCGGTTGCTGCCCGCGCCGCTGGCGGGTCAGCCGCGCGGCGCCCAAGCCTGCCGCTGCCGCTGCGCTGCTGCTGCTGCCGCTGCTTCCGCGAGGCGCCAGGGCCTGCCGCGCGGCGCCCTGGCCCGCAGCGCGCGCCCGCCGCGCGCTGCCTGCGCTGTGCGCCCACCTGCGCAGTGCCAGCATGCGCGCTGCGCGGCTGCCCTGATGCGGCACCCAAAACATCACTCCGCTCATCGCAGATCCTCCACCATGCACAAGCAGTCCAAACGCACAACCTTCAACCAACAACACCAAGCACAAACTCCAAAACCACCATTAAAGAACAAATACCAAGCTTCAAGAAAAAAAACTGCACATACCTTGATTGCGCTCGACGCGCGCACGCTCCGCTCGGCTCCACACGGCCTTTAGCATAAGGTCTACGCCAACCCCACTCTCCAATCCTTCAATTAGCTCCCCTCAAAACTGCTTCTTCTTCTCTTTCTTCTTCTTCCTTTCTTTCCTCTGCTTCTCTCTTTTTCCTCTGTTTCCTATTGAAGAAGATGGTGATGATGTGGCGCATTAATTAGCAGCAGGCTAATTAAGAGGCGGTTGGCAGACATTAATTAGGGAAAAAGACCATAATACCCTCTCAACCAAAATATCTGAACCCACTAGAACCACATTCACTAATTCCACACTCCTCTTTACACTAATCCTTCACTGGCCAAAATTTCAAAATTAATTAAATTAATTAAATAATCCCTCAAATGCCCCCGCCAACTCACTTTTTTGCCCTCGGGGCCTCCGCACGGGTCCGAAACCTCCCAAACTCCGCAGTAATCTGAAAATACACATGTCCACAGCTTTTTCCCCCTCAAAAAGCTCAACTGTGGAGTCGGTATGCTCAATCAAAAAACCGGCTCCAAAATTGCCAGTTCCAACTCACTTTTTGCCTTCGGGCCCTCCACGTCAGTCCGGAACCTCCCGAACTCCGCTGTAAACATAAAATACACCTATTCCAAGTATTTCCAAAGTTTTTGCACACTATTGTTGAGTTGGTGCTTTCCCAAAACCAGTCCTCTATCGGCGCACAATGCCCGGAACTCCGAATCAAGCTGGGGCTTCCGCGTAAATCCGAATCAACCCGAACTCATTAGAAGACACATATGGAACACGCCCGAGGCAATTTCCTCCGCACCACGCCACCTTGCGAGGTCGGTGCGCCATCCGAAATCCCGGTATTCTACACCGGGCACGAGTGCGACATGCATCCCACACTATCCCGACTACTCGGCCCACTACCCGGGAGAGGAAAAGCTCTATGTCGAGGAAAAAGAATGCGAGAAATGGAAACTAGAACATACAAGACTCTAGCCTCAAAAGAGTTTTCTAGCAGTCTAGTTAAATACATACAATCATATTTTGGTGCTAGTCAAATCTCATAACTCATCATGCTACAACAATAATAGCACCTATTCTAGTATGCGGAAATGCTACAATACTAGAATTAGGGGAAAGTCCACATACTTGGAGGAAAATCCAACCCACCTGGATGCGCGCGCCGGTCCAGAGTCCAAAAGAGCTGAAATTTAAAGTGCATGATCCTCAGGTTCCCACGATTCCAACGCACCAAAAATCACTCTAAAATTCCTCCCGGTCACCGAGATATGAGCCAAACACTGCGGTAAGATCAAATCACTCAAAACAGTAATTCTCTTGCACATCTGTTCACAAAACAGGAAATTACCTCTTGCGAGATGTCCTCCAAAAATTCCAACAAAAATATGGTTGCGATCCTCGCGAAGTGTAGATAAAAATTGAGTCCTTAAACTCCCAGTTCCGGCAACCATAGCCCGAGAAATTGCAAGATTACTCCTCCGCTGTTCAGAAAAAAGTGTTGCAGAAAAGGGGGTCTAAAGATACTGCACGAACTCCCATAAAAACTCGAAACGGAGCAGAGCAATACATATCAAAATAGAAGGTCTACCTGTCACGGAAACGCTATCGCAAAATCGACGAAAAAGTCCAAGAACTCAGCTCAGGAGAGCCTACGGACGAAGAGTCGACAGAAACGATCGGTATCGAAATAGTGTTGAAGCTCGCGAGATCGGGGAGAAAAAATATCAAATGATCTCCAAAATTTCCCCACCCCAAAAAGTGTAGAAAACTTAAGGTAGAAGCTCTTTGTCGAAAATGGCTTGAAAATCGGATCTAAAAAGCCTTCAAACGGAATCCACAATGGCCTATTTATAATAAAAAATCCAAATAGTGGGTTGTCAGATTCGGGCCCAACTTTCGGGCGCCCAAAAATCACTGTAGCCGCCCGAATCAACCAGATCACGCCACGTGTAGCTCCCGAATCAACCAGATCATGCCAAGTGTACCCCGCCGCCCTGTGCTCCGTGCGCCTGGCGCACGTGGGCGGCTTGCGCTTGCCAACCACGTGCTGCCACGTGTCCTACGTGGTTCATGCGGCGCACGCTCCCGGCCTACGCGCCGGGTCTTCCGGATCTTGTCGACCAATCACACGCCGCCATGTGTCACAGCCGCGCCGTCCAACCAATAGGATGCTGCCACGTTGTATCTCCAACTCTCCGTGCTCCCGGTGCACGCGCCTGCCCGTGGACCAGCCGCCCGCACGCCACGCTCGCCTGCGCTGCCCACGCGCCACGCCTACCCGCGCTGCCCGCGCCTGCCCGCAGCCGTGCCCGTGCCTGCGCCACCGCACTCCGCCGCCTGCCCGTCGCCGCCGGCGATGCTCCGGCTGTCAAAACAGTAAAATGTGCCTCGAAATTCGTGTTTTGGCATCCGGGCTCCGAAAAATACAAATAAATAGTCTATTTTCATTGTTTTCGTGCGCTGAGTCCAAATCCGATCTCTGATTTGCCAAATTTCTCTTCCAAAATTTGTCAAAAATCCTTGAACAAGCAAACTTGATCCGTTTTTCGTGTCAGGTCCAAATATGGCGTTCGATTTGCGCACAACTAGCTCCATCACGTAACATAGGCCTCCATAAGCCACTAATCACTCCACAAAACCTCCGCGAAGTTTTGGATCATCACAAACATCACGTGCGAGCTTCCCCGTGCGCGCCTTAGGAGTCGCGCATCCTCGGGAGCCGCACTACCACCTTTCTCTCCAAAAGCCTTCCAAAACTCACCCCGGACTCCGTTTTTCATGCCGATTCCAAAAACATTCCCAGCTCGATCCGGTAATCCCTCATTGTGTGAAAAGATTGATCTGACTGCGACTTTGCAATTTGCAAAAAGTCCAGTACCTACAAAGAGTTTTGTGCCCGAAACTCAAACAACACTCACAGCTCACTGTTAGGGACTTAGAAAATTTTAGTCTAAGTTCCTAGCCTAAACCAAACTAGGCTTGTCAAGGAGGCACAACTTCAACATCATTTGTGGGAATGAAAAGAGACTTGCAACCTCCTTCATCAATGCCATCAATGACAAGGGATGCCAAGAGTCACGAATAACCCACAAAGATATAGTGGGCTTAGTGGCAATTTAATGTAGACATTAGTGGGTGTCTTTAAGTGTAGGCTTAGTGAGTGAGTTCTGTACATGAGCCTATAAATAGTGGGATTGGCTAAGACCAAATAACAAGATAGAGTTGTATCTTGTAGTTGCTATTTTCTAAGTAAAGAGAGTACATAGTTTTTCTGCGGAATCTCTACTCTTTTCTCTTTTCTCTGTTTTTGCACTTAGTCGTAGGGCGCGAAGGTCCCGGCTAGCAAATGGAGAGCAAGGCTTGCCCTCTTCGAGCAGGAAGGCGGCCGCACGAGGTTTTGCTAAGCAAAAATCTTAAGACTGTGATAGTTGGTATCAGAGCCGATTCGAGCTAGGAACCATGTCAACATCAGATACGAGCATCACCGATGTTGCAGCTAAACCTCCAAAGCAGTCCAGGCGAGGCAGGAGCAAAGAGCCGTGGGCCATCACGAAGGAGACCGCTCCTTTGGAGGACCGCCTCACGTTGTTGGAGGATGTCATGGCAAAAATAAGTGAACGATATTCTGATTTGGCTGAAACTTTTGGAATATTTGTTGATGGCATTCGTAGCATGGTGGAAAGTGTTACTACTTCAATGACAACCTTTCGCACCGAACTTCAAAAGCTTTAGGAGACCATTACTCGTCGAGACGAGGAGCGAACGACCCTGATCGTGGATCTTGTTGCCCGGGTCGATAAGGTCGAGGACCTCAAGTCATGGGTGACGATCCTTGAGAAAGCGGTGGGGCATGATCTTGAACCTCACAAGGAGTATGCTTCAAAGGTACGTGTCCCCGAGCCTCAATCTTTTAGGTGAATGCGTGATGAAAAAGAAATCGACAACTTCCTGTGGCACATGGAGCGCTACATCAAGGCACTGCGACTAGACAAGGAGGAGGAAAAAGTTTAAGCCGCATCCATGTACCTCACTAACAATGCGATGTTGTGGTGGCGTCGGCGATCTGCAGAGGCCAAGAAGAGCCAATGCGAATTGAAGACTTGGGAGGACTTTGTGCGCGAGTTTAGGGCGCAGTTCTATCCCGAGCACGTCGAATATCTTGCAAGAAGCCAACTTCGATGGCTCAAGCCAACTTCGATGGCTCAAGCATACCAGGACGCTCAAAGAGTATGTCAAGGAGTACTCCAAGTTGATGTTGTCCATCACCACCATAGCGGAAGAAGATTGTCTATTCTTCTTTCTTGACGGATTCCAACCATGGGCGAACAAAGAACTTGTGGGGCGTTACATGCAAGACGTGGGCTCTGCAATCGCCTTAGCGGAGAAGCTGCCTAAGTATGAGAAGGCGGATCCATCTCACGGCAAGACACCCAAAGCGAGCAAGGCTAAGGGTGGGGGAGAATGTCGCGACCCAAAGGAGCGTAGGGGCCGCGACAAGGGACCTACGACGCCATCCAAAAAACTGATGTGCTACGTTTATGGCGAGAACCATTCGGCGAGAGATTGTCTAAAGAAAAAAAAGGTAAATGTCATCCAAACTGAGCAGAGTGAGGGTAGCACCAAACCAACGACGATGGGCGCTCTTAGGCTCATCAATGCGGTTCAGGGGTTGGCAAGCAGCATCAAATCCCTCAACAAGGGACTCCTGTACATTGATGTGGTCCTCAACGGCAGGGCCACACGAGTGCTAGTCGACACGGAAGCCACTCATAACTTTGTCGCGGAGGTGGAGGCCAAGCGATTAGGCCTTTCCTTCGAGAAGGACATAAGTAGGATCAAGACTGTCAACTTGCAGGCACAACCTGTGGTAGGGATGGCTAAAGGCATGGCAATTGCAGTGGGATCTTGGAAGAGGACTGCAAACTTCACCGTCACACTCATCGATGACTTCCAAGTCACACTGGGTATGGACCTCTTGGCTTCGTCAAAGGCGGTCCCGATGCCACACCTTGGGGCATTAAGAATCATGGAGGAGACAACTCGTGCATGGTCCTAGCGAGTCAAGAGAAAAAAGTAAACACCCAGACCCTCTCTGCTTTGCAGTTGCGAGGGGGTGTGAACCATGGTGAGATAACTTACCTTGCGGTGAACCGCGAGGTGAGCGACGAGGGCCTTGAGGACGAGGGCCTTTCGATAGAGATTGCTGCAGTTTTGGCATAATTTCAGGATGTTATGCCCAAGGAGTTGCCAAAGCAACTTCCACCTAGGCAAGAGGTGGATCATGCTATCGAGCTCGAGCCAAGAGCCAAACTGCAAGCAAAAGCGCCATACCGAATGGCCACGCCAAAGCTCAAGGAGTTGCAAAAGCAATTGAAGGAACTCCTCCATGCAGGCTTTGTTCGACCGTCAAAGGCACCATATGGAGCACCATTTTTGTTCTAGTGGAAGAGCGATGAAAGCTTGCGGCTTTGTATAGACTACACAGCGCTCAACAAAGTAATTATTAAAAATAAATACCCTATCCCTTTGGTTGCAGATCTCTTTGATCAGTTGGGCAGAGTGAAATTCTTTACCAAACTTGACCTTCGCTCCGGGTACTACCAAGTGCGGATTGCGGAAGGAGACAAGGAAAAGACCACGTGCGTGATAAGATACGAGTCCTATGAGTTCCTTGTCATGCCGTTCGGCCTAACGAATGCGCAAACGACCTTCTACACCCTCATGAACAAACTGTTCCATCCTATCTCGATCGCTTTGTGGTCGTGTACCTCGACGACATCGTGATACACAGCAACACCTCAGAGGAGCACATCGAATACTTACGAATCGTCTTCCAAGTGTTGTGGGAGAACTAGTTGTTCGTCAACAAGGAGAAATGCAGCTTCGCGAAGGAAGAGTGTGGTGTCCTAGTTTTTTTCCGTACGACCTGTCTGGGTGGTTGGCGGTGAGAAAACACCTATTATTGGTGTATCGAGCCCGTTGTGCATCAAACGGATGCCAAAAATGGACTCAGCGCATGGAAATGTTGAAAATCGGCTATTTTCGGGCGAAACGGGCCTAACGGGCCGATTTTTCGGGTGGACCGGTCCACGGCCCACTTGGCGTGCATCGGGACCAGCGAAGACGGCAGAGTGCCACGTGTTGTGCGCCGATTGGCCGATCAATGCACGCGCGACAGCGCGCGTTCCGTGCCGGGCGCGATGCACGGTGGACCGCGCCAGGCCACGTGTCGCCCGCTCATTGGCGGGTGCAATGTCCCGGGCGGCCCGCCGTGAACCGCGGCCCACGGTTCTCGCCGTGGACCGCGCAGCCACGAGGCGCGCCCCGATTGGCGGGCGCGCGCGTGCCAGGCGCACAGGACGCGGAAGGGACACGCGTCAGCCCCTGGTTGAATCGGGCGTTGATCGCGGGCCGGGCCGGGGGCGTGTTCAGGCACTGTAGCCGCCCGAAACCCCCCGGGCGCCCGAAAATTGGGCCCAAAAGCCCAATAAAGGGGATTTTCAGGTTTTTTCGTGTGGGCCTATAAATAGGCCATCCTCTTGGGCCTTAATCAAAGTTGTTCTTCATCTTGTGCTGCATCTTGCGAAGGAGTTTCGGAATTTTTGGAAGGCGCGGCATCGACGACTTCGGCATTTTAGCGTAGTGCGACGTTCTTTCTTCGGCGGCCCATTTCCATCGCGTTTCAGTCCACGAGGTCCACAGAGCTACTCCAAAGAAATTTTTGGACAATTTTCATGGCGTCGGTTTCACGAGAGGTACATCTACGTTTTTCGTGTTTTTCACTCCTCCCAGATTTGAGTTTTTTTTAGGGGTTCCTGGTACATCTTTAAGCCCCTATTTTGCTGGAGGTTTTCTTGGACAGCAGAGCCTTGTCGAATTTTTATCTCTATGGTTGAGTATCGGATTTCGACATGTGAGGACTCGATCGACATCTACACTTCGCGAGGATCACCGTCGTATTTTTATTAGAATTTTTGGAGATTATCTCGCAAGTGGTATTTAAGCATTTTCTGGACTGTTCGTACAGCAGCATGTGTTTGTGGGAGTTTTTGACTTATTGCAATATTTGGACCATATCTTTGTAACCAGAAGGAGTTTTTGGGTATTTTTGGGCCCGTTGGAATCATGGGAATCCGAGAATTATCCCCGTGCAGTTTCAGCCTTTTTGGACTTTAGATCGATTTGCATGGTATTTAAGCATTTTCTGGACTATCCGTACAGCAGCATGTGTTTGTGGGAGTTTTTGACTCATTGCAATATTTGGACCATATCTTTGTAACCAGGAGGAGTTTTTGGGTATTTTTGGGCCCGTTGGAATCATGGGAATCCGAGAATTATCCCCGTGCAGTTTTAGCCTTTTTGGACTTTGGATCGATTTGCACTTCCAGGTGGGTTGCTTCGTCTTCAAAACCGGTGGACGGTTCATTAACTCTATTTGATTATACTCATGCATGATTGCGAGATGTGGTTAGGATGCATGTTAGAAAAGGAGATGGTGATCCCTTTATGTTGTTATTATGATTGTATTTGATTATTGCTTCCTAATTATGTTAGTAAACTGCTATTGTTGGAACTTGACCTAGCACCCTGTCATATGATGCATGTCAACTAGACTAGTAGAAAACTCCAACATGGGCTAGTTATTTATGCTTTAGACACTCCCACACTTTTATCTATTCTTTCACCTGAACTTAGAGTTTCCTCGCCCGGGTAGTGGGCCGAGTGGTCGGGTTGTTGTGGGATGCATGTTGCACTTGCGCCTAGGGGCCGAGTGGAGTTTGGTTGTTTAGATCAGTATTTTATTCTGGGAGCCGTCTGAGTCGACGGTGGGTCCCGGCTGTGTGGTTTTCCAGCCTGTGAGTGAGAGATGGTATTGTTGGTTACTGTCGATCTTGTTGATAGTGGATTTGGACTATAGCCTGCATGAGCCGCATTGAGCTCGACAGAGATGCGCGGATACCTTTCTCGGTGGGATCGCGCCCCTCGAGTGCCGCTCCTGAGCTAGGCCCGTTACTTTGTTATCGCGACTTGTCGACGCAATCCCTCTGCCTGGGCCAGTTTTGGCAGTCACGGACGCCCTATATAAGTCCAGTCCTCCGTGGATGTAATGGCAGTAGGTAGGCGCAGGTTTGACTGGACCCCATGTGACAGTCAGTGTAGATTGGGTGATTGTATTTTGAGAGTTAGTAGATGCATCATGTTTCCATCTGTATCACTCCTTGAGCATTTAGATAGAGGCATAGTAGCTGTAGAGTTATTTTCCAGCCCTTTTCCTTTCAGTATTACATTTGTTACTTTATGCCTCTAGTAGACTTAGTGGGTAGACCGTCGGGCTTGTTGGCGGTACCCACTGAGAACTACTGTGGAATGTAGTTCTCACACCCGCTGTGGTGACTTTTTCCCAGGGACCTCTTCTTCAGTTCCTGCTGCTCCTGTTGCTGATCCTGCTGACCGATGTAAGGGAGTCGCGAGCTAGATCCCTACCAGTCTTCTTCCAGAGAGAGTAGTTGTACCCCCTTTTGGTGTTGTATTAGTACTGTCAGTGATTTTGGGATGTATCATGTACTTTTTACATTTTTAGAGTTTTATTATTTTGGAGAGACTTATGTATTGTGAGGACCTGGCATGTATTATTTGAGGAGTTGCATATATTTATTTCAGCAGTTTACATTTTTGCTCTGATATCTGTATAGTGGTTAGTATGATCTTTTGCAGGTTAGTCGCTTCGTCTATACGGGGTTTCCCGTATGGGCAGCGGATCTGTTGGCAGGCCCGGGTCGCAGTTTCGACGCCGGGGGTGACAAAGAGGTACACTTCCTTGGCCACTAGATAGGCCAGGGACAACTCTGTATGGATCAGCGGAAAGTGCGAACCATTTGCGAATGGGAGACCCCAACAACCATACCTGAGTTGCGGTTATTCCTTCGGCTCATCAACTATTATCGGCGTTTTATTGCAGACTACTCTGTGAGAGTAGCCCCCTAACGAATTTCTTAAAGAAGAACAACTCATGGGATTGGACTCCTTAATGCGCGGAGGCATTCGAGGACCTAAAGCGGGCGGTGATGGAGGATCCGGTGTTGCGACTACCTGACTGCAGTCGCACTTTTGAGGTACACATCGATGCCTCAGATTTTGCCATTGCCGGTGTTCTCGTGCAGGATGGACACCCCATTGCCTATGAGAGTCTCAAACTCAACGACATCGAGAGACGATACACTATCCAAGAGAAGGAGATGACCGCCGTCGTGCATTGTTTACAGACCTGGCAGCACTATTTGCTCGAGAGTAGGTTTGTGGTGTGCACCGACAATGTTGCCACAAGCTACTTCCAAGCGCAGAAAAAGCTGTCGCCTAAGAAAGCAAGGTGGCAGGATTTTTTGGCGGAATTCGACGTAGAGATGCAGTACAAGCCCGGGAAGGAGAATCACGTGGCCGATGCACTCAGCCACAAGACTGAACTAGCGGCTATGTGGCAACTTCGCGGGACACTCCGTGATCGACTTTGTGTAGGAACCAACGAGGAACCTATCGCTCAGAACCTTGTGCAACTTGTCAATGAGGGAAAAACGAGAAGGTTTTGGCTCAACAACGGGTTACTCCTCACCAAAGGGCGGCGGGTGTTTGTGCCTAAGTAGGGCAACCTTTGTCGCGAGCTCATAAAAGAGTGTCATGACTCCAAGTAGGCAGGTCATCCAGGTCAGAAGCAAACTTTGGCACTGCTCGAGGCTGCTTACTATTAGCCACGAATGCACGAAGACATCGAGGCCTACGTGCGAACTTGCTTGGTGTGTAAATAGGATAGGGTTGAACACCAGCGACCTGGCGGTCTCCTCGAAACATTGCCTATTCCGAACCGTCTGTAGGAGAGCATCTCCATGGACTTTATCTCCGCCTTGCCAAAGGTGGGGGAGCGTGGGTCCATACTGGTGGTGGTGGATCGTTTCTCTAAGTACGGGACCTTCATCGCAGAACCAACCAATTGCACGGCTGAAGAAGCAGCATGACTCTTTGTCAGCCACGTCGTCAAACTTTGAGAGATCCCCGAAAGTATAGTGAGCGGTTGCGACCCCAGATTCATCGGCAAGTTTTGGACCGAGGTGTTCAAAATCTTGGGGTCTGAGTTGCTCTTTTTCACCAGTTTTCATCTACAGACAGGCGGACAAATAGAACGAGTGAATGCTCTGTTGGAGGAGTACTTGCGGCACTACGTGAGTGCCAGTCAGAAGGATTGGGTGCATCACCTTAATATTGTCCAGTTTTCCTACAACTTGCGGCGTAGTGACTCTACGGGTTGTAGTCCCTTCGAGCTGGCGATTGGGTGACAACCGCTCGCCCACACACAGCCACCGCGGAAGAGTAGTTCTGCAGCCCTGTTGCTCTCCAATTCACTTCTAACTTGCAGAAAAGAGGTGAAATTGCGAGGGCAAGCTTGGAGAAAGAAGCTCAACGAATGAAGAAGTGGGCGGACAAGAAGCGACAACCTCGGGAGTTTGCCGTGGGTTATGAAGTGATGGTCAAATTACTGCCGCAGCAGTTCAAGGTCTTGCGCAAAGTGCACAAGGGGCTGCTGCACAAGTATGAAGGCACATACCCCATCGTCAAATGTGTGGGCAAGTCTGCCTACAAACTACAGCTGCCCGCAAACCAAGGGGCTGCTGCGCAAGTATCAAGGCCCATACCCCATCGTCAAATGTGTGGGCAAATCTGCCTACAAACTGCAGCTACCCGCAAACCTCAAGATCCGCCTTGTTTTCCATATCAGCAGGCTGAAACAATACCATGAAGGCGCAGAGGATCTAAACCGTGGCGTGTCACAGCGCGCCCCGGTAACCATGACTACATCATTTGACAAAGAATTGGAATCCATTCTGGATACTCGACTGATTCGGTGACGCCGAGTGCCACCAAGCCCAGAGTACTTGGTAAAGAGGAAAAATCTCCCCTATGACGAGGCTAATTAGGAGAAGGGTAACACACTTTGGTAATACCAAGCACTTATTAACGAGTTCCAGAAGCAGCGCGCGACGAGGACGCCTGCGCATTAGGTGGGGGAGAGTGTTAGGGACTTAGAAAATTGCAGTCTAAGTTCCTAGGCCAAACCAAACTGGGCTTGTCCAGGAGACCTAACTTCAACATCATTTGTGGGAATGTGAAGAGACTTGCAACCTCCTTCATCAATGCCATCAATGACAAGGGATGCCAAGAGTCATGAATAACCCATAAGGTTGTAGTGGGCTTAGTAGCTATTTAATATAGACATTAGTGGGTGTCTTTAAGTATAGGCTTGTGAGTGAGTTATGTACATGAGCCTATTAATAGTGGAATTGACTAAGGCCAAAGAACAAGAGAGAGTTGTATCTTGTAATTGCTATTTTCTAAGTAAAGAGAGTACTTAGTTTTTCTATGGAATCTCTACTCTTTTCTCTTTTCTCTGTTTTTGTACTTAGTCGTAGGGCGTGAAGGTCCGGGCTAGCAAACGGAGAGTAAGGCTTGCCCTCTTTGAGCAGGAAGGCGGGCGCCGCACGAGGTTTTGCTAGGCGAAAAGCTTAAGTCTGTGATAATTGGTATCAGAGCCGGTTCGAGCTAGGAACCATGTCAACATCAAATGCGGGCATCACCGATGTTGCAGTTAAACCTCCGAAGCAGTCCAGGAGGCCGCTCCTTTGGAGGACCACCTCACGTTGTTGGAGGATGTCGTGGCAAAAATAGGTGAACGATATTCTGATTTGGCTGAAACTTTTGGAATGTTTGTTGATGACATTCGCAGTATGGAGGAAAGTGTTATTACTGCAATGACAACCTTTCACATCGAACTTCAAAAGCTTCAGGAGACTATTACTCGTCAAGATGAGGAGCGAAAGACCCTGATCGTGGATCTTGTTGCCCGGGTCGATGAGGTCGAGGACCTCAAGTCACGGGTGACAATCCTTGAGAAAGCAGTGGGGCGTGGTCCTAAACCTCACAATGAGTATGCTTCAAAGGTACGTGTCCCCGAGCCTCAATATTTTAGGGAAATGCGTGACGAAAAAGAGATCGACAACTTTTTGTGGCACATGGAGCTCTACATCAAGGCGCTGCGGCTAGACGATGAGGAGGAAAAAGTCCAGCCCGCATCCCTGTACCTCACTAATAATGCGATGTTGTGGTAGCGTCGGCGATCTGCAGAGGTTGAGAAGGGCCAATGCGAATTGAAGACTTAGGAGGACTTTGTGCGTGAGCTTAAGGCACAATTCTATCCCGAGCACGTCGAATATCTTGCAAGGAGGCAACTTCGATGGCTCAAGCATACCAGGACGCTCAAAGAGTATGTCAAGGAGTACTCCAAGTTGATGCTGTCCATCACCACCACAGCAGAAGAAGATTGTCTATTCTTCTTTCTTGATGGACTCCAAATATGGGCGAACAAAGAACTTGTGGGGCGCGACATGCAAGACGTGGGCTCTGCAATCGCCTTAGCGGAGAAGCTGCCTAGGACTCAATCTGCACTAGGCAGGACCAACAACACTTCTCCACGTGCAAAGTGTGATCGGGAATCTAAACCTCTCGTGCACGTGGCAACCGTCCTACCTCTAACCCATGTAATGATGCAAATGATCTACTAACAAAAGAATGCGATGCTCCAGTATCAAATAAAGTGCGCACTCTAATGCCGGAAAGTAAAGTAATACCTGCCACCACATGATCGGCTGCTGAGGAGTCCTCTACCTAGGCGGCGTAGACTCGTCCGCTCTGAGCTGGAGGCTGATAGTCAGTAGGGTGGGAGGAAGGTGACCTACTCGCTGGAGCATAGGGCCGCTGCTGACGTGCAAAAGGGGCCGACGCCGAGGAAGGTGCTACTGATGTCGCAAGAGGGCATGTAGCTCGCATATGCCCGGCCTGCCTACAGGCATAACAACGTCCCCACCGCTGGTCACAAGTGCTTGCAAGATGCTGACCTCCACAGAAGATGCACCTATCGGAAGAACGGGGCTGCCTCAACTGCTGCTGCTGCTGCCTCTGAGTCTGTCGCTGAGACCTCTGCTGTCTCGACTGCGACCTCTGCTGCTGCTGATGCTGATGCTGCTGCGGCTGCGGCGGCCTCTGGGATCCACCACGCCCTCGCCGCTCTGAATGCCCACGGCCGAAAAACTGAGGCCGCGGCGGTCGTGGCGGTCTCTACGAACTGGCCTGTCCCCCGTCATCTGGTGCTGGTCGCTTCCTGTCGGAACTCTGCGCGACCATTCCGCCTCGCCTGACGACCACATGGTCTCCTCTCTCCACCCACTGGGCATGCTCTACGGCCTCCTCGAGAGTCTGAAGCCTTTGAGCATGCACCAAGGTATAAAATCTCAGTGCGGAGACCGTCTCGAATAACTCCACCTGATGGGGACCATCACGGGCGAAAGGGCACGTAGTTGAGCAACTGCATGAACTCCTGATAGTAAGCCTGAACTGATCGGTCGCCCTGCTGCTGATTCTTCAAATCATCCTCCAGTTTTTGCTTCACGCTGGTCGAAAAGTAGGTATCCAGTATCATACGTCGGAACTCGGACCAGAGTAGCTATCGGGTGATCTAAAACTCCAGTGGCTCCACCCGATGCCACCAGGCATCTGCACTCCGTCTAGGCAGTGTACCGCCATATGCACCCTGTACCTCGAGTTGATGAAGAAATCCCTGAATAACTTCTCTATCGCTGCTAGCCATGTCCCAACCTCCCACGGCTGTGTATCCCGCCCCGAGAATCTGGGCGGTCCGTGCTGACAAAACTTGGCAAGCTTGTCAGCAATCTCCTGCTCCTCAGTCGGGGTCAACGGCCGGATCGCTCCCTAAGCCCCGCTACTCGACAATGGCGCCATCAGCACAAGTGGTACGACTGGTAGTGCAGGGGCCTCAAACACAGCCGGGGGCGGTGCCTCTCTCTGGGCAAGCAACTGATCGATCCTCTGCTCCTGCCGGCGAGTGCTCTCAGCCAATTGGGCCACCAAGGCCCTCAACTCACTTAGCTTAGAAGGTCTGGACTGCTTCGGCTCCTCCGGAGGTGCAGGAGTACCCCGGGTAGGGATCTGACGTCGGGGAGGCATCCTGCCACAAGAAACCACACATCAGTAACAAAACCACCCTCGACCCAATCTAGCGAAAGTCAAAGAAATCCCCATATTTCTGTAATTTTATGTTGTCTGCAGCCAACATAATTGTTCAACAGAAATAGGATATGTCGATCCCTCTCCCATCATTGGAAGAGTCAAATGACTAAATCACCGGCTTTCGCAAAATATCACGCCACTCTCGCCCTATCATCCTAGGATCTGACAAAAGCCTAGGATTTCCTAAGTCCCAACTGACCTATCCTTAAGCTCTGATACCAACCTAATCTGTCACGCCCCGGGTGTAAACTAGAATTCGGGCCCGTCTATAGATCCGCCGTGCACACGAAAATTTCCGTGTACACAAAGCGCTGGTAACCTACTCAGATATAAAAGATGTAATAAAAGAGCATAAAAACAGAGCTGAACTAAAACTAATACATCTCATACTGGAGCTGAAAATAAAGTAAAGTACAACTGTGAATAAAGTACAAGTGTCTCTCCCAGCTCACCAAATATATACAACCAGCTGGCTAAAGCCAGACCCAAAAAATAAAATATAAATGTCTGAGAAGATATGGGTACACCCAAAAGTACAACTACACTCGCAGTCGGGGTAGACGATCTATCTAATCCGCAATCCTCTTATCTCGATCTGCCGCCGACGGCCCAGCAACTTCCGAAGAGGACTCTATAAAATAAAGGGAGGAAAAAGGGGAAAAAGACAATGAGGGTGAGAACTACTATAAACCGGTAGCCTCTCCTAATGGGTTAAGCCTCAAACTCTGACGTACCCACTAGGTGTACCAGAGGCAAAAGGGAAAGAGAGGTGGCAAGCTATAAACAGAACTACTGATAAAAAAATAAAGCTACCACTACTATGCCTCTAAATGCAATGCCAAGAAGAATAGCTAAAAGTATACATCAGTATATGTGTCTGCCTGAATAAACCCAATCAATGGACCAGTAAGCATTGGCACTGCCTGCTAAACTATCTCAAGTATCTGCTAATAGATCGGCACTCGCTGTCCGGTACTCACTGGCCGCTGTGTAAATCGCCTACTCTGGAGTGGCACTCGAGGGGAGCGACCCACACGAGTAAAATATCTCTGTCACAAGTATAACGAAATAGTAGGACTGGATCACGACCATGATCGAAGTAGGAAAAAATCCATCCACTAAAGAAAACCCGATCCCCCCAATCTGATGCACAAGTAAAAGTCTGGTCAACCGCCCAATGTCCGCAGTCGCCGTAATACCCCAAATTCCACAGTCTCGTACAACAACCGACATCCGGCCAACCGCCCAAAGTCTGCGGTCGCCGCAGTACCCGATTAACAAGTCCAACCTGTCCCAGATCCCAAGATCCTGCCTACACTATCCCAACCCAAGCTCGAACCCGAGCAGCAAGTACCCTGCATCTAAAATAAAAGGAGAAAAGTGGAAAACATGGTTTCTCCTAAGTCAAATTCCAGCATGATAGTGTAGCAGAAAAAGGTGGCCTATCTAGATATCCATACAAGCATGCAAATGTCCCAAGATGATAAGAAATACAATTAACAGCATTCTAGCATTCATTATAGCGTGATATTCCAATCTCTAATAATCAATCTCATATGAAGGCTAGTTACTAACATGATATCCATTGAACACATACAAGCATGCAAGTTTATCCACAATGCACAACCAACATTCTAACTCAGGGGTTACTCTAATATGCCTAGTGGGTAAGTCAAAATAAGAGGTCCACAACGATCACCCACCTCGAATGCGAAGCACGAATCCGAACACGCCCTCGCTCGAGAAGTGTTAAGGAATTTGTCTTGGCGTATTTCGTGAAAGTGTTTAAGTCTTGAAGATTGAAGATGAAGATGTTTGGTTCATATACCTCAAGCTCAAGAAAGAAGAATTCAAAAGGATCAGTATGTTTAACTAAATAAGTTTAATAATCCGAATACTTCTTATAGTGTAGAAACACTTGGATGGGTTTTTAATCGCATAAAAATAAAAAACTGGACATGTAATATGTTCAGGATCCGGAACAGGGTACTTCAGTCCGGACCCCGAACATAGGTAGATTCATGCGCAAATCCAGTCCGGAACACCCCTGGTTCATCCGGACCCCGAACGTGGATTTTGCAGAAATCGCATGAACAGTCCGGACCGTGGTTTCTTCAGTCTGGACCCCGAACGTGATTTTCTGGAAAAGTTCTGTTTATTGACGACAGTCCGGACCCTATTTATTCCAGTCCGGACCGTCGACCCGAAAATTTCTAGATAAGACAGTTTTTGATTCTTATCCTCTTCCAACAGTTTCTAACCTATAAGTAAATCCTAATTCTATTTTTTAGGGTAATCCAATATAAGTTTTGTTTTTCGTAAATAAACAAGAAATCAACGGAGAAAAACTTATAAATCCACATATAGAGAAGAAATGAAATAACTAGATTTAATTCTATGTTTCTTCATCTATATTAATTAATTTGATTCTAGGTTTTCAAACTCAGATTTTGAGTAGAATCAAATTAATGAATACTTAGATAGTATTTCCGATCTATCTTTGATCTAAGCATTCGGCGGATCATCACCACCAACAAAACAACGATTTTGCCAAAAATCGGCGCGTGGATTCGCGTAGCCTTGTGGATTCAAGGTGCTACCGCTCTCGTGGATTCGGAGAAAGGTACGTTCGTGTGATCGAGACGTGCTACTTGGTGGAGACCGTGGATTCGATCAGACATCGTGGACTCGACGTTGGACGCCGTGGATTCGGCGTTGGACGCAAATCGTGGATTCGAGGCGCGTTGCGGAGCGAGCGGAGAAGATCTACTAGGAGCGTATGGAAAAAGGTTGAGTCGTGTGTGAGTGCGTTATATCACCTTTGTACGTGTTATAATTCTAGTAGATTTCACCGTGTGATCGGTCCCGTAGTTTTTTACTCCTGGTTTTGGAGATTTCCACGTAAAATCTCTGCGTGTTATTTATTTTTTCCGCATTGGGTTTTATTACGCAAAAATTTTTGAGTGTTTATTGTTTACACCTATTCACCCCCCCTCTAGGTATTTTTTTTCCTATTTAGATCCATATTATCATAACCCAACAAGAAGAACTATGGCTCACCGCGAAAACTGCAAAAATATCCAAAACGGTGCACAATTAATCTCACAATTTTTACCCATAGCCGCTATCCGCGCAACAGTCCAGAAAAAGCTTAATTTTCACCTGCGAGATGAACTCCAAAAATCCTAGAAAAATCACCGCTGTGATCGTCACGATGAGTAGATGAAGATCGAGTACTCGCACATCCCGTTTCGACACCTGTAGGCCAAGTTACAAATTAAACATCGCGATAAGTGCGAAACTCCCGAAATCACAGTTCTGCAGTAATCCGCCCAGAAAAAGTAAAATTTTCACTTTCGAGAAAACCTCAAAAAAATCCAAAAAAATCATGATGATGTTCCTTGCGACGCGTAGATACGAATCGAGTACTTGCACTCCTCGTTACTGTTAGTTATATGCCCTATAAGCCAATCGGTGACACAACTATAGGGTTTGTATCTTTATATCTTTCATTAAAATTGGCATTTATTCATTCATATTATTGTCAAGTATATATATATATGAATCGTCCTTAGAATTAATGGTAAAAGAATCATATTCCTAAGATGTTAGGAATTTAAGACATGTATTCTTTTGTAATTAATTATTAAATGCTCCTGATCATAGGATTATCACGAGGGCGGTGATAAATCCGGTTAGATCAGTGTATATTGTGCTTTCCTTATGGGATGACGAGTCTTAAGTCATTAGTGTGGTGACACTAGAGCAAGTATACAGGTGAATGTTGGAGAACATTTTCACTGAGCGTGACCAATTATGAACAATCACATGGATGTCTACTCACTCGTCAGTAAATTATTCCATGATGTAGTGGTGTGAGTGATCCTTTGACCTGAGGCACCACGGTTATCTTACATATGGGTTACAGTAGTTTGACTGTGTAAATACTTTATACCCTAATCATGAGTTAAAGTCAACACATGTTGGCTACAGTGGGTCATGCGTAAAGATAGGTGTGTGTCAAGATGGAATCTATCACCCTCGGTAGAGAGGTAACTATCCTATACTATCTGTTCTTTAAGATATAAAAGCCCTTGGCCAAGGCAGTGTGATTTTATGAAAAGGAGTTTTCATATATCGGTTAATGATCAGATAAGATATATAATTGAGTAATGGGGTTTGACGAGTTATCCATAACCTCGGCTCAATTAGGTACAAGTGATAGAAGGATTTAATCACACGGTAACTACACCTAGAGGTTTAGTCTATTATTCATTCTACTTGGATTGCCGCGACATACTGCTAGGTGTCACTCGTGGATTGTGGGACCCACATAAGTGATTAAAGATAGTTAATCACAATCAATTGGGAGAGTCAAAAGATATTTTGGTCCATCGAAAGGAGTTCCGATAGTGACACTAAAAGAGTTTAGCGTCACATCTCACAACCAGGTAGAATTGAACCTATGTGGTCACACACAATAAAGGTTGCGTGTGATTTGTGCTTAGAGAATTTATAGAGACCATTTTACTTAAATATGCTAACTTAGTTAGCAATATATATATATATATATATATATATATATATATATATATATATATATATATATATATATATATATATATATATATATATATATATATATATATGTGTGTGTGTGTGTGTGTGTGTGTGTGTGTGTGTGTGTGTGTGTGTATATGTATATACATACATATATATATGTATATGTATGCGGGGAAACCTAGCAACTTAATGAACGAAAACTAAAAGTTGCAAACATTTGAACACTAATGCTATGCATTCATGAAGGGAAACTCTTCACTTATTGATATTAAAGTTATGAAAAAAGTTTTTCGTTTTCTCACAAGCCATTTATTAACGACCAGTTTCTTTTCTCTCTTTCTTTGTTTCCTCAACCCAATGAACGAGAGGAGTTTTCTCTCCTCATTTATGGCTCATAAGCCTATAAAAGAGAGAAGTAATCTCCCTCAAACAAATGCATAATAAAAAAGAGAGTAATCATATTGTAATCATAAAGAGAATCATATGAGAATCATATGAGAAATCATATGAAGTAATGATATAGAGTTCTCTTAATCATTAGAGAGAAGTCTTCCCAATCATTGGTCTCTATATTATAGTTAATTCTCTTGAAATTGCTAGCACAATTTGAGAATTAATTCTTCTCTACATTGACACAAGAAATTACGAAAAGGAGTTTCGAGATTATATTGTGTGAAGCACAGATCCCGGAGCAGCCTTGTGTGGATACACATAGAGGTCGGACAGTTGTGCGGCTTAAAGGACCAGAAGTTCAGATCCAATATCAATCGACAGACAATTTCGGTAATCAAAAATGGTTGAAATTCTAACCCTTCTTCTAATTAGATTAGAATAATAATTTTTGTGTGTCTCACGAGATGATCTTGTAACACATTTATATATATACAGTAATATCATAAATGTTATGATGTTAAGGTATATATGATTAGATCATATTTATGATCATAAAATTTATTTCCGCTGCATTAAATGCGCATGTACGCGCATCCGCTTTCCTTCAGTTCCGACACTCAAGCGCAGAGAAATCCCAGAAAAACTCCGATGCTATCAAAAACTTCGCCACAGAAAATGGGGTCATAAGATGGCCCAAAAAACCCAAGAAAAACTCGGAATAAGGGAAAGCTGAAAATAAAAAAGTCGTAGCCCTACCTGTCATGGAAACAACGGCAAAAGAATCATCCAAAAAATCTGTCGGAGTAGCTCGGAGGAGCCCGCGCACCGAAACGCGACGGGAAGGGTCGCCGGAGAAGAAGCGTCGCAACGCGCCGAATCGCTGTAGAACTCAATGTCGGGGCCTCCTAAAATCCCAAAAATTCTCCACAGGGTGCAACACTGGTAGAGGAAGAAGTTCACTGTTGAAGCCTCGAAGAGAAAAGGCCCAGAGAAACTGGAAACGAGGCCTATCTAGGCCTATTTATAGGCCCAGCCCAACAATTGGAAAAATTCCAACCATGTCCCCAGTTTCGGGCGGTCGGCCCGATTTCGGGCGCCCAAAACTACTGAAAGTTGGCCCGCAAGGAGTGCCCGAATCGACCTGGGCTTGACACGTGTCCCGAACACGGGACAGCGTGTGCAAGCCTAGCCGGAGCGCGCCACGCGTCGCGCCCGCGGTCAGCGGGGTAGGTGTAGGGATGTAAAACGGGCCGGGCGGCCCGCAGGCGGCCCGGCCCGGCACGGTTCCGAGCTGGGCTGTGGCCCGGCACGGCTACTATAGCGTTGTGCCGGGCCGACCCGGTCCGGCTCCTCGGGTCGTGCTGGGCCCCCTCTTTGGGGTCCAGCACGGGCTTGGGCCGTGCCGGGCCAAAAAATAATGCATGGCCCGGCACGGCACGGCCCGTATGGGCTGTTTCAAAAAAACTAGGCCCTATATAGGCCTGGCTCTTGTCAGCCTCTTTATTATGTGACTTTTTAAAAAATAAAAAATAAAAATGACGTAATGAAGAGAAAACAATATTGAATTTTTTTTTTATTTATTGTTTACTAGTTGGTTTTGTAAATGCGGGACACTTCAACTTGCTCAACACCTTTTGGCCGTTGGCCATTGTCACCATCAGTGGCGGAGCGGTTGTGATCAGGGCCTTGACTTCCTTCGCGGTGCTGATATCAATGAAGCTGTGAGTGCTTCTCGTGTCCACCAAAATCATTAGAGAATGTCCTTTGACTTCGCCAGGTATCTTAATGGTCTCCTGTGGATCCTCGGCGCTTAAGGTGTGTACCGACAACCCAATATCTCTTTCAACCTCCTCAGCCTCTGATTCCTCCACTTCGAATGCTTCCCTCAAGCTCTCTTCATCGTAGATTTCTGCTATGTCCCCCATAGCCTGCATGGTGTTGATTGTCTATGGCTTGCATTGATGCCCAAATGAATACTTATCCCCACACTTGTAACATAGCCCTGCCGCTCTCCGATGCTTCATAAGTTGCCTATTAGGAGGCCACCCCTCAGCATTTGCCATGTTGGGGTAGTTCCTGGTGACGTCAGATATTCTCGCTGGCGATGCTGAACTATTCCCTTTGTAATTGCTGGTAGGGGCTGTCCCACCTTGCCCCCTGGACCACAGTTTGCTCATTCTCACCACAATAACTACACTCTGCTCCTGCAACCTTGCCAACTCAAACGCTTGGGTGAGGGAACGAGGTTGCATTATCTTCACAGTTGTTCGCACTTATTCCTTTAACCCACTCAAGAAACTTGACAGGAAATACTCTGGGGTGAATCGGGAGTAAGTATTGAGGAGCCTCGACCTCAGGTCTTCAAACTGCTCCTGGTATTCCTTGACGGTTCCTTGTTGTGTCAGTTTATTAAACTCTTCCACTACATACTTCAGGCCATTGGGGTCAAATCTTCTGCACACATCCTGTGCGAACACTTCCCAGCTCACCACACCCTTCTCAGCTAGATACCCATGGAACCAGATTTCTACTCTGGATTCTATGTGCATTGTCTACTCTGGATTCTATGTGCATTGTTGCTAGTTCTAGCTTCTAGTTTTCCTTTATCCCATAAATCTCATAATATTTCTCGCACCTTCTAACCCAGCTCCTGAGATTTTCTCCACCAAACATAGGAAACTCCAACCGTGAAAAAGGTAAGTGGTTGTTACCCCTATTGTGTATCTGGTAAGAATTTGGATTGTCTTTGTTTAAAGTGACTCGAGGTGTTGGCAATATACCTCTCTCTTCCAGTAAGGTTGAGTTCGTGGTGACCTTGGATTATGTTGAGGGTTGTTGGTTCACTAGTAACTCCATCAATTGCTCGATCCTCTGCGTAGTGTGTGCAACATCTCTTCTTAGTGCTTCATAATGGTTTAACCCTTCAACTTGTAATTCTTCTATCTGGTAATTTAACTCTTCGAACTTCTTGTTGCTTTCTGCAGTGAGCTCCCCCAGTCGTTGCTCCAACGATTGCAAATGTTCATCGAGAACTCAGAGTCTAGTGCCTTCTGCCATGGCTATAGCTGCCTGACTGGTGAACTTGAAACGATTCCCCCTACTAGACCCTATGACGGCTTTGGTAAGGTGGGATTCACTTACTCAGGGTTGCCCTCGAGGGTTCTGTGTTGTCTTTGAGCTGATTGTTTGGTTGCTTATTGCTCACTGTTGCTTGTTGCCTTCGATTCCTGGTTGCCTGATAGCGGTTGTTGTATTGTTGCCTTCAATTCTTGTGGCCTTGTTGCCTTCGATTCCTGGTTGTTTGATGCAGAATGAATGGATGATGAATAAATCCACAATCCCTGGGATCATGCCGCTCTGATACCAAATTGTAACACCATGATCCTTGCGGGTGTGGCGATGATGACTGGATCTAAGCCTGCCCGAGGAAAATAATGGTTCGTCCACG
This sequence comes from Tillandsia fasciculata, assembly GCA_029168755.2. NCBI lineage: Eukaryota > Viridiplantae > Streptophyta > Magnoliopsida > Poales > Bromeliaceae > Tillandsia > Tillandsia fasciculata. Next base: position 6,934,146 of record CM054952.1, read on the forward strand.
ATCCTTGATGCCTGTTCACAGTTGCCACGGAAAGAGGGAAAGAATTTCGGTAGGGCGAAGGAGTTAGAATGAGAAGAGAAGAAGAGAAGAATGGAGGAGAAGATTGGAGAAGAGCAGTGAGGAAGAAGAAAGCCAATTTCATTCATGCATACCCCTTACAATTTACCTTTCTACTATATATAGCTATTACTTAAGTATTACTATAATTACTCTGGTAATCAATACTAATTACTAATCCTCCCGGGCCTCGTGGGCTGTCATTCCCAACAGGCCAGCTTAACGGGCCGCAGTGGAAGGCTGGTAGTCAGCAACCGGCGGCCCACTTCTTCTGGCGGTTCGAATCCCTTCTCCGACAACCCGACCCGTTATTACCTACTTAACTCCCTTTTCCTCTTTAGATCTTCTCACCGACGAAATCCTCTTCCCCTGTCTTCTTCACGCCTCCTTGCCCTAGATTTCCCTCGTCTCCGTCGTTACAGAGCAAATGTTCGTGGCATCACAAAAAAAATTATGTCTTAATATATAGGCATTTACGTCATGGAAGAACGGTTTGGGATTAATAGGGAACCAAAATCGAAGCGGCAAACTAATAGAAAAATGAAGAACATTTCCCACCAGAGTCGATTTTTTGCCTAGATAGGAAGGGGCGCACAACCCTTCGGAATCAACAGGGTCCCAAATTCGAAGCGGCGAAGGTAGCAATAGATGGGAACGAAACATCGACAATGGAAATTGCTGAGAGAGAAGAAGAAGCATCGAAGCACTATGGCCAAATTTTCGTTCGGTTCGATGGAAAAATAATGAGATGAGAGGCCGATTCAACGTAGAGGTTGAGAAGATAATAGAAAAACGATTCAATAAAAAAATAGAAAAATAATGAGATGAGAGAAAACCGATTAACGTAGAGGTTGAGAAGATAATAGAAAATCGGTTTAATAGAAAATTAATGAGACGATAGAAAACCGATTTAATAAAATAATAACGAGATGATAGAAAATCAGTTCAATGAACAAATAATGAGACGATAGAGAACCGATTCAACGTAGAAATTAAGAAGAAAATAAAAAACAGGTTCAATAAAAAAATTATAATGAGATGAGGGAGGCATATAAGAGATCGGTTCAACGTAGAGGTATAAGAAATTGCCACGTGGATTTCTAAACATAGGGATTAATAAGGTTTTATTTATAGATATATAGATAGATACTTTAGCGATTTTAACAATAATTTGATATTAAACTACTATGTTCGATTCAAATTTCAATTGAAACTTGAGTTCAATATCTAAAATCTAAATTTAGAGTTCACATTATTATTTAAAATTTAATTTGATTGTAAATTTCTTATTAAAAGCGGTTAGTGTGTAATTGATTATCTAATAAATAATTTTAAAAATCTTTTGCATATCCTCTTAATAAATATAAGAATAAACTTTAATTTACCCCTTTATGGCCTAATGCAATTTTATTTTGCCACAACACGGTTAAAAAATTACTAGTGTAGTTATCCGCGCAATGCGACAGGTAGATATTATCAAAATATTATATATATATATATATATATATATATATATATATATATATATATATATATATATATATATATATAATTTTTATCATAATATAAACGGAAATAAAAAATTATATAGAAAAATTTCAAATACTTTATTTTAAAACTCCCGTACCAACATATCAGGAAAAAAAATAATCATTCTCAACTCTAATATAAGAATCTATCAACAGCAATCGGAGTAGAATATTAATCCACTCAGGATTAAAATTTAAGACATATATGAAAATGTAATGAAGTTTAAAGAGAGAGGGAGAGAGAGCGCACGTTCTATGAGCTACGGTGACGACAACGATGGTGGAGAAGGGGGAGGAGGAGTAGGCGGAGAAGTGGAGGATTCTGATCAGCTAGTCGCAGTGGCAGTGGCGGCGATGGGTAGGGGTTGATCATGAGCAGTGCCCCCCCGTGCGACTAAGAAAGGCGAGAATTGGGTCTAGAGTTTCGGCGAGATCGGGGGTGGAAGATTTTCAAAGACGGATTGGGTGAGGGTGGCCATGGAGTGGACGGTAGAGATTTTGACCTTAGAGAAGGAGGAGGCGGCTTGGAGGTTCTCCACAGCGGGAAGGATGAGGCAAGCATCGAGAGTGGAGGGGTCGAGGGGGAGGGTTTTGTTGCCAACGGAGATGGTGAAGAAGGATGTGGTGGCTTAGAGAGAGAGGGAGAGAAGGAGAAGAATAAGAAGAACTCAAAAAGGGGGAGAGCGAGAGAGGAGAGAATGATGTTGGTCATAGTATAGGAGTTTTTGTGGTTGGATGTGAGTTGTGTATATAATTTAATTTTAGATATATAAGTGACTCATTGGATTTCAAATCCACAATTAATTTATTGAGAGCTGGGAATGAAAAGAGTTCACAATTGATTTATTGGGGGTTGGAATGAGAAGAGTCTTAATTTATTGAGAGTTGGAAATGAGAAGAGTTGGGGGTTGGGAATGAGAAAAGTTTATAATTAATTATTGAGAGTTGAAAAAGAAAAGAATAAAAAAAAATTCAATAAAAAAAAATGTTACCGGATGACAAAAAATAAGAAAAATCGTATAGAGATATAGATAGATACTATCATATTGTTCCATATGGATTTTCATTGAAAAAATCTATTGTTAAATAGTATATCAAAATAATTTTTTTTTTTGTACAAAATGGTAAACTATGTATTATAGAATTTTTCTCAATTAATTTATTTGATTTAAACTAATTAATAGTTATTTAAATGTAAAATTTAAATACATTGTTTATTTTTACAAGCTTAATTTAATAAGCAAATATATTTTATGTAATTTATACAAGTATAATTTTATTAAAATAATTAAATAATCTAAAAAAATTATATCTAAAGAATTATCAAATAATTTAAATCTAATAAATTTAAAAATTAGATATTAAAATTAAAACTTGAAAAGTTTAGATAGGAAAATCAAAATAGTAAGATAAGTCATATAGATTTTTATTTTAAATTTATTATTATTATTATTATTATTATTATTATTATTATTCTCGCACACCAACCAAACAGTGAGTGCTGGGACGATCGCGCCGATCGCACCTCGCTGAACGGCTGAAGTGGGTCGTCCTGTAATTTGACTTCCGACGAAAGCAGGTTGTTTTTGCGTCCTCCTAATTCTCAGTTTTCTCTCACCATTTCCGTTGCTTCCTCCCTCCGATCTCGCGGCGAAAATCCAAAAGTTAAAGAAAAAAAAAAACATGTCGAAATCTTTGCCCTATTCGATGCGCGATGTGGACTACGACAACGCCAAGTTCCGCCACCGATCCCGATTCAAGGTTCTCTCACCATAATCTCGTGCGAATTCATTGCTTTATTGAGAAATTTAACTTTGTATCTAAGCTTATTTGCGGGAATTGAGCATGATTTGAATCCGATGATCTGAAATTTCTGTTTCGTGTTGTTGCTCTGCGTCGAGAATTTTGTCAGTTTTTTTTTTTTTCTTTTTGTGTTCTCATTTTGCTCCGTTTTAGATTAGTTAAATGGTTCCCCTTGCTGTATTCTTGCGCAGGTTGAATTTTTTTTTGGAGAAATTTAGCTTTGATCCAAACTTATTTTGGGAATTGAACTTGATTTGAATCCAATTATCTGAATTTCTATTTCGTATTATTGTTTTGAGTCGAAAATTAGTAGAAATTTTTTATCTTTCAAAAGAAAGTAGTAGATTTTTTTTTTTCGTTTTACTTCATTTTCAATTAGTTAAATGCTTCTCCTTACTATAATCTTACGCAAAGTTGAATCCTTTCTTGAGAAATTTAGTTTTGATCCAATCTTGTGTTGTTGCTTTGAGTCCAAAATTTGTAGGAATTGTTAACATGTTACTTCATTCATTTGCGACTGCTTAAATGATTTCTTGGAGTATAGCTTAGATCTAATCCTTCTTGGGGAACGGAGGTTGGTTTTTATTGGGTGATCAGAGTTTTTAATATGTATCGTTGTTTAGTGCCCAAAATTAGTAGGACCTTTCTTATTTTACTTCATTTGAATTTGTCGAATGCTTCTCCATTGGTATAATCTTGTGCAAGTCGAATCCTTTGTTGATAAATTTTTCGTTGGTCTAATCATACTTGGATCTTTACTACCTTCGTAGATGTGCAATCTCTATCTTGTAACATCCAATATTTCCTCTTAATTATTTCAGTAGATAAGCATTGACAATTATCTTGCATCCAGTGTGCTCGAAGATTTCATGATTCGGACAACTCGAATAGGAAGTCGGTGTTGAGTTTTCTTCTTCTTCTTCTTCTTCTTCTTTTTTCCTTTTTTTCTGGTCTTTTGGGTGAGAACTCAGTAATAGATTGCTGTTTGGTTTGAGATGTCATCGGCAATTATTCAAATAATACCGTGGACCATTTCTGAGCTTTTATTTTCTATGTTTATTTGTTGCAGATGATTACGCAGTCTCTGATTACAAGTAATGCGAGATCTCAATGCACAAACTGTAGCCTGGGGAAGTTCTTGATGCTATTGATGGTTATCGGTTTGACATACTTAATTGTAACACATCAAAGTTCCGACACATTTGCATCTAATGGGCTTCAGAATGGTGCTGCAAATAAAGAAGATAAGCATGAACATAGAGACGATAATGTGATTAGAAGGTTCTGGAGAAAACCTCCAAGGCTTCCTCCCCAACTCCCTCCCAATGAAATGCATAACATTAGTTCTAATCTTGATGGGGACAAGTCAAAGATTCAATTGAGGCGACAAAGGTTAAAGACGCATTCATCCATGCTTGGTCTGGATATAGAAACCATGCAATGGGTTATGATGAATTAATGCCCTTGAGCCAAAGAGGCGTTGATGGTTTAGGAGGTCTAGGTGCCACTATTATTGATGCCCTAGATACAGCTTTAATAATGGGCACTGAGGATATTGCTTCTGAGGCTGGAACTTGGATTGAAAAGCACTTAATAGAAAGAATCAATGCCAAAGGCCAGGTCAACTTCTTTGAAACTACAATTAGGGTCTTGGGTGGACTTCTCAGTGCTCATCATTTAAGCATTGGTGAAAAGGGATCTAACGGTGTAAATCCGCAAGTTCTTTTGGAAGTAGCCAAACATTTGGCTGACAGGTTGTTATTGGCATTTACCTCAAGTCCGACGGCTATTCCTTTTAGTGATGTTGTTCTTCATGATCGTTCTGCTCATCCAGCACCTGACGGCTTAAGCAGCACGTCTGAGGTTGCAACTGTGCAACTCGAGTTTAACTATCTTAGTGAAATTTCAGGTGATCCTAAGTATGGTCTAGAGGCGATGAAGGTGTTGGAACATATGAAATCGCTTCCCAAAGTTGAAGGACTAGTGCCTATTCACATCAGGTATTTGAAATCTACTAACACTTTTTGTAATCTTCCTGTGAATGTTCTTCTTGTTCCACAGGATGATGACTGTTTGGTTATTCTTTTCTCGTTTTCACGTTAATTTTATGTTAAATGTGCTGGCAACGTTGTTTCATTCTTACTCACAATATGAAACAGTATGAGAAGAAATAAGGAAAATGTGTGAACCATTCATTCTCTTGCCCTCAGTCTGCAACTTTGCTCACCCTCCAATCCCAATAGAAATCAAGATGTTGTTGTAGTTTGGCTTAATAGTTTTCCTTTATCCAATTTCCATTGGTTGAGTTTTCTGTAGCTAGACTTCTTATCAATACTTGCAATTGTGAAGTAACATCATTTTTTTTTCATTTCATTATGCGCACAGCCCACATTCCGGACACTTCAGTGGAGAGAATATCCGGCTGGGCTCTCGTGGTGACAGTTACTATGAGTACCTAATTAAAGTTTGGATTCAGCAGAAGGACAGTCGAGATACTAAGTTGAAGTATTTATATGAGATGTATACAGAAGCAATGAGAGGAGTCAGGCACCTTCTCGTCCGGAAATCTATACCCAAAGGCTTGGTCTTTGTTGGGGAGCTGCCTTATGGATCCAAAGGTGCTTTCAGTCCAAAGATGGATCACCTGGTATGTGCTGCATCTTGCTAGTAACTTCTGATGGAATAGGATAATTTTCTTTCGCCAAATATATGATAAACTCCCATGTTTTGTTCTTTTTTTAAATTTCCAAGCAGTGTTCGAGCTAAACAATGCTGCTTTTCTTTAATCTCAAGTTATTGTATAACTTTTTTTAATGCCCTGAGGAACGTTGACAGTTCGTCTTTTGCTGCATCAATTAAAACAGCAGCCTGTTCAGGTAGAAAACCCTGCTTGCCTAACAGCTTGATAGGTATCAGGCAACTGAATTTCTGCCTGTTATTTTCCTTTCATCAGTAACTTGGCTATTTAAGTGTTAGGTTTACTACCAATTTAACATTTTATTAGGCTTAGTGATAATGGTAATAGAGTTATCATCTTCTATTAGCTACAATCAAGTAGGCCTACCTTTCGGCTTTAGTGGCAGGTTTTAAGAATCTTATACAGTAATATCCCAGAATCCTTTGATATGATATAGAAATTGCGTCCTGCCCAATCAGAGAAGAAATTCTTCAAAGCATGCATTTTCTAGCTAAGTGATAGTGTTTTTGAACTTATTAAGATGGAAATATGCTCGAGTCTTTGATACTTGTATATGCTTGCCCTGAATTTTTATCATTATTGACCTTGTTTACAGAATCTCTCCTCAGATGCTTCCATGAATAAGTAAACGCGTTTATGTGAGACATATATATTTTTTTGCAGGTGTGTTTCCTTCCAGGAACACTAGCTCTTGGTGCTACTAAAGGTTTGACGAAGAAGAAGGCAATGGAAAATAACTCACTGTCTGCAGAAGACTTGGAAAATTTAAAGCTTGCTGAGGATCTTGCAAAAACTTGCTTTGAAATGTATTCTGTAACTTCCACTGGATTAGCTCCAGAAATAGCTTATTTCCATATCGAAGTAAGTTGCTGTTCTTTCCAAGTAAATTATTGAACTCATTGTAAGACTCCTATTTTGCGGGTTTGTAAAATTAATTAATTTATTTTGCAATGCATTTGACTGAGCATTTCATTTTGAATTAGGGTGGCTCTGAAGGTGGTCCTGATGGCGGGAACAAGAGCTCCGAGTATGTGAATGATATAATAATTAAACCCAACGATCGCCACAATCTATTGCGCCCGGAAACTGTGGAATCACTTTTTGTGTTGCATCGAATAATGGAAGATCCAAAGTACCTTTTCTTTTCCCTTTCCTTCGTATTATTTCTCTTTCTTCATTCTTCATTTGTTTGTTTGGTTTTGTTCATAGAGCTTTATGCTTCTAAAATGTCAAAATTTGCAGGTATCGTGAGTGGGGTTGGCAGATTTTTGAGGCATTTGACAAGTACACTAAGGTGGAGTCCGGGGGTTACACTTCATTGGATGATGTCACCTCAATACCTCCATACAAAAGAGACAAGATGGAAACTTTCTTCTTGGGCGAAACATTGAAATACTTATATTTATTATTCGGCGAGAACAATGTTCTTCCTCTAGATAAGTTCGTATTCAACACAGAGGCCCACCCCTTTCCACTTATTATTAACTCGTCCTCAGACTAGGTTCGTGCACTGGCTACCGACCCGAAAAGAAAAAAAAAAAAAAAAAAAAAAAAAAAATCAAAATTAAGGGTGGATCAAAACTCTATTATTGGAATTAAGGAGATACCTGAACCGTCTTAAGAAATGCATTAGATGATACCCTACTCGGTCTTCGATTTTCAGATGGTTCATAACGCCGAGCATCCACATCCTTACATCATATCTTTTGGAGTCTGGCATGGAAGAGAGAATATCTTCTGATTAATTTTGTCATTTTTGCTTCGGTCGTCTTCGTCGTATGTAAAGCTGGATCAAAATCAATTTTCTCCTGCATTAGCATTGGAGCTTGCAGAACTATATTTCTGCATCAGTCAAAAGGGTTTTCCGCCTATAATTTTGTACTTGGTGAGCTGTTGTAAGTTTTTATTTAATTGTTGGTAACAGATGAGTCGGAAAATATCTAGTTGTTTTTAAGGCGAGTGCAATTTCTGGATTGATTGCTTTTGGTCCTTGCAATGAAATGCTTTTGCTGCGTGAAATTTTGGTCACTCCAGTTTTTTCTTTTTTATTTTTCCTGTATGCTTTTGTGCTTCTTTTCTCAATCGAATGTATTATTTCTAATGTATACACATAAAATTTCTAATATGGATGGAAAATTGCTTCTTTTCTTACTCGATCGTTTAGGTAAGTATTGTACATTTGATCTAAAATGCCATACTTTGTGTGAAGTAATAAACAATTAAAATAAAATAAAATAAAATAAATTAAAAGCTTTCAAAAACTAGGTTGTTGACCTAAAGCGCAGGTTAGATGCTAGGTGTATATCCCATAAGGGGTGTACATTCTACACCCCACTCCATCCAGGAGTGGGTATTCACTCCACACGTCACATCGAGTGACAGATGGAATTCACTCCATCTCAGAATAAAGTGAGGTGTAGGATGTACATTCGGGAATTTTTTAAAAATAACCCTCCCAAACTTGCAAATTTGCAAAATGACCCTGTGTAAAAAAATTTTATAAAACTAACCCTACTTTTGCCACCTCGGCGCCACGTAGGGCAGCCAGCGTGAAGGCGCTGAAGCGGTCAGCGCCTTCACAATATTCCTATGAAGGCGCTGAATCTCTCAGCGCCTTCATGCCTTGTGTTGAAGGCGCTGAAGGGTTCAGCGCCTTTACAGGATTTCTTGTGAAGGCGCTGACCACTTCAGCGCCTTCATGGTGTACGCTGAAGGCGTTGTTTCATTCAGTGCCTTCAGCATACACGTAACTCCTCCAGGGCTTGGTCATTTTTCGCCGCGAAATATGCCTAAGTTCTCAGTGTAAGCGAAAATTGGATTCTCTATAGAGGCGTTGAGCCAGTCAGCGTCTTTAGTGTTCTGCACTGAAGGCGCTGAGTGGCTCAGCGCCTTTAGTGTAAAACACTAAAGACGCTGACTGGCTCAGCGCCTTTACTGTAAAAAACTAAAGGCGCTGTAAAACACTAAAGACGCTGACTGGCTCAGCGCCTTTACTGTAAAAAACTAAAGGCGCTGAGCGGCTCAGCGCCTTTAGTGTAAAACACTAAAGACGCTGACTGGCTAAGCGCCTTTACTGTAAAAAACTAAAGGCGCTGAGCGGCTCAGCGCCTTTAGTGCAAAACACTAAAGACGCTGAGCGGCTCAGCGCCTTTAGTGCAGAACACTAAAGGCGCTGACTGGCTCAGCGCCTTTACCTGCACCTACAGACAGTACTTAATATCACCTTAAAAAAATTCCAAATTTGTACAACAAGTTCAAACATTGACAAATAACATTGAAAAAGTAAAAACTACATTCACAAACAGCAATTGATCAACCAACAATCATTTCATAGCATCAAAAAATAAAATTTACAAAAATTGAGGCTTGAGTAACATCAAAAAATAAAATTTATAAAAATTGAACTCAAAAGCTCAATTTTGAGCACGTCCTCGACCTCGACGTCCTCGTCCACGCCCACGCCCACGCCCTCGCCCTCGCCCTCGCCCTGGAGTGTGACGGTCATCTCACCGTGGCGGAAATGGAAGGTCTGGGTCTCCGGTCTCCACCTCTCGGCAAGAGCGCCCAGTAGAGCTTGATCCAGTACCAACCGTCGCAGTCGGGATAACCCGTAGAATCCCGACTGGCGAAGCAGGTCGAGTACCGCTGGATGATCAAGCTCCCACTGGTTCATCTTGCGGCCGTGCTCTGCGAACGGGACGGGACGATATTCCTGTAATGCAAAAAAAAATATAGTTAGCTCTTACATATAAAATATAGTCAGCTTATTTATAATATTTGAGAAAATAAAAAATTATATCTCTTACCTCAGTGCTGACAAAGGCCGACCTATGGCGATGCTGGTCTACCAGTACAGACCCATCAACTGGCCCCGCGCCCTCGTGATCTGCCATCTGCAATTAGCAATCTACATATTAGTAACATGATTGATAGAAATAATTAAATATTAAGACAAGATAAATATAATTGTGTAAATCATACGCCGGCGTCCACGTTGCGCTATTTCTGTATTCTGTGGACAAGTGCTCCTATAATGGCCTGCCTGCTTACAAATGGAGCATTTCCCTCGTCGGCCACCCCCCTCGTCCATTACATTACGAATACGTGTAGATCGTGGACGACCTTTCTTCCTTCGTAAAGGGGGCGGTACAATCGGGGGACCTGGGGGTCGTGGCCAGTGCCGTCTATCAGGAACATGATGAAATTGTGGTGCGTACGTCGCACGATAGCAGTCTGTACTATACCAGGGTGAAGTAAAATTCTCGTATGGTAATCTCATATATGATGTACTACAAACTGCTAAGACATGCGAGCAAGGTATTCCTGTTAGATATAGTTCACAACATGAGCATTCGACATTTGTTCCATCGACGATCACTTTGTAGTCGAAATCTCCAGTTTGAACTTCAAATTCTGTGAGTCCAAATCTTACAACATTATGTGCCCGCGCCGTATCTAAATTTTCAGTAATCAGATTTTTTACTTTAGTGACAAAAGCGTCCGTCGAATGTTCACCGGCCACACGGCGACTGCAGAAATAGGTATTAAGCTTACAAAAAGTAGACGCAACAAAAGCTGTGATAGGCAAACCACGAGTGTCCTAAAGAACCCCATTTAAGGATTAAGAAAGATTTGTAGTCAACAATCCAAACCGTCTGCCTCCATCAAATGCTCTTGCCCAGTACTCTTTATATCTGTCTAGATTATGGACCCACTCCCAAGCATCGTTATCCAACACCTTTAATTCTTCCTTCAGCTGATTATATGCCGTCGGTGTTGCTGCCTTTCCGATATCCCAGAATTTATTTAACAATATGTCGGTCTTGAAGCGCTTTTTCATGTTTGCTTTCATATGTCGAAGACACCAACGATGCGCGTGCCCTCGTGCTGGACGATAGATATCAGCAACTATTTCCTTCAATCCAGGAAATCGATCAGATATTAAACAAATTTCTCTATCACGGGTAACATAGTGACGCAAGTTCTGCAAAAACCATTGCCAACTCCCGGCATTCTCTCCCTCACAAATTGCAAATGCCAAAGGATATAATCCATCATTTGCATCTGCAGCCGTCGCTATCAAAGCATGACCTTCGTATTTGCCGTATAAATGTGTGGCATCAATACTAACCACCGGCCGACAATGTGCGAATCCATGGATCGAAGGTCCAAATGACCAAAAAACACGACCAAAGGTAAAAATGCCAGCTTGCGGCCACCTATGATCCAGACGCCATACAGTACCAGGATTATAATTCTTTACCATTGAAAGGTAACGAGGCAAGTCAGTGTAGGATTGCTCCCAGCTCCCGTAAATAATTTGTAATGCTTTACTCTTTGATTGCCAAGCCTTCCAATATGTTATGTCAGTATGGAACTCTGCTTGCACCATATCTCGAATGGCTTTTGGCGTTAAATTAAGTATAACTTTTAATACCGGAAGATCAATTGACATATAAGGGTGGAATTACAGTTACGGTTCGCCGCATTCAGTATTGGAATTACACATGTGTGTGGACCAGCATATGTTTTTACCCTAAAATATGTCGTATTTTTGGGTACTGAAGCATGTAATCTCCAAGAACATTCCTCTACTAAGCATTTGACAGTGTACGTCGTTTTTGTAGATTTCAATACTTTCATTTGTACATTATGCTCAATATGCCACCGGTCTAGTGCATCCAATAAAGATGGCTTATCTTGAAAGACACGTCCAGCCCAACTCTCGTCGATGCTAGGTCGACCAGTATTGATTTGTCGAATATTAAGATCTGTATGATCTACAGCATACTGATTAATCCAATTAGTATCGGAAAGAAAACGATCCGGATGATCAATAAATTCATTTTCCTCGTCAGGATTGTCTACGTAATCATTGCTGATTTATGGGTTGTCCACTTGAGTGTAAATTGCATTTGCAAGATCATTTAACCCTCCATCATGATTTTCATCTATATCTGGAAATGGAACATCCGGTTCGTCATCCTCACTACTATTCTGATCATCATGAATTGGTGAATCCTCATGATTAATATTACTATCACCACCCCTGTCAACATTATCACCTCCTTCCTCAACATTCGTATCAAATTCATTAATAGCAGGTGGATTCCAATGTTCATAGGAATTAGATAACCTGCAAATTTGGTAAACCTAAAATTCCAACATTGCCATTATGTCACGCCCCGAGTTAAAAACCAGCGTCTAAATTTTTTTTTTTTTTTTTTTTTTGAAATCAGAGTTTAAAACCAGCCAGGGCGCAACAGACCGCCACATATATAGAAGAGTCCCAATCCCACTGGGGATTGAGCCTTTTCTATATATGCACGGCTAGCTTGGCAATCAATCAGAGTACAATCTAAACTACAACAACTATTAAGCTTATTACAAATTACAACTCTTTTACAATATAATTTCCACTTAACCTTTAATTTATTTACACGGCTGTCCAGGGTCGATCACCTATCTCGATACCTCACCAAACCGTCCCAACATCTCAGCACCCGCTCGACCTGAAAAACAGTCACCCGAGGGTGTGAGACACACCGGAGTGTATCCCAGTGGGCACGACGAGCCGAGAAATAGCAGACCGTACCTACTGGTATACAATACTAGAGGATAGTAAATGATCACAGTTAGGATAAGCAGAAATAATCATAGATTAGGATAAACAGATACATATAATCATGAAACTATCTTTAAAGATGGCAAAATCATGATCTAGGATGTTCAGGTATATACTCAATGTAACCATAATACTGTTATCACCTTGAGGATAGAATCAATCATGAGTTAGGTCAATCGGAAATATAACCAAGAAATCAACGCATCAAGGAGTTAGGACAATCAGCAAGATAACAATGAAACTATAATCAAAGGCATCACATAGAATCATATAAAGGTAGATAACTAGAAGCCAGATCAAAAAAATCAAAGAAGCATGTTAAAGCAACTTAACAACACATGCATCAAATAGATGAAAACACAAAGACCCAATCACAAGCTACCATATTGGCCTTCACAAGACCTCAGGCAAGGCTGCCCAACCTAGCACCAACCTGGTTGACATTCCCTCCACTGAGGGTCACGGGTTGCAACTGCTAACCACTTTACCGGTAAAGTACACCGCTACGGGTGATCGGCCCGCTAGTGTACGTGAAGAACAACGGTGCGGGCGAATCATATGCAAATGCTCAAACTGGCGGTCCACTGACCGGGTAATCGGCTACAAGCCGGGAAATCCCCACTGGGATGCAATGACAAGATCAACTGAATCTCAACTCTCATGCAGGAATAATCAGCAACTAAACAGTAAATCTCAACTCATATGCAAGGTCAAGGCAAATCTCAACTCAACATAAGCTCACAGATAAACTCAACTCAATCACACAAACCAACCAAATGATACAAAACTTAAACACGTATTTTTAAGAAAACTGTTTTGAAAAGTCCAAACCTCGAAGAGCATTGCCCTCGTCCTATCAAACAAGAACAGACTCAGGCGACACTACGAAGCTTGGGTTTTAGGTCTAAACCTCGCAGAGCAATGCCTTTGTCCTATCAAACAAGAACAGACTCCGGCGACCCTACAAAGCTCGGTAAAAACATCAGTTGATTAAATCTATGTGTTCAGCAGTGTATCATTTGATCGACAGGACAAGCAGGCTCACCAATCAGATGACCAATCAGGCATGGCAATATGTAGAGCAACAATATAACCGCTGGATACAACAAATCAGCAGATATGGTAAAGATCACTAAAGAAGATCATAATCAGGCATAAAGCAGGCATAACGTAGCAGACGACTGAATCAAAGGAAAGGCAGGCTCAAGCATTAATAGATCAGTATGATAATCAAGCATAGGAGGGCAACCACTGACCAATCAGTCAAAGCAACTAACAGGAACATATATCGCAACCAAAGGCAGACAGGCTCGAAATAAACTAAGTTACCAAAAACAGGAATCCAACCAATACCGTACACCGAGGGCCGAAATTATAAAGCCCGGACCGAAGATAACCCACCTGTCAATGCGCAGGCGAACCTTCGACTCCAACTGGACGCTCGAAGACTGTGCCAACCTAAATCAAGGTTATGATTAGGGAAACTACTCAACCACACTTATCCCGACATTATTCTTAAACTCTTGTCGCTAACCTGATCTTTTTTTTAACGACTGAGACATCCATGTCTGATGACAACACTTGGACCAATTTAATCTTATATCCCCTCCTTGGTAAAATTACCAAATTGCCCCTCCCGAAAATTCTTTTTGGATTTTCGGGAGATTCAGGCTTTAAAACTTAGCCGCTGGCTCAACCAGATTCTACTGGGACTCAACAGTCGGCTTGGTGAAACCGCCGTAATTTCTCAAATTACGCGATTGCCACCCGGATACCGCTAAATCGACGATTTCGCCGATTTCCGGATCGTTATCCAAATTTCCGCTCAACGGGAGCCGTTGGATTCCTAACGAAAAGTTTAGGAATCATTAAAACAGTTTACTAAATAGTATACAAAGTGGATTTTGCGTTTAGACCCCTAGGTTTCTTAAATTTACACTTTTAATGTCGTTTTGAGCGCTGTTTTCGCTCGTTCTTTCAACTGAAAATTTATTTTGACAATCTGTCACTTCTAGCAGGTGACATTTATCATGTTGAACACCGTGCTCACCAATTTGTGGCAGCACGGAACCTGAGGCAAACTTCGGGCCATAAAATTCCTCTCTAACATAGCCAAAATGCATTTTTGTTTCTCCGGCTCTTCAAACCCAAAATCTAACGCGAGCACCGCGTCCAGTGACCCCAAATTAGCCAGGAATATATTGTCGCGGCTTCGCTAAGGGCCCGGAACTTAGTTTTGTTCCAACATTTCTTTAAAAGGTTGATTTCTCTACATCTTTTAATCCGATCGTCAAACAGACGAACTTTGTATATGAAAGTGTCTCTGGACATTGCAAGGATCACAGGGCTCATCTTATTTTCAGTCCAAGGTGGCTGGATCAACCAGATCCAAGTTCTTGCTCTCTAACAGTTTGGCAATGCATCACACTCTCATCCACTCAGAATCTACTTGATCTGAAGTGAGCACGGAGCTCAGGGGATGTTTCTGAACAACTTTCATATTCATCGCAAACCCTAATTCCAATTAAAAACTCTTTGTGGTATTTTATCGAACATAATGTGGGCATACTATATAAATAGACAACCAAGCTATTACCCGAGTTCTACTTCTGCAAGAAGGCAACCAGAGACCTTCTAAGATGGAAAGGAACATTACTAGAGTTGATTAGTGAGTACCTGGGTGGTCGGCCGGCAACCGAAGTCGACGGCGGCGGCCGGAGAGTGCTCGGGCAACCTTTAATGGTGCAATTTACAAGGATGGACCAACTCCTTTTCCAGTGGCATTTTGACCAACCCAACTTGATGGACTTACTCTAGATGATGTTGAAGGCCGACTTGGGATGCTGGCCGGCGTCCCGAAGCGTCGGCGGCGGCCGGAAGTGGAGCTCGGGCTCACCAAGGGTGTAAACATAAAGGAAGTGGAACCCCACGTTAGGGTCTACATGCAAGTGCATAGGGGGCATCAACGAGACCGAGGGGACTTACCTGAACCACTTCCCCACTTTACGGAGCTCCGGCGATCGCCGGAGACCAAGTTCTCCCAACTTCAAGCTTTTCCGGCCACCCTCTAATGGTGGATTCCGGCCGGCGAGGTTTTAGCCGGCGCAAGATGGACCAGAACATTGCTCTCGGTCCCCCGGTGCTTGCTAGGTAGTTGGCCGGCGGCCTGGTTGCACGGCGGCGCCGGAACAAGGAGCTCCGGCGATGTACAAGGAAGCCCGGTTCTAGGGCTTCATGGATCTCCGTGGATTCTTCACCGATCCACTCCAGGCTTTGTAGGAAGCTTGCAGTCAGCGAGGAGATCAAGATCAACGGTTTTGATCAAAACTTGAACGGCCGGAAAGACCCCGCGACGAAGCTCTGCCAAAACAAGGAAATCCGGCAATAATTTGTTCCCGCCGGCGGCCGGGGCAACGGGGGCGGCTCGGGCTTCACAGAAAGGGTCCACCTTAGGTTAGGAACACTCTACAAGGGTCCCGGGGCCTCAAGAAAATAAAAAGTTCCATCATCTTACCTTCACCGGAGAGAGGAAGAAGGAGAGGATGATTCCGGCGGCGCGCGGCGACGGCCGGGGTCCGGGATGCCCAGGCTCGGACGCGGCCACCCCGGGGACTCCCCAGATGGAGTTTGGCCCAACCTTGAGCAACTTGATCCATACTTTTCTTTCTTCTCCAATTTTTTTCTCACTCTCTCTCTCTCTCTCTCGGTTTCCTTCTCTCAAGTGGCTTGTGTTCTTTGGCCTCCCAAGCATCCGAGGCTCTTCCTTGATAATGCAGAGGAGAAGTTGGATGCTTGGAAATCCAACTTGACTCCTCGGGTACACCCACAAGGAGACCAAGAGCCAAATCCCACTTAATGCATGATTCCTTTTACAAAATATCCCTAAATCCCATTCACACTATCCTCAACTTCCGAGACCATTTTAGGGGATGCAAAATGCACCCAACACCCTCACTTTACATTCCCTAAGCATTTGGTACATAAAATACTATCATTTCTTCTGAAAAATACCCCTTTTTCGGTGGTTTTCACGCATTTCGAGAAAATTCGCTCGCCATTTCGCGAAACGGACTTCGCCACGACGTCCCGCACGTCGAGACCTGTCAGGTAGCATACCTGTTTGGTTTGTTTGACGCTCCGATAAAAACTTGTTCCATAAAAACTGTCCAATTTTACAGTTTTCACGCTTTTCGAGATTCCAGAGTCGTCAAACACAATTTTCGACTGCGCCAATGCGTTCAGAAACGTTGAAAATAGCTAGGATTGACTACTCGAATCACTATATTCGGAGTCCAGATAGTAAATTGGCCAACGTTGGTTCACGAGGGAATCAAATCCAGGGTTTTACTGTTTATCTACAGTATATAACTTAAATTACTGTGCGCAGGAACACTGTTCCATTGGTCGCGGCTAATTACCCTCTTCTCTATTAAATTCTGGAAGATCCGACCGTCAGATCAAAAAAGTGCTAAATATGAAACTTGCTCAGTTCGACGAGACGATCGCATCGGTCAACTCGGATTTCCAAGATCATGTCCGGATTGGAAATTAGCCTTTTTGCCTCGTAATTCGTGCAACTGGCACACCGGCAATTGATCAGTTAGATCGACTTAAATCTTTAGAATCTAACTCCGGCTAAAAAAATTCACCTTTTATTTTATTTTTTTAAAAATAAAATATCCGGATTACTACACATTAATTTAAAACTTAACATTTAATTTATATTTGTACTTACCCCCAATCAGAAGGTTCTAGTTGTAAATGAGACATTCTTGGTTCAATACGGGAGGTCGTGCATTGTTCGCGTGATGTCGTGGCATGCGTGCGGTGTCCGCGTGAGGTCGTGGCTTGCGTGTGTCCGCGTGAGCTCGTGGCTTGCGTGTGTGTGGTCGTAGGTGCCACACATGTGGTCGTTGGTGGCACACTACTAAACGAGCAAGGTACAACACTCTCAATCGGGTCATACTCACTTTCTCTGCAATGTATACAATATTTAAGTCCATTTAAATAATATGCTAAATGACAAAATTATTAGGTTGTTGTTCTAACCTTGTCATTCTGACACCACCTTCGTGTGGAATATGTTGATCACTCATTACATTGGCGGAAGGACCCAAATCAATATAATTGTGGAGCATTTGGGTGTAATAACCTTGCGGTTCAAAATTATCCGACGGTTGTAACTCTTTCTCAATGTATACCGTCACAACACCATGATGTTGACATAATCCTATCATTCCCTCCAATGATTCATCATCTAGTACTTCGTGAGCTAAAAATCCACCACCGATCGTGGGACAACCAATAGTAAATTTTAGACGAAATTGTTCGCTTGTACAATTTACTAAACGATACATTCTCGTCTCAAACCTACTATATGTACAATTAGAAGGTATCACGATTAGCTTTTTTTGACCGCCGATATATCGTGGACCATTCCCATCGATAACTAACTGTCCATCCCAATGAACACTTATGGGCATGCGACGATTAGCCATTTCAACTACAAAACAAAATTTAACCACTTCAAAATACTACTTTTAACTTTACAGTCGGAGACCGACAGTGAAACCTCTCACTTTGAGCGATCTCACAGTGAGGGGATCGCTCACTGTGACGGTGAAGCTCTCACTGTGAGAGAGCACTCTGTCACATTGAAGCTCTCTCACTGTGAGAGAGTGATCTTCATTCTCTCTCACTGTGAGAGAGTGATCTTCAAATTGTGGAGTTTAACTGTGAGACTAGCTAATCAGCTTTTTTTTTTTTTTTTTTTCTTTTTTGATTTGCTGTACAGTGCATAGGTGTACATGGCATGAGAGAGTGATTTTTTTTTCTTTTGATTAGCAAATTGTGAGACTAGCAAATTGTGGAGTTTTTTTATTTTTTATTTTTTATTTTTTTTTGATTTGCTGTACATGGCATGAGACTGTGAGAGAGTGATCGATCACTCTCTCACAGATCATTCTCTCACTGTGAGAGAGTGATCTCTCACTGTGAGAGATCACTCTCTCACAGTGAGAGAGAGAAAGAGAGAGAGAGAGAGAGAGAAGAGAGATGGTGCGAGAGCTCACAGTAAGAGCGCGAGGAGAAGGCGACGACGATGGCGACGACGAGTGGAGATCGGGGCGGCGGGGGCGCGAGTGGAGATCGGCAATGTGGAGATCGGGGCGGCGAGATTTCGCGAGAGAAGAGGGAGCTCGTGCGTCAAGATCGGCGCGAGTGGAGATCGGAGCTCGGCAATGCGGGAGGGGGGAGGGGCTCACGGGAGGGGGGAAGGGCTCACTGTGCGGGAGGGGGGAGCTCGGCAATGCGGAAGGGGGAGGGGCTCACGAGAGAGTGTAGATGAAGCGGCTCTGCGCGCGGGATAAGATGGTGAAGAAGGCGCTGACGCGGTAAGCGCCTTTAACAATAAGTTAAAGGCGCTGAGCGACTCAGCGCCTTCAGTGTAAATCACTAAAGGCGCTGAACCACTCAGCGCCTTTAGAGAGAAGCCATATTTGGCTTACACTGAGGACTTAGCCATTTTCCCCCCAAAAATGACTAAGTCCTCGACACGGTTATAGTATATGCTGAAGGCGCTGAATGAACCAGCGCCTTCAGCATATATCATGAAGGCGCTGAAGTGATCAGCGCCTTCACATGTTTTCTTGTGAAGGCGCTGAACCCTTCAGCGCCTTCAACACAAGGCATGAAGGCGCTGAGGGGTTCAGCGCTTTCATAGGAATATTGTGAAAGCGCTGACCGCTTCAGCGCCTTCACGCTGGCTGCCCTACGTGGCGCCGACGTGGCAAAAGGAGGGTTAGTTTTACAAAAATTTTTTACACAGGGTCATTTTGCAAATTTGCAAGTTTGGGAGGGTTATTTTTAAAAAATTCCCTGTACATTCCTTATGGGGTGTATATTTATATATATTCATATTTTAGTTTATCAAATGAAAATTACTTAAATTTGTAAAAATTATTTTTTGAATTTGTAGATTGTTGGTGCGGATTGTTAGAATTTACCTTAAAAATAAATAAATAAATAAATAAATGATGTATAATTTCCTGTTTTATATTCGTCCGTCCGACGAATGGCATTGACGTGGCGATAACAAAATTATTTATCTAAATAAATTTTAAAAATTATTTTCAAAAATATAGCCCTACATTCGTTACCGATAAGAAGGGAGGTCTACCCACGCCAGTCTATTTTGTCTATTTTCTCTCTCACCCTTTCTGCTTCACTCTCGCCTTTTTCATTATTCCTCCTCTCTCAAAAACCATAGCATGGGTCCATAGCAGAGACAGAGAGAGAGAGAGAGAGAGATGGGGAAAGGTGGCGAAGGATTCGATGGGAAGGAGCAGAACATGGCGGCCTGGCTAGTCTCGGTTAACACCCTCAAGATCCAACCTTTCGATCTTCCGCCCGTCGGTATATCTTCCTCGCTTCTTCCATCTACTACTCCCTAAACCCCCCTCCCTGATTTTGAATGTAAAAAATATATTATAAATTACTCTTCTGATTTAGCAGCTAAAGCTTTTTAGACTAATCCATTGTTTATTGTTTCACAAGATATCTAGACAGAAAATTCTGGGTTTAAATTCTCACGAGCTTCTAGTTTCATGATTCATCCAATATTTTATTTTTTATTATTTTTTTATTTTTTATTTTTTATTTTTAAATTTATCTATCAAACGATTAAAAATTCAAATTCTCGAGCACAGGCGTGAGGTGACGGGAAGTAATAGATATAAAAAATACGCTGAACTTGAACTTGGGGTGTACCGGTAGCATTTTTTTCAAGAAAATATTCTCCTAAACTTCCAATTTCTGACAATTAGACCCTCCGAACTTTATCAAATAGTTAAAATAGGTTCTTTTTGGAGCTAGTTTACTAATTTAATAACGAGTTTCGGCAATTTCTTGTATGTGATCTTGTAAGCTTTAAAACCCTCTCTTTCCTTCCTATTTTAACTCTTGAAAAAGTGAAAATCAAAGATAGATTTACTGCTGTTTTATGTTAATCCGTGAGAGGAGAAGAATTATAATTATAATTATATATTTGCGTATTTTAAAGCATTACAAGTAGAAACAAACAAGTTGTTTCACACCTATCTTGTTCACTGTTCGTGATCCTTTCCATCTCATACTATACATAATGAATTATCTAGTTTTTTTTTATTTGTTTTTAATTCCTGTTTTTGATGGTCCTTGTTTTGGTAAGAAGTGGCAGATTCAGTACATGTCGGTATTCTTGATTTCTTATGTTAGAAAATAGTCAATCAATGATGGTTTTTATGCATTTTCGTCTTAAATTGTTAACTCTTTTTTTGCACAAAATTGAATTTTGTTTAGCCCCTCATGATGTTCGAGTGCGGATGAAGGCTGTGGGCATTTGCGGCAGTGATGTTCACTACCTCAAGGTTCATCTCTCGTCTTTATACTTTTTTATCCTAAAACCCTCTTTGCTTAATATCAACTTCTCATTTTTTTGTGTAGTGTGGACTCAGAAAGAACACTGAAGTTTCATTATGAACATAGAAAGAAATAGATTCTCTTCCTGACTTGACATTTCGTCTTCTGGCTTTTGTTGTTTTGTCCCGATCACTCTTGTTGAATGTTTTAATTTAATGGGGCTGAAGACCGATAATCTTTGATTTCTGTGAAGTACAGCATATGAGATGTGCCCATTTTATCGTCAAAGAACCGATGGTTATTGGGCATGAATGTGCTGGAGTGATAGAAGAGGTGGGCAGTGAAGTAAAGTCGCTTGCGGTGGGCGATCGTGTTGCGTTAGAACCAGGAGTCAGCTGCTGGAGATGCAAACATTGCAAGGGAGGCCGCTATAATCTATGCACTGACATGAAATTTTTCGCCACTCCCCCTGTTCATGGTTCTCTCGCTAACCAGGTTTTGTAGAAAGATCTTTCTCGTGCCAAATATCTTCTTTCTTATTTGCCTGAATCATATTCAGTATACCAAATATTACTTCATATTTAGTCAAGTTTAATCACTACTGCACCTGATAGTAGTTAAATTTTTTTTAGGCTTTTTTTGTATATTCTAGTTGTTGAGAGAGAATAAAAGAAAATTAGAATAAGAAATTCTTAATTGTCATCTTTTAAGTCAGCGTACGTTCGGTGTATCTCTTAATTCTCGGATTAGACCCTCTTCATGTTGCATCCAACAATTTAAAGAGAGAAGCAAAGGGAAAATTCTTTTGGAGGTTTGTCGTGGAAGTATGGAGAGGGCTTGGGCAAATATAAGTAGGTTTCCTCGCTTATTAGTTTTTATATACTTTTTTTTTTTTTTTTTTTTTTTTCTGATTCTTTATTAACAGTTTCTGAGTGGCAGTTATTTTTTGTATGCTTCACTTTTGATTGTAGTGAAATCTTACTGTCTTCATCTGTGAACATAGCCTTCAAAGTTGAACCATATAAATAGATTGTGTTCTCTCCTTTCCTAGGTGGTGCATCCTGCTGATTTGTGCTTTAAGCTTCCTGATAATGTGAGCTTGGAAGAAGGTGCAATGTGCGAGCCCCTTAGTGTTGGAATCCATGCCTGTCGCCGTGCAGAGATTGGTCCAGAGAAGAATGTGCTTATCATGGGAGCTGGCCCGATAGGCTTAGTCACAATGCTAGCAGCTCATGCATTTGGCGCTCCAAGAATCATTGTTGTTGATGTAGATGAATATCGGCTTTCAGTTGCAAAATCTCTTGGTGCAGATGACATCGTTAAAGTTTCTACCAGCATACAGGTTCCAGTACCTTTTTTTATTTTATTTTATTGCAACCCCACCAATTATGACATTTTCGCCAGCATGATTTCCGTTCGACATAGTTTTTTTGGTTTAGTTAACTTTTTAGTTAAATTGCAAGGCAACTATAATTAGCTTTTTTTTCTACTGTTGTATTGAAAATATTAAATTCATTTCTCGTCATTTGTCTTACTCTATGTTTCAATTTTTTTTTACACCTTTATCATGGAAAATCTCATTTCTATAATCTGTTTTCTCCATGTTGTGCATCATTTTGGTGAATCGAGTTACATTTGAATGATGTCAAATGGGTTCAGAAATTTCTAGAAAATAAACCATGAACGAAGTGTGTGAATTACCTTAAGAGATGTTATTGCTAAAGTTGAAAGGAGCAAGCAGAGCATCAAATAATAAGTTTTGAAAGTAAGAGTAATAAGACTACCATTGCTCAAACAATTGATAGTTTACTTCTTTTTTTCTTTTTTTTTGTTGGAGAAAATATGGGATATTGTTAACCCAGAAGGTCGATCTGTTATTAGTCTTTCCAGAGTGGAATCATGATATTAACACCTATTTACATGTACCTCTCGAGGTGAGACCCAGTATGCACCTAGCAGCGACAATTAATTTGAAATATGGCTGAGAAAACCTATTATTAAGTGCCTCACTGGGCGACTACTGCACATTTTCATGAAGCAGATGGCCTAGAAATCGGCTCTCTTATCATACACAGCTGACCTATTGGGAAATATTAAAACACGTCCTTGATAGTTCACAAATTAATGCATTGTTCAGAAGCTTAATATTTTTGTCATCATATGGTGGACAGATTTCAATCCCGCCGTTAGTTGTATCTTTCATAATCAGGTTAAAGAAGTACCTGCACTCAACCAAGGTTTGAAACAGCTAACTATTAATGTTTTGTTTAGGCTTGTTTGGATTTATGAACATTTTGTTCAATATACTACTTTTGTTTACTTAGTATACACTGTCTTTATGCCATTTTTCTTTGCAAATGGCGAATCACTTCATAGCTGCAGTGATTCGTCCTGAAAGATCATAATTATGGTGGCCTTGCAATGAACTAAAATCAAGCTTTTAGTTGCAATCACAAAAGAATATCCCTATACTGCTGCACAAGTTGTCATTTGCTAGCTTGTTCCTACATCCAGGTAGGCCCTAAGTTTGGTCAAAATTATCAGATATACTTCCCACTTCAACTAAATCTGCTGCTATCTTCCTTCACACACATGCGTGCAATTCAAATATGATTTGATTTTCCGGCACAGCCTACAGTTTGTATTTTTGAGAGTATGGTATACTTTATTTTTAACGTGAATTAGAGAGCGGGATATAGAGTGCTAAGTCTTTACCGTTGATTGTGAGAGAATGATGGTGTAAGAGTGCCAAATCTTTACAGTTGATGGCTCTAGTTATTTGTCTTCTTTTTCTTGGGGCATTTACAAACATCCTTTTATGTGCTATGTTGTTCACTCCTTGTTCAATTATTTAATATGTAAATAATTATATTATATTTGTGATTGGCTAGAAAGGCAACAAACTCGGGGCTAAGTATTTGAGAAGAACATCATAAAATCTAAGCCAGTGTTTATACCATTCAACTTAGATAAAAATGAGGAGAAGGCATTTGGTAAAAATTATGCCAGACCATCATGCTATCCTGCTTCCTGATTTCTCAAAACTATAGATATCATATCATTTTCTGGGACTAACCTGCATGATAAGGCTTAAAGTTCCGGTCCTACTTTCAATTATTACCGAGGTCTATTATTATTGGCAATTTAGAAGGTCCATCTGCTTCAGCCCCAAAAAACATAAAAAAACGAGAACTACTGTACTCAAATAAAAGCAAAAGTAATTCAAATCAATAATTTGCAATGTATATGGAGATATCAATATGTTGTTTTAGGCAATCTATTTCATTGTTACGCTGGTTTTGGGATGGAACATATAGAAATGGTAATGTGGAATGAAGCATTTGAAACAGCAAAGTATCGAGAACAAGCAGTAGTTCAAAATAAAATGGTTCTACTGTTTTAATCCACCTTAATTTTCATATGAAGGTATATTTTCATGGGATATTCTTCAAATATGTCATATCACTATTGTTCATTTATATTTGCCTCATTCCATGCTACTGCCCGATAATTTTAGAGAAACTTGAATGAATTTTTTTATTAGATATTTGGTAGTGGCTGCAGGTTAACAAATACAAATCCAATTAGATGAAAATTTTTCTGATAGATCCTCTTATTTTAGCATTTGACATGAATGAATTCTGTGATCTTAAATTTGTTGAAGTGAAATGCAATAGAATGCAATTTGGATCTAAATTATGTTTGTTAGGCACACATTTGTCGGTTTGGGTTAAAATTTTGAGTGAATGGCAGCTGGTAGGATGGTAGAGGGTACATGTAGCGGTTTTATTCTAAACTGATCAACTTGGAGAAACCTGAAACCAACTCATAGCTACCGGGATCGGAGAGATGGAGACCCCCCTCTGAACCGCGATCCAGATTGCATGTATGGATTCATGGTGGGTTCTCGATCCAGATCACAAATTATTGGCGAACCAGAATAGTAGAGAAGTACTTCGATTTTTCTAGATTAATTTGTTTAGTTACCTAAAAGAAATGTATCTTACTAGATAGAATAATATAAATGAGTTATACTGATATGGAAAAAAGTTGAGGCAGTTTTGATTGGAAGAGAGAATATCCAATCCGATCTTAATGAAAGAAAAGAACTATACGGTAATAAAGGTTAGTTATTGACTTGTTATACTTGTCAATCTGCATTGATGCCCTAAACAAACCACATTCTGGAGTATCGTTCCGACCAATCCCAACCCCCTCATACCGTGTTCCTAAGAAGCTAGCGAACCACATTCCTGTGTACCACACACAGGGCATCCCATTCCAAGAAACATTGAATGAACCTACTTTCTGATTGGAGTTGTTCCAAATGGAAAAAAATGATCTGTTTTAACGGAAAAAGATCTAATGCTATAAATCTTCTCGTCTGACCATGCTGCAGCAGCCATTTGATCCTCTTTACGCATACTCAGCAGCATACCAACACTGTTCTGCTTAACTAGTCTCGATGTTATGCAGAATCTCCATACACTTTGATATGATGTAGAAGAATGAAAAATTGGAATTTTAACTGGTGTCAAATTGGCATCAACGCTCACATCGTACTGAATTTGTTGTCTAATTTTTCATATGATCCATATTGTTGCAAATTTCTGCTTTCATTTGATGGAAGGAAAAGGACAAGATCCCTGAAATTTTTTTGCAACGAGCAATATCCTCACACATTCTTAGTTGATCAAACCCTTTATGTAAAGAAAATGCTTTAAAACATGTGTTTGATTAACAGTCTAACAATGGACAGTACAGTTCAATAGTACATATTACTTCAAAGTAGACAATACAGAAACAGATTGCATTACTATGTAATAAGTTACCATCTATTTTTGTGTTAGGGATTGATTAATTTCTTCTATTTTTTTTCATAGTATAGTTTTCTTAACCTAGCTTTCTTTCTTTATTATTTTATTTTATTTTAATTTTTTTCCTTTTCTCCTACCGCTTTATGTGTTATAGTATATATCAGATTTTGCCACGGTTAACTTTGCGCTTCTTTTGTATAGGATGTTGATGAGGATGTTGTGCGTATACAAGAGGTTATGGGTGCTGAAGTTGACGTGAGCTTTGATTGTGCTGGTTTCAGCAAAACTATGTCGACTGCTCTCAGTGCTACTCGTGCCGGTGGTAAAGTTTGCCTTATTGGAATGGGCCACGACGAGATGACTGTCCCCCTTACTTCAGCTGCAGCTAGGTACTAAACTTTCTCTTAGGTTGACCTAAAAGTTAGGGTTGTGCAGTTAAACATATATAAATAGATGCCTATTTGTCATGGCTTCTAGAGCTACTTCTCTACTTTGAAAAGGAGCTTCCAGAGAATCAAGTGAATTAAGCTTTTGTGCTGAAATTGGAGCTACTATTTTGAAAAATTTGATGAAAATCTATTAATGCAGCTCTTGTCAAAAAACACGCAGGAACTCCAGTCGGGCCAAATAGGCCA
Source organism: Tillandsia fasciculata (assembly GCA_029168755.2). Lineage (NCBI taxonomy): Eukaryota > Viridiplantae > Streptophyta > Magnoliopsida > Poales > Bromeliaceae > Tillandsia > Tillandsia fasciculata. Next base: position 6,960,707 of record CM054952.1, read on the forward strand.
TAGGCCCACAAGGCTAGCTGAATTTTTTTTTTCCTCTGATCTTTAGGCAAATTTATCATCTTGAAAATATTTTTGCCGGATTAGTAAGATAATAGTGTGAACATTCTCTTATCCTTTTGGATAGGGAGGTTGATATCGTCGGCATCTTCCGCTACAAAGACACTTGGCCTCTTTGCCTTGAGTTCCTCCGATCTGGAAAGATTGATGTAAAGCCGCTGATAACTCATAGGTTTGGGTTCTCTCAGAAGGAGGTTGAGGAAGCTTTTGAGGTCAGCGCTCGCGGCAGTGATGCAATCAAAGTAATGTTTAATCTTTAGCCTATGAGCTAAGTAGTGCTTAAAGAGTGTAGCAGAGTAAGTCTCCCTTTGATATAGAAATAAGAATGAGTGGTATCATGTTAATTATTATATGTTAACATATGTAACAAGGAGCGGCTTTTGTTCGAATGGTGGAGCTCTCTTTTGGTATGTATTGTGCTCTTCTAGTCCTGTTTGATATTGCTGTTTTTTATTCTCACAATGATGTTGCTGTTTACTACTCATGGTCACTGTTTCTGTGTATGTATACATATATATAAGTTAGGCCCCATTCCAAGAACCTCTCATAGCAAGTCATATGTTTTTTCCTCTAGAAGCGTGGGGTTAAATTGCCTTTTTGATATAGCTGCGTGCAGGTGATTGAATCCTTGACCCTGTTGTCAGCGATCGGGATACCATCCAACTGTACTAGGTAGTGGTGATACTGTTTGTTTGAACTTCCGTACTTTTTAAAGTGGTCATGATGCTTTAAAGCTGGTAAAGTAGCTTAGCAATATTTGACATGCCTACCATCACCATCTGCAGGACGAAAAGTGGTTTTTTTATTGCGTTTTCACATAACTCTAGTTGGATCTGTTATTTAAGAGTTTTGAAACATCAATTTAGACATTTTTCTCTTTTTTATTTTTTCAGATTGTTGTGTTTTTTGCCACTGGTTTTTTCTGTCGTATTACTTCAGCTGCTATTGATTTTCCCAGCAGAATAAGGTTTTCTCAGATGTCTCGTGAATCTGCCAAATGCTTCCATTTTGCATATTTAGGTAGGAATTCTTCTGATTATGCAGCAATTTTTTATCACTCTTTCTTTCTTTCTTTCTTTTTATTATTTTTTATTATTTTTTTTTGCCTTGTCAGACCAAGCACATAACCAATGAAGGGTCTATTTGGTATTGACGCACATCTAAGGTAAAATAGAATATAGTAGAGTTTATATATTTTAAAAAGTACAAGTTCAATTATGTTTGTGAATTTTTTACTATTAAATTTATATTGAGTTTTGTGTAATTGTAAAGTCAACTAGAAAGAGAAAAAAAAATTATAATAGTACAGATCTTAATACAAATTTAAGGATAAAAAATTTACGAGCATAGTTGGGCGCTCTACTATATATATATATATATATATATATATATATATATATATATATATATATATATATATATATATATAGTCCGGCTACTATACTATTAATGGTATCAGGTTATTTGTGCTATCAAGTTTTCTACTTTTAGATCAATCCCTTTAATCATTCTCACCCATTAAATTTTACTATTTTTCAACCACCTATTAAACCCAAGGGGCCACTATTATTTCAACTATATATTTTTTTAATCCAAGGGTTAAAAACTTGATAGTACCAATGACCTCGTACTATTAATAGTATTCCAGCCTAGCTATATATATATATAGAGTCCAGCTATTATACTATTAATAGTACCAAGTTATTAGTGCTATTAAGTTTTCTATTCATAGATCAACCCTTTTGATCATTTTCACTCGTTAGATTTTATTAATTTTTTCAACCACATATTAAACCCAAGAGGCTCACTATCATCTCAACCACACATCTTTTAATTCAAGGGTTAAAAACTTAATAGCACCAATGACTTGGTACTATTAATAGTATTCCAGCCTAACTCTCTCTCTCTCTCTCTCTCTCTCTCTCTCTCTCTCTCTCTCTCTCTATATATATATATATATATATATATATATATATATATATATATATATATATAGTCCGACTATTTTATTTTTATGAGTATAGGTTTATTCGTACTCGTAAGTTTTTGACCCTTGGATGAAGGGATGTACGGTTAGAATTATAGTAATCTTCTAGGGTTTATATTATTTTACCAACGACCCACGAAACTCTAGGGGGACCATTATCATCCTAATCGTACATTTTTTTTATTTAAGGCCTAAAAAGATATGAGTAGGAAGAAATTTATACTCAAAAGAGTATAGTAGTCATACTCTCTCTCTCTCTCTCTCTCTCTCTCTCTATATATATATATATATATAGAGAGAGAGAGAGAGAGAGAGAGAGAGAGAGAGAGAGAGAGAGAGAGAGAGAGAGAGAGAGAGTCTGACTATTATACTTTTATGAATAAAATTTCTTTGTCCTCATAAGTTTTCGGTCGTTGGATAACGAAATGTGCGATTAGGATTATAGTGGCCCCCTAGGATTTATACTATTTCACCAACAATTCACTAAACCCTAGGGGGACCACTATCATCCTAACCTTTGCACATCTTTTTATTCAAGGGCTGAAAAGTTATGAGTACAAAGGAGTTTATACTCATAAGAGTATATATATATATATATATATATATATATATATATATATATATATATATATATATATATATATATATATATATATATATAGCATTTGTCTGCTTTTTCTAAATTGTTTTTGTTATTGGAATTTCCGAATCGACGATCGACTTCGTTAAACTTGATCTTAAATATTTGAAATATCTAAAAAATAAATTTTGTGATTTTTCGATATCAATTGCCTTGTTATCAAAGGGGCTCAAAATCAACGGCCGATAATAAAAATATTACAAAATGTGATGATATGATACTAAGATTTTAGATCAAAGATTTTGATCTTGTTTTTATATAGTATAAAGAATTTTTCATCAAAATTTTACGTGATTTAGATATTTCTACACCGTTAAACTTGCAACGGTTCACCATAATTATTAAAATTATTGATTTTGATCTCCTTTGATCACTAGGAAAATATTATAAAAAAATTATGAAATTTATTTTTTAGGCCTTTTAAATACTCTAGATCAAATTTAACGGAGCCGATCGTTCATTCTAAAGTCCCAACATTGAAAATAATTTGGGAGCATGAAAGCCTCCGTGCTTCTAAAAGCACACATCCGTGTAATACTCGTGAATTTTAAATCTTGAAATTTGAATTTGAAATTGTTTTTCTAGAGTTTATTTAATTCAAAATTCAAAATTCGGGGGTATTCGCAAAGAAACAGCTAATGTGACCTAACGAGCTCCAATTGTAGCGAAACAAAATCACTATTTGATCGGTCTCGTCGAGCTGAACGATGTAGTGGATGCCTGATTTTGAAATCGGCCAACTGAAAGTATCGAAAAGCGTGAAAACTATCATTTTTACAGAGTAATTTTATAAAACATCTTATATTTTATGCGCCAAATCGCGCAAGATCGCACGTAGAGGGGCTTCCTTACATAATACTAAAGATATGTGGACTTTTTAGCATACTTTACACTTAGTATAAAAGGATACCTAGGGCCTCACTTCATCCCTCACCACCAAAGCCACCCCAAGCCCCCTTTCTTCTCTCTGCTGCTTTCTCGACCTCTACCACCGTCGGCCGTTGCCTGCCCTATTGAAAAAAGAGTAGCAAACGATTCCCTCACACTACTCTCGGGTTTGGAAGAGGAGGAGAACACCAAACCTTCTCCAACTTCATCTATGGCACCATGCGGCCTCCCTTGTCATTTGAGGTTGATCCTTGAGGAGCGCTGCCGCCTGCCGTCGCCACCCGACGCCGGAGAAGAAGGATCTCATTCTTCTTCTTCTTCTCAGATCAGAGGTGAGCCAACCTATTTCCTTTCTTGTTTTTCTTGCCTAGAAGCATTCCCATCTTCTTCCTTACCATCTAGGGATCCTCCTGGTGTAGCCTCGACACTTGGGGTCTCGTGGTTAGACGACGGGAGCATAAATCTCGCTAAAACCCTAAGTTGGCCGGAGCTCTTCACGTGCCACCTCGAGCCTTTGCGGGGGATCCAAGGTGCTTGCCACCTTTTGCTGGATCCCAGAAGACTCCCTACAAAGTCTTAAGCCCCCTTGTTTAGCCACGGCTCGGGGAAAGGGAAGCCTTAGCTTTCTACATCTTTAGCTTGGCCGAGGTTGGCCGTGCATCGCCACTGTCGCTTTCTGCCGAGATTTGATGAAAAAAGAGAGAAAAAAGAATGAGACAAAGCGGGTAATTTTTGAAGATTTGGTGAACCGGAAGAGTAGGAGAAAAGGAGGAGGCAAATTGGGAATGAGAAATTCGTATTTGAAGTAATTTTTGATGATTTGAGGGACGAGAAAGAAGGATAAGAGATGAAGAAAATTAGGTACACGATAAATTATTCACCGTATTTAAAACGCGGTGAATGATTAACCGTATTCAACTTAAACATCTCCGCCTACATGACGCTTGTGCGGCGCTTACGTTGCAAAAATAGGATCAATTTTATAAATATAAATTTTAGAAGATTATTTGTAAAAAAAAAAAAAAAGATTAGAAGACCAATGGTAAAAAAGGCTCTAGATTTTATAATAAAAATAGCAATACTACTCATACACGTAAAATTGGATGTAGAATGTATGATATACTCATTTCAGGATAGAGACTTATCCATTAGTGACTTCAAAATGATTAATAAAGTTTATCTCATCTTGAGATAGATAGGGTGTTAAATATAAACTCATTTGGAATATACAAAAAAATATTTTTCTAAAAATATATTCGAATCTAAATTATTAATTATTTTTTTTACATTCATAATTAAAATCATAAATATAAATATTTAACATTAATTGAATCGGTCCTATATTGATATTGGGATTCAAATTCAGATAAAATCATAGACATCCGTACTTATTGACATCCCAACAACCTGGGTTTTATACGGTTTGACGTTGCATGCATTGGGGAAGTTTTGTTTGGTAAGTTGAGTGCGATGGATACGACGAGCCACAAAACCATTAGCTTCTTGTTTCCGAATTCGGGTTGTACCACCGACAACATCACCAACAAACACCCAATGGGGGACCATCTTGACCTCACCCCGATGAAACCAGATCTGGTTAATAAATTCAAATCCAATTACGAACATTACTTAAAACCAAGGGAATTGTAGTTGTAGGAACCAATTGGAAGTGGACCAAACAAACGACACTCATGACTCGAGCAATAAACAGGTTTCCCGTACTCCCTGAGTCCCTTCCGAATAATAATAATAATAATAATAATATATTATTATTATTATTATATTTATATTAATGCTCCAAAAAAAAAAAAAAAAAAAAAAAAACCAGAAGAGCCCAGAGGTGGGGACTTTTTCATCACCGGAGCTCCGTGAGGGCGCTTACCATTAATTCCCCCCCCCCCCCCCCCCCCCCCCCTCCCCCGCTACCTCCCTCTCTCTCTTTCTCTCTCTTGTTGAAGCCATCGATGTGGCGAAGCTGAGCTCGCCCTACTCGATCCCTTCTTTATAGGTTAAGCTCCTCCCTCTCTCTTTTTTTCCCCTTCTTTTCCGGCTTTTTTTGGTGTCAAAAGTCGAGCTTTTTCGAGATTTTTGTTATTCTAAATGATCGGATCTGAAGAATTTTGGGCTTTATACGCGTTTTTGCATTGTTTTTTGGTTATATGGGTGGGAATTTCGTGTAACGCCGACTTTTGAGGTCGATCTAGGGTTTTGTGGGGCGTTCCAACTGGTAATTTGAATTGGGGAGTGGTTTCGGGAGACTAGGGTTTTCGGATCTTTTTTGATTTCGTGTTGGGATTTGAAGAGGGGGTGTTGGGTTTTGATTCGTATGGAAGGAAATGTGAGAAAGTTGTGATTTTTGGATATAACTTTTCTAAAGTATGTGTTTTTTTGTTCTCTTCCTTTTTCCCGCTCGGTGATTCAGCTTGTGCAAAATTGGGATTTTAGGGTTTTTGAATTTTGATCCCCCTCCCTAAATTCTGCATTGAATACCATGGATACTTGTTGAGAAGAAGAAGAAGAAGAAGAAGAAGAAGAAGAAGAAGAAGAGTTGGTCAAAAAGTTTTCAAGGGGGGAATTTTACCAGATCGGCGAGGAGCTCGAAAGCTCCCTTCTGATGGCTGCTGTTGCCCTAGGCAACAATAATAGTGAGGAACATTCACTCTACATCTCTTACAAAGTCCCCGGCCTCTCCAACCCGATCCTCGAAACCCCGCACATCTCCTTCCTCGGAGACCGATACATCCTCGGCGATCAATTGGGCTGGGGACAGTTTGGGGTGATCAGATCATGCTCTGACATGCTCACTAGCGAGACGTTGGCATGCAAGTCGATCGCCAAGGACCGCCTCATCTCCGCTGACGACCTCTGCGGTGTGAAGCTTGAGATTGAGATCATGGCCCTGCTTTCCAGCCACCCTAATGTGGTTGGTCTCAAGGCTGTGTACGAAGAAGAAGACTTTGTTCATCTTGTGATGGAGCTTTGTGCGGGAGGGGAGCTCTTCCACCGACTTGAGATGCACGGCTGCTTCTCCGAGCACGAGGCGGCTGTACTATTTCAGCATCTCATCGAGGTGGTGATGTATTGCCATGATAAAGGGATCGTGCACAGGGATCTCAAGCCGGAGAACATTCTACTTGCGACCAAGTCCTCGTCCTCGCCGATCAAGTTGGCAGATTTCGGCCTTGCCACCTACATCCAATCTGGTTTTTTTTTTCTGAAATTTTTTGTGCTATTCTTTGAATTAATTTACAGAGAGTTTCCTTTAAGGTTAATTACAAATTTGATCTTTGAAGTTTGACCCGAATTTTTTTCCTTATAATTTTAGTTGGACAAATATAGTCACTCCGTGAAGTTTATTCTGCGCTTAAAATTAGGTCCTTCTTTTAACTCTACCATCTAAAAAGGATTCACATCAGCATCGTCATTAGACTTGAATTTAGTAAATTTTAGACTCCAACGACAAAATTGAAATCCGGTTGAATGTTTAGGGACAAAGATGAAATCAAGGTCAAAGTTCTGCGTCAAAGTGACATTTGAGGATGAAATCGATATCAGGGTGAAACTTTTGGGACTAAATTGCTATAATTGTAACTCTGATAATGGAACTGAAATTAGGGCGAACTCCACGAGCTAAATTGGCAACCATATTTTATTGGGATCTAAATGTGGTTCGGGTTTGATAGGGCAAAGCTTGCATGGGACAGTAGGAAGCCCTTTCTATATAGCTCCTGAGGTACTTGCGGGGGGATATAATGAAGCTGCCGACGTGTGGAGTGCAGGAGTTATTCTGTATATTCTTCTCAGTGGAATGCCGCCCTTTTGGGGGAAGACAAAGTCCGTGATCTTTGAGTCCATCCGGTCCGCGGAGTTACGATTTCCATCTGATCCTTGGGATAGGGTGTCAGATTCTGCAAAGGAATTGATAGCGGGAATGCTGCGTAGAGATCCTGCCCAGAGGCTTACAGCCAAGCAGGTTCTTGGTAAGTTGCCAGCTCGTAATTGTTTTTAATTTTACTGGATTACTTGATAATCAGGGCTCTAGTTTTATTTACTTTATTGCTTACATGGATTAAATTGCATTAGGAATCCCCAGACTGTGACATCATGATCAACGAAAATCAGAGGGAAGTTACAGCTAGAATATTGTGATGATTATAAAAAGTCAAAAAGGAAAAGAAAATTTGGAATATTTATCAAAGCTTAACATTCCAGGATTCAGCAAAAGTTTGGTAAATTCAAAATCAAATTAACATAGTACTTTGAGTAATAAAATATAAATATATGACATTGAAAATATATAAATGAAGTTTCTTGTGTAATTTTATTTCTGACTGAAGTAAAGTTGATAACATAGTGAATTATTCATCTTGGCCGCGTGTAACTCCTAGCCTTCTTGGATAATTTAAATTAGGGTAAATTGCAATACTAGTCCCTGAACTTCAAAGTGAAGTTTCATTTTGGTCCTCAACTTTTAAATTCGACATTAAACACGCTAAACTATCAATAGGGTTCCATTTAGTTTCTAAGCTTTCAATAGTATTTCATTTAGTTCTTATCTTAGAGTAAAGATTGTTGCTTGCACTTAGTTCATCTGTATATCCATATACCATAAATTTATCAGTTTGTCATCCATCTCATGCTTTCAATTCAATGGTCCAATTTCTATATAGAGAGATGATTGTAACTCAATGGGTGGTAGCTTTGAAATATGATATGGGAAAAGGAGTCGATAAACAATCCCCCATATCAAGAGATGGTTTTTCTTTCATTAAAAGAAAAAGAAAAAGAAAAAAAAAAATTTGATAAATGCATGGTACATAGATGTAAAGCTGCACTAGATTTAATGATACTTTTACGCAAGGACTGAAGTGCAACTCTTTGAAGAGTTTAGGGACCACTAACATTGAACTTGAAAGTCCAAGTACTGAAATGAAGCTTGGCTGGATGTTTGGGGACTAGTGGTGCAATTTACCCATTTGAATTTTGTATGTAAAGATTATTTATAATAGAGTGGAGCTTATATACTTTCAAAAGTACAAGCCCAACTATGCTTGTGAATTTGTATCATTGGATTTGCATTGAGATTTGTGCTATTTACTTTTCTTTCTCTCTCTTTAATTGAGATTTGTGCTATTGTAAAGTCAATTAAAGAGAGAGAAAGAAAAGTAAATAGCACAAATCTCAATGCAAATCCAATGGTAAAAAATTAACAAGCATATTTGGGCTCGTGCTTTTGAAAGAATATAAGCTCTACTCTTTATAATATATTGTAATTTTTTTGACAACATTAAAGGAATAGTGAATTCTTTGGGAAATATTCAACCAACCCATTTTTTGTGGATTCTAGTGAATTTTTCTTAAAATCCAGAGAAGTTTGTAACTATGCTTAGAACCACTCTCATTGCCATTACAGATCACTCGTGGATAAAGGAACATGCAGACCAACCACAAGTTTCATGTGAGCACTGCAATGGCAGTATCAGTTTGAGACAAGGAGATTTGGGTTCTTGCTCCTTTTCTACCCCTCTGATGTCTCATAGTCGTGATGTGAGCTTCAGTACCGGCTTTCCCAGTCCCTGCCAAAGCCAGGAAGATCATTCTTCCCCGACATTTGCGTGCAGATCATCGTTCTCTGCTTTTGTCGTTGAGTCCACACCTCCTTGCCCTGCTATTGGCTTCTCATTTGGCAACATTTGTGAGCCTGATGGTGTCTTATTGTCATCTCAAATTCCTTCAATGTCAGGCTTTTCATTCCTTAGCCCACTTCAATCTAGCGAGCAAGAAAACCTATTGACTTTTGCTACTGAGGCATTGAATACCGGTGCAATCGGCAGAGGTAAGTGGTCCCAACTTTATATTTACTAGGGACTTTGCATTATTAGTGCCTCCCAAAATAGTGCATACTTGTTCCAATGCGGCTATGCTCTTGATATGCACAACCTGAATTGCTATCTATTTTATCGCAGTTGACAATTTTTGGTTTTAACGGTTAAAATCACAATAACCCACTAACTTTTTCTTAATTGCAGTTTGACTAACTTGATTTGGTGCATATGTTACCTGATTCTCTTGTAAGCAAACTGATTGCTACCTATAAAGTTTAATTTGGTGCTAAGAGCCTCACCAAAGAAATAGAGGACTTGGTAACATTTGAGAATTAGTGAACTCGTTTTATCAGATGGAGATTCTGGGATCAAATGTAAAATTAATTAGTGGGTGTTTGGTAATCTGTTTGTTAAATTGCAAGTAGAAAACGTTAGGGGGGCCTTAAATGCCCTCATAAGATGGCACACTTAATATTAGGCCTTGTGCTAATAATACTAAAGCATACTAATACATAAAATTTTATCATTACTACTACTATTCCTTTGTGCATTAATATTCTAACATTCTGTCACAGAAAGCAAGCAGTGAGGCTCATGCAAATATAGGCTATTTTTGCAGATCAAAATAGAAATTTTGACAATATAAGGATCTACAAACAAATACCTATTATTTTTTTGGCGTATATGCATACAAAAACCTATAATTATTACACCACCATTTCTAGTCGCTTGGGCTGATATGTATTATCACGCAATGCAGATGCCAGCTTTGCCAAGCTCTTTACGAGAGCTTCAGAGAACAGGGGGGCTGAGATGAAAAGGTTAACAACCAACGCCTCAAGAGCCATCTGTATCCACAGCAGAAGGAACCACACGATAGGTCTCGGGGAGCTCGAGCAGCTCAATCTAATGGTCTCGGAATCGGTCATACGTTGGGCCTCATGCACGCATGTCTCGAGTGCGCCGTCCCTTAGGTCCTCGCTTGTTTGCTGATTAGAAGTTTTCCTTGATCCTGATGTTGTAATTAAAATGATGAGATGGCTATATACGCAGAAATTTGTCGGAGTTAAGCTCCGAACCTTGGTATAATATATAAAAGATCAGTGGGTATTGTCTATGCTAGCTAGTTATTGCAATATTATTTGGGCTGTGGATGAATGTGCGTTCAGTTTGTGCTATTTTAGTCATCCGGGAGGGATTTTGATTAGCTTTTCATTTACATAGGGTGCTCTGTTGCTATTCTTGACGTCTATTTGAGGTAGCGTTTCTGTCTCCAATGAAAATCTTGTTCTTCTCTCAAAAAAAAAATGAAAATCTTGTTCTTTCCTTCGGCAGGATTCACTGTTTTGGCCCCTTCATACACAGGGCCCACATAGCACAGTTAAATTATATTATATTCAAAAAAATTTCAATAAAGCGTAAAAATGGCGGTAAAGTAAAAATTCATTCTAACCATAGCTATTCTTGGGATCCCTAACCTTCAATATATGACAAATTTTAAACTTTAAATTTTAAAATGTTAAATTTAAACTTTCAACATCAAATTTTTAATTTTAAAATTTTTAATTTTAAAATTTTAAAATTTTAAAATTAGGATTTAAATTTTAAATTTTAAAATTTCAAATTTGAATTTTAATTTTAATTTTAAAATTTTAAATTTTGAACGTACATTCAAATTTTAAATTTTAAATTTTAAATTTCAAATTTTAAAATTTAAATTTTTTAATTTAAACTTTAAATTTTAAAGTTTAAAATTAAAATTTTTAATTCTTGGGGTCCCTAACCTTCAATATATGGCAAATTTTAAACTTTAAATTTTAAATTTTTAAATTTAAACTTTCAACATCAAAATTTTAATTTAAAATTTTTAATTTTAAAATTTTAAAATTTTAAAATTAAGATTTAAATTTTAAATTTTAAAATTTCAAATTTGAATTTTAATTTTAATTTTAAAATTTTAAATTTCAAATTTTAAAATTTAAATTTTTTAATTTAAACTTTAAATTTTAAAGTTTAAAATTAAAATTTTTAATTCTTGGGGTCCCTAACCTTCAATATATGGCAAATTTTAAACTTTAAATTTTAAATTTTTAAATTTAAACTTTCAACATCAAAATTTTAATTTAAAATTTTTAATTTTAAAATTTTAAAATTTTAAAATTAAGATTTAAATTTTAAATTTTAAAATTTCAAATTTGAATTTGAATTTTAATTTTAAAATTTTAAATTTTGAACGTACATTCAAATTTTAAATTTTAAATTTTAAATTTTAAATTTTAAATTTTAAAATTTAAATTTAGATTTTATTTTTCAATTTTTTAAATTTTTAGTTTGAAATTTAAATTTTAATTCAAATTTCAAATTTTTAACTTTTAATTTCAAATTATGAAATTTTTAATTTTAAAATGTTAAAATATAAAATTAATATTTTTTTATTTTTAAAAATTTTAAATTTTTAAAAAATTGTGGAATTTTACAATAGACATCCAAACAGTTTAAAATTTTAAACCGTGAGATTTTTTAGAATTATAGAATTTTCTATTTTATTTAAATCAAAACTACAGTTAATAAACTTTATGGCAATTTTTCTACTATGCATCCAAATTGGCCTTATATTTGTCAGTAAAAATTTCCGTTCAACTCAAAGATGAAGCTACTACTAGGTTTTAGATGAGCAAAAAAGATATAGTGTTTGCTGCAAAGAAAAATCAATCTTTCCTAACAAAGGTGCTTTGTTCGTATATAGTCGCCAATACCATGTAATCAAACATACGTGTGTACATATAGTTGCATTTACAGTAGATATAGTTATATATTTATTATTTTGTTCGATATAGTGGACAGCGTTGTAAAAGATAAATTACTTTTTATTTGGTTATATGCAATTGAAAATTATATTTACAAATTTTATCAATTTATATATAAGGTGATGAGAATATTTTTTCATGTATAAATGGTAAATTTAATTGTTGTCTAAAACTACTTTTAGAAAGTGCTCTTGTTGAAACTGATAGAGAAGACTCAATTGCAACTAAGGAAACTAGACCCAGATAGAGAAGACTCAATTGCAACTAAGGAAACTAGACCCAAATTGCTCAATGACCGCAAATGAAGCTGTACACAAATTGGCTGTAATTTTAACTATAGTAGTTGGATGCTAATGTGGTAATCCAAACAATAAATTGATTCCACATTTAGTTAGATCTACAATAACAAAAGTATGCAATCAAATAGACCCATAAATTGGGTTTGGAGTAGGAACTTTTGTAACGGGGATCTAACGCACGCAAGCAAGATTATTTTGTTTGTGCTTTTGAGAATTCTAGGAATGATTTGTGTTAAAATGTAGATAAATTTGGGAAATATATTGTAGTTTATGATGATAGTTAAACCTTCAAAAGAGGCTTCTTATTTTTATTTTACCTTTATCACTTAATGTGGTTTTATGAACTAGACTACTATACTATTAATAATATTAATAGATTTTTGACTCTTAAATGAAAAGATGTGCGGTTAGAATGATAATGAATCTCTAGGGTTTAGTGGATCGTTGGAAAAATAGTATGATCTTTGATCAAGAGAAAAAAATATAACGGCAGAAAATTTGATAGCACCAAATAATTGGTGCTATTCGATAGCGTAGTAGCCGAACTCTAATTTTATCACTTAAATCTTTTCTGTAATTATATCTTTCAAAAATATAAAAAAAATCTTAAAATATAAATTAAATACCAACTATATATTTTGTATGGCAAGAAGGTGATATTTAAAAATTATATTATACCCTTTAACTAGCTAGGCGGACCAAAAAAATGGAAAAGAATGACTATGAGGTGCTTAAGATAGTAACAAGGTATGTTGGGATGCTATTTTTCAATTTACAACACGCGAAATAGCAGATAATTGAAATAATATTTTAAAAATTTCTAATATCTTACGGATGATAATTATGCAAGGTAGTTAGATGATAATAGCACAAAAATTGAGGGGTTTTGCTAAACATTTTAATATAAAAAGAATTAAGCAAAACACTCTATATACAATAAAGTTTTCTACAATTTAGCAAAATAAATTTGACTATATCATTACAAATCAAGCCTTTAAAATGTTTGTAGTAATTGAAATTAAATGAAGCCTAAATGAGAAGCATTAGATCAAATAAATAACACTTTATTTTTTTATTTTTTTTTTAGAGAGAAATATATCATGCTAATTACTTTATTTATATATTTTTTAAAAAATTAAACTTAGTTGGAAATATGAAACAACTTAAATTTAAACTTAATATCTCATATACCAACTATGAAGTTTTTTACGACCGGTGTGTTAGGAATGGAGAGACAAAAAAATTCTTTAGCAATATTCAATAGCATTGATGCACAAATAATAATAATAATAATAATAATAATAATAATAATTTATCATCATTTTAAAAATATTAAAGATATTTCATTAGCATTAGGCCCATTAGAGTGGGTGTATATATGAGCTGGTGATTTAACCTTTTAGGCTCCGTTTGATAGCAAAATAACTCAAGAATAAATCTTTTTATTCTTGTTATTCTGCCAAACAGTAAAAAAATTTGTTAAAATAATTAATTTCGATCAAAGCAGGTTATTCCAGTTGTCCCTGGAATAACCCATTAATTTAATTCGCTCCCACCATCGGAATAGACTTTATCCCTGGAAAATATCAGGAGCAGAGCAATAAAATTTAGCACCTGCCATCTTTTTATGGTGTCTCAATTACAACGCCCACTATGTATCTCATCTGACCATTCCACCTACCTTGCCTCGTCTTCTTCGTCTCTTCCCCCAGAAGGCGCCTTCTTGGTACTCAACACTCTTTTTACTCCACATCTTTACTTCTTGGTACTCAAGACTCTTTTTACTCCACATCTTGACCTAATCTCTCATTTTCTTCCTTCTCTTCCTCGTTTTTCGTCATCGCCGCTTTGTCCTCTATCACAATTACTCCATCTTCTACCTATACCACGCGAAGGTCCTCTTAAAACCTTTCAAAACATCCATTTATTGGAGAGGGTTTAACTCCACCTACCTCCTTTTATGATGAAGGCTTTGTTCGAAACGGTGCTCAATGTGCAGTATATCCATCTTTTGATGCAATCTGTATAGCATATCCATCTTAAATTGCAGTCATCATTTTATCCAAAATTCTTTCTACCCTGGCCGAACAAAATCAAGATCTCAACCTGCTAGCAAATTATGATAAAGTAATGTTGAAATTTTGGCTATGATATACATTAGGAATGCGGATTTACATGGTAGGCAGGCGATGATTAATCAACTGCAACCACCATTGTATCCAAAATCTTGTCAATCCTACTGTCACGCCCCGAGTTTTAAAAATCCGGTAAATTTTTTTTTTTTTGAAATCAGAGTTCGCAAACCTGGGCGTAACAGACCGCCACACATATAGAAAACCCTTTATCCCATGGACAGAGACTCTCCTATACATGCACGGCTAGCTAGTAACCATCATCAGTAAGCAACAGATATCTCAGCTAATCATCCTAATCTAATCGGTCAAGAGAATCCCAAAATAAATTATTAGATCATCAGTTAAATATTTAAATCGACAGGAACCGAAAAGAAATGCGATAAATGAGAGTCATCGAGTATCTCAATCATCTCTATCTAGGATCATGGGGACAGCTCTATCGTGACAGGCTCACTGGATCGTCCCGATATCTCCCCACCCGACGGACCTGAAAAATGGTCACCCAGGGGGTGTGAGATACACTGTACATGTATCCCAGTGGGCACGACGAGCCGAGAAATAGCTAATCGTACCTACTGGGTACTAAAATCTGCGGATAGTAATAAATCAAGGGGTAAAGCTGAATATGAATAATCAAGTAATAACCGGTACTGAAATAAGAATGCTGAGTAACTGTGTAATCAACAAGTTCAACAGCACAGAACAGGATATAATCAATAAGATAACCAAACTGGCATGAAGCTTAATCAAGTAACTGCACATAATGAGTACTGAACTATAAAGGCATGCTGATATATTTTGAAGCTGAAATTAAAAGCAATCTTATACCATCTGGAAGCAAACATAGGTTAATAAGAGCAGGCTAAACAGGCAACATATGCATCAATAAGGAACCTACCAAACACCCAATCAAAAGCCACCATATTGGTCCCACAAGACCTCAGGCAAAACTGCCCACCTGGCACCACCTGGTTTTCATTCCCCCCCCCCACGAGGGGTCACAGGTTGCCACTGCTAACCACTTTACCGGTAAAGAACATCGCTGTGGGTAGCAATTCCGCTGATGTTCGTTAAGTACAACGGTGCGGGCGATCATAATGCAAATGTTCAAGCTCACGGTTCATTGACCGGGTCATCGGCAACTAGCCGGGAAAATCCCAACAGGGATGCTATAACAGAGAACCAACTAATCTCATCTCATGCACGATAATCAACAATATATCGGATGACAAGAATCAACATGTATAACCAGATCATGCAAATCTATGTACTGAAATATAAAACTGACACACAGGTACATATGATATGTCTCACGTAGATCAAGATCTATCAGGAATAATCATAGGGCATGTCAATACAATCATCAGGGATAATCTAGATAAAATCAGCAGATATATATGACGAGTCTAAAAGAATCAACGTCTATCCTGAAGGATCACATGGCATATAGATCAAATCATCAGGTATAATCAAGAACCAGTGTACATGGTATGTCTAAAGAATCAATAGCTGTCAAGATAGGTCATATGGACAGAATCGACAGGGCTAGTCAAAAACAGGTGTCCGATTGGACTAAAGCAACCAGAGGGCCGAAAGCTAAAGCCCGGATCGAAAGTAACCCACCTGGATGTAGGCCGATCCACGAACTCCCGCACAGCTACTGGGAGGCTGGTGCTGAACAACTAGGCCCTGTATAAACAGCTATAGTCAGTAATAAACTCGCACGGCCCATCCCGACGACACTATAGTAACGTGACACTAATACGGGGCAATATCGCCAATTTACTGGACGAAAACCACTTCCCGCTCAACGAGAATCCACGGGACTCTAACCAAATGTCCAGTTAGTGTAAAACGCTGTCTAAAGGTAGTCATCACGTCAGATTTTCATTTTGATCCATAGTATATTTTTAAATTGCATAATAACTCAAATTTTTGCTTGTTTCGACTCGTTCTTAAAATCCGGGGGTCCAAAATCGACGCCGTAAGTTTCAGCGCGTTCGTTACGTCGAGACGGAACCCGTGCTCACGAAGTTGGGCTGCCACGGATCCCGAGAACAAAGTTGGCCCATAATCTTCTAAAGTCCAATTTACAACTATGTTGAAACTTAACATATACTTGATCATATTGAACAGTAACTAGAGCATCATGTTCAGCATGGATAAAGGAGTGGAGGGCTCACTTTTGGCGCGCTGGAGGCCGGCCGGAGGAGTTGGTCGGAGCAAGGTGGTGCACCAACACAAGCTACCCAAGGCTCGGGTTGGGGAATCTTGTAACAACCCAGGTGCAGACCTGTTTCCAAGACAAGCATCAGATGAAGGGAAGTCCCAGAAGCTGCTTGGTCCACGTGGGGTCGAGCCCCGGCGGCCGGAGGCGGCGGCGGCCGGGGATAAGCCCGAGAACCCACTTCGGGTGCATGTTTGGAACCCCAACAACAGGGGCCATTATGGCCCAAAAGAAAATGGTGGAGCCTTTAGATAATTATTCAGAGCTTACCTGCAAGGTTGGCCGGAGCCCAGACCGCCGGGGATCGCCGGAGTCCAACCCGAAACCGAATCGGGTGCAACTACAGTGACGAGAAACCCGACGTTAGGAGGGCCATGCAAAGCCATGATCGAACTTAGGATGGTGGGATAAGCCTACCTGCACAGTTTCTCGGCGTCCCGAGGCGGCGGCGACGCGCGGCGGCGGAGCCCGGTGGAGATTCAAGGGCCGACAATGGCGGTTTCCAGCCAAGTTGCTTCGGGCCGGTGCGCCCTGGGTCAGTAGCTCCCACTCGGTGCCGGGAAGCTTGGTGCAGTGGTGGCCGGCGTCGGGAGGCCGCGACGGCGCCGGGCGGCGGCGATCGGCGCGAATGCCAAAATCGCGTTTCTAGGGCACTCCGCGCGCGGGCCCGATCTTCGTCCGATCACCCTCAAATCTTGTGGAGAGGTTGCAGTCGTCGAGATGAGGTGATCCAACGGCTCTGATCTCGCGCTTGACGGTCGGATGGCGGTGGCGCTGGAGATCGGTCACGAGAACGATAATCCGGCGGGGTTGCTCCCGCCGGCGATCGGGACGGCGACCGCAGCTGTATCTGTACCAAGGGGGTCTCCTCAATGTCAGGAACCCACTGGTGATGCTCAGATGCCTAAACAAGGAAGGAAGTTCCAAGAACTTACCTTGCCGGAAAGTGGGAGAAGAAGGTCGCTCCTACGGCGGCGCTCGGCGGTGGCAGGGCACAGGTTCACCTCAGCTCGGCTTCTCCGACACGGGGGAGTCCTCGGGTGCAATATGGAGTCACCCTGGGTCCTCAGGAAGACTCTTCCTTCCCTCACCCGAGATGAAGAAAGAGTTTGGTTTCTTGAAGCTCTCTTCTCCGGCGATGGGGGAGGCGGCGGCCGGTGCAGAGAGGTCCGTGGAGAGCGGCTAAGGAGTGGAGGTGGTTGAGGGGTCTGCGCTAAGGGAGTCTAGGCTACGTGCTTTAACGAGGAGGAAGTCGGTTTTGAATTTCAAATTGAAATTGCACAATTGCAATTTAGCCCTCCAAAAATTGGGTATTTGGTACTAAGTCCTTCACAGTACACTTCTCACACATCTAGGTCCCTCTCCAATCCGTGGCACGCAAATCGAGGCAAGAAACATAGGGTTCATTGCGCAAAATGTCGCATTTTCGCTGTATTTTACGCTTTTTGGGGTATTCCGATCGTCAATTCGAAAACCGGACTTCGCCACGACGTCCGGCTCGACGAAACCTATCAGGTAGCGATTTTCGTTTTCCGAGAAAGCGTCCAGATGAATTTTCGGTCCATAAAATACTGTTAAAAATACAGTTATCGCGCTTTTAGAGACTTTAGAGTCGTCAAACTGAAATTCCGTCAGCGCCATTGCGTCCAGAACGACGAAACCGTTCAAATCCACTATTTGAAGTGCTATAACTGGTTTCCGGATGGTGAATTGGCCAAAGTTAGCACTTTAGGGAATTCGAAAATAGGGTTTACTGTTCATTTGTACTTGCGACTTAAGTCGCGGCTCCCGCCCGCTTCATCGCTGATTTCTCGAAGATCCGACCGTCAGATCTGAACATGTTTAATATGGTTTTCGATCAGTTCGTCGTGACGGTCGCACTCGTTGTCTCGGATCTTCGAGATCAGGCTCGGATTGAAAAGCGATATTTCTGACCCATTAACTGTTCAATTTACACTGCAGAAAAGGGCACTTAGACTATTCGTGCCATTTATGATCCAAAAATTCAATCTGACCTTTATTATTTTCATTTATTTAATTACAAAAATTCAAATTCTTACACCTACGCCAACAAAAACTAAATCAAAAACTGCAAACGTGATTTTAGTTTACTATGCAAAACTAGTTATTATTAGTTTCATTCATTGTGATTATTTTGTGTATATTATTTCCTTTACAGTCATGAGTGAGATAATCAATCATCAAGTATTTTTATCTCCAAGTGTGACCAATCTCATGACATTCCTGGATGAGGAGGAGGATTATTGGGAAGAGGTGCGAGCACTACTTTTCAATGAAGGTGTCTTTACTTTTCATAACACCTTACATTAGGGACCATGTCGCACTAGACAATTTACTGGCCACAAACTAATTATAGACATTTTGCAGGGACATCCCGACAAAGGGTATCAACATTTTCGAATGTCCCATACCACATTCATAAGACTTTGAAATAAATTGGTCGGGATAGAGTTGATACAAGGCACTAAACATCTTACTACCAATGAACAATTTAACATATTTTTATTTGGCGTTGAACATGCTATAATAAATAGAGTATTAGCCGAAACATTTCAACACTCGAGGGAGACTATTAATAAGTATTTTAATAATGTCTTGCGTAGTGTGGTTAAACTTAGCCATGAGGATTTATAAATACCAAGTAGTAATGCTGGAATGCACCAAAGAATTAAGGATAATTGATTATTCCATCCATTCAAGGTGAATTTATTGTGAACAAATTGCACTTTAATTTAAGAAGCCATAAAATTATTACTTTTTTTTTAGCTTTGTTTTTATTTGTAGAATGCAATTGGTGCTGTAAATAGAACGCATATACCAGTCGTTGTAAGAAAAAGCAAACAACCACGACATCGTTATCGCAAAGGATTTACATCGCAGAATATTAATGGCTACATGCTCTTTTGATCACTAGTTCTTATTCGAATGCACCAAATGAGAGGGATCTATAACTGGCATGAGAGTGCTGCGTTGGTGTTGTGAGAGCGGGGCCTTTATGGTTCTAGAAGGTAATGTCCTTTTAAAACTCATTTTTTTTCTCGTGATTCTAACATAAATTAACCAATGGTTGTTCTTCTATAGAAAAATTTTATTTGATAGATTCGGGTTATGCAAATACTAATAGGTTCCTCTCGCTTTTTAGAGAGCAATATCATTTGAGACAATTTGATAGTAATGCAAGAGCGTGCCGACATCGAGGACCGCGAGATCTATACAATCATAGGCATGCTCAACTCCGAAATATTATTGAGAAGGCCTTTTGGCATTTTAAAGAAGCAATTCAAGGTACTCCTGTGATGATCCGGTCTCCACGGAGGTTTTGCAGTGTGATCAGCGCCTTCTGGAGGCCTATTTTGGATGATGGAGATGGTTGTTCGCAAATTGGACCCTCGGTTTAGAACCAGCACGAAAATTAGATCAAGTTTGCCTATCCGGATGCTTTCTTCGAATTTTAGAAGTGGATTTTGGCAAAACGGACATCGGATTTGGATTCAGCACGCGGAAACGATAAAAATTAGCTATTTACTTGTATTTTTCTGATTCCGGACACCCGAAAACGGACAACCGGAAGTTTCTACTATGTTTCGGGTGCATGGAGGAGTCGTGGACCGGTGGGACACGTAGCGGCTCCCCATTGGCACGTGGTGGCCACATGGTGGCCTGCGACTGGCTGGTGTAGCGGACTTAGTAGGTGCGACCCACGGGAGCAGCACGGGCAGGCCGGGCAGGCGCGCGGGCAGACGCGGGCGCCGGGGAGTTGGGTGTGCCACGTGGTGGCTCCCTATTGGTGCGCTGGGGACACATGGCAGCACCAGATTGGCGGGCGCATCCGGTGCGGTGCTCGCAGCGCGGTGACGGAGGTGGCTGACACGCGTTAGTGTGTGGTTGGGCAGCGCGACGTGGGCGCCGAGGGGATAAGGCGCGCCATGTGGCGGCCTCCCATTGGCCGAGCGCGATCGCGCTGTCGGTCGGTGGTTGGATGAGGCTGCCACGTGGCGTCCGCTGATTAGAGGGGCCGTTGACTGCGGGCGCTGGCATGGATGGGCGACACATGGCGCATCGGACGGCCAGGAGTGTTTCGGGCACTCCTCGCAGCGGGATCTTCAGCAGTTTCAGGCGCCCAGAAGAGTATCCAGAGCCCGGATTCTAGAAATTCTTTGGGGATTTTTTGGACTATAAAAGGGGCCCGTTTACAGCATTTTAGTACTTTTGGACCTAGGGTTTTTTTTTGGGAGCTTCTACCGGGGATTTCTCCATCCTCTTCTTCATCTCCACCACCATTGATGGACTTTGGGGGAGTTTCTTCTTCACCCCTAGCCTTTGTATGGAAAGGATCCACCATTAAAGCATTTTGAGTTTTCTCCGCCGCGTTTCGGTGCGGAGGCTCTACCGAGCTCAATTCTTGGAGATTTTAGCTGATTTTTGGCTTGGATCTCCACAAGAGTTAAATCTACAATTTTGATATTCAAAATTTTTCGTGGATCATGAGATTTCTTAGAGTATGTTTAGCTTTTCTGGAACCATCACGCACAAATTTTGTGCTTGGACACCCTTGAGTAATTTTGAGTTTTCTCTTTCATACGAGCTCGGATTTGGGAGTTCTTTAGCTCGATCTCTATCTACTCTCGACAAATAATCCAATGGCACCTCTTTTTCTAGATTTTGAGCACATTTGATGAGGTAACATTATTGATCTTCTCAGCTCTGTTTTAGGGATTACAACAGTGCATATTTTGTTTGCTCCTTTGAGCATTGAGCCTTGGGTTGAGGATAACTTTGAGAATATTGGATCTTTTTCAGAACTTCAAGTTGGGACATCTTCTTAACTTCAAGGTGAGCAAGTTCTCTTTTATGAGATGTGGATAATTCCCTGTGGAAAGGCCTCTAATTAAGCTTGGAAGTGCAAGCTACGTTTATGTCAATATTTTGGGACAACATGTAATATTTTGTTACTTTGTTTATAAAAGGGAATTTATGATGGATTTTTTAGGACTGGGAGATGTTCTTATGATTGAGCACACTTTATGTTTGCAGCTGGGACCTTCAATTTGAGGTATTTAATGCTATGGGTGCATTTTATTTAGTATTGTTATACTTGTTGAAATTCTGGAATTAAACCGCGCAACGTGCATTATTTCAGTAATTATGCCCAATCCGGGTGGCGGATTTGGATGATTTTTGTGGTGTTGGACTCCTAAGAGGCCGAGGATTCTACACGTCAAATTTCAGCTTGATCGGGCAGCGGATCGTTAAGTTTCAGGTGGGTTGATTTGGTCTCCGAAATCGGCGGACTGTTCTCTAACTCTATTTGTTAGTAAACATGCATGTTAAATGTACAATTTGTATGATTGGAAACTAAGCATGAGTAATGTTCTAAGTTATGATAGAGAGCTTCATATTGAGATAAACCATGCTTATGATTGAGAGCCTACATGCTAAGTTGAATCATGCTTATGATAGAGTTAGTAGTTTAATCAGTGCTCTTAACAATGATTTTATTGGAACTTTGACCTAGCACCCTGTCATTTATTGCATGTGTAAACCATACTAGTAGAGAACCCTCATTTGGGCTAGATTCTTTTATGCTTTAGACATCCACACTTTACATCCTTATTTTCTGGACATAGTGTTTTCCTCGCTCGGGTAGTGGGCCGAGTGGTCGGGATTTCTTTTAGTGTAGGATGCATTTTGCACTCGTGCTTGGGGGCCGAGTGGAGTCTGGTAGCTGTGGCTAGTCTTGTATTAGCGTTTGGAGCCGTTTGGGTAAACGGTGGTATAACGATCCGGCCCACTAGTAATAATAACTCGTTGGAATTGTGATTGGGTTTATATGAGACATGGACACTAGTAATAATAACTGGGCTTAAGCATTTTGGGCTGTGATTTGGGCCCAACGAGTTATTATTGCTAGTGGGCCGGGTCGTTACAGGTGGTCCCGGATCGTCAGGTTTTCTCTAATCTATTCATCGTCACTGTGTTTGTGGCAGTAGCGTACCGGTGATAGCAGGACCTTGAATCCAAAATTTTTTTGGACACACATGATTTCAGTAAACAAATATTTTCCTTCCAAATATCGAAGGGTCGCCGGAGTCTGTTCTTGTCTGATTGGGCAAAGGCATTAGCCCTTCGGGGTTTGGAAATAAAACTTGTTTTCTAACTAATTTTCCTAATAGAGCTAAAATTCATTAAAATGGGTTTTCTTAAATCAAGATGGTTTTACAAAAAAATGAACTACTTTTAGTCCTCACCCCGAGTGGGTTCGAGTGAAAATGGTTTTCAGTAATAAATATCATATTTTCCTGTAAACTTCCTCACCCGAGAGGGTTCAAGTGATCTGGGTTCTAAGGGCTGTTTTCTTCTTTGGGTCAAGAACAACGAGAGGCTATGCCTAGAGCCTGTTTTTGTTTGATTTGGGTTGTAGGTTCTAGTCTTTCGGGGTTTTCAGACCCGTCGTTGTCGTCGACTGTGAAGTGTCTCCAGCCAGTGAGTTATATCATGTTGAGTTTGATGTCCTGTCTTGGGAGCCGTTGGGTTGACGGTGGTCCCGGCTGTTGAGTACCTCCGGCCAGTGGGTAGTGTTGTGGGTTGGACATTATCGATCTGATTGATCGTGGTTTTGGACTATAGCCTGCATGAACCATATTGAGCTCGACAGAGATGCACGGATACTTTCCTCGGTGGGGTCGCTCCCCTCAAGTGCCGCTCCGGAGGTAGCCCTGTTACTTATCTTTCGCAGCTTGTCGACGCAGTCCGAGTGGGACCGCCTACGTAATTCCTGACCCAGTGCGGGTATGTGGTTGTAGATATGCGCAGGTTCGACTGGACCCTATGAGGTAGTCAGTATGATTGAGTTGATTCAGTATACTCGGATAGAGTCGATGCATCATTTTCATATGTATCACCCTTTGAGCATAGTAGATAGAGGCATGGTAGCTATAGAGATATTTTTAGCTTTTTATTCTTTTCAGCATTCCTATTATCTTATGCCTCTGGTAGACTTAGTGGGCAGACCGTTGGTCTTGGGGACGGTACCCACTGAGAACTACGTGTTGGTGTAGTTCTCACACCCTCTGTCGGTGACAGTTTTTGCATAGATTTACCCTTCCATTCCTGCTCTAGCTGGCTTGACGGACCGAGGACAGGGAGTCACGAGATAGATCCCTACTAGGGTAGTTCATTTTGATGAGGTAGATGTACCATCCCGGACTGTGGGATTTACTGTACACTGTTGTATTTCTTGTTTTAGTTATCTCCTTTTTGGATTCATAAATGTTGTATAGGAGGATCTTCTATTTGTACTTTTCCTATGTATCAGATTTGGTATTCTTTTATTTGGGAGATGGACCTTGTATTTATTCCTGTTGTACAGATGTTTGGATTTTTATATTTCAGCAGTTTATTTTTCGCTCTGATATCCGTTTAGTTGTAGTAGTATCTTTTGCAGATTGGACGCTTCGCCTATGCGGGGTTTCACGTATGGGTGGCGGATCTGTTGGCGAGCCGGGTCGCAGTTTCGACCTTGGGGCGAGATAACTCCGCCAAGCGACCCCCTTTCCGTACAAGATGCAATATCACATAGTTTTAGTTTGTTGTGTGATCCACAACTTTATTAAAAGGAACAAAGGAAGTGACTTATACTTCAACATGCAAATAAAGCCAAATCCTCCTAAGGAGTAAAAGGATGATCCCACACGTCTCGTTGGGATTGATGAGTCGCAACACAACAAAAATCTTCGCATAATAATCACTGAGTACTTATAGAGTACTCGTAGTATAGTAAATGTTAACTATGTAATGATAACTTATTGTTATTTTATATTAAGTTCTTTCTCGTTAAAAAATCAATGCTTGGCTTCTTAGACAATGAATTTGATGTCATATAGTATGCTTTATATCTTTTCAATTTGTAATTTTAATTAGTAATGTATTGTGATATTTATTATGGAGTTAAAGTGTCATGCCCCGAGTTTCAAAAAGCAGTCTAATTAATTTTATTTTATTTTTATAAATCAGAGTTTAAAACTTTGAAACTTGGAACGTGGACAGATCGCCAAATGCATAGAAAATCCTCTGTCCATACAGACGGAGTCTCCCCTATACATGCTTGGCTAGGCAAGTATAAATAATCAATCAGAGGAGTGACAATCACTTAACTAAACACAAATATAAACTTCTACCACTAAACACATCCACAAATCCATCCACAAGACATAATCCACATCACAAGACAATAGAATAACAAGATCAAATATGTAAATAATAAGCACTGGGCCACTGTGGCCAATAGCAGGGACAACTCTATCGTGCCAGCTCACTGGATCGTCCTGACATCTCAGCACCTGACTGACCTGGAAAAATGGTCACCCAATGGTGTGAGATACATGCAACATAAATGTATCCCAGTGGGCACGACGGGCCGAAAAATAGCAAATTGTACCTACCAGATACCATAATAAGCGGATAACAATAACTGGATATAAACTGGAAGCTGAAAAGTAAGGTACATATATGAAAACTAAGCATTCTAAAGTGAAAGCAGAGGTACTTATATATAAAACTAATCATGTTGTAACTGGCAAATTTGACAAATAGGGACTGATCATGCTATAGAGTAGAGCTAGTATGATAATCAATACATATCGATGATGTAAACAGGGAATGCTGATACTCATGTGCCAGTCATGCTAAAAATACTGAAGCAACAATGTAAATAAATCATTCATCAATACCAGAAGTAGAGTGCCCAATCACCTACCACTATTGGTCACGAGGACCTCAGGCTAAATACCACTTGTACACCAATCTGCTGACATAACCCTCTGGGCTCATGGGTCACTGTGACCACTTTACCGGTAAAGTACACTACTGTGGGGGATTAGCCCGCTAGTGCACGTGAAAAGTACAGCTGGCTCTGTGGCGATCATAATGCTGATGCTCAAGATCATGGTCTAAAAATCGAACAATCAACATAAAGCTAAAAAATTCCTATCGGGATGCTGAATTGTAATCTCAACTGGTGTTGTATACTGAACTAAACGACAGAACTGAATAGATGAACTGTATAACTGAACTGAATGACTGAACTGTAAACTGAAGCTGAACTCCTATTCTAACATGCAGTAAAAGAATAGGAAATGCTGATACAACTAAGCTAGTGACCAAGCAAGCATGGCCTATGTTCAGGTGTATATCAATATACATACTAAGTGCTGAGAATGAAAGCATATAGAGAAGTCAATAGTAAGATCAATGTCACATAGCTATATGTACTGAATGCTGGAATGAAAGCAAGTAGAAAGGCTCAACTATAGGATCAAAGCTACACCAAACACAGGGGTCCGACCTACCACGTTACCCCATAGAGCCAAAATGACAAAGCCCGGACCGAAGATAAACCCACCTCAGGGTAGACGATCATGGTGACCGCTGGATGGCTCACGAGCTGGCGGCTGACTACTGGGACCTGAATCATAATCACAGGTCAAAAAAAGACTTACTCATACCCAACCCACAGACTCACTGTGTGCATAAAACTTAAACAAGGAACTTTGTTGAAGTCCCGGGATTTGCCGGAATTTCCAAAAATTTGCCGATTGATCAACTATGATCCGATCCGTGGCTACAGGCCTCCAAATTTAACAAAACCTGACATGCTACCCCGGAACGCTTCACTGAAGACGTTCGAGCACTCAAACTCCACTGGTTGCTACTCTGTACTCAAACGATGCCATACATACCGAAAACACCTCCGAAAGAGCCGATTTCGGCTCCGGAAGTCGCCAACGCGAAACTGAAATCACCGAACCAGCCAGGACAGCGTCGGGAACAGCCAAGGACACTTGGCAACTATAATTAATCAACATAATTCCTTGAATTGTGTGATTAAATGCCGAATCGCCGATAAACCAACGATTTTGCCGATTTACGGTTCGATAACCAAATCCCGCTCAACGAAAAGCATCGGATCTCGAATGAAAAGTTCAAATATCATGTGCACGCTGTCCGAAGTAGCCCGTGTGGTCATAATTGCAAATAGGCCCCTAGGATTTCTAAAAATTGCATAAAAACTCTCCAAAAATCCATGTTTTGGCTTGCATTTACTTTCTAAGTACCTTTGAACTGAACCGAGGCCACCAGTAGGTGGGCCTTGATGCACTGAACTCTGTGCTCACTATTTGGGAGCTACACAGAGTCCGAGAATAATTTTGGGTCAACAATTATTATGCACATAGGGCTTAGGTTGCTATATAGACTTAACCACTCAACCAAACTCAAAAGTGAGGTGAGCATCATGCTCAGGAGGTTGAGAGGACTTAGAGGTTCACCTAAAAGATGCTGCTAGGTTGTTGGAACAAAAGAGGAAGCAAGCTAGGTCTCTTAAGGCTCGGCTTGCTAGAACTACCCAACCAAACACTCAGCTTGGGATCAGGGGTGAGCACCAACTTCAGGGGACTGAGGAGGCTCAGAGGCTCACCATTGGGTGGTCAGCATGTTGCTGAAACAACAATTGGAGCAAGTTGGCTTAATAATAAGGCTTCAAGAGCTCGAGCTTGGCCAATTTAGCAAAACTGGTGATCATGTGGGCAACTAAGGTAAGCAACAGGTAGAGGAGCTCCAGGGAAGTGTTCTAGTTGCCTTGGAGTCAAGCTCCGGCGACCAATGCGGCGGATGGCCGAAATACAAAGGTTCGCAGCCATCCATGGAGCTCTAATGGTGGATTTCCATGCACAAGGTTTCAGGTCCATGCAAAGGTCCTGGAGGCTTGCCCTCAATGCAGGAAAGCTAGCTGGTGCGGTGGCCGGCGGTGGAAACGCGGCGGCGGAGCAAGCTCGCCCGAAACAAGATAACCCAAGTTCTAGGGCTTGCGGCTGCGACCCCTACACTCAATTACTCCCCATGAAACTTCATGGGGAGTCTACAGAGGCCCAATAGAAGATGCTCAGCATCTTAGATCTTGGCCAAAGCCATCGGGTAGAGCACGCGCAAGAGGCGGCGCCATTCTAGGTTCTAGCGAGCCCATGAGCAAACCGTAGTTTTGCGGCATCTTAAGAGATAGGGGTGCATGGGGGATATCCTCAGGAGGTGAGGAACAGACTGCCGATGACTCATGGCAAGAAAAACCTAGGAGAAAGGGAGAAGGACTCACCTCGGTGCAGAGAATGAAACAACAGTCGAGGTCCTCTCCCCGGCGGCGTGTGGCGGAGACAGGCGTCGGCCCTCCACAGGGAGGGTCTCTGGAGATCAAGGATGCTCCTAGAAGACTCCAACTTAAGTTTGATGGAGCTTGGTTGCTTCTCCTTAAGGCCAACCCGAAAACAAGAAGGGATCTTATTTCTTTTGATTTTTCGGCGATGGAGAACGGCAGCCGGCGGTGCTGGTGCTCGAAAAACTTAGAGGAAGGAGAGGAGAGGTCGTGGGGTGGCTGCGGTTTCCTGTGGAGGCTGGGATGAATGCGGCTAGGGTTAGTTCCATAGATGCCCTAAGTTACTACCTATATGCACTTGTAACAAAATGCTAGGTAGACCCTATACAGTAGGTATTTTGGCCTAGGTCCCTGGCTATAGAACAAAATCACAGAGAAGCCCCTGCTCCACAAGTTTGGTGCACTTTGACACATAAAATATTAAGTCTTTTAACAAAATACACTAAAATTTGCTATATTTTGCGCTTTTCAAGGCATTAGGGTCGTCAAATCAAAAAAACGGACAGTACCACGATGTCCGACTCGACGAAACCTATTGACTAGTTATTTTGGCTCGTTGAGTTTGAGCTTCGATAAATTCAAAATCCATCTCATACGGTTAAATTCACTATTTGGCACGCTTTACGATAACCTAGACTCGTCGAACATAAATTTCGACTATGCCATTGCGCTCAGAACATCGAAACCATTCAGATCGACTACCTGGATCGTCGGATTTTGTGACACCCCAATAGTCCCACATCGGATGGGAATGGATTGTGATTGGGTATATAAGCATCTGGGCGCTAATAATAATAACTGGACTTAAGCATTTTTGGCTGTGGTTTGGGCCCAACGAGTTGTTATTGTTATTGGGCCGCGTCGTTATAGATTCGGACTCTGATAGGTCCTGTTGGCCGACTTCGATCAGAAAACCGAAGTTTTCAACAGGTTACTAATCACTTAAGTCATCCCTATTCACCTCCATACACCTATATATAGGGCTCATTGAACTCAAGTCTATATACCACTTAGGTTTATCTTCGAATTTCGAATTCAAATTTAAACTTGAATTTCTAGAATACTACATAAAGTGTTGTGATATTGCCGATATGATTTTTTGGGGTTTGTTATTGACTTCACCTTAATATGGAAGTTATGTAGATACGTTGGAGGTTGAGTTGTAGGCAGAAAAATTAATTAGTTAATATTAGTTATATCATTTATTATTATATAAATTATGATTGTAAAAATTAATTTACCATCATCCTACTACATATTGTAGTGATCTGCACCCACAAATTTTATTTTTTAATCGTAATGTATATTATTGGGTTTTTTTTTGCATATAGTACCCTAACAAATTTTATTTATATAAATAGCCCTCTAAAATTTGTAATTACAAAAATTGCTCTATACCTGCCACGCATGGGCCACATGAGCGCCATGCGAGCGCTAGGGTTGTGTGGTGGATTTAAGTTGAACACGATGAACTATTCACCATGTTTGAATACGTACGGTGAATAGTTCACTACGTTCAAATATAAGAAATTGTTCACCGTGTCCAAACATTGTAAACAATTTACCATGTATTGACATTGTGGTGCCCCGGCTTTTGATAAAATAGTAAAGTGCGGATAAGACGCTCTAAACGTGTTTAAAAATATAATTTAAAAGAGTTAGAGAAAGTTTGGTTCGAAGCAAAAAGCGTTCGGCCTAAAGGTGAGTTGAAACCGGAATTTAAAATAAGTTCTGAAATAGAAATTGGATTAAAATCGACCCCAGTACAGTCAAAGTGGCTGTGGGTATGTTAGAAATGAATTTCGAGCATGTCGGAATAATTTCGTGGGGCTTAGGGCCACGTAGAGCGGAAACACATTTTTCGAGGTGAGTGATTGTGGGAATTTGATTTTCGGAGTTCAGACCTTTTTGGAAAAGTCCGGACCTTTTTTAAAGGTCCCAACCGCATACAGAAAGGATCGGACTGTTTTGGTGCGCTGAAAATGTAATGACGCTGTTTTTATTATTCCCTAAATGTCGACTTTTGGTTTCAAGTTAGATTTAGGTGGGAAATTCCTAGCGTCGGTTCTTATGGAATTTTGGGTTGCGGTTACAGTATCGCAATAGAGCTCGTTAAACGGAGAACGACGATGTGATTGGATTTGAAATCTGACTTACGGATCTTCCGGAATGAGGGTTTCAGTATTAGCAGGTCCGAAAAGGTAAGTTTGGAATTTCTCATGACCCGTTAAGTGTTGTTGGTGCATCGGGATCCGTGCTAGCGGTTACCGGACGTTTAGGATGATCGGCACACTTATCGAGGAAGTCAGTGGAAAAATCCCTTTTGTTTTTAAATATCGGATTTTGGGAATTTCGTACGTACAAAGAAAAATAAATTAAATAAATAAATCTACATTACCGGATAACCCTAGTTCCAAAAAGATCGCTTCTTCTTCCTCTTTTCTCGTTGTGCGTGTCGAAGACCGAGACCGGAAGCGTCGCCAATACCGGTGAGCGGATCCAGAAACACCACCGCCTGCGGAGATCGGGATCGCGTTGTCTTCTCCGTCAGAGCAAGGTCAGCGATCGTTAATTCTCTTTCGTCAGTTTGATCGTTGGTTCGTTTGATGGTTTTCGTTCGTTGGTTTTGTTCGGTTTGATTGTTGGCTTTCGTTCGTCGGTTTGATCGTTGGTTCGTTTGATGGTTTTCGTTCGTCGGTTTTGTTCGGTTTGATTGTTGGCTTTCGTTCGTCGGTTTGATCGTTGGGTTCATTTGATGGTTTTCGTTTGTTGGTTTCATTCGATTTGATCGTTGGTTCGTTTGATTGTTTTCGTTCGCTTGGCGCCTCCCGGCCGCGCCATCGTTGCGCTTGTGCTCAGCCCGCGCCGCCACCGCGTGTGGAGTCAGCCCGCGCCGCACCGCCGCGCGCGCTGCCAGGTTGCACTGCCGCCATGCGTGCTGCCAGGCCACAGCCACACGCGCGCTGCCAGGTTGCACAGCCGCACGTGCGCTGCCAGGCTGCACAGCCGCTCGTGCGCGCTGCCAGGCTGCACCGCCGAGCGCGTTGCCAGGCCGCTGCCACGCGGGCCGCGCAGGCGCGCACGATAGCTTGCACAGCAACCGCCCGCGTGTGCCCTAGCACAGCAGCGGCGTATGCCCTAGCGCTGCCGCCCGAGTGTGCCCTAGCGCAACCGCCGCGTATGCCCTAGCGCAGCTGCCCGCGTGTGCCCTAGCACAGCCGCCCGCGTGTGCCCTAACCGCGAGCGCCGCCAGCTTGCACAGCCGCCGCCGCGCGTGCCCTAACGCGTGTGCCCTAACACGCGCCGCTCACCTCATGTCCTTGCCGCCGCGCAGCTTCCCTGCGTGCGCCGCCCGCGCAGCTTCCCTGCGCGCGCCGCGCGCGCCCCTGTAGCCAGCGCCGCGCGCGCCCCTTCAGCCAGCACCGCGTGCGCCCCTGCAGCCCGCGTCGTGCTCCCTCGCTGCCTGCGTCGGTTGGGCAGCCTGTGCCGCCGCTCGTGCAGTTTTGGCTTGACGGTTTTTGACTCGACAGTTTTGGCTTGACGGTTTTTGACTCAACGGTTTTGGTTTGACGGTGTTACTTGGTGTTTTCGTCGACAGCTTTGCGTGACGGTTTTATTTAGTTTGTTCATTGACGGTTTTTAGCTTGACGATGCAGTCCGCTTGTCGGTGTAGTCCGCTTGACGGTGTAGCCCGCTTGACGCAGCTGTTTTCGTTTGTCGTCGGTTGATTCTCTGCTTGGTTGTTTTTCGTCGCGGACTTCATCAAGGCAACGGTTGGAGCCGGGTTTCCATCAATTGCCTCGTTGACAGTCGGATCGCGTCGGAGGTACGGTTTTCAACCGGAGGGATTTTTGGACACGGAGTTTTTTGTCGGTTTATTATTTTGGGTTTTGCCGGGTGCCGTTTTTATGTCCGGCCTTTTGTTTCACCACCGGAATTTTATCTGTTATTTTCGGTACACCGGTAGAATATATTTTATAGAACTATTCATTTCACTATTCACACTTAAGCTGTGGGCCCCGTTTTTCGCCGCTGATTAGCGGAAGATCCGATTGTCGGATCGAAAACTTTTGAATATCAATCTTTCATGTTTCGACGATACGGTCGCACCAGTGATCTCAGATTTTCGAGATCAGACCCCGATCAAAAGTCGATATTTTTGGACCATTTTTACACTACTAATAATCTATTTTTGCTAATTAATTAATTTCAAAAATTATTTAAACTTAAAAAATCTTGTTTCAAAATCATGGTTACTACACTTATCATATCAAGTGACAATGAAATTGTAAGCGTGATGAATTTTTTTTCATTTCATGATTGCATAAAAGTATACGTTGAAAAGTAAGTGTTGACAAAACAAAATTGTCCAAGCTCTATTTACTCCACGAAAATGAGCAATAGTGATTACCAAAGAGATAATGTCGATCTTGAACGAATTCGTACATCAAGGTATAGAAAACTGATCATTAAAATTGTGTTTCATATTTTCTCCTTTTTTGTCTATGTGTGAAAAATTAATAATTTAGACTTTTAAGTGTTGTAGAGTGAATCATTGACATGTACTACTGTGGATCTATCTTCATTGGTTAGACTTGATGAGTAATAAGTAAATGTATGATTTAGTTATATAAAATTTGAATTGATATGAATATTTAATCTTAAATATCTTTGTAAGTCAACTATCCGTCATAATCTATATGAAGATCTATCATCTAGTGTTCGAGAATGCGAAAGTGAGAAATGCAAGTGATAATGAGGATGTAATTGAAAGTGATTATGAACAAATAATTAGAAGTGACGATGAGCATGTAAGTGACACCGATAATGATTCTACAGATGACGATATAGATGTTATTCTATAATTTATGGATTTTGATCATGATGGTGGTTTGAACACTCTCACATGTGCCATTCGATATGAAGGTATTGAATGCATTGAAAATGTTACGGATTAATTGGCGTATTTCGTGAAAGTTTTGGAGTATTGAAGATTGAAGAAGAAAACTTAAAGAATCAAGACGTCAATCTCAAGAAGAACGAACTCGTAACACCCAGGTATGTTATAAAATATGTTATTGGTGATTTGAATTCATTCTATTTGTTTAAAAGCACTTAGAATATGTTCTATGTGATAAAAATTCAAAATTGTACATTTTGAGGGTTCAAAGTTCGGACCATTTCGAAACAATCCAGACCCCAAACGTCTAGTTTTTGTGCACATAAACAGTCTGGATCATGTTGGAAACTGTTCGAACCCCGAACGTTCATTTTATTGTGCATAAAAACAGTTCGGACCATTTGGAAAAGAGTTCGGACCTCCGAACCGTCTTTTCTATTTATACCAGAAAAGTCTAGACCGTCCAAATCAGTCCAGACCATGACGGAATAAAAATTTCCAAAATTCAGTTTTTGATTCCTATCTTGATTCTAACTACTTCTAGCCTATAAATAGGCCTTTAGGATTTATTAAAAAATAATCCAAGAAAAAGAAGAAAAGGAAAAACACTTTCGAAACATTGATTTCTTCTTTCGATCTCTTGATCGTCTTTTCAATCAAGAAGATTCATCAATTTGATTCATGAGTTTTTAACTCTCTCTTTTCTTTAAAGAATCAAATTGATGAATACTTAGAAGGTATTTTATCATACATATACGATTCTCTAAGCATTCAAATCACCACCAACTTATTCTTAAACGAGCTTCGAAAGGACCGTCGGTGCGTGGATTCGCGTGAAGGCCGTGGATTTGGTGGAGACTTCGTGGATTCGAAGTTGGGCGCGGTTCGTGGATTCTAAGCGTGTCTGTCACACCCCGAGACCACCAATTTGGTCAGTTCGGGCAAGCCAACAGACCCGCCAATCGGGTATGACCTCTCACTACCCGAAAGGAACGGTAACATCCATCTCCAATCAAAACAATGTGTATGATGAGATACAATATCATAGTAAAAATCACTACTAATTGAAAACTTTCATTCAATAAACAAAAAGTTTAAACTGTAAATGAAAGCATGATAAGAGTGAACTAATAAAATAAACTTTATTACATTTTTCATCTCTCAACTTGCAATTAAATAATATTACAAACTTTCGCATTTTTTCTCACAATACATAGTTCACTCAAAATATAAAAGGGATAACATCTGCTAGACCCTCTAGGTCTCTATGCTGCTGGGCCCTTGCCCCTGTCGTCTGTCTCACTGACTGCACCTAAACCTGAAAAAATGATCACCGGCGGGTGTGAGAATTACAACGAAGTTCCCAATAGGTTCAACCACCGAGAAAGAATGTTCTACACCATTTGGTCCAATGGAAGCAATAATAATAGTATGCTAGGAAAACTATAAACATCAATATTAACATGCTGATATGCATATAAAATACCACTACACTACCTGTGTATACCCATCGACCCAATACTACTATGACCAGCCATACCAGGCTACTATCCACTAACTCGGCCACTATGCCACTGTAAACGGGGTTAAACTAACCCGGCCACCTTAGCCACTCTATTTCCTCTTTATTCTTTCACATTCTTGTGTTTTAATTCAAGTTGCTAAACCCTCGAAAATTCTAGCCCAACGGGCCCTAGCTCGGTAGTCATGCTACCACAAGACAAGATTTCTAAGGTTGCCGATAGCACCTCAAGTGCTACCCCGCCCAACAGGGAACTTTGTCATACGGGACACTGCTCGGGAGAGGGTCACTGCCCTTGTACTCCGACAAGATCTACGTTTTACCCCCGAATGTGCGCCCGTTTTAACTTTTCTTTTCTTTTCTTTTCTTTTACTTTAGCACTTAGCCTCTTTTGCATTTTATGCATTCTCTTTTTTTATCAAGCATTTAGCTTATATTGCCGCTCGGCCGACTCTTTCTCTTTCCTTTAAGCATTTAGCTTATATTGCCACTCGGCCAATCTCTTTCTCTTTCCTTTAAGCATTTAGCTCTTTACTTTCACTTTCACCCTTCTCTTTTCAAACTCTTGAAATATATTTTATCTTGGAACCATTCGGAAGTATCTCGCCCGACGGGTCACTACCCAAGGAATCCTGCTCCCTAATTGACGAGTCTCAAATTCGAAGGTTAATTCATATTACCCTTTTTCTTTTTCACTTTTAGCCTTTTGAAAGTATCTCGTCCGACGGGTCACTGCCCAAGGAGTCCTGCTCCTCAAATGACGAGTCTCAAATTCAAAGACGCCAATTGCATTCTCTTTTTATTTTTTAGCCACTTTTAGCTTTCTTTTAAACTTTGACTCTTTCATTAATTTATCACTTATCCTAGGTCTCGCCATAAGGATATCTAGAGTCTCTTGGA
Source organism: Tillandsia fasciculata (assembly GCA_029168755.2). Lineage (NCBI taxonomy): Eukaryota > Viridiplantae > Streptophyta > Magnoliopsida > Poales > Bromeliaceae > Tillandsia > Tillandsia fasciculata. The sequence goes on from CM054952.1 coordinate 6,996,118, forward strand.
CTCTTAATCATTTCTCTTTCATTCATTTAACTCAAATTGAAGTTAAAGTGGTTGTCTATTTGCCCAAACACCCTATGACCCACTCTAGGGTTATATTTGTTTAACTCTTTAACCTTGTGATCACATATACTTGTCCTTAGAGTTTGACTTTAAGTTAAATACTCTATTATCTGTTTAACTCTTTAACTTTGAGGTTACATACCTTTTTCCTTAGAATTTGTTTCTAAGTTAAATACTCTACCATACAATCTTACTTAATTTGTAACATATGCCACTCGTCCTCTTCCTAGGGTTAATGCCACACATTATATACCCTTACTCTAGATTTTCTCCTAGTTTTCATATCCATGCAAACTCGACACTGTTTTCTCCTAAATCACATGTCAATCATACATTTTTCCTCTATGTCTATTTACACATACAAATTTATCACCTAATTTTGGTAAATCAAAAATTTACTTTTCCTCTCAGTTTATTTACACATGCAAATATAGCAACTATTTTTGGTAATTCAAAAATTATGCTTTCCTCTAAATCTGTTTACACATGTAAATATATCACCTAATTTAGGTAAATCATAAATTTGCACATTTCCCCTAAGTCCATTTACACATGCAAATATATAACCTAATTTATGTAAATAAAAAAATATCAATTTTCATCTGTGTTCATCTACACATACAAATTTATCCCCTAATTTGGATAAATCATAAAATAGCACTTTTCATCTATATTCATTTAAAAATGCAAATATATCACCTATATTTGGCAAACTAAAAATTGCACTTTCCTCGGGCTTCATTTAAACATACAAATATGTCACCTATATTTGGCAAACTAAAAATTGCACTTTTCCACTATGTCCATTTAAACATGCAAATTTATCATCTATTTAGATAAATCAAAAACTGCATCTCTCCTCTACACTACCATGCTACTACAGTGCTTCTAAAATCAAAAACAGAGGAAAATGGGAGAGATCACCCTTTTTCAGTAGAATCCTTGCTCGTAGACACTTGCAATTGGTCTCCCCGTGATTTTTCTTGTCTCTTCGAGTTTGCACGTAAAACGGTGCACATCTTTCTAGTCAGCACGCAAAATGGTGCACATCTTTTGAGTCTGCACGTAAAACGGTGCACATCTCGAAGTGTCCGGAGCTACTTCGCACAGCAAAACGGCACAGAAAATCTCCAGTCCTTAACAGGCACAAAGCACGAGGTAAAATCCAAAACCCAACAGGCAAATTCCAAAATTGTATCGAGAAACACCGCAAAATAGCAAACGGAACCTGCCTTGACATCGACGCACCGTCTAATGCGCGCATGTGCATCCGTCTGGCTCCTTAGAACACTTCACGTGCGCACCACGGGGCCACCGGCACGCTCGCGGTACCCCGTTTACTCACCCACGAAATCCCCCTCTCCCTCCCTTAGACCCACGGTTGGAGCAAAAAGGAGAAAAGAGGAGAAATGGGGGGATTCCGGGCTTTTATAGCCAAAAAGCGCCAGATTCGGGCGCCCGAATCCCACTTTCGGGCGCGGAAAGTGCTTCGGGCTGCCAGCAGTGGACGCCTGCGCGTCCACGTCATTCGCGGCGGCCAATGAGCGGCTGCCACATGTCCTCGCATCGCGCCCCGCGTCAACGCGTGCGTCGCGTTGCGCCGCCCGGGCAACGGGGGCCCGCCACGTGGCCCCCGCTGACATAGCGTCAGCGCCCTCGCGCCTTCTGTCACGCCCCGGGGTCGAGACTGTGCCCCGGGCTCGCTAACAGATCCGCCGCCCATACGGGAAGTCCCGTATAGACGTAGCGACTAACCTGCAAAGAAACATCTATACTAGCAGATATCAAAGCTGAAAATAGTAGAAGCTGAACTAAAAACATAAAATACAACTACCTCTCAAGTATAAATATACAACCCATCCTCACAACAAAATACAAGAGTCTCTCAAAAGCAGAAAATGAAAGTACAACTTGATACCTCACTACAAAGTCACTCAACAGGACCAACTCCAAAATAATCCAGGGGTATATCTACTCACATGTACAGGAGATGACGGGAAGGGATCTATCTCGCGACTCCCTTACCTCGGTCTGATGGAGCTGGATCAGCAACAGGAGCAGCAGGAATCGGAGCAGAAGTCCCTGGGGAAAAGACACCACGACGGGTGTGAGAACTACATCCCACAGTAGTTCTCAGTGGGTGCCGCCAACGAGCCCGACGGTCCGCCCACTAAGTCTACTAGAGGAATAAAGTAACAAATGCAGTGCTGTAAAAAAAAGCTAGAAAGGTAAAGTCTACAGCTACTATGCCTCTATCTAGATGCTCAAGGAGTGGAACAGAAAGAACGGTATGCCACAACTAACTCTCACTGAGATCACCCAATCTAAACTGACTGCCACATCGGGTCCAGTCAAACCTGCGCCTACCTACTGCCGTAGGTATGTCCGTAGCTGCCAAAACTGGCTCAGCCAGAGGGACACAAGCATCGACAAGTCGCGATAGAAGAGCTCAATCTCATGCCGGTACTACAACCCGGTATCTAGCTCAATCTCAACGCCGGTACTACAACCCGATCTCGCCTACTCCGGAGTGGCACTCGAGGGGTGCGACCCACACGAGTAAAGTATCCACGCATCTCTGTCGAGCACAAATGTGGCTCATGCAGGCTATGATCCAAATCCTCGATCAACAAGATCGGCAATAACCAACAAAACACTGTCTCACTCACTGGCTGGAATCTACACAGCTGAGACTCACTGTCACTAAGATAGTTCCCATGAACCCAGATCTACCATCACTATCACTCTCCCAAAGAAAGCTGATCTACAGACTGCTATCAATTCCACTCGGTCCCCAGACACGAGTGCAAATGCATCCCACAACCACCCGACCTCCCAGCCCACAACCCGGGCGAGAAAAGCTAAGTCCAGAAATGATAAGCATAATAACTGATGTGGGAATGTCTAGAGCAATAAAGAAACCTAGCCCAAGTTGAAGTTTTCTACAGTCTTGCTGAACATGATACATATGACAGGGGTGCTAGGTCAAGTTCCAAAGTTTAATAATTAGCATGTAGTAGGAATCACATGGAGATCACAAAATTCAACAACTAGTATACAAGAGTACAACATACAGTTTCCACATGCTTTTAAAATCATTTACTAGCATGCATGCTCCTACAATCATAGAATTAGCGTGCAGTCCATAGATTTTGCAAGCAAGGTCACCCACCTGAACGCGCTAACTGTCCGGGGTCGTACAGCCAAGAAAGCCCAGAAACAGTCAAAACACAAAATCCACCAAGTCGGCAACACGGTAACAGTGCTCAAAACCTCCTGGGTACAAACATACACCAAAATTACACTTTAATCCACAAAATTTCCAAGTTCTAAAAATCTGCCGTGAACAGTCCCATAAACACGAAAATTCCACCTAAAAAACATCCTCCAAAAATTCCAATAAAAATGTGACGGCGATCCTCGCGAAGAGTAGATGTCGATAGAGTCCTGAAATGTCGAAATCCGATGTCTGGATGAGGAGATAAAAATCCGACAAGCAGGTGCTGTCCAAATCAACCAACAGTCGCAAAGGGGGTTAAAAATGTACCCAAAACCCCAAGAAGAGCTCAGTTCCAGAAAAAGTGTCCAACACGAAAGTTGTAGATTTACCTCTTATGAAACTGTTGCCACAGAAATCGTCCAAAAATAATGTCGGGGTAGCTCTGTAGACCTCCCAGACTAAACTGCGACGAAAAAGGGCCTCCAACTGTAAATCGTCGCTCCACACCCCGATGCAGAAGTCGCTGTCGTTGCGGCCTCCAAAAATTCTGAGCTTCCACCAAATGATGCACAAGAGAAAGATGAAGAACTTTGGTTAAAGACTCAAGAGCTAAAAGCTTCGGGAAAAGCCTCAAAATGGAGGCTAAGGAGGCCTATTTATAGGCCTCACCCGAAATCAGCCCAAAAAAGCAACCCATTCACTTTCGGGCCGGCCTTTCGGGCGCCCGAAAGTTTTTGGGCGGCTACAGTGTTGGGCCGGCCCAACACTGTTCATGCCCGAACAAAATGATGCCACGTGTCCCGCCGAACAGGAAACAGCGATGTGGGCCACTCTATGGCCGCCACGTGTCCCGCCGAACAGGAAACAGCGGTGCGGGACCAATCGCTGCCTGCCACGTGTCCACACACCGCACAGTAAGGCGGTTGGCGCCCGCCAACGAGCGGGCGCTACGTGTCCTCCCGGCTGACCCGCCGACCGGCCGCCGCACGCGCCGATCGCGCGACGTGGCTCCACGTGCGCAAGCAGCCCGAGGCGCCGGCCACGCGTCCCGTGCACCGCGCCCGCTGCGCCCGCGAATCAGAGGGTGGCACGTGTCCCCTGCACCCGGTCCACGCATTCCGCTTTGGAATTCCATGGACCGCGCTGCGTGCACCGACCAACTGGAGGCTGCCACGTGTCCCCCGCCTTGGTCCATGCACCGCCGCGCTCACCCGGTAGACCGCGCGCCCTGAGCCCGCCAATCAGGCGGTGCCACGTGTCCCTGCGCCGGGTCTGTGCACCCCGCCGCGCTGCTCTGTGGACCGCGCGCCATAAACCGGCCAATAATAGGCCGCCACGTGGCATGCCGGCGGTCTACGGCCCCTCCCATGCACCAAAAATCACTGAAAACTTCCGGGAGTCAATTTTTGGGCATCCGGACTCAGAATCAAACAAGCAAATAGCCGTTTTCAAGCGTTTTTCCGTGCTGAATCCATTTCCGACCTCTGTTTGGCCTAATTCTTTTCAGAAATTTCGGCAAACCTAGCCGAAGGCCAACACAGCAAGTGATATCACACAGGGTCCATATGTGGCATCCCATTGATGCACCATGGGCCAGATACACCAATACCAGGTGTTCTAACAGTGGATTCATCGGAAAAACGTTGCATGGGAACCAGGGCCACTAAACCTTCCCCGTGCGGGCCTGCGCCCTTGGTCACCGCGACCAGTGGGGCGCCGCCACGTGGCGCCCCCACCTGCCCCCTGTACCTCGCACTGCGCGCCATGCCTCGGGATCCGTGCCCGGTGCCTCGGGATCCGTGCCCGCTGTCTCGGGATCCGTACCTGCTGCCTCAGGATCCGTGCCCGCTGCCTCAGGATCCGTGCCCGCTGCCTCGGGATCAGTGTTCACTGCCTCAGGATCAGTGCCATCGCCTTAGGATACGTGCCATTATCTTGGGATCCGTGCCATCGCCTCGGGATCCGAGCGCAGCTACAGTAGAAACCGTGAGCCGCTTCACCGAACCTGTTAAGGATCTTTGTATTGGCGTATTTAGTGAAGTGTTTTGAGTCTTGAAGATTGAAGTTGAAGAAATATGGATCACATACATCAATCTCAAGAAGAATGGATTCAAAAGGAACATGTATGTTTAACTAAATATTTTTAGTGATCCGAATACATTCTTGTAGTTTAGAAACACTTGGATTAATTTTTGTTGCATAAAAATCAAGAACTGGACATTTTACATGTTTAGGATCCGGACCAGCCACATCCAGTCCGGACCCCGAACAAGGTTAAGTTCATGCGGAATTACAGTCCGGATCATCCCCACTTCAGTCCGGGCCCCGAACTCTGTTTTTGTTCAATCGCATGAACAGTCCGGATCAGGCCAAATCCAGTGTCACGCCCCGGGGGTTTTTAGGTAAAGACAAGCGGAAAAGCGTATGTATTTTTTTTTCTTAACGAATATGTATCAGCCTCGCCCCCGGTGCGTGTCAGACCGCCACATATACAAATTCACTCTTCAAGCGGACAGAGTCTCCTTTGTATATGCACGGCGTCATACCTACAACATTCAACATACAATCTTTAACCACACAGTCACAGTCAACCAGTACGAGAGTGTAAAGACATTTAATCACATTAAGAGGAACCTACAAGTTTGCAAACAGTGTCCACTCGACACTCATTCCTTTAAAAATGTCTACACATTCACAGTAAGGCGGCTACATTATTTTGGAAAGGATAAATCCACAGGTTTTCAAAGCAGTGCCCACACGACACTTGGTTTTGGCAAACATTTTCAAAACCCCTTTTTGTTCGGTATAAAACATGCCGCATATAAATCATTAAGAACCGCTATCAATACCACATCACCAATACAGTCACTCGATCCAACATCCATCGCATTCCACTGTGACACCCCCGGAATTTGGATTAGTCCTCTATATAAATGATATAATAGGACTAAATCTCTAACCCGGCTATAGCATTTTGGATGATAGCAAGATCCAAGAGGAACATGAGAGTTAAGCGTGCTAGACCTAGAGTAGTTCTAGGATGGGTGACCTCCTGGGAAGTGGGGCGTCACAGTTGGTATCAGAGCCATTCACCAGCCGGAAATGTGAAATGAGTCTCGGCTGAGCTAGGGTTATATAGCGGGTAGAGCGAGGCTCCCCGGCTAATGACCGTTGTGAGTGGAGTGCAGCTCCTCACAAGGTCGGTTAAGGCTAGCGAGACGAGTCTCACATCGCCTGGTGCTTGTGAGTGTGCTTGAGCCTGACGTGGACGTCAGGGCTTAAAGGGGGAAGAATGTGACACCCCCGGAATTTGGATTAGTCCTCTATATAAATGATATAATAGGACTAAATCTCTAACCCGGCTATAGCATTTTGGATGGTAGCAAGATCCAAGAGGAACATGAGAGTTAAGCGTGCTAGAGCTAGAGTAGTTCTAGGATGGGTGACCCCCTGGGAAGTGGGGCGTCACATCCACAATCAAACAATTGAGAACATAAACTTAGATAAAAGGAGATGAGATAACCCAAGCAAGAACAATGGAATACACCTCATACAGCTAATGTTCTTTAAACGCTGCCTCAAACCTGTCACGGAGTGGGTAAAGTCAGTGACAAATAAAGTAGATGTCTTAACGATTAACATAGATTCAAGAACAAACCGAACTACACCGGAACCTTTCGCTAAAACCCTGTCACAAAATAAGCTGGGCACCAACCCCAGAATACCGAGTCAAGCTGGGCACCAGCCCCAGAGTACCTGTCGGAGAGACGGAAGTCTCCCCTCGTGCACAACCCCATTGATGCTTTTAACCCCTTCACGGAGCTAGTGCGGCCACCTTAGCTGTCGTGAAGAGGTCCCCACGGCTCCCACCCCTTTGTGAGGCACACGGGTCAAGTTGACCACTTCTCCGGAAAAGTACACCCATGCGGAGGCCAATCCGCCTGTGTACGTGCTGCATCCCACCCCAAAATTTGCCGGTGTCGACGTGTGTTGAGCCCCACGACCGCAGTCGCCACAATTATTATGTTAGAATAAACAAAAACATTTATGCAAAAGGTTTAACATTCCATCTACTTTATTAGACAAATTAACGAGCCTTTTACGATGATATAGTGCACTTACTGCACTTATTGCACTTATAGCAAGGGTACCCACCTGGAATGAAGATAACTGACCGCGCCCGCGACCCTCCTAAGCAAATCAGGACTCCTCGCGGCCTACTAAAATACCCAAGAGCACGAATTAACACCTTATCTTAGTCAGGTAAAATTAGTGGTCCCAACCACATATACATTAAACCCACAAAACCGAAATCATCGTGCCTAGGGGACCGCGATGTCGGTCAAAAAAAAACCCCAACAAGTCAAAACCATCGAGTAAAACTGAAAACTCAAATCAAACCGGTAACATCAAAGACTAACAACAACCGGACCGCGACTATTTCGTCGCGAACTCCGTCGGAACCCAAAACCGCTAACGGAATTCCAACAAAACCCAATTCTCAACCGGTAGCCCACTCGGGACGTTAATGATTAAACCGGGAAGACCCCGACGGCGAAAATGATGAGAAAAGAGACCCGACGGTGCGCCCCCGACGATTTCGTCGATGCGCGGAGCGTCGACGAAATCGGCACCCGACATAATAAAACAGTGACCAAAAAGATCCCAAGTGGCCACGCCAGGAAAACCGCAGAGATTGTGATCCCAACGGCGAAAACGGCGCACAAAACGGTGGAAAAACGGACCAAAACGGAGCTACCGAACTTTGGGCTGTCGGGTGGTGCACAGGAGCAAGCGTGGACCAGGTTTACGGCATCAGGCGGCGGCGGCATGCGCCGGGTGCACACAAGAAGCGTGCACCAGGCGGGACGGGCCGGGCCGCGCACGGCGCTGGCGCGCACCGGGTTCACGCATTCGGCCGCGGCGTCGCGCGGCGGCATGCGCCGGGTGCACACAGGAAGCGTGCACCAGGCGGGACGGGCCGGGCCGCGCACGGCGCTGGCGCGCACCGGGTTCACGCATTCGGCCGGGGCGTCGCGCACCGGGTGCACGCCCAGCGCGTGCACCGCGCTGGACGGGCCGGGCCGGCGCACGGATTCGTGCGCCGGGTCTTGGCTCCCGATGCTGCAGGCGTGCACCGGGTGCACGCTTGTACCCTTGGACCGCCCTGTACGGAAAAGCACAGTAACTTCCCGTTTCGCGATTTCTTCTCCGTTTTCGCTCCCGTTTCGCGGTTTCTTCTCCGTTTTCGCTCCCGTGCGACTCCGGCGAAGACCCCGCGACCATGGTAACGGCGGCGGCGGCCTCCCGTTTAAAAACGGCTGCGGCGGCCTCCCGTTAACCCACTATGATCTAACGAAACACCCACAAAACCACCGAATAAATCCGCGGTAAATCTAACGACTAAACCGTTGATCAACGAACAACCAAAACATTGATCGGAATCCCGGTCGAACTTCCGACCAAGTCCGATAAAAACCATCGATCACACCCGATCAAGAAAACGAACAAAACATTGATCAAAAACCCAACAAAACCCGTGATCGATGTACCGATTAAAACGACCTTACAAGAACACGGAAAACCCCCAATTAATTCAACAAAAGAATTAGCGATCGCTAACCTTGATCAAAGAACCGATCTTGCCCCTTCGCGGCGTTGGGGATCCGGATCCGCTCCCCGTAGGTGATGGCGTCTCGTTCTCCGGTCTCCGGCAAGTCGATCGGGGCGATCGGGTTCCTCCGCTTTCTCCTTCTTTCCTTCTTTTCTCCTTCGGTTAGGGTTCTCTTTTCTTTTCTCTTCTTCGCACTAGGGTTTTATTATTTTGGTTTTCGGTACGCACGAGAGGGAAGGGTTTGAGGAAGCGGTATTTTAAATTAGGGTTTTTGTCACGCCCCGGGTGTGAACCAGAACCCGGGCCCGCCAACAGATCCGCCGTGCACACGGAATTTTTCATGTACACGAAGCACTGGCAACCTGCTCAGATAGATAATATACAATAAAAGAGCATAAACAGAGCTGAACTAATAGAACTAAAAGTAATCTCAGACTGAAATAAGCTACAAGCTGACATAAAAGTACAATATACTCCCAGCTCACCATAAATATACAACCAGCTGGCTAAAGCCAGTCCCAAAAGTAAACTAATATAGTCTGAGATACAAAAGGGGTACAATAAAAGTCCAGCTACTCTCACAGTCGGGATAGATGATCTAGCTAGTCCGCAATCCTCTTACCTCGATCCGCTGCTGAAGGCCCAGCAGCTCCCGCAGATGACTCTGCAAAACACAGGGGAAAAGGACAGAAAACAACAAAGGGGGGTGAGAACTACTAGATAAACCAGTAGCCTCCCCTAGTGGGTAAAACCTCAAACACTGACACACCCACTAGGACCATAAGAGGCAAAAGGGAAAGAACAGTGGTATGCAATAAAGACTGCCGAAAAAAAGAAACTACCACTACTATGCCTCTAAATGCAGTGCCAAAAAGATAACTGTATATATGCAACCATAAAGCTAACTGCCCAAAGAAACCCAATCAAAGGGCCAGGAAATACTGGCACTGCCTGCTCTGTCATCACCCGCAACTCATCAACTGACCGGCACCCGTCACGGTCAAAAAGCCTACTCCGGAGTGGCACTCGAGGGGAGTGACCCACACGAGTAAAGTATCTCTGTATCAATATCTCTGTAACCAATGTCTCACCATAGCAGGACTGGATCATGACTATGATCAAAGTGGGAAATATCCATCCACTAAAGTAACCCTGATCCCCAATCAGATGCAATAGTAATCACAAGTGGGAAACACCGTCCACTAGGAAAATCTGAAACCCAATCTGATGCATAAGTGAACATCCGGTCAACCGCCTAATATCCACGGTCGCCGTAACACCCTATAAGTCCAAAATCTGATAGAGTAATCAACAGCTGGCTAACTGCCTCAAGTCCGCGGTTACTACCATGCCCCACGATATATCATCGAGTCAAACCTGTCCCAGACTCAAGCCTTAACTACACTATCCCAAACCCTGTTCAAACCGAGCAACATATATCCGAATGCGAAGGAGAATAGTGAAACATGGTTTCTCCTAAGTCAAGTCCCAAAGATAGTGTAGCAATAAATAGTAGTCCATCTAGATGTCCAAACAAGCATGCAAAGGTTCGCATTTAGAAACAGAAGGAAAGTATTAAATATTTATTTAGAAAAGATGGTTTTATGATAATACTTTAGCATGCGATGATAGTTTACAGCATATGTCCAACAACAGTGTCCTAGTTTACCATAAATGAGCTGTCATATTATTTGTGGGGTTTACTTATGCATTTCATGAGTACAAGTACCGATTATCTGTTTAAAGTCGGGAATCTCTAATACTCCTAGTGAGATAGTCAGTAATGAGGTAAGCAACAACCACCCACCTCGAAAAGCGTGCACAATACTCCAAGAAAATACCCGCTGTTCTCTACGCACACCGTCAGCTGAAACAGTACCCTACAACATCACATAAGTGTACACGGTGTAAAAACTACAAGTCTCAAAATAGATTTACTGTTTTTTATAATCAGCACGCAAAACGAGGAATTTCACCTCTGTCCCGAGCTCCTAAAATCTCAAAAAAAATCACGATTGCGTTCCTCGCGAAAAGTAGCCCAAAATCGACTCTTGAATCGCCTCGATCTGATATTCCTACGCGGAGAAACAATTCGTCGAAGTCGCCGCTGTCCAAAAACCCAAACAGCAAAAGAGGGGGTCAAAAAACCTCGGGAATCGTGCCAAGGAATCTGAATCTAGAGAAACGATCAACACGGAAAACGAAGCCCTACCTCTTAGGAACACACTGGCGAAGAAATCGTCGAAAAAGGACTTCTGTACTGCGTAGGAGACTCCTCGGACTGAAATGCGATGATAACGGGCCAAGATTGGGGAAACGAGGCACACTGTAAAATCCGAATCGCCGCTGTCGAACTTCCAGAAAATCTGGGAATGCACCACGAGGTAGAAAATGATGAGATGAAAAACTTCTCTTGAGGTCCCTCCCACTGGTTCTCTCTCTATCTCTCGAAAAATGGAAGAAAAGAGGGGAGGGGAAGGCCTATTTATAGGCCCAAAAATCTTTTGGGAAAATTCCCTCTGTGTCCCAACTTTCGGGCGTGAACAGTGCCCCCGGCCCACTTTCGGGCGTGAACAGTGCGGCCCGGCCCAAGGATTTCTGGGCACGCACAGTGCGGCCCGGCCCAGCCCGGCCCGCACACGGGATCCAGCCGCGTCCGACCGCCCGTCCGACCCGGCCCAGGGCCCGCCACGTGTCCGCCCAACAGGCGGCAGCCGTGCGGCCCAACGAGAATGCGCCACGTGTCCCCCGTGATTGGCGGCACGGTGGGTACGCCCGCCAATCGCGTGGCGACACGTGGCCCCGCCCGACACGGCTGTCGGCGCCGCCGCCGCCACGTGCCCCCATGTGCGCCTATGTGCGCGTACGGCCGCCGCCGCGTGGTGCTGCGTGCGCCACGCGCACATGGACCAGCCAACCCGGGGCCGCCACGTGGCGCGCCCCGGTCCACCGTGCACCGCGCCCCCTCCGCGCCTGCCCGGCCTGCCCGCGCACCCTCCCGTGCGCCGCGCGCCTTGCACCGGCCCAACCGCGTGCCGCCACGTGGCCCGCCGGTCCACCGTGCACCGGCGGCCCATTCCGTGGACCGGGAGGCGTGCGCCGGCCCAATCAGAGGCCGCCACGTGTCCCCGGCCGGTCCACAGGTCCCCCCATGCACCATTTTGGGCAGAAAACTTCCGGGGGTTCGTTTTTGGGCATCCGGACTCCAAAATAAATAAGTAAATAGCCGTTTTCAAGCGTTTTTCCGCGCTGAATCCAAATACGGCCTCCGTTTGGCCCAAAGCTTTCTCTAAAATTCGGCAATTACCTCCGAAGGCCAAACCAACAGTAAATACCACACTGTGTCCATCCGTAGCATCCTTTTGATGCACTGTGGGCCTAATACGCCAATGATAGGTGTTTCACAGCAAGGATTCACGGAAACACTATACGGAATCCTGGACCACTACAGTTTTCTTTTCGGTAAACGGGGTTTAATTATCCTCTTATTATTAAATATTATTATTAATTATTTTCTTTTATTTATTTCATACGTGCGTACCGTCAAAATCCTCCTCGGATATTTTTGACTCTAATTAATTAATTTATTAATTAATTAATTCCTTGCAGATAATCCCTCGGGATAAATCTTTAAAGATAATTGCTTAAGGATAATTCCTTAAGAGATAATTCTAGGATTCCTCGAAAAGCGTGCTAGATCTTTTGCACGGATTCCGATGCACCCCACGGTTACCGCGACCTTCAAAACCCCATTCCGAGAGATCCGTAAGTCGGATTTTGGATCCGATTGCACCGTCGTTCATCGTTTTTCGAGCTCTATCACCGAAAAATATCCGCACTGCATGTTAGTCAACTCTAAAGAGCCCGATATTTTAATTCCCTCTAACTTGCACTTTATTAGCAAGAGGGTAAAATAGTACTAGAAAAGTCGTGTCATTACACCACTCACACTTTATAAAAAGTTTCGTCCTCGAAACTTAAACTCAACCCTCGCCAAACCATTCTGGGAAATCCTCCTTTATTTCCGTCTTATGTCCCCGAGTCGTCTCGCGCTCCTCACGGTTACTCTATTGCACCTTTACGTAAGGGATTGTCCGGTTGCGAACTTTCTTTATCCCCTATGCCAGCCTCCGCATCGAGGTCTAGCAGTATAGCCAACCGGTATGCCACCGGGCCTACGCGCCCTAAAATCCCGAATGATGCCAACCATTAATCCCAAACGCTCGAACTATTAGGATTACGCAACCCATTTATCTAAGGCATACTGTTACAACGCCCCGAGTCTTGGCCTGACTCAACCCACCTGGACGTCTAAGGCGTACTGTTACAACTCCTCGAGTCTTGGCCTGACTCAACCCACCTGGACGTTGGGTCCTTTGTTGTGCCTCTTGCTGTTAGGTCTATTGTGGACCGCAGCCCCACTCGACTTACTAGGCTCACCCAACTCAACTTGTGAGTCCCCTGTGCCTCTTGTCACGAGGCAGGAAATTGGAACTACTTAACCCTTAAACAATTAACCAACACATAAGACAACAAATCCTCACCTCCTTATTGGGCAGGAAGATACGAAGTATTTACTTCTAAGGGTTCTCCTGGGGTCGAGACCAAATTACTCTTCGTGAGGGGTCTCTCCTGCTACTACTTCCCTCGTAAGCCGAAGCGTCTGTTTCCCCCGCCGGTCGCTGATGTTTCGCTCTCACCTGTTGGCACACCCAACATTGCGCCACAAATTGTGTCACATCGCTCTTTCGATTTGGGCCACCAGAAGGTCTGCCACAGATCCTCGCACCTCTTTGTACCTCCGGGATACACCGTATAGGAGGTATTATATACGTTTGCTAGATCTTCTTCCCTCATTTCTAGCTTATCGGGCACACCAATTCGTCCTCGGCACCTTCTTACATCATCTGAGTCAGTCATAAAAACTCCACCTTGCTCCGAGGACATTCTGTCTCGCACCAGTTATAGCTGGCCATCGGTCGATTGTCCTTTCAAAATTCTGTCCAGCAGGGTAGGTCTGACCACTAGGGTCAAGAGTTGTGCGACCGTGCCCGCTGGCACCACTTTCAGTCTTAATTGCGAAAACTCTGCAATCAGACGGTCCTGCTGGGTGATAGCACTTACACCTACTCCTTCTGCCTGCCCCTTGTGGCTCAAGGCGTCGGCCACCACATTTGCTTTTCCCGGGTGATAGTGGATCGACAAGTCATAGTCTTTAAATTCTTTGAAATTCTTTCAGCACTGGCCTGTCCTAAGAAGCTTCGAATTTCCATCACCGTTGCTGGTCGAGCCCAGTTGATCGCTAACTCAATCCTTCCCGGATCCACTGCAATTCCAGACGCCGAAACGATATGCCCCAAAAAGTCCCCCTCGCGGACCATAACTCACACTTTATAAGTTTTGGCATATGGTTTCTGACCCCGGAGGGTCTGGGGGATTACTCGCAAGTGTTCCCCATACCCCTTGTCTGTGCGAGAGTAGATCGGAACGTCCACTAAAAGGCCATCACCGACTGGTCTAAGAAGGGCTTGAGTATCCTATTCATCATGCCCATGAGCACCGCTGGTGCATTAACGAGTCTAAACGGTACAACTGTAAACTCATGTTGACTATTCCGAGCTCGCAGGTCTGTTTTCAGTATGTCATTACCCCGGACTCTAGGCTGGCGATAGCCGGACCGCAGATCAATCTTTGGGAATGCCGTTTCTCCTTGTAGTTGATCGCATAGGTCATCTATCCGAGGTAGAGGAGTACTTGTCCTTCTCGTGTCGAGATCCATACGATACTCGTGAACGCTACTCGACTGCCTTCTACCAAGCTCCTTGCCCGCAACAAAGAAAAGCGAGCAGAAGGCGTTCCTACAAGCTAAGTTTACAAGTTCCGGTAAGTCCGGTTCCCGGAGACTCGCTTGGAACTTCAAGCAGTCAACTACCGCTTAAAGATTGCCGCGACTGTCGGCCCCAAGCGCTACACCGACAACCTTTAACGGAACCTCATTAGTTCTTAGAGACTAAGAACCCGCCTCACCCTCACTGGGCAGGAAGGGGTACAGCCGCCTGCCTCGAGGGGTAGCCAGAGGATCCGACCGAACTTATTTCTACGATGGGGATTTCTTCTAATAACTAAGGTAGGGCGAAAACATGAAGCGAGGTGAAAGAGTGGGATGCTTAGGTGTTGACACAAAAGTTCTAGCACGATGATCTGAAACTCGAGTATTACTTACTACATCGTGCTCTGCGGGTCCGTCCCCTGGTGGGTCATAGCATAGACTCTCCTCTCCCTTCTCCCGATTGCGGAGACGAGGGTGTAAATGCTGCTACGGATGATGTCCCCATTTTCAAAAGGGCAGTCAAAACCTAAGTGCCCCGATTTGCCGTATCGAAAATAGTGGTCTTGCTCCTGGGGGCATCCGGTCACTTGGTGTATTCCATCGCAAATGATGCAAAACTTGTCCACCGGCCATTGTCCTCCCGTCGGCACATTCTTAGTTCCTTGTTGCCGTCTCAGGTATTTAGGAGGCCGGCTCCTCTTGATATGCTCTTTTCCGAAGTTTGGCCGAGTTCGTTTCTTATCCCTGCTGTGTTCTGAGCTCTCCCGTCGGGCTCGTGAAATCGTAAATCCGCGCTCCACTGTGGTGGCTCTATCGACCACCTCCTAGAAGGTGTGCAGATCCGCCATTTGCACCACCTTGAAGATGTCGCTCCGTAAGCCACTCACAAAAGGACGGGCTTTGTGAGATTCATCACTTATAACAAAGGGAACACATTTGATCAACCTCACAATGCCCGTTGGTATCCCATAACTGTCCGACTTCCTTGCTTGACGGGCTTCAGGTTATCTTCCATCTGCTGTTTGATGCTGTCGGAGAGAAATGCCCCAAACAGTTTTCCTCGGAACGTGGTCCAAGATAGAAGGGCGGTGCCCTCCGAGGGGTCCGGGCGCACCGTCTTCCACCACTTGCGGGCGTCTCCCTCGAGAAAAAGGACTGCCAAAGGGACCCGTTCATGTTCCTCCATCAATAGGTCTTCAAAAAGAAACTTCTCCATGGTATCCACCCCTTTTTCCACGACCCAAGGGTGGGTCGTCTCTCCCTCAAACACGGGTGGGTCGTACCTCTTGAAATTCGCCGAGTTCGCCCTCACCCTGTCCCGTTCGGTTTGCCGGTTAGGGGCTTCCCCCACTGCGACGGCGGACACTCTGGAAGCAGATGTCACCACGGTCTCTCTCAAGGGGTCTCCAATGACGGCTCCCAGCGTAGATCCATAAGTTGCTAGTGTTAGTGCTACTGAAGGCATCGTCGGATGAACCGACGGTATCTCGATCACCGTGGTTGGAGGAGGGGTGACCATAGTCTCGCTGTCCGCCACCGGCGGTCCCGTCACTGGTGCGACTGGTCCGGGCAGAGAAGCCTGGGCGACCTCCATTGGTGTCGTCGACTGTTGCGCCCACTGCCGCATCTGTTCCATAAGGGTTGCTAACTGCCCGGCCATCTCTCGTAGTTGTTGTCGGAGAAGCTGATACTCCGCCGCTGTTGGCACCGTACTTTCTGCCCCTGCGTTCTCCGCTGATGACCCATTTCGGGCCATTATTCGCTATATACAAAGAAACCAAGTCAACCCTAGACCTAACTGGTCTAGCACCACGACCTACAGACGCAACAGAATTAAGTCCCCCCTTTTTCCCTCGTACACTCACGATCTATTGCACCTAGACCTTGGTTATCTCATGTTCAATTTGCTTGTGGCATCATACACTGTGGATGTGGATCATCGACTACTGTGGTTAAAGTTGTTTTTCTCTGATACCATTTAATCTGTCACGCCCCGAGGGGATTTAGGTAAAGACAAGCGGAAAAGCGTATGTATTTTTTTTTCTTGACGAATATGTATCAGCCTCGCCCCCGGTGCGTGTCAGACCGCCACATATACAAATTCACTCTTCAAGCGGACAGAGTCTCCTTTGTATATGCACGGCGTCATACCTACAACATTCAACATACAATCTTTAACCACATAGTCACAGTCAACCAGTACGAGAGTGTAAAGACATTTAATCACATTAAGAGAAACCTACAAGTTTGCAAACAGTGTCCACTCGACACTCATTCCTTTAAAAATGTCTACACATTCACAGTAAGGCGGCTACATTGTTTTGGAAAGGATAAATCCACAGGTTTTCAAAGCAGTGCCCACACGACACTTGGTTTTGGCAAACATTTTCGAAACCCCTTTTTGTTCGGTATAAAACATGCCGCATATAAATCATTAAGAACCGCTATCAATAACGCATCACCAATACAGTCACTCGATCCAACATCCATCGCATTCCACAATCAAACAATTGAGAACATAAACTTAGATAAAAGGAGATGAGATAACCCAAGCAAGAACAATGGAATACACCTCATAAAGCTAATGTTCTTTAAACGCTGCCTCACCGTCGTCCCGACTACTACACCTAGTCAAACCTGTCACGGAGTGGGTAAAGTCAGTGACAAATAAAGTAGATGTCTTAACGATTAACATAGATTCAAGAACAAACCGAACTACACCGGAACCTTTCGCTAAAACCCTGTCACAAAATAAGCTGGGCACCAACCCCAGAATACCGAGTCAAGCTCGGCACCAACCCCAGAGTACCTGTCGGAGAGACGGAAGTCTCCCCTCGTGCACAACCCCATTGATGCTTTTAACCCCTTCACGGAGCTAGTGCGGCCACCTTAGCTGTCGTGAAGAGGTCCCCACGGCTCCCACCCCTTTGTGAGGCACACGGGTCAAGTTGACCACTTCTCCGAAAAAGTACACCCATGCGGAGGCCAATCCGCCTGTGTACGTGCTGCATCCCACCCCAAAATTTGCCGGTGTCGGCGTGTGTTGAGCCCCGCGACCGCAGTCGCCACAATTATTATGTTAGAATAAATAAAAATATTTATGCGAAAGGTTTAACAGTCCATCTACTTTATTAGACAAATTAACGAGCCTTTTACGATGATATAGTGCACTTACTGCACTTATTGCACTTATAGCAAGGGTACCCACCTGGAATGAAGATAACTGACCGCGCCCGCGACCCTCCTAAGCAAATCAGGACTCCTCGCGGCCTACTGAAATACCCAAGAGCACGAATTAACACCTTATCTTAGTCAGGTAAAATTAGTGGTCCCAACCACATATACATTAAACCCACAAAACCGAAATCATCGTGCCTAGGGGACCGCGATGTCGGTCAAAAAAAAACCCCAACAAGTCAAAACCATCGAGTAAAACTGAAAACTCAGATCAAACCGGTAACATCAAAGACTAACAACAACCGGACCGTGACTATTTCGTCGCGAACTCCGTCGGAACCCAAAACCGCTAACGGAATTCCAACAAAACCCAATTCTCAACCGGTAGCCCACTCGGGACGTTAATGATTAAACCGGGAAGACCCCGACGGCGAAAATGATGAGAAAAGAGACCCGACGGCGCGCCCCCGACGATTTCGTCGAGGCGCGGAGCGTCAGCGAAATCGGCACCCGACATAATAAAACAGTGACCAAAAAGATCCCAAGTGGCCACGCCAAGAAAACCGCGGAGATTGTGATCCCAACGGCGAAAACGGCGCTCAAAACGGTGGAAAAACGGACCAAAACGGAGCTACCGAACTTTGGGCTGTCGGGTGGTGCACAGGAGCAAGCGTGGACCGGGTTTACGGCATCAGACGGCGGCGGCATGCACCGGGTGCACACAAGAAGCGTGCACCAGGCGGGACGGACCGGGCCGCGCACGGCGCTGGCGCGCACCGGGTTCACGCATTCGGCCGCGGCGTCGCGCACCGGGTGCACGCCCAGCGCGTGCACCGCGCTGGACGGGCCGGGCCGGTGCACGGATTCGTGCGCCGGGTCTTTGTCACGCCCCGAGTTTAAAAACCAGCGTCTAAATTTTTTTTTTTTTTTTTTTTTTTCAAATCCGAGTTTAAAACCAGCCAGGGCGCAACAGACCGCCACATATATAGAAGAGTCCCAATCCCACTTGGGATTGAGCCTTTTCTATATATGCATGGCTAGCTTGGCAATCAATCAGAGTACTAACTACGTATCACTATTACAACACAGATACTACAACAACTTTTCAATTACATTACATGTTCCTTGTTACATCAAATAACTAAATACTTGGGCTATCGGCTGTCCAGGGTCAAGCTCTATCTCGTGATCTCACCAACTCGTCCCGACATCTCAACACCCGCTCGACCTGAAAAACAGTCACCCGAGGGTGTGAGACACACCGGAGTGTATCCCAGTGGGCACGACGAGCCGAGAAATAGCAGATCGTACCTACTGGTATACAATACTAGAGGATAGTAATAATCAGGGGTTAGAGTCACAGGTATGTATTTATGAAGATCAGCAGATATGTATAATCACAGTTGGAGATAAGCAATGATCACAGTTAAGATAACAGTTAGGCAACTTGGAGATCAACAGAAATATAATCATGGAGGTTACGGTTAAGATAAACAAATAATCAACATGGAGATCAACAGATATATGATCATGGAGGTTACAAATAGTCATCATGGAGATCACAGTTAGGATATGTTACGGAATTTGAGTTGGCGTATTTCGTGAAAAGTGTTGAGTCTTGAAGATTGAAGATGAAAGAGTTTGGATCATGTACCTCAATCTCAAGAAAGAAGAATTCAAATGGATCAGGTATGTTTAACTAAAGAATTTTGGTGATCCGAATACTTCTTGTAGTGTAGAAACACTTGGAAGAATTTTTAATTGCATAAATATCAAAAACTGGACATGGGACATGTTCAGGATCCGGATCAGACCTTCCAATCCGGATCCCGAAGGGTGATTGTTCATTGGCAATTTCAATTCGGATCCTAGGCCATTCCGATCCGGATCCCGAACATGGGAGTTTGCTGAATTGCATGAACGATCCGGATCGGACCTTGCGATCCGGATCCCGAACCCTGTTTTCTGGAATTGTCTATCACGCTACGACGATCCGGATCGCAGCTAATCCGATCCGGATCGCCGTCCTGAAAATTTCCAGAAAAGGTTGTTTTTGATCCTTATCTTCTTCCAATGGTTTCTAACCTATAAATAGACCCTTTATTCATTTTCTAGGGCATGGAAAATAACGGGACTTAATAGAAAAATACGACCGAAAGAGAAAAATCCACATATAGAGAAGAAAGGAAATCAATAGATTAATTCTATGTTTCTTCATCTATATTGATTGATTTGATTCTAGGTTTTCCTAACTCAGATTTTGAGTAGAATCAAATCAATGAATACTTAGATGGTATTTCCGATCTATTTCTAATCTAAGTATTCGGCGGATCATCACCACCCAAAAACAACGATTTACCCTAAATCGGCGCGTGGACTCGCGTGGCCTTGTGGATTCAAGGTGCAACCGCTCTCGTGGATTCGGAGCGAGGTACGTTCGTGGATTCGAAGCGTGCTACTGGGTGAAGACCGTGGATTCGGTCGGACGTCGTGGACTCGACGTTGGACGCTGTGGATTCAGCGTTGGGCGCAGATCGTGGATTCGAGAAGCGTCGTGGAGCGAGCGGAGAAGATCTACTAGGAGCGTATGGTAAAAGGTTGAGTCGTCTGTGAGTACGTTATATCACCTTGTACGTGTGTTAATTCTAGTGGATTTCGCCGTGTTATCGGTCCCGTGGTTTTTTACTCCGGTTTGGAGTTTTTCCACGTAAAAATCTTGCGTGTTCATTTATTTTTCCGCATTGGGTTTTATTGCGCAATGATTTTTTGAGTGTTTATTGTTTACACCTATTCACCCCCCTCTAGGTGTTTTTTCCCCTATTTAGATCCATATTACATATAACCCAACAAGTGGTATCAGAGCGGGAATAGGGTTGTAAACAATGGTTGAAGGTGGAAACATCAATCGACCCCCTTTCTTTGATGGAACAAATTATGCGTACTGGAAAGTACGGATGAAAGCCTTTTTAATTTCCATCGACGAAAGGGTGTGGCAATCAATTGAATTAGGATGGTCTAATCCAACTGAAATTATTTCTGATGTTCGCACCTTAAAACCTAGGTCGAAATGGACCAAGGAAGAGATAGATTCATCTTCTTACAATGGCAAAGGAATTAATGCTCTATTTAATGCTTTGTCACAAACAGAGTTCTCTCGCGTCTCGGCATGTGAGACTGCGAAAGAAATCTGGGATGTTCTTCAAGTTACGCATGAGGGAACTAACCTTGTGAAGATTCAGAAACTGCAAATGCTTACGAGCAAGTTTGACTCTATCTCTATGGCAGAGAATGAATCTTTCACTGACTATTACACACGATTGCAAGACATCGTAAACTCATGTGCTAACTTGGGAGAGAAGATTCCAGAATTTAAAGTTGTAAGAAAAATTTAAGAACTCTTCCTGAACGATTTCGCCCGAAGGTCGCAGCCATTGAAACAATTAAACACCCGGACGAAATGCGTGTAGAAGAATTAGTTGGTGCTTTACAAACTTATGAAATGACATTTCCTACTAACTATTCTTCTGGAAAGGCATCCTCTTCTAAGTCTTCAGGTTATGCATTGAAAACAACAAAGAAGAAGACGCGGATTCATCCTCCTCGGACGATGACGAGAACCTATCTATGGAGGACTTTGAGAAGCAGCTCGCTCTCTTGACAAGGAAGTTTCGCCGCAACTTTCGAAGGGGTAATCCAAGCAAAACTCCATCCTTCGGAAAGTCGAAGAAAGGCAAGGGTTCTTCAAGTTACAAGTCAAGAAAGCAAGAGAACTTCTCAAAGGATAAGAAAAGTTCAGAGGGACAAGTACAGTGCTTCAAATGTCGAGGCTACGGCCACATTGCAACGGAGTGTCCCAACAAGAATCCGGCAAAGAAGAAAGCGATGCAAGTCGTCACTTGGGATGACAACTCAACGTCAAATGAGTCATCCTCAAGTGATGAAGAAGACAACGCGACAGCATTCCACGCGTCCACTACATCTTCACCCTTCATGTGCTTGATGGCAAGTACCTCCGATTCCATGTCCAACTCCTCCCATGTTGAAAAGAACGCTACGGACAACGAATCGAGCAATTCTGAAGGTGAAGATTTTGCTCTTGCCTACCATAAGCTTTTGAGGGATTCAAAGAAACTGGCAAAGCAAAACCGGAGTTTGAGAGGGAGATTGCAGGATCTCGAAGAAGAAGCAAAAAGGGCATCTTCTCTCTCAAACGCTCTTGAAGTGGAAAGGGATAATCTAGCCAAAGCAAATGTTTCCCTTCAAGAGTCCAATGAGCTTTTCGAGAAAGAACATGAGAAATTGGTGGATAAAGCGAATTATTTCTCAAAGCTCTACGGCGAGGCTCGACAGGAAAAATGGAAATGACAAAGACCATACTCCAACTAAAGGATGACTTAAAGCGATTCTCTTCTGGAAGGAGTAAGTTGGACAGGCTTCTTGGTCTTGGTCAAACAAATCGGTTCGGCCTCGGATACACTCAAACTGGAGACATTCCAAGTTCGAGTGGGACAGTTTTTGTGCCTCAGTCGGTATCTCCTCCTCCGACACCGGAATTCACGACAAGCAACGACAACAAGCCTACTTCATCCTCCTCGGGATCGTCAAGATCTAAGGTATGTTTTCGTTGTGGCATTTCAGGGCACATAAGGAGAAATTGCAAGACGGGAGCCAAACGCACACCTCAAGCACCTCTTGCAATGACTACCAAAAGGTGATTCCTCAGAAATCAATTGCAAATCAATTGAAGGAAAAGAGCCTTGGTAGTTCACCGCTCAAGACGACATCATCAAGGAGCAGCAATCTTCAACAAGACGCTTTCACCTAGGCGATAACTTCACGACCATTACCGACGCATTCCAAAAAGGTTTGGGTGCGCAAAGGTGAAATTTTTCCTTGTCTTGTTACCAATATTTCCTTGCATGCATATGATAGTTCGTCTTGGTATCTGGATAGCGGGTGTTCCCGTCACATGACCGGTGACAAAAACTGTTTTCAAACCTTTGAGAAAATCTCCGGAGGACTTGTTGTTTTCGGAGATGGTCGGTCTTCCAAAATTGTTGGAAAAGGAACTATAGCTATTCCAGATGGCCCGGTTCTAAATAATGTGTTATTTGTTCATGGCCTTAAGACTAACCTCATAAGCATAAGTCAACTTTGTGACAATGGTTATTCAGTTAATTTTTCATCTGATGAATGTACTGTAACTGACAAGAACCATGTTTTCTTTTTAAAAGGGGTTAGATCAGAAAACAATTGTTATGTAGTTCCTCATAAAATTTCTGAAAAATGTAACCTAGCATCTTTGAAAAATGAAACTCTTTGGCATGAAAGGCTAGGTCACATAAACTTTAAGGAACTTGCTAGAATTTCAAACAAAGATGTGGTCAAGGGGGTTCCTAAACTTTCTTTTGAACAAAACATTGTGTGTGGCGGTTGCCAAAAGGGAAAACAGTCTAGGACTGCACACAAGAACTTGAACCACATAGGTACAAAACGGCCTTTGGAACTTTTGCACATGGATTTAATGGGGCCAACTCGTCAACCATCTTTGGGAGGTAAATGGTATATTTTCTTATTGGTTGATGATTTCTCTAGATATTCTTGGGTAGCATTTTTAAAAGAGAAAGCTGATACTTTTGATTCTTTTCACGAGATTTGCCATCGTATTATGATTGAAAAGAATGAAAAGATTACTCGTGTTAGAAGTGATAGAGGTGGAGAATTCATAAATTCCAAATTCATTGATTTTTGCACTTCAAATGGCATTAAACATGAATTCTCAGCACCTTATACACCTCAACAGAATGGTGTAGTCGAGCGCAAAAACAGGGTCGTACAGGAATGGCACGTGTTATGCTTCATAGCCGGAACCTACCGTTATATTTTTGGGCTGAAGCGGTGAACACTGCTGTCTATGTAATTAATCGAGTGTATTTGCGCCCGGGGACTTTAAATACACCATATGAACTATGGTTTTGTAGAAAACCTAATATCAAATATTTTCGTATCTTTGGGAGTCGGTGTTTTATTTTACGTGACCGCGAAAATCTTGGAAAATTTGACTCTCGAAGTGACGAAGGGATTTTCTTAGGTTATTCTACAAACAGTAGAGCATATCGAGTTTTTAACTTAGAATCTAAGACGATCGTAGAATCGATAAATGTTAAGGTAGATGAAGCTTTTCACTTTGAATCTGAAAAATCTACCCTCGATATCTCTCTTGATGATGATACACCTGCTAATGCATCTTCTCTAACAATTCTTTCGATAATAATGATGCATCTAACGGTTCTTCAAGTTTATCTGATGTGCAGGAATCATCTCGTGTACCTCCGACTACTCCTTACCTCAAACGTTACGCATCTCCAAGGATCATCCTGAATCGAACATCATTGGAGATCCACAAGAAGGAGTTAGAACTCGGAGAGGTTTGCAGATTTGCTTCCTATGTATCTTTAATCGAACCAAAGAATGTCGATGAAGCTCTTCAGGATGACTACTGGATTGAAGCAATGCAGGAAGAGCTCCATCAATTTGAGCGAAACAAAGTCTGGGAATTAACGAAGCCTCCGAAGCAACACAATGTGATAGGTACCAAATGGATTTTCAAGAACAAGAAAAATGAAGATGGTACTATCATCAGGAACAAAGCAAGGTTAGTTGCTCAAGGCTACTCTCAAGTAGAAGGTATAGACTTTGATGAAACTTTCGCCCCTGTAGCTAGACTCGAGTCCATTCGTATCTTATTTGCGATAGCTTGTCATTTTAAAATCAAATTATTTCAAATGGACGTTAAGAGCGCATTTTTAAATGGGTTTTTAAATGAGGAAGTTTATGTGGCTCAACCGAAAGGTTTTGTGGATCATAAACTACCTAACCATGTTTTTCGTCTGAAAAAGGCTCTTTACGGTCTGAAACAAGCACCGCGAGCATGGTACGAAAGGTTGACAAAGCACCTTTTGGAAAAGGGCTATACTCGAGGGGGAGCTGACAGGACTCTCTTTGTGAAGCATTATCAAAACAATTTCATTGTAGCACAAATCTATGTCGATGACATTGTATTTGGCGCAACAAGAGATAATGATGCTTCTAAATTCGCGGAGACCATGGAAAGCGAATTTGAGATGTCCATGATGGGCGAATTGACTTATTTTCTTGGATTACAAGTTAAACAAAACGATGAAGGTATTCACTTGTGTCAATCCAAGTATGCAATGGAGTTGGTCAAAAAGTTTGATCTAGAAAATTCTAAGGATTTTCCGACTCCAATGGGAACTAGCCATAAGGGACTTGGAAGTGAATCACATAGTGAGAATGTAGACGAGAAACTGTATCGCAGTATGATTGGAAGTCTACTTTATCTCACGGCTAGTCGCCCGGATATATCCTTCAGTGTTGGGATTTGCGCGAGATATCAATCAGCACCGAAGGAGGTTCACCTGAAAGCGGTGAAACGGATCATCCGGTACATCAAAGGTACAATAAATTTCGGAATTTGGTATCCTATGGGAACAAGTTTGGATATTGTTGGATACTCAGATGCCGATTGGGCTGGATCAGTGGATGATCGGAAAAGCACGAGTGGTGCATGCTTCTATCTTGGCCATTGCCTTGTTGCATGGCACAGTAAAAAGCAAAACTGCATAGCACTCTCGACTGCCGAAGCGGAGTACATTTCAGCGGGAAGTTGTTCAACCCAATTGATTTGGATGAAAAGCGTGTTGAGCGACTTCCGGATTTCAGCATCTTCGGTAACCATTCTTTGTGACAACACTAGTGCTATAAACATTTCTAAAAACCCTGTGTTGCACTCTAGAACAAAACATATTGAACTTAGATATCATTTTCTTAGAGAGCTAGTTGAATCAAATATTCTTCAACTTTCATATATTTCAACTGAGGATCAATTAGCTGATATCTTAACAAAACCTTTGGATCAAAAACGTTTTATTCACTTGCGTAAAGCAATTGGCATGCTTTCCTTGAAATAACCTTTTTGAAACTTTTGCTTAGGTTAGGTTTTGTTTTTGTTTTTGTTTTGTTCTTTATCTATGTTTGTACATAGGACATTAATTGAGCATAAATCATAATTGACTTTAATTGCATCTTTTCACGCATTTAGAAATTTATTATGCTTTTGATATCATAATATTTCAATGTTGCAATGATCATTTATGTTAATTAAGTCATCTTTTAAGTGATCAAAGTCAATTTCTCTCTCAATGATCTCTTGGTATAGTCATTATCTTATTTGATTGCTTAGTCGAGTATGAATGCGAGATCAATTTTTGGTTGAATACCTTATATATTAAATAATTGATAGCCAATTGAGGGGGAGTCAAAGAAAAGTAAAATGCTCAAAAGATGTGGAAAGAGTTACATCCCAATGAGGAGTGTGAAAACTACCACCACATGGAGGAAAAGGAAAGAAAAAGAAAAAGATACCCCATGTATGCAAAGCAAATTTTTGTTTTAAAAATTGTTGATGAAATGCATATTGAAATACTTGACTCTGTCAAATTTCATGGTTGGTATAAGGTGGGATTTTTGATAAAAGATGCTCAAAGAGCCACTCTCTTCAACAGATTGTCTAGATATATTATCTAACTTATCTGGGATTTCAAACATCTATTGATCTTGGTATTTCATTTTCTTTACCAAAATTGATGATTTGATAAAGGCATTACGCATAAGATCAGGTTAGATGTGATTGAAGTTGTTCAACTTTAAGAGTTTTAATTTTCATAAATTTTCGTTTCATTTTTGAGTATTTTTGATAGATTTGGTATAATCTATTTCTTGTTGTATGAAACGATGATTTTTGTTTAAAGTTGATATGCTAAAGTGCTTACATACTTTTTCTGGATTTTATAGAATTTTTCTGAATTTTTCTGATGAAAAAGTTGGAGCCGATCCGGATCGGGCTAAGTGATCCGGATCCCGAACGCAGGCTTTTTCCTGCGGGTAGCCGATCCGGATCACATTCACGATCCGATCCGGATCACGGCTAGGGTTTTAATAAGAACCAAGGGCTTTTGATTTCTTTTACTACAATCTTTTGTTCTTAAGTCTCTAGAGCTTCTCTCTCTAGATTTCTTCCATCTTGGAGCCTTCAAACTCAAAGTTCTTCGAATCCAAGTAAGTTTTATTGATCAAAATCTCGATTTTTCATTGTTTTTCCTTATTTGCTCAAAACGTGAGTAGAAATCTTGGAACTTTTTCGTTTGTGAATGGTTTTTGGTCAAATTTCTTTTGAAATAAGAACTCTGGGTAGATTAGTTTTGATTATATGCTGGGTTTTCTCAAGATTAACGAATTTTTGGGCTTCGATTTCTGAAAATTCTGTTTTAGGGCATATAAGAGGAATTTTTGAAAATCATGGAATTGATCTATTTTTAAAATTCTTTTTGCAAAACTAATTTGATTCTTGGCTTCTCTACATGATTATGATTGTTTGGGTACAATTTTTCAAATTTTTGAAAATTATCAATTTTTCATGTGTTCTTGAGTTGGTTTTCACAGGACACTTTCTAAACTCAAAGCACATTCAACAATGGATTTCTCTTGGATCATCTTGCTGTTGGTCACTATGGTACACACTCGGGCCACAAACAAATTAAAAAGAGCTAAGAAAACACAACAAAAAGGTGAGTTTGTTCAGATCAGTGACACAGAATTGGAAGCAGATTGTCATGAGGTAGATTGGACTGAATTGACAGATGATGATGACTCATTGCCTGAACAAAAAGCCTCCGATGGTTCAAAGGGAAAGGCAACCATGGACACAGGAAAAGCACCTATGGCTGCACCAACCATCTCTGTGAAAAGAAAACGAATAACTAGACGCTTTGGACTACAACAGGACATTAATGTTGACACGCCGATAGCTCCTGACTCCCCACCACGTGTGGAAGAAGTGTTCGTTAACGCTGATCGTCTTAGAGCTTTTGCACATCGCGAATGCATTGGCGAGAGGCATGTTAACATTGAGGCTCTACGAGGTCACTCCCCTGAGTTTGGTGTTCTGATTGAACAAGCGAACCTTATTCAAGTATGCCGATTCCCAGAAACGCTTGGCTACTGTCTGCATCACGTGAGGACCTTCTATACAAATGCACGGCACCTTCGAGAGTTTGAAAACGGTCCAATGGAGTTTTACACGAATATCCAGGGCACAAGATTTAAGATTACTCCACATTTGATTGGCGAGGTTTTGGGAATGCAAGCCAGCAAGACAGGAATTCATTACTTAAGGGAATAAGTTTGACAAACATGATGTGGCAAAAAGTTATAGAGGAATTTGTTTGGAGGGAACACAATCAACGGAGAAATCTGTCAAATCCAAAGAACTTCGTCTTGAGTACAGGTTCCTAAACTTCATCACATGTTACAATATCCTTCCAAATATGCAGACGAAGGTCGTGAGATGGGATCGGTTGTTGTTTTTGTATCTCTTAGGACATCCGTCAGAGGCAACGGCATTAAATATCAACATTCCATACATTATTTGGAATAGAATGGCGAGATATGTTAAGCACCCTCATCCCACTGAAAGAATTCCATTTCCATTAATTATAATGAGGATCTTAAAGAAATTTCAGGTTGATACTAGTTCAACAACTTATCATCAATGCTTGAGCATGATCGATGAGTCTACCATTGTCAAGTCCCTCCATAAGTTGCCACATGTCACTCCAGTTCCTGTATTCGGAACGAAACCCAGTACAAGCACTGCCGCATCACCATCACAACCAGCACCCGCACCAGTGAATGAAGAATCAGTCTCATCCATTTACAAAGAACAACAACGATTATCCGTTCAGCAGGAACAGATTTCGAAGGAACAGCAAAGAATTTCCAATGAGCTTGAGCTCATCACAGCAGCTCATATTACCATAACTAAGAAGGTCAATTCAATGAACAAGCTGGTGAAAAGATGTTTTCTAAGATGGGCTGCACGAGCTCTGAAGACTCTGATTCTGATGATTGATTACTTTTTGACTCATTTTCTTTTTAATCTTTTTGTGCAGGATTTCAGTTTTTAGGACTTAGTTTTGTTCTCATTTTGTTTTCTTTAGCTCTCAGGTTTTTCTTGATATTAGAACTTTTAGCTCTCCTTTAACTTTGTAGTTTTGACTACATTTTTGGCTTTGTTTGTGACAAAAAGGGGGAGAGAGAGAGTAGTAAGAGAAAACTTTGACCTTGTGTGGAACTTTGACCTTGTGTAGAAAGTTTGGAACTTTGAACGAAGGTAAGTATTACAACTTTTACGAAGGTAAGTATTACAACTTTTGGTTTTTATTTGGTGATTTGTTGCATGTCCCTACTAACTATTTGACTAACTATTTGGACATGTATTATTACTAACAAGTTGTGTGTTTACTAACAATGCAAAATTATGACATTTGGAATCTTATTGCTTAGAAGATATGTCATTGGTTGATTCTGATCTAATTACATATCTGAATTACTAAATGTCATGGTGAGTATAAACTTCATCTCTGCTTGGTTTTGAATGCTAAATATTCTTGAGGTATCTAACGATTTCCTTTTGTCAAGAATGATTTCTTTTTGCAGAGAGTACAGATGTCTAAGTCTAGAGTCTGTTTTAGGAGTTTATCTCATGTATTTAAATTTTTGGATCTCCATTGTAAATTTTTGTTGTATGGTGATAGCAACAAAAATATTCTTTTTGAATTTTCTTTAGTGGATTTGTGTTTTGTCACGAAACCGCCAAAGGGGGAGATTGTTACGGAATTTGAGTTGGCGTATTTCGTGAAAAGTGTTGAGTCTTGAAGATTGAAGATGAAAGAGTTTGGATCATATACCTCAATCTCAAGAAAGAAGAATTCAAATGGATCAGGTATGTTTAACTAAAGAATTTTGGTGATCCGAATACTTCTTGTAGTGTAGAAACACTTGGAAGAATTTTTAATTGCATAAATATCAAAAACTGGACATGGGACATGTTCAGGATCCGGATCAGACCTTGCAATCCGGATCCCGAAGGGTGATTGTTCATTGGCAATTTCAATCCGGATCCTAGGCCATTCCGATCCGGATCCCGAACATGGGAGTTTGCTGAATTGCATGAACGATCCGGATCGGACCTTGCGATCCGGATCCCGAACCCTGTTTTCTGGAATTGTCTATCACGCTACGACGATCCGGATCACAGCTAATCCGATCCGGATCGCCGTCCTGAAAATTTCCAGAAACGGATGGTTTTTGATCCTTATCTTCTTCCAATGGTCTCTAACCTATAAATAGACCCTTTGATTCATTTTCTAGGGCATGGAAAAATAACGGGACTTAATAGAAAAATACGACCGAAAGAGAAAAATCCACATATAGAGAAGAAAGGAAATCAATAGATTAATTCTATGTTTCTTCATCTATATTGATTGATTTGATTCTAGGTTTTCCTAACTCAGATCTTGAGTAGAATCAAATCAATGAATACTTAGATGGTATTTCCGATCTATTTCTAATCTAAGTATTCGGCGGATCATCACCACCCAAAAAACAACGATTTACCCTAAATCGGCGCGTGGACTCGCGTGGCCTTGTGGATTCAAGGTGCAACCGCTTTCGTGGATTCGAAGCGAGGTACGTTCGTGGATTCGAAGCGTGCTACTGGGTGAAGACCGTGGATTCGGTCGGACGTCGTGGACTCGACGTTGGACGCTGAGGATTCGGCGTTGGGCGCAGATCGTGGATTCGAGAAGCGTCGTGGAGCGAGCGGAGAAGATCTACTAGGAGCGTATGGTAAAAGGTTGAGTCGTCTGTGAGTACGTTATATCACCTTGTACGTGTGTTAATTCTAGTGGATTTCACCGTGTTATCGGTCCCGTGGTTTTTTACTCCGGTTTGGAGTTTTTCCACGTAAAAATCTTGCGTGTTCATTTATTTTTCCGCATTGGGTTTTATTGCGCAATGATTTTTTGAGTGTTTATTGTTTACACCTATTCACCCCCCTCTAGGTATTTTTTTCCCCTATTTAGATCCATATACATATAACCCAACAGGATAAGCAGATATATAATCATGGAACTGTACTTAATTCAACTTAGAAATCTTGACAGGAATAAAATGAATCAAGCATGCTGAATGATTGTATAGGCAAGTATCAAACAATGAATGTTCTCAAACTGAAATCAGGAATCATAAGATAAGGCGAAAGCAAACTACAAGCAACTTATGCATCAAATGAATGATATATCAAATTACCCAATTACCAGTCACCATATTGGTTCCACAAAACCCTCAGGCGAATTTGCCCATCTGGCACCACAAGCCACCATATTGTTTCCACAAAACCCTCAGGCGCAATTTCCCCCCCACAAGGGGTCACGGGTTGCTACTGCTAACCACTTTACCGGTAAAGAACATCTACACGGGTCATGACTCCGCTGATGTTCGTGAAATACAACGGTGCGGGCGATCAAATGCAAATGCTCAAACTCATGGTCCTCTGACCAAGTAATCGGCTACAAGCCGGGAAATCCCCACTGGGATGCAATAACAAAATCAACTGAATCTCAACACTCATGCAGGAACACTCAGCAATAAATCTCAACTCATATGCAAGATCAAGGCAAATCTCTCTCAACAGAAGCTCACAGATAAACTCAACTCAACCACACACAAACCAACCAAATGATACAAAACTTAAACACATTTTTTTAAGAAAACTATTTTGAAAATGTCCAAACCTCGAAGAGCGTTGCCCTCGTCCTATCAAACAAGAACAGACTCAGGCGACACTACGAAGCTTGGGTTTTAGGTCCAAACCTCGCAGAGCAGTGCCTTTGTCCTATCAAACAAGAACAGACTCCGGCGACCCTACGAAGCTCGGTAAAAACATCAGTTGATTAAATCTATGTGTTCAGCAGTGTATCATTTGATCGACAGGACAAGCAGGCTCACCAATCAGATGACCAATCAGGCATGGCAATATGTAGAGCAACAATATAACCACTGGATACAACAAATCAGCAGATATGGTAAAGATCACTAAAGAAGATCATAATCAGGCATAAAGCAGGCATAACGTAGCAGACGACTGAATCAAGGAAAGGCAGGCTCAAGCATTAATAGATCAGTATGATAATCAAGCATAGGAGGGCAACTACTGACCAATCAGTCAAAGCAACTAACAGTAACATATATCGCAACCAAAGGCAGACAGGCTCGAAATAAACTAAGTTACCAAAAACAGGAGTCCAACCAATACCGTACACCGAGGGCCGAAATGATAAAGTCCGGACCGAAGATAACCCACCTGTCAATGCGCAGACGAACCTTCGACTCCAACTGGACGCTCGAAGACTGTGCCAACCTAAATCAAGATTATGATTAGGGAATTACTCAACCACACTTATCCCGACATTATTTTTAAACTCTTGTCGCTAACCTGATCTTTTTTTATTTACTTAGACATCCATGTCTGGTGACAACACTGGGACCAGGTTAATCTTATATTTCATCTTTGGTAAAATTACCAAATTGCCCCTCCCGGGAATCCCTTTTGGCTTTCCGGAAGATTCAGGCTTTAAAACTTAGCCGCTGGCTCAACCAGATTCTACTGGGACTCAACAGTCGGCTTGGTGAAACCGCCGTAATTCCTCGAATTGCGCGATTGTCACCCGGATACCGAAAAACCGACGATTTTGCCGATTTTCGAACCGAATTCCGATTTCCGCTCAACGGGAGCCGTTGGATTCCTAACGAAAAGCTTAGGAACCAACAAATCAGTTTATTAACCAGTATATGCTGGGATTTTTGCATCTAGACCCTTAGGGTTTTCAAATTCTCTCTTTTAGTGTCAATTTGAACACTGCTTTCGCCCGTTCTTTCAACTGGGAATTCATTTTAATATTCCGTCACTTCCAGCAGGTTACTTATGTCTTGCTGGACACCGTGCTCACTAATTTGTGGCAGCACGGAACCCGAGGCAAACTTCGGGCCATAATTTCCTTACTAACATAAGCTTAATCGCATTTTTGTTTCTCCGGCTCATCAAACCCAAAATCTAACGCGAGCATCGCGTCCGGTGACCCCAAATTAGCCTAGGGCACACTGCCGCAGCTTCGCAAACAGCCTAGAACATAGTTTTGTTCCAACATTATAGTTTTAGGTTGATTTAAATACAACTTAAATTCTAAACCTCAAACAGCAAAAGTTTATATATCAAAGTTGATCTTAACCCTGCTAGGACCACTGTGCTCACCCTGGTTGGAACCCAGGGGTGCTGGTTCAAGCAGAACCAAAATCATGCACATACACTAGTTCACAATGCACCAATTTGCAATCCACACAGAATCACTTTGATCTGAAGTGAGCATCAAGCTCAGGGGATCATTGGCAGCAAGTTTCATATTTACAGTTTTGTCAAATTCAGTTTGAAAACTCTTTGTGGCATTTTAACAAACACATAGTGTGCACTATTTCTCTCAACACACACAAGCCATCCCCAAACCTGGTTCTCAGCAATTACTGGACCAAAACCTGTGAAACTTGAAGGGAATTGCTCCACAGAGCACAGGCAACATTCCCAGCATTTTGGTTTTCACCTTTGCACCCTCGGATAGCCGGAGCCCGAGGTTGAAGAAGATGCCTCAAACCTCGAAATTCGTGACTG
Organism: Tillandsia fasciculata; assembly: GCA_029168755.2. NCBI lineage: Eukaryota > Viridiplantae > Streptophyta > Magnoliopsida > Poales > Bromeliaceae > Tillandsia > Tillandsia fasciculata. The sequence goes on from CM054952.1 coordinate 7,029,662, forward strand.
TTCAACCAAGGATTCTGGGACTTAACCAAAAGCACCTACAGGTGCTAACACCCTCAGGGAAACTTCCTGTGCTAGTGCCCGGCAATACGACACGGCGGCGGCGGCGGAGGAGAAACTCCATTTTCGAGCTTAATGGCCTCTAATGGCGGATTTCAACAGAGCCCATATGAGACCCTCTAACTTGCATGGTAGGTTCCCTGGGTCCCCACGAAGCTTCCCGACCACCCCACCCCGGGCGGAGATGGCCGGAGCGCCGGCGGCCATGTTTGGTCTCTTCTCGGGTTCAACCATGGCCGCACCAATTCGGTGCTGCATGGGCCGCATGAAAATGCATGGTCGCACTCCCCTTGGTCCCAGAAGTCTTTCTGGACAAGTTCCCGGCGGCGAGGAGGCGCGCCGGCGCCGGAGCAGCAAGCTCGGCCAACTTGAAAATAATCGAAATTTAGGGCATCAATTATCTTTTTAAATACTTAACCATATTCTTTTAAACTTTACAGTTTTACTCTACATATCTTACAGTCCTGGCACACTAATTTTGATGCGTTTATGTCCAGCGGTTGCCGAGTTCTTTAGAGGTGGAGCTACAACTAGGGTTCCGGCCATCTTTGTCCCCGCCGGCAACCCCGCGTGCATGGGAGGCTCGGGCTTTGCAGGGGGCATGCTTAGGACATATAGAACCTACTGCTAGGGGTCTAGGTGGCTAAAAACCATTGGTTAAACTCCCTTACCTTGGCCGAGCCCAGGGAAGAAAGGAGGTAGCCGGAACTTGCACCTTCCACCCTGCGCGGCCACGGCAAGCTCCAGTAAGGTTCTGCAGGCACCAAGGAACTCCTCAGATCATTCCAGAGCAACCCCCGAACAACTTGGTCCAACTTTCCTTCTTTCACTCTCTCTCTCGGATGTGAGTTCCTCGTGGGTGATGTCCTCGGCCAACCTTAATGCACAAGGCTGGTGTGGGTGAAGCAGAGAATCCAAGGTGATGCATGGAATCCCCTTAGACCCCTCGTGCTCACCACCAAGGCATACCAAAAGACACTTCAAATTAAATGCAAGATTCCTTGCAAAATAACCCCAAGCCATGTTCACACTTAAACCTAGCATCCGAGACCTGATCAAGGGTTGCAAAATGCACCCAACACCCTGACCATGAAGTCCCTTAAACTTTGGTTCAAGAAAACACAAGTTTAGTATAAACATAAAGCTTTTTCGGTGCTTTTCACGTATTTCGAGAAAATCCGTTCGCCGAAATGCGAAACCGACTTCGCCACGACGTCCGGCTCGTCGAGACCTTCAAAATAGGCTACTCACTTGACTAATTTGGTGATCGTATGAAATCTCGGGCCATCTTATTCGACAGATAACAGTCTGACGCACGCACTTCGATGTACCCGGATCGCCAAACGCGAAAACCGACAGTGCCATTGCGTTCAGAACGTCGAAAATAGTTAGGTTTGACTACTTACACCGCTAAATTAGGGGTCCGGATAGTAAATTGGCCAGCGTTGATTCAAGAGGGATTAAAATCCAGGGATTACTGTTCATCCACAGTAATGAGTTAAGTCATACTGTACACATTCTACTGTTCCTATTAGTCGCAAAATCCACTTCCTTTTTCTTTGATTTCTGGAAGATCCGACCGTCGGATCGAAAAGTGCTAAATATGAAAATCGCTCGATTCGACGAGACGATCGCAACGGTCAACTCGGATTTCCAAATTCATGTCCGGATTGGAAATTAACCTTTTTGCCTCGTAATTCGTGCAACTTGCACACCGGCAATTGATCAAATAAATCAAATTAGATCTTTAAATTCTAATTCAGGCTAAAAATTCAACTTTTATATTATTTATTAAAAATAAAATATTCCGGATTACTACAGTCTTGGCTCCCGATGCTGCAGGCGTGCACCGGGTGCACGCCTGGACCCGTGGACCGCCCTGTACGGAAAAGCACAGTAACTTCCCGTTTCGCGATTTTTTCTCCGTTTTCGCTCCCGTGCGACTCCGGCGAAGACCCCGCGACCATGGTAATGGCGGCGGCGGCGGCCTCCCGTTTAAAAACGGCGGCGGCGGCCTCCCGTTAACCCACTATGATCTAACGAAACACCCACAAAACCCCCGAATAAATTCGCGGCAAATCTAACGACTAAACCGTTGATCAACGAACAACCAAAACATTGATCGGAATCCCGGTCGAACTTCCAACCAAGTCCGATAAAAACCATCGATCACACTCGATCAAGAAAACGAACAAAACATTGATAAAAAACCCAACAAAACCCGTGATCGATGTACCGATTAAAACGACCTTACAAGAACACGGAAAAACCCCAATTAATTCAACAAAAGAATTAGTGATCGCTAACCTTGATCAAAGAACCGATCTTGCCCCTTCGCGGCATTGGGGATCCGGATCCGCTCCTCGTAGGTGATGGCGTCTCGTTCTCCGGTCTCCGGCAAGTCGATCGGGGCGATCGGGTTCCTCCGCTTTCTCCTTCTTTCCTTCTTTTCTCCTCCGGTTAGGGTTCTCTTTTTTTTTCTCTTCTTCGCACTAGGGTTTTATTATTTTGTTTTTCGGTACGCACGAGAGGGAAGGGTTTGAGGAAGCAGTATTTTAAATTAGGGTTTTCCATTCGGTAAACGGGGTTTAATTATCCTCTTATTATTAAATATTATTATTAATTATTTTCTTTTATTTATTTCATAGTGAGTACCGTCAAAATACTCCTCGGATATTTTTGACTCTAATTAATTAATTCGTTAATTAATTAATTCCTTGCAGATAATCCATCGGGATAAATCTTTAAAGATAATTGCTTAAGGATAATTCCTTAAGAGATAATTCTAGGATTCCTCGAAAAGCGTGCTAGATCTTTTGCACGGATTCCGATGCACCCCACGGTTACCGCGACCTTCAAAACCCCATTCCGGGAGATCCGTAAGTCGGATTTTGGATCCGATTGCACCGCCGTTCATCGTTTTTCGAGCTCTATCACCGAAAAATACCCGCACCGCATGTTAGTCAACTCTAAAGAGCCCGATATTTTAATTCCCTCTAACTTGCACTTTATTAGCAGGAGGGTAAAATAGTACTAGAAAAGTCGTGTCATTACATCCAGTCTGGACCCCGAACTATTTTTTCAGAAAATTCTCTGAAAAAAGACGACAGTCCGGATCAGCCAAAATTCAGTCCGGACCGCCGTGCAGGAAAAATTATGTTAAGTCAGTTTTTGATTCTTATCTCTTTCCAAAAGTCTGTAACCTATAAATAGACCCTAATATCATCTTTTAGGGTATTCCTAATTATTCCGAATAATTCCTATTATTCAAAGGAGGAATCAAAGGTAATCCACGTATAGAGAAGAAAAGGTAAACACCGATTTAATTCTAAGTTTTCTTTCTCTATATTTATCGATTTGATTCGAGGTTTTTCCAATCTTTTCTTTTAAAGAATCAAATCGATGAATACTTAGAAGGTGTTTTTCTTATCTATCTATATGATCTAAGTATTTGGTTATCACCACCAATAAACAAAACAACGATTTCCAAGAGGACAATCGGCGCGTGGATTCGCGTGGCCTTGTGGATTCAAGGTGCTACCGCTTTCGTAGATTCGAAGCGAGGTACGTTCGTGTGATCGATACGTGCTACATTGGTGAAGACCGTGGATTTGGTTGGATGTCGTGGATTCGGTGTTGGACGCAAATCGTGGATTCGATGAGCGTTGCGGAGCGAGCGGAGAAGATCTACTCGGAGCGTATGGAAAAGGTTGAGTCGTAGTGTTACGGTATATCACCTTGTACGTGTTTAATCTAAGTGGATTTCATCGTGTTATCGGTCCCATGATTTTTTACTCCTGTGACGGAGTTTTCAACATAAAATCTTGCGTACTTATTTATTTTTTCGCATTAGGTTATCTTTACACAACGATTTGGTGATTTTATTGTTTACACCTATTCACCCCCTCTCTATGTGGTTTTTCCCCTATTTAGATCCATTATCGCATAACCCACAAGTGGTATCAGAGCAGGAATAGGGTTGTAAACAATGGTTGAAGGTGGAAACATTAATAGATCACCATTCTTCGATGGAACAAATTATGCCTATTGGAAAGTACGCATGAGAGCGTTCTTGATTTCCATCGATGAACGGGTTTGGCAATCAATTGAGTTTGGATGGTCATATCCTACTGAGATTATTATTGATGATGTTCACACTATCAAACCTAGGTTGAAATGGACCAAGGAAGAGATTGATACAACGGCAAAGGAATTAATGCTTTATTTAATACCTTGTCTCAAACTGAGTTTTCTCGCATCTCGGCAAGTGAGACCGCGAAAGAAATCTGGGATACTCTACAAGTTACACATGAGGGTATAAGTTTAGTGAAGATTTAAAAACTGCAAATGCTTACAAGCAAATTTGATTCAATTCATATGGCAGAAAATGAATCTTTCACAGATTATTATACACGATTGCAAGATATCGTAAATACATGTGCTAACTTGGGAGAGAAAATTCCAGAATCGAAAGTTGTAAAAATTTTTTTGAGAACTCTTCCCGAAAGATTTCGCCCTAAGGTTGCAGCCATTGAAACAGTAAAACACCCGGACAAAATCAAAGTAGAAGAATTAGTTGGTTCACTTCAAACTTATGAAATGACTTTTCCTACTAACTATTCTTCTAGAAAGCCTTCCTCTTCTTCTAAGTTTTCAGGTTTTGCATTGAAATCATCAAAGGAAGAAGACGCGGTGTGACACCCCCGGAATTTGGATTAGTCATATATATAAATGATGTAATAGGACTAAATCTCTTAATCCGGCTATAGCATTTTGGATGGTAGCAAGATCCAAGAGGTTATGAGAGTTAAGCATGCTAGAGCTAGAGTAGTTCTAGGATGGGTGACCCTCTGGGAAGTAGGATGGGTGACCCTCTGGGAAGTGGGGCATCACAGTTGGTATCAGAGCCATTCACCAGCCGAAAATGTGAGATGAGTCTCGGCTGAGCCAGGGTTATATAGCGGGTAAAGCGAGGCTCCCCGGCTAATGACCGTTGTGGGTGGAGTGCAGCTCCCCACAAGGTCGGCTAAGGCTAGCGAGACGAGTCTCACATCGCCTGGTGCTTGTGAGTGTGCTTGAGCCTAACGTGGAAGTCAGGACTTAAAGGGGGGAAGAATGTGACACCCTCGGAATTTAGATTAGTCCTATATATAAATGATGTAATAGGACTAAATCTCTTAATCCGGCTATAGCATTTTGGATGGTAGCAAGATCCAAGAGGTTATGAGAGTTAAGCGTGCTAGAGCTAGAGTAGTTCTAGGATGGGTGACCCTCTGGGAAGTGGGGCGTCACATGCGGATTCATACTCCTCAGACACTGATGATTATTTATCTGTAGAGGATTTTGAGAAACAACTTGCGCTCTTGACAAGAAAATTTCACCGAAGCTTTCGAATGAAAAATTCAAGCAAATCATCATCCTTCGTTAAGTCCAAGAAAGGCAAAGGATTTTCAAGCTTTAAATCAAGAAAGCAAGAGGGTTCTTCAAAGGACAAGCAGAACACCGAGGGACAAATCCAGTGTTAAGGAATTTGTGTTGGCGTATTTCGTGAAATTGGTTAAGTCTTGAAGATTGAAGATGAAGAAGTTTAGATCATATACCTCAATCTCAAGAAAGAAGAATTCAAAAGGATCAGGTACGTTTAACTAAATATTTTTGGTGATCCGAATACTTCTTATAGTGTAGAAACACTTGGATGAATTTTTAATTGCATAAAAATCAAAAACTGGACATACTACATGTTCAGGATCCGGATCAGACATTACAGTCCGGACCCCGAACATAGGATAGTTCATGCGCAATTCCAGTCTGGACCTTGGTTACTTCAGTCCGGACCCCGAACGTGGAATTTGCAGGAATTGCATGAACAGTCCGGACCGTGGGAATTTCAGTCCGGACCCCGAAGGTATGTTTTTCTGGAAAAAGGCTGTTTCGCCACGACAGTCCGGACCGCCGAAATTCCAGTCCGGACCGTCGTCCTGTAAAATTCCAGAAAAGGTTAGTTTTTTATTCTTATTTTCTTCCAATGGTTTCTAACCTATAAATAGACCCTACGATTCATTTTTTAGGGAAATCCTAAATAGATCGGTATACGACCGAAATAGAAAAATCCACATATAGAGAAGAAAGGAAATCAATAGATTTAATTCTATGTTTCTTCATCTATATTGATTAATTTGATTCTAGGTTTTCAAACTCAGATTTTGAGTAGAATCAAATTAATGAATACTTAGATGGTATTTCCGATCTATTTCTAATCTAAGTATTCGGCGGATCATCACCACCCAAAAACAACGATTTTCCCAAAATCGGCACGTGGACTCGCGTGGCCTTGTGGATTCAAGGTGCAACCGCTCTCGTGAATTCGGAGCGAGGTACGTTCGTGGATTCGAGACGTGCTACTGGGTGAAGACCGTGGATTCGGTCGGACGTCGTGGATTCGACGTTGGACGCCGTGGATTCGGCGTTGGACGCAAATCGTGGATTCGAGGAGCGTTGCGGAGCGAGCGGAGAAGATCTACTAGGAGCGTATGGAAAAGGTTGAGTCGTAAGTGTGTACGGTACATCACCTTGTACGTGTTGCAATTCTAGTGGATTTCGCCGTGTTATCGGTCCCATGGTTTTTTACTCCGGTTTGGAGTTTTTCCACGTAAAAATCTTGCGTGCTATTTTTTATTCCCGCATTGGGTTTTATTGCGCAACGATTTTTGAGTGTTTACTGTTTACACCTATTCACCCCCCTCTAGGTATTTTTTTTCCTATTTAGATCCAATTAATACAACCCAACAGGTGGTATCAGAGCGGGAATAGGGTTGTAAACAATGGTTGAAGGTGGAAACATCAACAGACCCCCATTCTTCGATGGAACAAATTATGCCTACTGGAAAGTATGGATGAAAGCCTTTTTAATTTCCATCGACGAACGGGTGTGGCAATCAATTGAATTAGGATGGTCTAATCCAACTGAAATTATTGCTGATGTTCGCACCATCAAACCTAGGTCGAAATGGACCAAGGAAGAGATTGATTCATCTTCTTACAATGGCAAAGGTGTTAACGCTTTATTTAATGCTTTGTCACAAACTAAGTTCTCTCGCGTCTCAGCATGTGAGACTGCGAAAGAAATCTGGGATGTTCTACAAGTTACACATGAGGGAACAAACCTTGTGAAGATTCAAAAACTGCAAATGCTTACGAGCAAGTTTGACTCCATCTTTATGGCAGAAAATGAATCGTTCACAGATTATTACAAACTATTGCAAGACATCGTGAATACATGTGCTAACTTGGGAGAGAAAATTCCAGAATCTAAAGTTGTAAGAAAGATTTTAAGGACTCTTCCTGAAAGATTTCGTTCCAAGGTTACGGCCATTGAAACAGTTAAACACCCGGACGAAATCCGTGTAGAAGAATTAGTTGGTGCACTTCAAACTTATGAAATGACATTTCCTACTAACTATTCTTCTGGAAAAGCATCCTCTTCTAAGTCTTCAGGTTTTGCATTGAAATCAACAAAAGAAGAAGACGCGGATTCATCCTCCTCAGACGATGACGAGAACCTATCTATGGAGGATTTCGAGAAGCAACTTGCTCTCTTGACAAGGAAGTTTCGCCGAAACTTTCGAAGGGGTAATTCAAGCAAAATTCCATCCTTCGGAAAGTCGAAGAAAGGCAAGGGTTCTTCAAGCTACAAGTCAAGAAAGCAAGAGAGTTTTTCAAAGGATAAGAAAAACTCTGAGGGACAAGTACAATGTTTCAAGTGTCGAGGCTACGACCACATTGCAACGGAGTGTCCCAATAAGAATCCGGCAAAGAAGAAGGCGATGCAAGCCGTCACTTGGGATGACACCTCAACGTCCAATGAGTCATCTTCCAGTGATGAAGAAAACAACGCAACGGCGTTCCACGCGTCCACATCTTCACCCTTCATGTGCTTAATGGCAAGTACATTCGATTCTTTGTCCAACTCCTCCCATGCTGAAAAGAATGCCATGGACGACGAATCGAGTAACTCCGAAGGTGAAGATTTTGCTCTTGCCTACCATAAACTTTTGAGGGATTCAAAAAAATTGGCAAAGCAAAACAGGAGTTTGAGAGGGAGATTGCAGGATCTCGAAGAAGAAGTAAAAATGGCAACTTCTCTCTCAAACACTCTTGAAGTGGAAAGGGATAACCTGATTAAAGCAAATGTTTCCCTTCAAGAGAAAAATGAGCATTTCGAGAAGGAACATGTAAAACTGGTGGATAAGGCGAATTACTTCTTGAAGCTCTACAGCGAGGCTCGACAGGAAAAATTGAAAATGACAAAGACCATTTTCCAACTCAAGGATGACTTAAAGCGATTCTCTTCGGGAAGGAGTAAGTTGGATAAGCTTCTTGGTCTTGGTCAAACAAACCGGTTCGGCCTCGGATACAATCGAACGGGAGACAGTCCTAGTTCGAGCAAGACAGTTTTTGTGCCTCAGTCGGTATCTCCTCCTCCGACACCGAAATTCACGACAAACAACGACAACAAGCCTACTTCACCCTCTTCGGGATCGTCAAGCACTAAGGTATGTTTTCGTTGTGGTTTTGCAGGGCACATAAGGAGAAATTGCAAGATGGGAGCGAAACGATCAACCCAAGCACCTCTTGCAACGACTATCAAAAAGGTGATTCCTCGGAAATCAAAAGAAAATTTTTCAAAGGAAAAGAGCCTTGGTAGTTCACCTCGCAAGACGACGTCATCAAGGAGTAGCAATCAATCAAACAAGACGCTTTCGCCAAGAAAAATAACTTCATATTCATTGCCAACGCAATCCAAAAAGGTTTGGGTGCGCAAAGGTGAAATCTTCCCTTGTCTTGTTGTTAATATCTCCTTGCATGCTTATGATAATTCGTCTTGGTATCTGGATAGCGGGTGTTCCCGTCACATGACCGGTGACAAAAATTATTTTCAAACTTTTGAGAAAATCTCCGGAGGACTTGTAGTTTTCGGAGACGGCCGTTCTTCCAAAATTGTTGGAAAAGGAACTATTGCTATTCCAGATGGCCCGGTTCTGAACAATGTGTTATTTGTTGAAGACCTTAAGACTAACCTCAT
>CM054952.1:7038900-7067699 GCA_029168755.2 Tillandsia fasciculata
TGGTGAAACAAAAGGCCGGACATAAAAACGGCACCCGGCAAAACCCAAAATAATAAACCGACAAAAAACTCCGTGTCCAAAAATCCCTCCGGTTGAAAACCGTACCTCCGACGCGATCCGACTGTCAACGAGGCAATTGATGGAAACCCGGCTCCAACCGTTGCCTTGATGAAGTCCGCGACGAAAAACAACCAAGCAGAGAATCAACCGACGACAAACGAAAACAGCTGCGTCAAGCGGGCTACACCGTCAAGCGGACTACACCGACAAGCGGACTGCATCGTCAAGCTAAAAACCGTCAATGAACAAACTAAATAAAACCGTCACGCAAAGCTGTCGACGAAAACACCAAGTAACACCGTCAAACCAAAACCGTTGAGTCAAAAACCGTCAAGCCAAAACTGTCGAGTCAAAAACCGTCAAGCCAAAACTGCACGAGCGGCGGCACAGGCTGCCCAACCGACGCAGGCAGCGAGGGAGCACGACGCGGGCTGCAGGGGCGCACGCGGTGCTGGCTGAAGGGGCGCGCGCGGCGCTGGCTACAGGGGCGCGCGCGGCGCGCGCAGGGAAGCTGCGCGGGCGGCGCACGCAGGGAAGCTGCGCGGCGGCAAGGACATGAGGTGAGCGGCGCGTGTTAGGGCACACGCGTTAGGGCACGCGCGGCGGCGGCTGTGCAAGCTGGCGGCGCTCGCGGTTAGGGCACACGCGGGCGGCTGTGCTAGGGCACACGCGGGCAGCTGCGCTAGGGCATACGCGGCGGTTGCGCTAGGGCACACTCGGGCGGCAGCGCTAGGGCATACGCCGCTGCTGTGCTAGGGCACACGCGGGCGGTTGCTGTGCAAGCTATCGTGCGCGCCTGCGCGGCCCGCGTGGCAGCGGCCTGGCAACGCGCTCGGCGGTGCAGCCTGGCAGCGCGCACGAGCGGCTGTGCAGCCTGGCAGCGCACGTGCGGCTGTGCAACCTGGCAGCGCGCGTGTGGCTGTGGCCTGGCAGCACGCATGGCGGCAGTGCAACCTGGCAGCGCGCGCGGCGGTGCGGCGCGGGCTGACTCCACACGCGGTGGCGGCGCGGGCTGAGCACAAGCGCAACGATGGCGCGGCCGGGAGGCGCCAAGCGAACGAAAACAATCAAACGAACCAACGATCAAATCGAACGAAACCAACAAACGAAAACCATCAAATGAACCCAACGATCAAACCGACGAACGAAAGCCAACAATCAATCCGAACAAAACCGACGAACGAAAACCATCAAACGAACCAACGATCAAACCGACGAACGAAAGCCAACAATCAAACCGAACAAAACCAACGAACGAAAACCATCAAACGAACCAACGATCAAACTGACGAAAGAGAATTAACGATCGCTGACCTTGCTCTGACGGAGAAGACAACGCGATCCCGATCTCCGCAGGCGGTGGTGTTTCTGGATCCGCTCACCGGTATTGGCGACGCTTCCGGTCTCGGTCTTCGACACGCACAACGAGAAAAGAGGAAGAAGAAGCGATCTTTTTGGAACTAGGGTTATCCGGTAATGTAGATTTATTTATTTAATTTATTTTTCTTTGTACGTACGAAATTCCCAAAATCCGATATTTAAAAACAAAAGGGATTTTTCCACTGACTTCCTCGATAAGTGTGCCGATCATCCTAAACGTCCGGTAACCGCTAGCACGGATCCCGATGCACCAACAACACTTAACGGGTCATGAGAAATTCCAAACTTACCTTTTCGGACCTGCTAATACTGAAACCCTCATTCCGGAAGATCCGTAAGTCGGATTTCAAATCCAATCACATCGTCGTTCTCCGTTTAACGAGCTCTATTGCGATACTGTAACCGCAACCCAAAATTCCATAAGAACCGACGCTAGGAATTTCCCACCTAAATCTAACTTGAAACCAAAAGTCGACATTTAGGGAATAATAAAAACAACGTCATTACATTTTCAGCGCACCAAAACAGTCCGATCCTTTCTGTATGCGGTTGGGACCTTTAAAAAAGGTCCGGACTTTTCCAAAAAGGTCTGAACTCCGAAAATCAAATTCCCACAATCACTCACCTCGAAAAATGTGTTTCCGCTCTACGTGGCCCTAAGCCCCACGAAATTATTCCGACATGCTCGAAATTCATTTCTAACATACCCACAGCCACTTTGACTGTACTGGGGTCGATTTTAATCCAATTTCTATTTCAGAACTTATTTTAAATTCCGGTTTCAACTCACCTTTAGGCCGAACGCTTTTTGCTTTGAACCAAACTTTCTCTAACTCTTTTAAATTATATTTTTAAACACGTTTAGAGCGTCTTATCCGCACTTTACTATTTTATCAAAAGCCGGGGCACCACAATGTCAATACATGGTAAATTGTTTACAATGTTTGGACACGGTGAACAATTTCTTATATTTGAACGTAGTGAACTATTCACCGTACGTATTCAAACATGGTGAATAGTTCATCGTGTTCAACTTAAATCCACCACACAACCCTAGCGCTCGCATGGCGCTCATGTGGCGCATGCGTGGCAGGTATAGAGCAATTTTTGTAATTACAAATTTTAGAGGGCTATTTATATAAATAAAATTTGTTAGGGTACTATATGCAAAAAAAAACCCAATAATATACATTACGATTAAAAAATAAAATTTGTGGGTGCAGATCACTACAATATGTAGTAGGATGATGGTAAATTAATTTTTACAATCATAATTTATATAATAATAAATGATATAACTAATATTAACTAATTAATTTTTCTGCCTACAACTCAACCTCCAACGTATCTACATAACTTCCATATTAAGGTGAAGTCAATAACAAACCCCAAAAAATCATATCGGCAATATCACAACACTTTATGTAGTATTCTAGAAATTCAAGTTTAAATTTGAATTCGAAATTCGAAGATAAACCTAAGTGGTATATAGACTTGAGTTCAATGAGCCCTATATATAGGTGTATGGAGGTGAATAGGGATGACTTAAGTGATTAGTAACCTGTTGAAAACTTCGGTTTTCTGATCGAAGTCGGCCAACAGGACCTATCAGAGTCCGAATCTATAACGACGCGGCCCAATAACAATAACAACTCGTTGGGCCCAAACCACAGCCAAAAATGCTTAAGTCCAGTTATTATTATTAGCGCCCAGATGCTTATATACCCAATCACAATCCATTCCCATCCGATGTGGGACTATTGGGGTGTCACAAAATCCGACGATCCAGGTAGTCGATCTGAATGGTTTCGATGTTCTGAGCGCAATGGCATAGTCGAAATTTATGTTCGACGAGTCTAGGTTATCGTAAAGCGTGCCAAATAGTGAATTTAACCGTATGAGATGGATTTTGAATTTATCGAAGCTCAAACTCAACGAGCCAAAATAACTAGTCAATAGGTTTCGTCGAGTCGGACATCGTGGTACTGTCCGTTTTTTTGATTTGACGACCCTAATGCCTTGAAAAGCGCAAAATATAGCAAATTTTAGTGTATTTTGTTAAAAGACTTAATATTTTATGTGTCAAAGTGCACCAAACTTGTGGAGCAGGGCTTCTCTGTGATTTTGTTCTATAGCCAGGGACCTAGGCCAAAATACCTACTGTATAGGGTCTACCTAGCATTTTGTTACAAGTGCATATAGGTAGTAACTTAGGGCATCTATGGAACTAACCCTAGCCGCATTCATCCCAGCCTCCACAGGAAACCGCAGCCACCCCACGACCTCTCCTCTCCTTCCTCTAAGTTTTTCGAGCACCAGCACCGCCGGCTGCCGTTCTCCATCGCCGAAAAATCAAAAGAAATAAGATCCCTTCTTGTTTTCGGGTTGGCCTTAAGGAGAAGCAACCAAGCTCCATCAAACTTAAGTTGGAGTCTTCTAGGAGCATCCTTGATCTCCAGAGACCCTCCCTGTGGAGGGCCGACGCCTGTCTCCGCCACACGCCGCCGGGGAGAGGACCTCGACTGTTGTTTCATTCTCTGCACCGAGGTGAGTCCTTCTCCCTTTCTCCTAGGTTTTTCTTGCCATGAGTCATCGGCAGTCTGTTCCTCACCTCCTGAGGATATCCCCCATGCACCCCTATCTCTTAAGATGCCGCAAAACTACGGTTTGCTCATGGGCTCGCTAGAACCTAGAATGGCGCCGCCTCTTGCGCGTGCTCTACCCGATGGCTTTGGCCAAGATCTAAGATGCTGAGCATCTTCTATTGGGCCTCTGTAGACTCCCCATGAAGTTTCATGGGGAGTAATTGAGTGTAGGGGTCGCAGCCGCAAGCCCTAGAACTTGGGTTATCTTGTTTCGGGCGAGCTTGCTCCGCCGCCGCGTTTCCACCGCCGGCCACCGCACCAGCTAGCTTTCCTGCATTGAGGGCAAGCCTCCAGGACCTTTGCATGGACCTGAAACCTTGTGCATGGAAATCCACCATTAGAGCTCCATGGATGGCTGCGAACCTTTGTATTTCGGCCATCCGCCGCATTGGTCGCCGGAGCTTGACTCCAAGGCAACTAGAACACTTCCCTGGAGCTCCTCTACCTGTTGCTTACCTTAGTTGCCCACATGATCACCAGTTTTGCTAAATTGGCCAAGCTCGAGCTCTTGAAGCCTTATTATTAAGCCAACTTGCTCCAATTGTTGTTTCAGCAACATGCTGACCACCCAATGGTGAGCCTCTGAGCCTCCTCAGTCCCCTGAAGTTGGTGCTCACCCCTGATCCCAAGCTGAGTGTTTGGTTGGGTAGTTCTAGCAAGCCGAGCCTTAAGAGACCTAGCTTGCTTCCTCTTTTGTTCCAACAACCTAGCAGCATCTTTTAGGTGAACCTCTAAGTCCTCTCAACCTCCTGAGCATGATGCTCACCTCACTTTTGAGTTTGGTTGAGTGGTTAAGTCTATATAGCAACCTAAGCCCTATGTGCATAATAATTGTTGACCCAAAATTATTCTCGGACTCTGTGTAGCTCCCAAATAGTGAGCACAGAGTTCAGTGCATCAAGGCCCACCTACTGGTGGCCTCGGTTCAGTTCAAAGGTACTTAGAAAGTAAATGCAAGCCAAAACATGGATTTTTGGAGAGTTTTTATGCAATTTTTAGAAATCCTAGGGGCCTATTTGCAATTATGACCACACGGGCTACTTCGGACAGCGTGCACATGATATTTGAACTTTTCATTCGAGATCCGATGCTTTTCGTTGAGCGGGATTTGGTTATCGAACCGTAAATCGGCAAAATCGTTGGTTTATCGGCGATTCGGCATTTAATCACACAATTCAAGGAATTATGTTGATTAATTATAGTTGCCAAGTGTCCTTGGCTGTTCCCGACGCTGTCCTGGCTGGTTCGGTGATTTCAGTTTCGCGTTGGCGACTTCCGGAGCCGAAATCGGCTCTTTCGGAGGTGTTTTCGGTATGTATGGCATCGTTTGAGTACAGAGTAGCAACCAGTGGAGTTTGAGTGCTCGAACGTCTTCAGTGAAGCGTTCCGGGGTAGCATGTCAGGTTTTGTTAAATTTGGAGGCCTGTAGCCACGGATCGGATCATAGTTGATCAATCGGCAAATTTTTGGAAATTCCGGCAAATCCCGGGACTTCAACAAAGTTCCTTGTTTAAGTTTTATGCACACAGTGAGTCTGTGGGTTGGGTATGAGTAAGTCTTTTTTTGACCTGTGATTATGATTCAGGTCCCAGTAGTCAGCCGCCAGCTCGTGAGCCATCCAGCGGTCACCATGATCGTCTACCCTGAGGTGGGTTTATCTTCGGTCCGGGCTTTGTCATTTTGGCTCTATGGGGTAACGTGGTAGGTCGGACCCCTGTGTTTGGTGTAGCTTTGATCCTATAGTTGAGCCTTTCTACTTGCTTTCATTCCAGCATTCAGTACATATAGCTATGTGACATTGATCTTACTATTGACTTCTCTATATGCTTTCATTCTCAGCACTTAGTATGTATATTGATATACACCTGAACATAGGCCATGCTTGCTTGGTCACTAGCTTAGTTGTATCAGCATTTCCTATTCTTTTACTGCATGTTAGAATAGGAGTTCAGCTTCAGTTTACAGTTCAGTCATTCAGTTCAGTTATACAGTTCATCTATTCAGTTCTGTCGTTTAGTTCAGTATACAACACCAGTTGAGATTACAATTCAGCATCCCGATAGGAATTTTTTAGCTTTATGTTGATTGTTCGATTTTTAGACCATGATCTTGAGCATCAGCATTATGATCGCCACAGAGCCAGCTGTACTTTTCACGTGCACTAGCGGGCTAATCCCCCACAGTAGTGTACTTTACCGGTAAAGTGGTCACAGTGACCCATGAGCCCAGAGGGTTATGTCAGCAGATTGGTGTACAAGTGGTATTTAGCCTGAGGTCCTCGTGACCAATAGTGGTAGGTGATTGGGCACTCTACTTCTGGTATTGATGAATGATTTATTTACATTGTTGCTTCAGTATTTTTAGCATGACTGGCACATGAGTATCAGCATTCCCTGTTTACATCATCGATATGTATTGATTATCATACTAGCTCTACTCTATAGCATGATCAGTCCCTATTTGTCAAATTTGCCAGTTACAACATGATTAGTTTTATATATGAGTACCTCTGCTTTCACTTTAGAATGCTTAGTTTTCATATATGTACCTTACTTTTCAGCTTCCAGTTTATATCCAGTTATTGTTATCCGCTTATTATGGTATCTGGTAGGTACAATTTGCTATTTTTCGGCCCGTCGTGCCCACTGGGATACATTTATGTTGCATGTATCTCACACCATTGGGTGACCATTTTTCCAGGTCAGTCAGGTGCTGAGATGTCAGGACGATCCAGTGAGCTGGCACGATAGAGTTGTCCCTGCTATTGGCCACAGTGGCCCAGTGCTTATTATTTACATATTTGATCTTGTTATTCTATTGTCTTGTGATGTGGATTATGTCTTGTGGATGGATTTGTGGATGTGTTTAGTGGTAGAAGTTTATATTTGTGTTTAGTTAAGTGATTGTCACTCCTCTGATTGATTATTTATACTTGCCTAGCCAAGCATGTATAGGGGAGACTCCGTCTGTATGGACAGAGGATTTTCTATGCATTTGGCGATCTGTCCACGTTCCAAGTTTCAAAGTTTTAAACTCTGATTTATAAAAATAAAATAAAATTAATTAGACTGCTTTTTGAAACTCGGGGCATGACACTTTAACTCCATAATAAATATCACAATACATTACTAATTAAAATTACAAATTGAAAAGATATAAAGCATACTATATGACATCAAATTCATTGTCTAAGAAGCCAAGCATTGATTTTTTAACGAGAAAGAACTTAATATAAAATAACAATAAGTTATCATTACATAGTTAACATTTACTATACTACGAGTACTCTATAAGTACTCAGTGATTATTATGCGAAGATTTTTGTTGTGTTGCGACTCATCAATCCCAACGAGACGTGTGGGATCATCCTTTTACTCCTTAGGAGGATTTGGCTTTATTTGCATGTTGAAGTATAAGTCACTTCCTTTGTTCCTTTTAATAAAGTTGTGGATCACACAACAAACTAAAACTATGTGATATTGCATCTTGTACGGAAAGGGGGTCGCTTGGCGGAGTTATCTCGCCCCAAGGTCGAAACTGCGACCCGGCTCGCCAACAGATCCGCCACCCATACGTGAAACCCCGCATAGGCGAAGCGTCCAATCTGCAAAAGATACTACTACAACTAAACGGATATCAGAGCGAAAAATAAACTGCTGAAATATAAAAATCCAAACATCTGTACAACAGGAATAAATACAAGGTCCATCTCCCAAATAAAAGAATACCAAATCTGATACATAGGAAAAGTACAAATAGAAGATCCTCCTATACAACATTTATGAATCCAAAAAGGAGATAACTAAAACAAGAAATACAACAGTGTACAGTAAATCCCACAGTCCGGGATGGTACATCTACCTCATCAAAATGAACTACCCTAGTAGGGATCTATCTCGTGACTCCCTGTCCTCGGTCCGTCAAGCCAGCTAGAGCAGGAATGGAAGGGTAAATCTATGCAAAAACTGTCACCGACAGAGGGTGTGAGAACTACACCAACACGTAGTTCTCAGTGGGTACCGTCCCCAAGACCAACGGTCTGCCCACTAAGTCTACCAGAGGCATAAGATAATAGGAATGCTGAAAAGAATAAAAAGCTAAAAATATCTCTATAGCTACCATGCCTCTATCTACTATGCTCAAAGGGTGATACATATGAAAATGATGCATCGACTCTATCCGAGTATACTGAATCAACTCAATCATACTGACTACCTCATAGGGTCCAGTCGAACCTGCGCATATCTACAACCACATACCCGCACTGGGTCAGGAATTACGTAGGCGGTCCCACTCGGACTGCGTCGACAAGCTGCGAAAGATAAGTAACAGGGCTACCTCCGGAGCGGCACTTGAGGGGAGCGACCCCACCGAGGAAAGTATCCGTGCATCTCTGTCGAGCTCAATATGGTTCATGCAGGCTATAGTCCAAAACCACGATCAATCAGATCGACAATGTCCAACCCACAACACTACCCACTGGCCGGAGGTACTCAACAGCCAGGACCACCGTCAACCCAACGGCTCCCAAGACAGGACATCAAACTCAACATGATATAACTCACTGGCTGGAGACACTTCACAGTCAACGACAACGACGGGTCTGAAAACCCCGAAAGACTAGAACCTACAACCCAAATCAAACAAAAACAGGCTCTAGGCATAGCCTCTCGTTGTTCTTGACCCAAAGAAGAAAACAGCCCTTAGAACCCAGATCACTTGAACCCTCTCGGGTGAGGAAGTTTACAGGAAAATATGATATTTATTACTAAAAACCATTTTCACTCGAACCCACTCGGGGTGAGGACTAAAAGTAGTTCATTTTTTTGTAAAACCATCTTGATTTAAGAAAACCCATTTTAATGAATTTTAGCTCTATTAGGAAAATTAGTTAGAAAACAAGTTTTATTTCCAAACCCCGAAGGGCTAATGCCTTTGCCCAATCAGACAAGAACAGACTCCGGCGACCCTTCGATATTTGGAAGGAAAATATTTGTTTACTGAAATCATGTGTGTCCAAAAAAATTTTGGATTCAAGGTCCTGCTATCACCGGTACGCTACTGCCACAAACACAGTGACGATGAATAGATTAGAGAAAACCTGACGATCCGGGACCACCTGTAACGACCCGGCCCACTAGCAATAATAACTCGTTGGGCCCAAATCACAGCCCAAAATGCTTAAGCCCAGTTATTATTACTAGTGTCCATGTCTCATATAAACCCAATCACAATTCCAACGAGTTATTATTACTAGTGGGCCGGATCGTTATACCACCGTTTACCCAAACGGCTCCAAACGCTAATACAAGACTAGCCACAGCTACCAGACTCCACTCGGCCCCCAAGCACGAGTGCAAAATGCATCCTACACTAAAAGAAATCCCGACCACTCGGCCCACTACCCGAGCGAGGAAAACACTATGTCCAGAAAATAAGGATGTAAAGTGTGGATGTCTAAAGCATAAAAGAATCTAGCCCAAATGAGGGTTCTCTACTAGTATGGTTTACACATGCAATAAATGACAGGGTGCTAGGTCAAAGTTCCAATAAAATCATTGTTAAGAGCACTGATTAAACTACTAACTCTATCATAAGCATGATTCAACTTAGCATGTAGGCTCTCAATCATAAGCATGGTTTATCTCAATATGAAGCTCTCTATCATAACTTAGAACATTACTCATGCTTAGTTTCCAATCATACAAATTGTACATTTAACATGCATGTTTACTAACAAATAGAGTTAGAGAACAGTCCGCCGATTTCGGAGACCAAATCAACCCACCTGAAACTTAACGATCCGCTGCCCGATCAAGCTGAAATTTGACGTGTAGAATCCTCGGCCTCTTAGGAGTCCAACACCACAAAAATCATCCAAATCCGCCACCCGGATTGGGCATAATTACTGAAATAATGCACGTTGCGCGGTTTAATTCCAGAATTTCAACAAGTATAACAATACTAAATAAAATGCACCCATAGCATTAAATACCTCAAATTGAAGGTCCCAGCTGCAAACATAAAGTGTGCTCAATCATAAGAACATCTCCCAGTCCTAAAAAATCCATCATAAATTCCCTTTTATAAACAAAGTAACAAAATATTACATGTTGTCCCAAAATATTGACATAAACGTAGCTTGCACTTCCAAGCTTAATTAGAGGCCTTTCCACAGGGAATTATCCACATCTCATAAAAGAGAACTTGCTCACCTTGAAGTTAAGAAGATGTCCCAACTTGAAGTTCTGAAAAAGATCCAATATTCTCAAAGTTATCCTCAACCCAAGGCTCAATGCTCAAAGGAGCAAACAAAATATGCACTGTTGTAATCCCTAAAACAGAGCTGAGAAGATCAATAATGTTACCTCATCAAATGTGCTCAAAATCTAGAAAAAGAGGTGCCATTGGATTATTTGTCGAGAGTAGATAGAGATCGAGCTAAAGAACTCCCAAATCCGAGCTCGTATGAAAGAGAAAACTCAAAATTACTCAAGAGTGTCCAAGCACAAAATTTGTGCGTGATGGTTCCAGAAAAGCTAAACATACTCTAAGAAATCTCATGATCCACGAAAAATTTTGAATATCAAAATTGTAGATTTAACTCTTGTGGAGATCCAAGCCAAAAATCAGCTAAAATCTCCAAGAATTGAGCTCGGTAGAGCCTCCGCACCGAAACGCGGCGGAGAAAACTCAAAATGCTTTAATGGTGGATCCTTTCCATACAAAGGCTAGGGGTGAAGAAGAAACTCCCCCAAAGTCCATCAATGGTGGTGGAGATGAAGAAGAGGATGGAGAAATCCCCGGTAGAAGCTCCCAAAAAAAAACCCTAGGTCCAAAAGTACTAAAATGCTGTAAACGGGCCCCTTTTATAGTCCAAAAAATCCCCAAAGAATTTCTAGAATCCGGGCTCTGGATACTCTTCTGGGCGCCTGAAACTGCTGAAGATCCCGCTGCGAGGAGTGCCCGAAACACTCCTGGCCGTCCGATGCGCCATGTGTCGCCCATCCATGCCAGCGCCCGCAGTCAACGGCCCCTCTAATCAGCGGACGCCACGTGGCAGCCTCATCCAACCACCGACCGACAGCGCGATCGCGCTCGGCCAATGGGAGGCCGCCACATGGCGCGCCTTATCCCCTCGGCGCCCACGTCGCGCTGCCCAACCACACACTAACGCGTGTCAGCCACCTCCGTCACCGCGCTGCGAGCACCGCACCGGATGCGCCCGCCAATCTGGTGCTGCCATGTGTCCCCAGCGCACCAATAGGGAGCCACCACGTGGCACACCCAACTCCCCGGCGCCCGCGTCTGCCCGCGCGCCTGCCCGGCCTGCCCGTGCTGCTCCCGTGGGTCGCACCTACTAAGTCCGCTACACCAGCCAGTCGCAGGCCACCATGTGGCCACCACGTGCCAATGGGGAGCCGCTACGTGTCCCACCGGTCCACGACTCCTCCATGCACCCGAAACATAGTAGAAACTTCCGGTTGTCCGTTTTCGGGTGTCCGGAATCAGAAAAATACAAGTAAATAGCTAATTTTTATCGTTTCCGCGTGCTGAATCCAAATCCGATGTCCGTTTTGCCAAAATCCACTTCTAAAATTCGAAGAAAGCATCCGGATAGGCAAACTTGATCTAATTTTCGTGCTGGTTCTAAACCGAGGGTCCAATTTGCGAACAACCATCTCCATCATCCAAAATAGGCCTCCAGAAGGCGCTGATCACACTGCAAAACCTCCGTGGAGACCGGATCATCACAGGAGTACCTTGAATTGCTTCTTTAAAATGCCAAAAGGCCTTCTCAATAATATTTCGGAGTTGAGCATGCCTATGATTGTATAGATCTCGCGGTCCTCGATGTCGGCACGCTCTTGCATTACTATCAAATTGTCTCAAATGATATTGCTCTCTAAAAAGCGAGAGGAACCTATTAGTATTTGCATAACCCGAATCTATCAAATAAAATTTTTCTATAGAAGAACAACCATTGGTTAATTTATGTTAGAATCACGAGAAAAAAAATGAGTTTTAAAAGGACATTACCTTCTAGAACCATAAAGGCCCCGCTCTCACAACACCAACGCAGCACTCTCATGCCAGTTATAGATCCCTCTCATTTGGTGCATTCGAATAAGAACTAGTGATCAAAAGAGCATGTAGCCATTAATATTCTGCGATGTAAATCCTTTGCGATAACGATGTCGTGGTTGTTTGCTTTTTCTTACAACGACTGGTATATGCGTTCTATTTACAGCACCAATTGCATTCTACAAATAAAAACAAAGCTAAAAAAAAAAGTAATAATTTTATGGCTTCTTAAATTAAAGTGCAATTTGTTCACAATAAATTCACCTTGAATGGATGGAATAATCAATTATCCTTAATTCTTTGGTGCATTCCAGCATTACTACTTGGTATTTATAAATCCTCATGGCTAAGTTTAACCACACTACGCAAGACATTATTAAAATACTTATTAATAGTCTCCCTCGAGTGTTGAAATGTTTCGGCTAATACTCTATTTATTATAGCATGTTCAACGCCAAATAAAAATATGTTAAATTGTTCATTGGTAGTAAGATGTTTAGTGCCTTGTATCAACTCTATCCCGACCAATTTATTTCAAAGTCTTATGAATGTGGTATGGGACATTCGAAAATGTTGATACCCTTTGTCGGGATGTCCCTGCAAAATGTCTATAATTAGTTTGTGGCCAGTAAATTGTCTAGTGCGACATGGTCCCTAATGTAAGGTGTTATGAAAAGTAAAGACACCTTCATTGAAAAGTAGTGCTCGCACTGTTACGGAATTTGAGTTGGCGTATTTCGTGATTGTATTAAGTCTTGAAGATTGAAGATGAAGAAACTTCGGATCGTATACCTCAATCTCAAGAAAGAAGAATTCAAAAGGATCAGGTACGTTTAACTAAATAATTTTGATGATCCGAATACTTCTTATAGTGTAGAAACACCTGGAAGAGGTTTTAACTGCTTATTCATCAAAAACTGGACATGGGACATGTTCAGGATCCGGATCGTGGACTTTCAATCCGGATCCCGAAAGGTGTTCGTTCATACATTGCTGCAATCCGGATCACAGCTTGTACAATCCGGATCCCGAATGGGATGTTTTGTGAAAATGTATGAACGATCCGGATCGTGGATTATGATCCGGATCCCGAACAGGTGATTTTCTGGAAACTGCATTCTGTGCGTCTGCGATCCGGATCGTGGCTTATCCAATCCGGATCGCCGTCGGTAAAACTTTCCAGAAAAGTTTGTTTTTGATCCGAATATTCTTCCTAGGGTTTCTAACCTATAAATAGACCCTATATTCATTTTTCTAGGGCAATCCAAATAGAGCCGTCATTTTCAAATATCATTTTATACGGCCTTAGATCCACATATAGAGAAGAAAGGAAATCAATAGATCTATTCTATGTTTCTTCATCTATATTGATTAGTTTGATTCTAGGTTTTCATACTCACATCTTGAGTTGAATCAAACTAATGAATACTTAGATGGTATTTCCGATCTACTCTTGATCTAAGTATTCGGCGGATCATCACCACCCAAACAAACAACGATTTACCCCAAAATCGGCGCGTGGACTCGCGTGGCCTTGTGGATTCAAGGTGTTATCGCTCTCGTGGATTCGGAGCGAGGTGCGTTCGTGGATTCGAAGCGTACCATTGGGTGAAGACCGTGGATTCGGTTGGACGTCGTGGACTCGACGTTGGACGCTGTGGATTCAGCGTTGGGCGCGGATCGTGGATTCGAGAAGCGTCGTGGAGCGAGCGGGAAGATCTACTAGGAGCGTATGGTAAAAGGTTGAGTCGTCTGTGAGTACGTTATATCACCTTGTACGTGTGTTAACTCTAGTGGATTTCGCCGTGTTATCGGTCCCGTGGTTTTTTACTCCGGTTTGGAGTTTTTCCACGTAAAAATCTTGTGTGTTCTTTTATTTTTCCGCATTGGGTTTTATCGCACAATGATTTTTTGAGTGTTTATTGTTTACACCTATTCACCCCCCTCTAGGTGTTTTTTCCCCTATTTAGATCCTTATTAACCTAAACCCAACAAGTGGTATCAGAGCGGGAATAGGGTTGTAAACAATGGTTGAAGGTGGAAACATCAATCGACCCCCTTTCTTTGATGGAACAAATTATGCGTACTGGAAAGTACGGATGAAAGCTTTCTTAATTTCCATCGACGAAAGGGTGTGGCAATCAATTGAATTAGGATGGTCTAATCCAACTGAAATTTTAGATGATGTTCGCACCTTAAAACCTAGGTCGAAATGGACCAAGGAAGAGATAGACTTATCTTCTTACAATGGCAAAGGGATTAATGCTCTATTTAATGCTTTGTCACAAACTGAGTTCTCTCGCGTCTCGGCATGTGAGACTGCGAAAGAAATCTGGGATGTTCTTCAAGTTACGCATGAGGGAACTAACTTAGTGAAGATTCAGAAACTGCAAATGCTCACGAGCAAGTTTGACTCTATCTCTATGGCAGAGAATGAATCCTTCACTGACTATTACACACGATTGCAAGACATCGTGAACTCATGTGCTAACTTGGGAGAGAAGATTCCAGAATTTAAAGTTGTAAGAAAAATTCTAAGAACTCTTCCTGAACGATTTCGCCCGAAGGTTGCAGCCATTGAAACAATTAAACACCCGGACGAAATGCGTGTAGAAGAATTAGTAGGTGCTTTACAAACTTATGAAATGACTTTTCCTACTAACTATTCTTCTGGAAAGGCATCCTCTTCTAAGTCTTCAGGTTACGCATTGAAATCAACTAAAGAAGAAGACGCGGATTCATCCTCCTCGGACGACGACGAGAACATTTCTATGGAGGACTTTGAGAAGCAGCTCGCTCTCTTGACAAGGAAGTTTCGCCGCAACTTTCGAAGGGGAAATTCAAGCAAAACTCCATCCTTCGGAAAGTCGAAGAAAGGCAAGGGTCCTTCAAGTTACAAGTCAAGAAGCCAAGAGAACTTCTCAAAGGATAAGAAAAGTTCTGAGGGACAAGTTCAGTGTTTCAAATGTCGAGGCTACGGCCACATAGCAACGGAATGTCCCAACAAGAATCCGGCAAAGAAGAAGGCGATGCAAGTAGTTACTTGGGATGACAACTCCACGTCAAATGAGTCATCGTCAAGTGATGAAGAAGACAACGCGACAGCTTTCCACGCGTCCACTACATCTTCTCCCTTCATGTGCTTAATGGCAAGTACATCCGACTCATTGTCCAACTCCACTGTGGAAAAGATTGCAACGGACGATGAATCAGATAATTCGGAAGGTGAAGATTTTGTTTTAGCCTACCATAAGCTTTTGAGGGATTCAAAGAAACTGGCTAAACAAAACAAGGGGTTGAAAGAGAGATTACAGGATCTTGAAGATGAAGTAAAAAGAGTAACCTCTCTCTCAACCGATCTTGAAGTGGAAAGGGACAATCTGATTAAGACAAATGTTTCCCTTCAAGAGTCCAATGAGCATTTCGAGAAGAGTTATGTAGACATGGTGAACAAAGCGAATTACTTCTTGAAGCTCAACGGCGAGGCCCGACAGGAAAAATTGGAAATGACGGAGACCATACGCCAACTAAAGGATGACTTACAGAGATTTTCTTCTGGAAGGAGTAAGTTGGACAGACTTCTTGGTCTCGGTCAAAGAAACAAGTTCGGCCTCGGATACACTCAAACTGGAGACATTCCAAGTTCGAGTGGTACAGTATTTGTGCCTCAGTCGGTATCTCCTCCTCCGACACCGGTGTTCACGACAAGCAACGACAACGAACCTACTACATCTTCTTCGGAATCGACAAGATCCAAGGTATGTTTTCGTTGTGGCATTTCAGGGCACATAAGAAGAAATTGCAAGACTGGAGCCAAACGCACACCTCAAGCACATCTTGCAATGACTACCAAAAGGGCTATTCCTCGGAAACAACTCCAATCAAATTGACGGAAAAGAGCCTTGGTAGTACACCGCTCAAGACGACATCATCAAGGAGCAGCAATTCTTCAAGCAAGACGCTCTCACCTAGGAAATCAACTTCACGACCATTACCGACGCACTCCAAAAAGGTTTGGGTGCGCAAAGGTGAAATCTTTCCCTGTCTTGCTACCAATGTTTCCTTGCATGCATATGATAGTTCGTCTTGGTACCTGGATAGCGGGTGTTCCCGTCATATGACCGGCGATAAAAACTGTTTTCAAACATTTGAGAAAAACTCCGGAGGACTTGTTGTTTTCGGAGATGGTCGGTCTTCCAAAATTGTTGGAAAGGGAACGGTAGCTATTCCAGATGGCCCGGTTCTAGATAATGTATTATTTGTTCATGGCCTTAAGACTAACCTCATAAGCATAAGTCAACTGTGTGATAGTGGTTATTCAGTTAATTTTTCATCTGATAAATGCACTGTAACTGACTTGAACCATGCTTTCTTTTTAAAGGGGGTTAGATCAGAAAACAACTGTTATGTAGTTCCTTCTAAGATTTCTGAAAAATGTAACCTAGCATCTTTGAAAAATGAAACACTTTGGCATGAAAGGCTAGGTCACATAAACTTTAAGGAACTTGCTAGAATTTCAAATAAAGATGTGGTCAAGGGGGTTCCGAAACTTTCTTTTGAACAAAACCTTGTGTGTGGCGGTTGCCAAAAGGGAAAACAGTCTAGGACTGCACACAAGAATTTGAACCACATAGGTACAAAACGGCCTTTGGAACTTTTGCATATGGACTTAATGGGGCCAACTCGTCAACCATCTCTGGGAGGTAAATGGTATATTTTTTTGTTGGTTGATGATTTTCTAGATATACTTGGGTAGCCTTTCTAAAAGAAAAAGCTGATACTTTTGATTC
This sequence comes from Tillandsia fasciculata, assembly GCA_029168755.2. Classification (NCBI taxonomy): domain Eukaryota; kingdom Viridiplantae; phylum Streptophyta; class Magnoliopsida; order Poales; family Bromeliaceae; genus Tillandsia; species Tillandsia fasciculata. The sequence continues at coordinate 7,055,861 of CM054952.1, forward strand.
TTTTCTCGAAATCTGCAATCGTATTATGATTGAAAAGAATGAAAGGATTACTCGAGTTAGGAGTGATAGAGGTGGGGAATTCATAAATTCCAAATTCATTGATTTTTGCTCTTCTAACGGCATTAAACATGAATTCTCTGCACCTTACACACCTCAACAAAATGGTGTAGTCGAGCGCAAAAACAGGGTCGTACAGGAGATGGCACGTGTTATGCTTCATAGCCGGAACTTCCTTTATATTTTTGGGCTGAAGCGGTGAACACGGCTGTCTATGTTATCAATCGAGTGTATTTGCGCCCGGGGACTTTGAATACACCATATGAACTATGGTTTTGTAGAAAACCTAACATCAAATATTTTCGCATCTTTGGGAGTCGGTGTTTTATTTTACGTGATCGCGAAAATCTTGGAAAATTTGACTCTCGAAGTGACGAAGGGATTTTCTTAGGTTATTCTACAAACAGCAGAGCATATCGAGTTTTTAACTTAGAATCTAAGACGATCGTAGAATCGATAAATGTTAAGGTAGATGAAGCTTTTCATTTTGAATCTGAAAAATCTACCCTCGATATCTCTCTTGATGATGATACACCTGCTAATGCATCTTCTTCTAACAATTCTTTCGATAATAATGTTGATGCATCTAACGGTTCTTCAAGCTTATCTGATGTGCAGGAATCATCTCGTGTACCTCCGCCTACTCCTCTACCTCAAACGTTACGCATCTCCAAGGATCACCCTGAATCGAACATAATTGGAGATCCACAAGAAGGAGTTAGAACACGGAGACAATTGGTTTGCGGATTTGCATGCTATGTATCTCAAATCGAACCAAGGAATGTTGATGAAGCTCTCCAAGATGATTATTGGATTAAAGCAATGCAGGAAGAGCTCCATCAATTCGAGCGAAACAAAGTCTGGGAACTGACGAAGCCTCCGAAGCAACACAATGTGATAGGTACCAAATGGATCTTCAAGAACAAGAAAAACGAAGAAGGTACTATCATCAGGAACAAAGCAAGGTTAGTTGCTCAAGGCTATTCTCAAGTAGAAGGTATAGACTTTGATGAAACCTTCGCCCCTGTAGCTAGACTCGAGTCCATTCGTATATTGTTTGCGATCGCTTGTCATTTTAAAATCAGATTATTTCAAATGGACGTTAAGAGCGCCTTTTTAAATGGATTTTTAAATGAGGAAGTTTATGTAGCTCAACCGAAAGGTTTTGTGGATCATAAACTACCTAACCATGTTTTTCGACTGAAAAAGGCTCTTTACGGTCTGAAACAAGCACCGCGAGCATGGTACGAAAGGTTGACAAAGCACCTTTTGGAAAAGGGCTACACTCGAGGGGGAGCTGACAGGACTCTCTTTGTGAAGCATTATCAAAACAATTTCATAGTTGCTCAAATCTATGTTGATGACATTGTTTTTGGAGCAACAAGAGATAATGATGCTTCTAAATTCGCGGAGACCATGGAAAGCGAATTTGAGATGTCCATGATGGGCGAATTGAATTATTTTCTTGGATTACAAGTTAAGCAAAACGATGAAGGAATTCACTTGTGTCAATCCAAGTATGCACTGGAGTTGGTCAAAAAGTTTGATCTTGAAAATTCTAAAGATTTTCCAACTCCAATGGGAACTAGCCATAAGGGACTTGGAAGTGAATCACAAAGTGAGAATGTAGACGAGAAACTGTACCGCAGTATGATTGGAAGTCTACTATATCTCACGGCTAGTCGCCCGGATATATCCTTCAGTGTTGGGATTTGTGCGAGATATCAATCAGCACCGAAGGAGGTTCACCTGAAAGCGGTGAAACGGATCATCCGGTATATCAAAGGTACAATCAATTTCGGAATTTGGTATCCTATGGGAACGACTTTGGATATTGTTGGATACTCAGATGCCGATTGGGCTGGATCGGTGGATGACCGGAAAAGCACGAGTGGTGCATGCTTCTATCTTGGCCACTGCCTTGTTGCATGGCACAGTAAAAAGCAGAACTGCATAGCACTCTCGACTGCCGAAGCGGAGTACATTTCTGCAGGAAGTTGTTCAACCCAATTGATTTGGATGAAGAGCGTGTTGAGCGATTTCCGAATTTCAACATCTTCGGTAACCATTTTATGTGACAACACTAGTGCTATTAACATTTCTAAAAACCCTGTGTTGCACTCTAGAACAAAACATATTGAACTTAGATATCATTTTCTTAGAGAGCTAGTTGAATCAAACATTCTTCAACTGTCATATATTTCAACTGAGGATCAATTAGCCGACATCTTAACAAAACCTTTGGATCAAAAACGTTTTATTCACTTGCGTAAAGCAATTGGCATGCTTTCCTTGAAATAAACTCTTTTGAAACCTTTGCTTAGATTAGGTTTTGTTTTTGTTCTTGTTTTTGTTTTGTTCTTTATCTATGTTCTGTACATAGCACACTAATTGAGCATAAATCATAATTGACTTTAATTGCATCCTTTTATGCATTTAGAAATTTATTATGTTTTTGATGTCATAATATTTCAATGTTGCAATGATCATTTACGTTAATTAAACCATCTTTTGTGATCAAAGTCAATTTCTCTCTCAATGATCTCTTGGTATAGTCATTATCATATTTGATTGCTTAGTCGAGTATGAATTCGAGATCAATGGTTTGGTTGAATACTTTATATATTAAATAATTGATAGCCAATTGAGGGGGAGTCAATGAAATGTGAAATGCTCAAAAGATGTGGAAAGAGTTACATCCCAATGAGGAGTGTGAAAACTACCACCACATGGAGAAAATGAAAGAAAAAGATACTCCATGAATGAAAAGCAAACTTTTGTTTGAAAAATTGTTGATGAAACTCATATTGAAATACTTGACTCAGTCGTATTTCATGGTTGGTATAAGGTGGGATTTTTGATTTAAAGATGCTCAAAGAGCCACTCCTTCAACAGATTGTCTAGATATATTATCTAACTTATCTGGGATTTCAAACATCTATTGATCTTGGTACTTCATTTTCTTTACTGAAATTGATGATTTGATAAAGGCATTACACATAGGATCAGGATAGATGTAATTGAAGTTGTTCAACTTTAAGTGTTTTAACTTTCGTAAATTTTCGTTTCATTTTTGGATATTTTTGATAGATTTTTCATAATCTATTTCTTGTTGTATGAAACGATGTCATTTGTTTAAAGTTGACATGGTAAAGTGCTTACATACTTTTTCTGGATTTTATTGTATTTTTCTAAATTTTTCTGAAGAAAAAGGTGTAGCCGATCCGGATCGTGGCAAGTGATCCGGATCCCGAACGCAGGATTTTTCCTGCGGGTGGCCGATCCGGATCACATTCTCGGCCGATCCGGATCACGGCTAGGGTTCTATATAGAAACTTTCAGATTCGAGATTTCTTTACCCTAATTTCTGGTTTTCAAGCTTCTAGAGTTTCTCTCTCTAGATTTCTTGCTTCTTGGTGCTTCAAAACTCAAAGTTCTTCGGATTCAAGTAAGTTTTCATGATCAAAACTCGGTTTTTCACAGTTTTTATGGTTTTTCACCAAACGTGAGTTGAAAAGTTGGAATTTTTTCGTTTGTGAATGGTTTTTGATCAAATTTCTTTTGAAATAAGAACTCTGGGTCAATTAGTTTTGCTTTTATGCTGGGATTTCACTTGATTAACGATTTTTAGGCTTCGATTTCTAAAAATTCGGTTTTAGGGCATAAAAGAGGAATTTTTGTAAATCATGGATTTGATCTATTTTTAAAATTCTTTTTGGAAAACTAATTTGATTCTTGGCTTCTCTACATGATTATGATTGTCTAGGTACAATGTTTTCAAATTTTTCAAAATTGACAATTTTTCATATGTTCTTGAGTTGGTTTTCACAGGACACTTTCTTAAACTCAAAGCACTAGAATCAATGGCATTCTCCTGGTTGATTCTGTTACTGGTCGCAATGGTGCCCGGGAGCTCATCTGTTAAAAAAGAACCAGGAGTCTCAACTCGAGACAAACCAAACGAAGCCAATGAAGACAGCTCAGATTACGATACGGAAGAATGGGAAGAATTCTTCAAGGATGTTCAGCGAAAAATTGATGAAGAGGACAGGACATTCACCAAAGGAAAAAGACTTATGAAATCTGCCTCCACGACCAAACAATATACAAGAAGAAGAAATGTTCAAAGAAGTACGAGTCAGCATAGTGGGCCTCTCACCAGAGCACGCTCACTTTCTGGAATTCTGCAAACTGAATCTCCATGGACTGCAGGACCAGATGCACCATCTGCATCTAGACAGCGTCCATCTTACTCAAAGACACGGACAACTGAGACAGAGATTTTGGAATCGATTTGTCAAGAACAACACCGACTCTCTGCTACACAAGAAAGAATATCGAAAGAGCTTCAGCAGATCTCTTCTGAACACAAGAAGATCAAGAAGAAGTACTCAAATTTTAAGAATTTGCTTAAAGGGATTTTGAGCAAGCTGAGCTGTACTAGTTCAGATTCTTCAGACTGAGCCGCACCTTCTGTTCACTTTATCTACTTTAGTTCTTAGCTTTCACAGGACGTCGTTTTCCTCTTTGTTTAGTTTAGTTCTCATTTGTTTCTCCTTGCATACTTTTAGAACTCTATTTTTTTTGTTACTCTCCTTACATATTGTAGCTCATGCTACGTTTTGGCTTGTTTTTGTGACAAAAAGGGGGAGAGAGTTAGAGAAACAATGAACAATGATGAACTTTGAACAATGATTGTGAATATCGATGATATCAAGGTAAGTATGAATCTCAACTCAACTTTGGTTTTCTTTTGTGATTTGTGACATGCTTCTATACTAACTATTCGACTAACTATTTGGGCATGTAATATGACTAACAAGTTGATGTTGGACTAACATACTTTGACATTTGGTTTTCGACTGCTTAGAAGATATGTTGGTTTTAACTATGTTTCTTTCACATATCTGATTCTTTTAAATGTCATGATGAGATCAAACTCTATCTCTGTACTTGGTTTTTCTATGTTCCAATTCTTGAGGTATCTAACGATTTGTTTGTCAAGAATGTTTTCTGTGTGCAGAGGTTACAGATGTCTAAGTCTAGAGTCTGTCTTAGGAGTTTATCTCATGTTTTTAATTTCTGGAACTCTTTTGTAAATTTTTGTTGTATGGTGATAGCAACAAAAATATCTTTTTGAATTTTCTTTGTGGATTTGTGTTTTGTCACGAAACCGCCAAAGGGGGAGATTGTTACGGAATTTGAGTTGGCGTATTTCGTGAATGTATTAAGTCTTGAAGATTGAAGATGAAGAAACTTTGGATCGTATACCTCAATCTCAAGAAAGAAGAATTCAAAAGGATCAGGTACGTTTAACTAAATAATTTTGATGATCCGAATACTTCTTATAGTGTAGAAACACCTGGAAGAGGTTTTAATTGCTTATTCATCAAAAACTGGACATGGGACATGTTCAGGATCCGGATCGTGGCTTTCAATCCGGATCCCGAAAGGTGTTCGTTCATACATTGCTGCAATCCGGATCACAGCTTGTACAATCCGGATCCCGAATGGGATGTTTTTGTGAAAATGTATGAACGATCCGGATCGTGGATTATGATCCGGATCCCGAACAGGTGATTTTCTGGAAACTGCATTCTGTGCTTCTGCAATCCGGATCGTGGCTTATACAATCCGGATCGCCGTCGGTAAAACTTTCCAGAAAAGTTTGTTTTTGATCCGAATATTCTTCCTAGGGTTTCTAACCTATAAATAGCCCTATGGTCATTTTTCTAGGGCATCCAAATAGAGCCGTCATTTTCAAATATCATTTTATACGAAAAAGATCCACATATAGAGAAGAAAGGAAATCAATAGATCTATTCTATGTTTCTTCATCTATATTGATTAGTTTGATTCTAGGTTTTCATACTCACATCTTGAGTTGAATCAAACTAATGAATACTTAGATGGTATTTCCGATCTACTCTTGATCTAAGTATTCGGCGGATCATCACCACCCAAACAAACAACGATTTACCCCAAAATCGGCGCGTGGACTCGCGTGGCCTTGTGGATTCAAGGTGTTATCGCTCTCGTGGATTCGGAGCGAGGTGCGTTCGTGGATTCGAAGCGTGCCATTGGGTGAAGACCGTGGATTCGGTTGGACGTCGTGGACTCGACGTTGGACGCTGTGGATTCAGCGTTGGGCGCGGATCGTGGATTCGAGAAGCGTCGTGGAGCGAGCGGGAAGATCTACTAGGAGCGTATGGTAAAAGGTTGAGTCGTCTGTGAGTACGTTATATCACCTTGTACGTGTGTTAACTCTAGTGGATTTCGCCGTGTTATCGGTCCCGTGGTTTTTTACTCCGGTTTGGAGTTTTTCCACGTAAAAATCTTGTGTGTTCTTTTATTTTTCCGCATTGAGTTTTATCGCACAATGATTTTTTGAGTGTTTATTGTTTACACCTATTCACCCCCCCTCTAGGTGTTTTTTCCCCTATTAGATCCTTATTAACCTAAACCCAACACGCACCTCTTCCCAATAATCCTCCTCCTCATCCAGGAATGTCATGAGATTGGTCACACTTGGAGATAAAAATACTTGATGATTGATTATCTCACTCATGACTGTAAAGGAAATAATATACACAAAATAATCACAATGAATGAAACTAATAATAACTAGTTTTGCATAGTAAACTAAAATCACGTTTGCAGTTTTTGATTTAGTTTTTGTTGGCGTAGGTGTAAGAATTTGAATTTTTGTAATTAAATAAATGAAAATAATAAAGGTCAGATTGAATTTTTGGATCATAAATGGCACGAATAGTCTAAGTGCCCTTTTCTGCAGTGTAATTGAACAGTTAATGGGTCAGAAATATCGCTTTTCAATCCGAGCCTGATCTCGAAGATCCGAGACCACGAGTGCGACCGTCACGACGAACTGATCGAAAACCATATTAAATATGTTCAGATCTGACGGTCGGATCTTCGAGAAATCAGCGATGAAGCGGGCGGGAGCCGCGACTTAAGTCGCAAGTACAAATGAACAGTAAACCCTATTTTCGAATTCCCTAAAGTGCTAACTTTGGCCATTCGCCATCCGGAAACCAGTTATAGCACTTCAAATAGTGGATTTGAACGGTTTCGTCGTTCTGGACGCAATGGCGCTGACGGAATTTCAGTTTGACGACTCTAAAGTCTCTAAAAGCGCGATAACTGTATTTTTAACAGTATTTTATGGACCGAAAATTCATCTGGACGCTTTCTCGGAAAACGAAAATCGCTACCTGATAGGTTTCGTCGAGCCGGACGTCGTGGCGAAGTCCGTTTTCGAATTGACGATCGGAATAACCCAAAAAGCGTAAAATACAGCGAAAATGCGACATTTTGCGTAATGAACCCTATGTTTCTTGCCTCGATTTGCGTGCCACGGATTGGAGAGGGACCTAGATGTGTGAGAAGTGTACTGTGAAGGACTTAGTACCAAATACCCAATTTTTGGAGGGCTAAATTGCAATTGTGCAATTTCAATTTGAAATTCAAAACCGACTTCCTCCTCGTTAAAGCACGTAGCCTAGACTCCCTTAGCGCAGACCCCTCAACCACCTCCACTCCTCAGCCGCTCTCCACGGACCTCTCTGCCACCGGCCGCCGCCTCCCCCATCGCCGGAGAAGAGAGCTTCAAGAAACCAAACTCTTTCTTCATCTCGGGTGAGGGAAGGAAGAGTCTTCCTGAGGACCCAGGGTGACTCCATATTGCACCCGAGGACTCCCCCGTGTCGGAGAAGCCGAGCTGAGGTGAACCTGTGCCCTGCCACCGCCGAGCGCCGCCGTAGGAGCGACCTTCTTCTCCCACTTTCCGGCAAGGTAAGTTCTTGGAACTTCCTTCCTTGTTTAGGCATCTGAGCATCACCAGTGGGTTCCTGACATTGAGGAGACCCCCTTGGTACAGATACAGCTGCGGTCGCCGTCCCGATCGCCGGCGGGAGCAACCCCGCCGGATTATCGTTCTCGTGACCGATCTCCAGCGCCACCGCCATCCGACCGTCAAGCGCGAGATCAGAGCCGTTGGATCACCTCATCTCGACGACTGCAACCTCTCCACAAGATTTGAGGGTGATCGGACGAAGATCGGGCCCGCGCGCGGAGTGCCCTAGAAACGCGATTTTGGCATTCGCGCCGATCGCCGCCGCCCGGCGCCGTCGCGGCCTCCCGACGCCGGCCACCACTGCACCAAGCTTCCCGGCACCGAGTGGGAGCTACTGACCCAGGGCGCACCGGCCCGAAGCAACTTGGCTGGAAACCGCCATTGTCGGCCCTTGAATCTCCACCGGGCTCCGCCGCCGCGCGTCGCCGCCGCCTCGGGACGCCGAGAAACTGTGCAGGTAGGCTTATCCCACCATCCTAAGTTCGATCATGGCTTTGCATGGCCCTCCTAACGTCGGGTTTCTCGTCACTGTAGTTGCACCCGATTCGGTTTCGGGTTGGACTCCGGCGATCCCGGCGGTCTGGGCTCCGGCCAACCTTGCAGGTAAGCTCTGAATAATTATCTAAAGGCTCCACCATTTTCTTTTGGGCCATAATGGCCCCTGTTGTTGGGGTTCCAAACATGCACCCGAAGTGGGTTCTCGGGCTTATCCCCGGCCGCCGCCGCCTCCGGCCGCCGGGGCTCGACCCCACGTGGACCAAGCAGCTTCTGGGACTTCCCTTCATCTGATGCTTGTCTTGGAAACAGGTCTGCACCTGGGTTGTTACAAGATTCCCCAACCCGAGCCTTGGGTAGCTTGTGTTGGTGCACCACCTTGCTCCGACCAACTCCTCCGGCCGGCCTCCGGCGCGCCAAAAGTGAGCCCTCCACTCCTTTATCCATGCTGAACATGATGCTCTAGTTACTGTTCAATATGATCAAGTATATGTTAAGTTTCAACATAGTTGTAAATTGGACTTTAGAAGATTATGGGCCAACTTTGTTCTCGGGATCCGTGGCAGCCCAACTTCGTGAGCACGGGTTCCGTCTCGACGTAACGAACGCGCTGAAACTTACGGCGTCGATTTTGGACCCCCGGATTTTAAGAACGAGTCGAAACAAGCAAAAATTTGAGTTATTATGCAATTTAAAAATATACTATGGATCAAAATGAAAATCTGACGTGATGACTACCTTTAGACAGCGTTTTACACTAACTGGACATTTGGTTAGAGTCCCGTGGATTCTCGTTGAGCGGGAAGTGGTTTTCGTCCAGTAAATTGGCGATATTGCCCCGTATTAGTGTCACGTTACTATAGTGTCGTCGGGATGGGCCGTGCGAGTTTATTACTGACTATAGCTGTTTATACAGGGCCTAGTTGTTCAGCACCAGCCTCCCAGTAGCTGTGCGGGAGTTCGTGGATCGGCCTACATCCAGGTGGGTTACTTTCGATCCGGGCTTTAGCTTTCGGCCCTCTGGTTGCTTTAGTCCAATCGGACACCTGTTTTTGACTAGCCCTGTCGATTCTGTCCATATGACCTATCTTGACAGCTATTGATTCTTTAGACATACCATGTACATTGGTTCTTGATTATACCTGATGATTTGATCTATATGCCATGTGATCCTTCAGGATAGACGTTGATTCTTTTAGACTCGTCATATATATCTGCTGATTTTATCTAGATTATCCCTGATGATTGTATTGACATGCCCTATGATTATTCCTGATAGATCTTGATCTACGTGAGACATATCATATGTACCTGTGTGTCAGTTTTATATTTCAGTACATAGATTTGCATGATCTGGTTATACATGTTGATTCCTGTCATCCGATATATTGTTGATTATCGTGCATGAGATGAGATTAGTTGGTTCTCTGTTATAGCATCCCTGTTGGGATTTTCCCGGCTAGTTGCCGATGACCCGGTCAATGAACCGTGAGCTTGAACATTTGCATTATGATCGCCCGCACCGTTGTACTTAACGAACATCAGCGGAATTGCTACCCACAGCGATGTTCTTTACCGGTAAAGTGGTTAGCAGTGGCAACCGTGACCCCTCGTGGGGGGGGGGAATGAAAACCAGGTGGTGCCAGGTGGGCAGTTTTGCCTGAGGTCTTGTGGGACCAATATGGTGGCTTTTGATTGGGTGTTTGGTAGGTTCCTTATTGATGCATATGTTGCTGTTTAGCCTGCTCTTATTAACCTATGTTTGCTTCCAGATGGTATAAGATTGCTTTTAATTTCAGCTTCAAAATATATCAGCATGCCTTTATAGTTCAGTACTCATTATGTGCAGTTACTTGATTAAGCTTCATGCCAGTTTGGTTATCTTATTGATTATATCCTGTTCTGTGCTGTTGAACTTGTTGATTACACAGTTACTCAGCATTCTTATTTCAGTACCGGTTATTACTTGATTATTCATATTCAGCTTTACCCTTGATTTATTACTATCCGCAGATTTTAGTACCCAGTAGGTACGATTAGCTATTTCTCGGCTCGTCGTGCCCACTGGGATACATGTACAGTGTATCTCACACCCCCTGGGTGACCATTTTTCAGGTCCGTCAGGTGGGGAGATATCGGGACGATCCAGTGAGCCTGTCACGATAGAGCTGTCCCCATGATCCTAGATAGAGATGATTGAGATACTCGATGACTCTCATTTATCGCATTTCTTTTCGGTTCCTGTCGATTTAAATATTTAACTGATGATCTAATAATTTATTTTGGGATTCTCTTGACCGATTAGATTAGGATGATTAGCTGAGATATCTGTTGCTTACTGATGATGGTTACTAGCTAGCCGTGCATGTATAGGGGAGTCTCTGTCCATGGGATAAAGGGTTTTCTATATGTGTGGCGGTCTGTTACGCCCAGGTTTGCGAACTCTGATTTCAAAAAAAAAAAAATTTACCGGATTTTTAAAACTCGGGGCGTGACAGTAGGATTGACAAGATTTTGGATACAATGGTGGTTGCAGTTGGTTAATCATCGCCTGCCTACCATGTAAATCCGCATTCCTAATGTATATCATAGCCAAAATTTCAACATTACTTTATCATAATTTGCTAGCAGGTTGAGATCTTGATTTTGTTCGGCCAGGGTAGAAAGAATTTTGGATAAAATGATGACTGCAATTTAAGATGGATATGCTATACAGATTGCATCAAAGATGGATATACTGCACATTGAGCACCGTTTCGAACAAAGCCTTCATCATAAAAGGAGGTAGGTGGAGTTAAACCCTCTCCAATAAATGGATGTTTTGAAAGGTTTTAAGAGGACCTTCGCGTGGTAGGTAGAAGATGGAGTAATTGTGATAGAGGACAAAGCGGCGATGACGAAAAACGAGGAAGAGAAGGAAGAAAATGAGAGATTAGGTCAAGATGTGGAGTAAAAAGAGTCTTGAGTACCAAGAAGTAAAGATGTGGAGTAAAAAGAGTGTTGAGTACCAAGAAGGCGCCTTCTGGGGGAAGAGACGAAGAAGACGAGGCAAGGTAGGTGGAATGGTCAGATGAGATACATAGTGGGCGTTGTAATTGAGACACCATAAAAAGATGGCAGGTGCTAAATTTTATTGCTCTGCTCCTGATATTTTCCAGGGATAAAGTCTATTCCGATGGTGGGAGCGAATTAAATTAATGGGTTATTCCAGGGACAACTGGAATAACCTGCTTTGATCGAAATTAATTATTTTAACAAATTTTTTTACTGTTTGGCAGAATAACAAGAATAAAAAGATTTATTCTTGAGTTATTTTGCTATCAAACGGAGCCTAAAAGGTTAAATCACCAGCTCATATATACACCCACTCTAATGGGCCTAATGCTAATGAAATATCTTTTAATATTTTTAAAA
>CM054952.1:7067799-7498163 GCA_029168755.2 Tillandsia fasciculata
GGATTTTCGTCGGGTTTTGACCCATGTTTTATTCTCGTTCTTGGACCGGGTGTGATCGAGGATTTTTATCGGATTTTAATTGGTGGTCTTTTAATCGGTTTCGTGTTATCGGACCTCCGATCGACGTTTTGGTTGTTCGTCGATCGTTGGTTTAGTCATTAGAATTATCGTGTAATTTTTTGGGAATTTTTGGGGATGTTTTCGTGGAACATAGTGGGTAAACGGGAGGCCGCCGCCGCCGTTGTTAAACGGGAGGCCGCCGCCGTCGTTACCATGGTCGCGGGGTCTTCGCCGGAGTCGCACGGGAGCGAAAACGGAGAAGAAATCGCGAAACGGGAGCGAAAACGGCGAAGAAAACGTGAAAAATAGGTTTTACTGTGCTTGTCCGTACAGCGCGGTCCACGGGTCCGGGGCGTGCACCCGGTGCACGCCCGCGGCGCGAAGCAGACCCGGTGCACGGTTTCGTGCCGGCCCGGCCCAAGGGCGCGGTGCACGCCTCAGCGTGCACCCGGCGCACGCGCTTGCGGCCGAAGCGCAAGACCCGGTGCACGCTCGGTCGTGCACCGGCCCGGCCCGAGATGCGCGGTGCACGCCTCCTGCGTGCACCCGGCGCATGCCGCCGCCGCCTGACGCCGTGAACCCGGTCCACGGTTGCCCCCGTGCACCACCCGACAGCCCGAAGTTCATTTGCTCCGTTTTTGCCCGTTTTTCCACCGTTTTGAGCGCCGTTTTCGCCGTTGGGATCGTTATTTCCGTGGCTTTCTTGGCATGGCCACTTGGGATCTTCTTGGTCACTATTTTATTATGTTGGGTGCCGATTTCGCCGACGCTCCGCGCCTCGACGAAATTGTCGGGGGCGCGCCGTCGGTCTTTTTCTCATCTTTTCGCCGCCAGGGGTCTTCTTGGTTTAACCATTGATTTCCCGAGTTGACTACCGGTTGAGGGTTGAGATTTGCTGGATTTCCGTTAGCGGTTTTGGTTCCGGTTTTCGGCGAACCGGACGGTGTTGGACTTTTCCGTCAAAAAGAGTAAATTGGGTCTTTTGTTTTGGGATGTTAGTACACGTTTGTGACTATAGTTATCCTTGCGGACTTTCTTTAGGTCCAGGTGCGCAGCGGGGTGCGCGAAGGATTCAGGTGTTCCGATTTCTCTTCAACAAGGTGGGTACGGTTGCTATAAGTGCAACAAGTGCAGTAAGTGCATCTATCGTCATTAAAAGTGCTCTCAATTTACCTAACAAAGTAGATGGACAGTTTAACCTTTCGCATAATTGTATTTTTCTAATTAAAGCGGCTGCGGTCGCGGTGCTCACTACACGCCGATCTCGGCAAATCCGGTTTCGGATGCTGCACGTACACAGGCGGATTGGCCTCCGCATGGGTGTACTTTTCCGGAAAAGTGGTCTTTTTGACCCGTGTGCCCCACAAAGTATAGGTGCCGTGGGGACCTCTTCGCGCCAGCTGAAGGTGACGCACCAGCACCGTGAAGAGGTAAAAGCATCAAAGGTGATTGCGCACGAGGGGAGACTTCAGTCTCTCCGACAGGTACTCTGGGGTTGGTGCCCAACTTAATTGATAAATCTGGGGTCGGTGCCCAGCTAAATTATGTGCAGGGTTTTAGCGAAAGGTTTCGGTGTAATCGGTTTGTTTTCACTTCTTTGTTCTTATTAGACATCTACTTTGTTTGTCACTGACTTTACCCACTCCGTGACAGGTGCTACTAGGTGCGTTAGCCGGGACGGCGGTGAGACTGCGTCGTGAGGACCGTAGTCAGGACACTTGGTTTCCATCTCATTTCCCTTTCTACTTTAATAGTCTTTTGCTTGTGGATTACTTTAGTTGTGGACATGTATTAGTTAGCTCTGTGGATGAGGTGTACCTTTATGTTTTGATATTTTTAGTGGTGTTTTCTTACGCGGCGCGTTTTTCATGATGAACTGAATGATTGCGAAAATGTTTTCTCAAAACGAAGTGCCGTGTGGGCACGGGTTTTACAACGCTGGGTTTTATCCTTTCCAAACGTTGACGCCGCTTTAATAAACTTTTTTGTTTGGTGATGTATGTCTACTGTATGGTTGATGGTTGATGTTTGATGTTGTAAATGAATCGTATGTTGTAAATGAGACGCCGTGCATATACAAAGGAGACTCTGTCCGTGGGCAGAGAGAATTTGTGTATGTGGCGGTCTGGCACGCACCGGGATGAGGTTAAGTTACTTTATTAAGAAAAAAAAAAAAAAAAGACACGCATTTTCCGCTTTGATTGACTCAAAAACCCCCGGGGGCGTGACAGATTAAATGGTATCAGAGAAAAACAACCATAACCATAGTAGACGTGATCCACATCCACAGTGTAAGGTGCCACAAGCAAATTGGACATGAGATAACCAAGGTGTAGGTGCGGTAGTACGTGAGAGTACGGGGAAAACGGGAACGTAATATAGGTGTGTTCGTAAGTCTAGGTGCTAGGGTGATAACCTTAGGGCTAACTTGGTTTCTTTGTTTGCACGGTTATGGCCCGAAGCCGCTCTTCAATCGATGGTGCAGAAGAGGATACGACGGTTCCGGCAACAGTGGAGAATCGGCTACTCCAACAACGGATTACGCGACATGGCATAGCGCTCTCCCCCTTTTTGTTAGGAAAGACGAACCCTACCAGGCTCGCCTTCCCAAGGTGATCCACATAGCGACACTAATCGGGTAATACCGACGGTGGGTCTACCCGCTTACCGAGAAGTGATCGATAGGACCACTAGGGTGGGGCGGGAATTGGCCGTTCCACACACCCGGCAGAAGATCATGAGTCTGCCGGGGGCCGAAACGACCCCAGCCCTTCTCAGGAGGGGGATTTTCTAGCGGAGATCGGCCATGCATCATCTACAGAGGAGCACCTCGGAGGAAATTATTCATTCCGGAAGCACGACCTTTGCTTCTAACGTGACAAACTGGGACAGTTCCGTTTTTACTGCCCCGAACCCGGGAATGATTCTTCGGAGTCGCGACACGGATGAGGGGTCTTATGCGACGACACGACAAAGGACGCACTACCCGAGGGAAGTAGTAGCAGGAAAGACCCCTTACGAAGAGTAATGTTGGTCTTGACCCCAGGAGAACCCTTAGGAGCAAATACTCTGTACCTTCCTGCCCAATAAGGATGCGAAGACTTAGTTGTCTTTGGTGTTGGCCCTTTATTATGGGTCAAATAGGTCCAACTTCCTGCCTTGAGACAATAGGCCCAGGGACTAGTGAGTTGGGTTGGGTGAGCCCAATAGGTTGAGTGGGCTGCGGTCCGCAATAGACCTAACGGCAAGAGGCCCCACAATAGACCCAACATCCAGGTGGGTTGGGTCTGGTCGAGATCTGTGGTGCGGTGTATGCCGCTTTAAGTGAATCGGATGCGCACCTCTAAAAGCTCAGGCTTTTGGGGTTAATGGTTAGCGCCAACGATTCGACATTTGAGACTTAGTGGTAAGGGATTTCCGGACGTGTTTCCGGCGGAGCTCCCCGGAATGCCGCCGGAACGAGAGGTTGACTTCCCGATTGAGCTGCTTCCCCGCACCAAACCCATCACCAAGGCACCGTACAGGATGGCCTTCGCGGAGTTGAAGGAACTCAAGGCACAGTTGGAGGACCTTTTGGATAAGGGTTTTATCAGACCAAGCGCGTCACCCTGGGGCGCGCCCGTCCTGTTTGTGAGAAAGAAGGACGGAAGTCTCCGGTTGTGCATCGACTACCGGGAGATAAATAAGGTCACCGTTAAGAACAAGTACCCCCTGCCAAGGATCGACGACCTCTTCGACCAATTACAGGGGGCGACGGTGTTTTCAAAGATGACCTGCAGTCGGGCTATCATCAGGTCCGGGTTAAGGGGGAGGACATCCCCAAAACGGCTTTCCGAACTCGCTATGGCCATTACGAATTTACGGTAATGCCGTTCGGGCTCACAAATGCCCCGGCAGTGTTCATGGATATGATGAACAGGGTATTCAAACCCTTCCTGGACTTATTCGTGGTGGTCTTCATCGACGATATCCTCATCTACTCCCGTACAGACGAGGAACATGAAGAACATCTGCGCACAGTCCTCCAGACCCTACGGGAACAGAAACTCTACGCCAAACTCAAAAAGTGTGAGTTTTGGCTCCGTGAGGTCGGTTTCTTGGGGCACGTAATCTCGGCGGCTGGAGTCGCGGTGGATCCGAAGAAGATAGATTCGGTGACGGACTGGCCCCAACCGACGACGGTGACGGAGATTCGAAGCTTCCTGGGATTAGCCGGGTATTACCGGCGCTTCGTGGAGGGTTTCTCCAAGATAGCCACCCCCTTAACCGTTTGACTAGAAAGGGGAAAAGTTTATCTGGACGGACAAATGTCAGAAGAGCTTCGAGGAGCTCAAGGATAGATTGACGCGAGCCCCGATTCTCGCCCTGCCAGAACCAGGGGAGGATTATGAAGTGTATTGCGATGCGTCGCGAAATGGACTGGGTGGAGTACTCATGCAACGGGGAAAGGTTATAGCCTATGCGTCAAGGCAGCTCAAGGAGTACGAGCGGAATTACCCCGTGCACGATTTGGAACTCGCAGCGGTGGTGTTTGTCCTCAAGCTTTGGAGACACTACCTGTATGGGGCGCACTGCAATGTGTACTCAGATCATAAGAGTCTTAAGTACCTTTTCACCCAAAAGGAGTTAAATTTACGACAAAGACGGTGGCTCGAGCTACTGAAGGATTACGATTTAACGATCCACTACCACCCGGGAAAGGCAAACGTGGTGGCCGACACCCTGAGTCGCAAGGGGCAAGCCGAGGAGGCAGGTGTAAGTGCCATCACCCAGCAAGATAGTCTGATTGCGGAATTTTCACGATTGAGACTAGAAGTAGTACCGACAGGAACGGTCGCACAACTTCTGACACTGGTGGTCAGACCTACCTTGCTGGACAGAATTCTCGAAGTGCAGTCGACTGACGACCAACTCCAGTTGGTGCGAAGTAGGATAATCGCCAACCAGGAAGGTGATTTCGCAGTGAACTCCGACGGCACGATACGATTTCGGGGACGAATCTGCGTGCCAGATCTACCGGAACTCAAAGAGGAAATCCTGCGGGAGGTGCATACTGCTCCATATGCAGCGCATCCCGGGGGAACGAAGATGTACAAGGACGTCAAACAGACCTTCTGGTGGCCCAAGATGAAGGGAGACGTGACTCGATTTGTGGCACACTGCCTGGTGTGCCAACAGGTGAAGGCCGAGCATCAGCGCCCGGCGGGAAAATTGCAACCTTTACCGGTGCCCGAGTGGAAGTGGGACATGATTACCATGGATTTTGTGACCGGTTTCCCGAGTCGCCACAGGGACACGATGCGATATGGGTGATTGTGGACCGTTTGACGAAATCGGCCCACTTTCTGCCCATACACACGACGTGGACGCGGGAACGACTGGCACAAACATACATCAACGAGATAGTAAGGTTGCATGGGGTACCGACATCTATCACGTCGGACAGGGACACGCGATTTGTGTCAAACTTTTGGCGAAGCCTGCAGCGAGCAATGGGAACCAAGTTGCACTTCAGTACGGCTTTTCACCCGCAAACCGATGGACAATCAGAGCGGGTGATACAGATTGTGGAGGACATGCTTCGAGCATGCGTTTTGGACTTGGGCGAAGGGTGGGCACGGTGTTTGCCCCTAGTGGAATTTGCCTACAATAACAGTTACCAGGCCAGCATTCAGATGGCACCGTACGAGGCCCTGTACGGGCGCCGCTGTCGGTCTCCAATATGCTGGGACGACTTGGGTGAGCGTAAGTTTCTGGGCCCAGATTTGGTGGAGGAGACCGAAGCAAAGGTGCGATTGATTAGGCAAAGGCTACTGACCGCCCAGAGCAGACAGAAAAGCTACGCGGACAACAGACGCCGAGACTTAGAGTTCATGGTGGGTGAGCATGTGTTACTCCGAGTTTCGCCCTCCAAGGGGAACCGACGTTTCGGCATAAAGGGAAAGCTAAGCCCGAGGTACGTGGGACCGTTCGAAATCCTGGAACGCGTAGGACCGGTGGCGTACCGTTTAGCCTTGCCACCGAACCTCGAACGAGTCCACAACGTGTTCCATGTCTCAATGCTCCGGAAGTACCTCGCTGACCCCTCTCATGCCTTGGATACCTCCACCATCGAGTTGCGAGAGGATTTAAGCGTCGAGGAGACGCCGGTGCGGATTTTAGCAAGAGAGGACAAGAAATTGCGAAATCGAACTATCCCCTATGTGAAGGTCCAGTGGAGCAACCACGAAGAGCGCGAGGCGACATGGGAACTGGAATCGAAGATGAGGGAATGTTTTCCCGAATTGTTTAGTAAGGTTGTACTTAAGTTTCGGGACGAAACTTTTTATAAAGTGTGAGTGGTGTAGTGACCCGACCCTTCAGGGTATTTTTAACTCACATGTAATTACTTAGGCCTTAAGTGAAATAAAATTATTTAATTTCTAAAAGTCGGCCGGTGGGTGGTGCTGGTATTTTTCTGCGATAGGGCGCGGAAAATGATGACCGACGGTGCGATCGTATCTGAAATCCGATGTCGGGATCTCCCGAAACGGGATCCTTAGTGACGCGGTGATTAGTCATGCATCGGAATCCGTGCAAAATATCTTGCACCCGTTGGAGATAAGGTGGGTTATCTCGTAGGGGATAATTAATTAATTAATTAATTAATTATCCGATGACGGAAATTAGAATTCTCTTACGTACGAATTAAAGAGGAAATTAATTAAATAATTAAATAATAGGGATTATATAAGTAATCCCGGTTATCGGAAGAAAAACCCTAATTTAAATTACCGCCTCCTCAAACCCTCCTCTTTCGTGCGTGCCGAAAACCAAACGAAACCTAGTTAGAAAAGAAAGAGGAAAACCCTAACCGGAAGAGAAAAGAGGAAAAGAAGGGAGAAGCGGAGGAACCCGATCGCCCCGATTCACGTGCTGGAGATCGGAGAACGAGACGCCATCGTCTACGAGGAGCGGATCCGGGTCTCCAACGCCGAAAGGAAACAAGATCGGTTCTTTAATTCCGATAAATTAAGGTTAGTGAACATCGTTGCGGTTGTTAAATTAATCGGGGTTTTTCGTGTCCTTGTAAGGTGATTTTAATCGGAACATCGATCGCGGATTTTCGTCGGGTTTTGACCCATGTTTTATTCTCGTTCTTGACCGGGTGTGATCGAGGATTTTTTATCGGATTTTAATTGGTGGTCTTTTAATCGGTTTCTTGTTATCGGACCTCCGATCGACGTTTTGGTTGTTCGTCGATCGTTGGTTTAGTCATTAGAATTATCGTGTAATTTTTTGGGAATTTTTGGGGATGTTTCGTTGGAACATAGTGGGTTAACGGGAGGCCGCCGCCGTTGTTAAATGGGAGGCCGCCGCCGTCGTTACCATGGTCGCGGGGTCTTCGCCGGAGTCGCACGGGAGCGAAAACGGAGAAGAAATCGCGAAACGGGAGCGAAAACGGCGAAGAAAACCGCGAAATTAGGGTTTACTGTGCTTGTCCGTACAGCGCGGTCCACGGGTCCAGGCGTGCACCCGGTGCACGCCCGCAGCGTCGGAAGCACCAGACCCGGTGCACGGTTTCGTGCACCGGCCCGGCCCAAGGCGCGCGGTGCACGCCTCATGCGTGCACCCGGCGCACGCGCTTGCGGCCGAAGAGCAAGGACCCGGTGCACGCTCGGGTCGTGCACCGGCCCGGCCCGAGATGCGCGGTGCACGCCTCCTGCGTGCACCCGGCGCATGCCGCCGCCGCCTGACGCCGTGAACCCGGTGCACGGTTGCCCCCGTGCACCAACCGACAGCCCGAAGTTCATTTGCTCCGTTTTTGCCCGTTTTTCCACCGTTTTGAGCGCCGTTTTCGCCGTTGGGATCGTTATTTCCGTGGCTTTCTTGGCATGGCCACTTGGGATCTTCTTGGTCACTATTTTATTATGTTGGGTGTCGATTTCGCCGACGCTCCGCGCCTCGACGAAATTGTCGGGGGCGCGCCGTCGGGTCTTTTTCTCATCTTTTCGCCGCCAGGGGTCTTCTTGGTTTAACCATTGATTTCCCGAGTTGACTACCGGTTGAGGGTTGAGATTTGCTGGATTTCCGTTAGCGGTTTTGGGTTCCAGTTTTCGGCGAACCGGACGGTGTTGGACTTTTCCGTCAAAAAGAGTAAATTGGGTCTTTTGTTTTGGGATGTTAGTACACGTTTGTGACTATAGTTATCCTTGCGGACTTTCTTTAGGTCCAGGTGCGCAGCGGGGGTGCGCGAAGGATTCAGGTGTTCCGATTTCTCTTCAACAAGGTGGGTACGGTTGCTATAAGTGCAACAAGTGCAGTAAGTGCATCTATCGTCATTAAAAGTGCTCTCAATTTATCTAACAAAGTAGATGGACAGTTTAACCTTTCGCATAATTGTATTTTTATCTAACAATTAAAGCGGCTGCGGTCGCGGTGCTCACTACACGCCGATCTCGGCAAATCCGGTTTCGGATGCTGCACGTACACCGGCGGATTGGCCTCCGCATAGGTGTACTTTTCCGGAAAAGTGGTCTTTTTGACCCGTGTGCCCCACGAAAGTATAGGTGCGAGTGGGGACCTCTTCGCGCCAGCTGAAGGTGACGCACCAGCACCGTGAAGAGGTAAAAGCATCAAAGGTGATTGCGCACGAGGGGAGACTTCAGTCTCTCCGACAGGTACTCTGGGGTTGGTGCCCAACTTAATTGATAAATCTGGGGTCGGTGCCCAGCTAAATTATGTGCAGGGTTTTAGCGAAAGGTTTCGGTGTAATCGGTTTGTTTCACTTCTTTGTTCTCATTAGACATCTACTTTGTTTGTCACTGACTTTACCCACTCCGTGACAGGTGCTACTAGGTGCGTTAGCCGGGACGGCGGTGAGACTGCGTCGTGAGGACCGTAGTCAGACACTTGGTTTCCATCTCATTTCCCTTTCTACTTTGAATAGTCTTTTGCTTGTGGATTACTTTAGTTGTGGACATGTATTAGTTAGCTCTGTGGATGAGGTGTACCTTTATGCTTTTGATATTTTTAGTGGTGTTTTCTTGCGCGGCGCGTTTTCACGATGAACTGATTGATTGCGAAAATGTTTTCTCAAAACAAAGTGCCGTGTGGGCACGGGTTTTACAAACGCTGGGTTTTATCCTTTCCAAACGTTGATGCCGCTTTATAAACTTGTTTTGTTTAGTGATGTATGTCTACTGTATGGTTGATGGTTGATGTTTGATGTTGTAAATGAATCGTATGTTGTAAATGAGACGCCGTGCATATACAAAGGAGACTCTGTCCGTGGGCAGAGAGAATTTGTGTATGTGGCGGTCTGGCACGCACCGGGGATGAGGTTAAGTTACTTTATTAAGAAAAAAAAAAAATGGACACGCATTTTCCGCTTTGATTTACCCAAAAACCCCCGGGGGCGTGACAGATCGGACTCTCTTTGTGAAGCATTATCAAAATAATTCATTGTAGCACAAATCTATGTCGATGACATTGTATTTGGTGCAACAAGAGATAATGATGCTTCTAAATTCGCTGAAACCATGGAAAGCGAATTTGAGATGTCCATGATGGGCGAACTGACATATTTTCTTGGATTGCAAGTTAAACAAAGTGATGAAGGCATTCATCTGTGTCAATCCAAGTATGCAATGGAGTTGGTCAAAAAGTTTGATTTAGAAAATTCTAAAGATTTTCCGACTCCAATGGGAACTAGCAATAAGGGATTAGGAAGTGAATCACTTAGTGAGAATGTAGACGAGAAACTTTATCGCAGTATGATTGGAAGTCTACTTTACCTCACGGCTAGTCGCCCGGATATATCCTTTAGTGTTGGGATCTGCGCGAGATATCAATCAGCACCAAAGGAGGTTCACCTGAAAGCGGTGAAAAGGATCATCCGGTACATCAAAGGAACAATAAATTTCGGAATTTGGTATCCTATGGGAACAAGTCTTGACATTGTTGGATACTCAGATGCCGATTGGGCAGGATCAGTGGATGATCGGAAAAGTACGAGTGGTGCATGTTTTTATCTTGGCCATTGCCTTGTTGCATGGCATAGTAAAAAGCAAAACTGCATAGCACTCTCGACTGCCGAAGCGGAATATATTTCAGCGGGTAGTTGTTCAACCCAACTCATTTGGATGAAAAGTGTGTTGAGCGACTTTCGGATTTCAGCAACTTCGGTAACAATTCTTTGTGACAACACCAGTGCTATAAACATTTCCAAAAACCCTGTGTTGCACTCAAGAACAAAACACATTGAACTTAGATATCATTTTCTTAGAGAGCTAGTTGAATCAAATATTCTTCAACTTCCTACATTTCAACTGAGGATCAATTAGCTGACATTTTAACAAAACCTTTGGATCAAAAACGATATATTCATTTGCGTAAGGCAATTGGAATGCTTTCCTTGAAATAATCTCTTTTTGAAACCAATGTTAGGTTAGGTTTTGTTTTGTGTTTTTTTGTTCATTATCTATGTTTGTACATAGGACATTAATTGAGCATTAGTTATATTGACTTTAATTGCATCCTTTCATGCATTTAGAAATTTATTATGCTTTTGATATCATAATATTTCAGTTGATGCAATGATCATTTATGTCAATTAAGTCATCTTTTAAGTGATCAAAGTCAATTTCTCTCTCAATGATCTCTTGGTATAGTCATTATCTTATTTGACAATTTAGTCGAGTATGAATCGAGATCAATTTTTGGTTGAATACTTTATATCTTAAATAATTGATAGCCAATTGAGGGGGAGTCAAAGAAAAGTGTTATGCTCAAAAGATGTGGAAAGAGTTACATCCCAATGAGGAGTGTGAAAACTACCACCACATGGAGGAAAGAGCTACCACCTCGGTCGTCCGAGTACTGTGTGCAGCTACCACATGTATACCAAGCATGGTTTTTCAAGTTGATTAAATAAAATGCATATGAAATACTTGACTCTGTCAAATTTCAAGGTTGGTATAAGGTGGGAATTTTAATGAAAGATGCTCAAAGAGCCACTCTCTTCAACAGATTGTCTAGATATATTATCTAACTTATTTGGGATTTCAAACATCTATTGATCTTGGTATTTCATTTTCTTTACCAAATTGATGATTTGATAAAGGCATTACTCATAAGATCATGTTAGATGTGATTGAAGTTGTTCAACTTTAAGGGATTTAATTTTTATAAATTTTCGTTTCATTATTTGGATATTTTTGATAGATTTTGCATAATCTATTTCTTGTTATATGAAACGATGATTTTCATTTAAAGTTGATACACAAAAGTGCTTACAATCTTTTTCTGGATTTTCTGGAATTTTTCTGAATTTTTCTGAAGAAAAAGTTTGAGCCGGTCCGGACTGGACAAGCCGATCCGGACCCCGAACGCAGGTATTCCTGCGGGTAGCCGATCCGGACTGGATTCTTGAGGCAGTCCGGACCGCGGCTAGGGTTTTATATAGAACAAAAGGGTTTTGAATTTTCTTTACTTCAATCTTTTGTTTCTAAGTCTCCAGACCTTCTCTCTCTAGAAAGCAACGATTTTGGAGCCTTCCCAACCCATCTTCTTCGATTCAAAGTGAGTTCTTATGATCAAAAACTCGGTTTTTCACAGTTTTTCTCATTTTGCTCAAAACGTGGTGAAATTTTGTATCTTTTTCGTTTGAGATTGGTTTTTGATCAAATTTCTTTTGAAATAAGAACTCTGGGTAGATTAGTTTTGATTATATGCTAGGTTTTCTCTTGATAAACGAATTTTTGGGCTTCGATTTCTAAAAATTCGGTTTTAGGGCATATAATGAGAATTTTTGAAAATCATGGAATTGATCTATTTTTAAAATTCTTTTTGCAAAACTAATTTGATTCCTAGTCTCTCTACACGATAATGATTGTTTGGGTACAATTTTTCAAATTTTTGAAAATTAACAATTTTTTCGTGTTCTTGAGTTGTTGCTCACAGGACTCTTCTTCACAAACAATAGCAGCGATGGTGATCACTTGGGTAATCTTCTTCTCTCTGCTATGGTTCACACGAGAGCGACGAATAAATTGAAAAGGGCGAAGAAAACTCTTCGAAAAGGGGAGTTTGTTCTTGTCGACGACTCAGAGACTGAATCTGACAAAGAAGAGGTGAATTGGGATGAACTGATGAACGATGAAACATCGCCTGTGAAGCCAAAATAAAAGATTCCCGACTCGCCTAAAGGAAAGACTGCTGTGGATAAAGGAAAAGCCCCAAATGACTTCATCATCTATTTCGGTGAAAAGAAAAAGACTTGCTCGACGGCTTGGATGAGCACGAGGTGTTGAAATTAACGAACCAATAGCTCCTGATTCTCCACCTCGCATGGAAGAAGTGTTTGTTAATGCTGACCGTCTTAGGGCGTTTGAAAATCGAGAATGCATCGGCGAAAGGCATGTCAATGTTGGTGCTCTTCGGGACCACTCTCCGGAATTTGGCACTTTAATTGAACAAGCCAATCTTCTTCAAGTCTGCAGATTCCCAGAATTGCTCGGTTATTGTTTGCATCGAGTGAGGACCTTTTACACAAAACGACACCTTCAAGAGGATGAACACGGTTCTATGCAGTTTTATACAAACATCAAAGGGACAAGACTCAAAATAACTCCACAGTTAATCGGGGAAGTCTTAGGGATGCAAGCTAGCAGATCAGGAATTACTTACTTGACTGGAAGAAGTTTGACGAACACAATGTGGCAAACGTTATTAGGGGAATATGTTTGGAAGGCACTGAATCAACGGAGAAATCTGTCAAGTCCAAACAACTCCGTCTTGAGTACCGGTTCCTAAACTTCATTACATGTTACAATATTCTTCCAACATGCAAACCAAGGTTGTGAGATGGGATCGCATGTTGTTTTTATATCTCCTAGGACATCCATCAGAGGCAATGGGATTAAATATGAATATCCCATACATTATTTGGAATAGGATGACAAGATATGTTGAGCATCCCCATCCTACCGAAAGACTCCCCTTTCCATTGATCATTATGAGGATTTTAAAGAAGTTTCAGGTTGATATCAGTTCAACATCATATCAACATTGCTTGGGCATGATCAATGAATCCACTATTATTAAGTCTCTTCATAAGCTGCCTCATGTCACTCCGACTCCTCCGTGCGGAACGAAACCCTGCGTCGGCGCTTCCACATCACCGTCACGGCAAGCACCCGCACCAGATGATGAAGCATCTGTCACATCCATCTATAAGGAACAACAACGCTTATCCTTTGAGCAAGAACAAATCACGAAGGAGCAGAAGAGAATCTCAGATGAACTTGAACTCATTACCGCATCCCAGATCACCCTTACTAAGAAGTTCTCTTCAATGAAGAAGTTCATGAAAAAGATGTTTTCAAAAATAGGATGTAGTACCTCAGAGGATTCAGACTCCGATAATTGATTCTTATTCTAATCTTTTTTTTTTCTTTTGCAGGTTTTTCAGTTTTTCTTTGTTTAGTTCTCAGGTTTTTCTTGTTTTAAAACTTTTAACTCTCCGTTTATTTTGTAATTTTGGCCTGTTTCTGTGACAAAAAGGGGGAGAGAGAGAGAGAACAAACAATGATACAATGATGGTACAATAATGGTAGACTATGGTTGTGAACTGTGAACTTTGAACTATTCAAGGTAAGTATGACCTCAACTTTGGTTTATATTGTTTTGATGCATGCCTCAACTAACTATTCGACTAACTATTTGGGCATGTAATATAACTAACAAGTTGATGTTGAATAACAATTTCTATGACATTTGGATTTCTAATGTTTAGAAGATATGTCAATTTTTAATTGTGATTTTATTACATATCTGAATTTGTAAATGTCATGGTGAGTATAAACTCTATCTCTGTGTTTGGTTTTGTATGCTAAAATTCTTGAGGTTTCTAACGATCTCGTTTGTCAAGAATGCTTCCTTTTTGCAGAGAGTACAGATGTCTAAGTCTAGAGTCTGTTTTAGGAGTTTATCTCATGTATTTATCTTTATTTGGATCTCCATTGTAAATTTTTGTTGTATGGTGATAGCAACAAAAATATCTTTTTGAATTTTCTTGAGTGGATTTGTGTTTTGTCACGAAACCGCCAAAGGGGGAGATTGTTAAGGAATTTGTGTTGGCGTATTTCGTGAAATTGGTTAAGTCTTGAAGATTGAAGATGAAGAAGTTTGGATCATATACCTCAATCTCAAGAAAGAAGAATTCAAAAGGATCAGGTACGTTTAACTAAATATTTTTGGTGATCCGAATACTTCTTATAGTGTAGAAACACTTGGATGAATTTTTAATTGCATAAAAATCAAAAACTGGACATACTACATGTTCAGGATCCGGATCAGACATTACAGTCCGGACCCCGAACATAGGATAGTTCATGCGCAATTCCAGTCCGGACCTTGGTTACTTCAGTCCGGACCCCGAACGTGGAATTTGCAGGAATTGCATGAACAGTCCGGACCGTGGGAATTTCAGTCCGGACCCCGAAGGTATGTTTTTCTGGAAAAGGGCTGTTTCGCCACGACAGTCCGGACCGCCGAAATTCCAGTCCGGACCGTCGTCCTGTAAAATTCCAGAAAATGTTAGTTTTTTATTCTTATCTTCTTCCAATGGTTTCTAACCTATAAATAGACCCTACGATTCATTTTTTAGGGAAATCCTAAATAGATCGGTATACGACCGAAATAGAAAAATCCACATATAGAGAAGAAAGGAAATCAATAGATTTAATTCTATGTTTCTTCATCTATATTGATTAATTTGATTCTAGGTTTTCAAACTCAGATTTTGAGTAGAATCAAATTAATGAATACTTAGATGGTATTTCCGATCTATTTCTAATCTAAGTATTCAGCGGATCATCACCACCCAAAAACAACGATTTTCCCAAAATCGGCGCGTGGACTCGCGTGGCCTTGTGGATTCAAGGTGCAACCGCTCTCGTGGATTCGGAGCGAGGTACGTTCGTGGATTCGAGACGTGCTACTGGGTGAAGACCGTGGATTCGGTCGGACGTCGTGGATTCGACGTTGGACGCCGTGGATTCGGCGTTGGACGCAAATCGTGGATTCGAGGAGCGTTGCGGAGCGAGCGGAGAAGATCTACTAGGAGCGTATGGAAAAGGTTGAGTCGTAAGTGTGTACGGTACATCACCTTGTACGTGTTGCAATTCTAGTGGATTTCGCCGTGTTATCGGTCCCGTGGTTTTTTACTCCGGTTTGGAGTTTTTCCACGTAAAAATCTTGCGTGTTATTTTTTGTTTCCGCATTGGGTTTTATTGCGCAACGATTTTTGAGTGTTTACTATTTACACCTATTCACCCCCCTCTAGGTGTTTTTTCCCCTATTTAGATCCAATTAATACAACCCAACATCCAGTGCTTCAAATGTCGAGGTTTTGGCCATATCTCAACGGAGTGTCCCAACAAGAATCCGTCAAAGAAGAAGGCTATGCAAGCCGTCACATGGGATGACACTTCCACTTCTGATGAGTCATCTTCTAGTGATGAGGATAACAACGCCACAGTATTTATCGCGTCCACATCTTCACCTTTCGTATGCTTCTCATCGATTGCATCCGGTTCATTGTCAGTTTCTTCTCAGGATAAACAAGTGACATCGGATAATGAACCGAGCGAATCAGAAGGTGAAGACTTTGCTTTTGCCTATCATAAATTGTTAAAGGATTCTAAGGAATTGGCAAAGCAAAATAAAAGTTTGAGAAGAAGGTTGTGGGATCTTGAAGAACAATCTAAAAAGACAACTTCTCTCTCAAACGCTCTTGAAGAAAAAAGAAATAATTTGATCAAGATTAACACTTCCCTTCAAGAGAAGAACGAGCATTTCAAGAAGGAACATATCAAATTGGTGGATAAAGCTAAACACTTCTCGAAGCTCTATTCCGAAGCTCGACAAGAAAAAACGGAGATGGCGAAGACCATATTCCAACTTAAAGAAGATTTGAAGAAATTTCATCATGAAGGAGTAAGTTAGACAAGTTGCGTGGTCTTGGTCAAATAAATAGTTTGGGCCTTGGATACGATCGAACTGGTAAGGATCCAAGTTCGAACAGTATGAAGTTTGTGCCCCAGTTGGTCGCTCCTCCTCCGACAAAAATCATCGCAGCCAACGTTGACAAGCCTACCTCACCTTCTTCGGGTTCAACTTTTACCAAGGTATGTTATCGTTGTGGTTTTGCAGGGCACATAAGATCAAATTGCAAGTATGGAGCCAAACGAACAAATCAAGCTCTACTTGCACCAACTACCATCAAGAACAAAGACCGAAATTCAAGAAGAAATCAACAGAGGTCAAGAATAATGGTAGTACATTCCTCAAGACAATATTGTCATGGAAATCAAAGAAAAGTGATCAGCCGAACAAGACACGTTCACCAAGGAGCTCAACTTCTCGATCATTGCCGACGTATTCCAAAACTCGTAAGGTTTGGGTGCGCAAAGGTGAACTCTTCCCTTATCTTGTCATTCACACATCACTACATGCGTATGACAATACGTCTTGGTATTTGGATAGTGGTTGCTCGCGGCACATGACCGGAGATAAAAACTATTTTAAATCGTTTGAGAAAACCTCCGGAGGACTTGTTGTTTTCGAATATGGACGATCTTCAAAAATAGTTGGAAAAGGAATAATCACTATTCCAGATGGCCCAATTTTGAACATTGTTTTATTTGTTGAAGGCCTTAAGACTAACCTCATAAGCATTAGCCAATTGTGTGATGATGGTTTTCAGTTAATTTTTCTTCTGTTGAATGTATTGTAACTGACGAAAACCATTCTTTTTGAAATGGGTTAGATCTCAAAATAATTGCTATGTAGTTCCAAATAATTCTCTAGATCATTGTAACCTAGTGTCACTTGACAATGAAACTCTTTAGCATGAAAGAATATGTCACATAAATTTTAAGGAACTATCTAGAATATCTAACAAAGACGTGGTTAGAGGTGTTCCTAAACTGATTTTTAAAGAAAACATTGTGTGTGGAGGTTGTCAAAAGGGAAAACAATCCAGATCCACGCATCGGAACTTGAACCACGTGGGAACCAAACGGCCACTAGAATTATTGCATATGGATTTAATGGGGCCAACTCGTCAACCTAGTTTGGGTGGAAAATGGTATATATTTCTCATGGTTGATGATTTCTCGAGATATTCTTGGATAGCATTTTTGAAAGAGAAAGTGGATACTTTCGACTCTTTTCATAATTTTGTCATCAGATTATGATTGAGAAAAATAAAAAGATTGTCCGTGTTCGCAATGATAGAGGTGGAGAATTTATAAATTCAAAATTCATTGATTTTAGCTCCTCAAACGGCATAAAATATGAATTCTCCGCACCTTATACACCGCAACAAAACGGTATAGTCGAGCGCAAAAATAGAGTTGTACAAGAGATGACGCGTGTTATGCTTCATAGCCGGAAACTCCCTTTATATTTTTGGGCTAAAGCAGTTAACACCGCGGTCTACGTGATCAACCGTATATATTTGCGCCCGGGTACTTTAAATACTCTATATGAATTATGGTTTAGTAGAAAACCAAATATCAAGTATTTTCGCATATTCGGGAGTCGTTGCTACATTTTGCGCGATCGTGAAAATCTTGAAAATTCGACTCTCGTTGTGACGAAAGAATTTTTATGAGTTATTCTACAAATAGTAGAGCATATCGAATATACAATCTTGAATCTAAAACGATGATAGAATTTATAAATGTTAAAGTAGATGAAGTTTTTCATTTTTCGTCTGATAAATCTACTCTTGATATGTCTCTTGACGATGAATCTCCTGTTAATGATATTACATCTTTGCATGATAAATCTTTTGAAAATTTTGATGCATTTCATGGTTCTTTTATTTTATCTAATGTGCAGGAATCATCACAAATCCCCCGAGTACTCCGTTACCTCAAACGCTTCGAATCTCCAAGGACCATCCTAAATCAAACATCATTGGAGATCCTCAAGAAGGAGTAAGAACTCGGAGACAATTGGTTTGTGGAGTTGCATGTTATGTCTCCATGATTGAACCAAAAAATATTGATGAAGCTCTTCAAGATGACTATTGGATTGAAGCAATGCAAGAAGAGCCCAATCAATTTGAAAGGAACAAAGTCTGGGAATTAACGAAGCCCCCGAAGCAACAAAATATAATTGATACTAAATGGATTTTCAAGAACAAGAAAAATGAAGATGGTACCATTATACGGAACAAAGCACGTTTAATTGCTCAGGGCTATTCACAAGTTGAATGAATAGACTTTGATGAGACATTCGCCCCGGTTGCTCGCCTCGAGTCCATTCGTATCCTTTTCTCGATTGCTTGTCATTTTAAAATAAAACTTTTTCAAATGAACGCAAAGAGCGTATTTTTAAATGGTTTTCTAAATGAAGAAGTTTATGTGGCTCAACCGAAAGACTTCATTGATCATAAACTTCCAAACCATATTTTTCGACTGAAAAATGCTCTTTACGGACTAAAACAATGTAGTAACCATGATTTTTACAAAAACCCAAAATATAAGTTTAAATAATTTTCTGGATTATTTTTTTTTTTTGATTAAACAGGGATATACCCTATTTGAAAAGTACAGGACCGGACATAAAGTAAAAGGAAGGAAAGAAAGACCCATCTCAACCCAACACAATACCACACTCAGTGTTAAGCGGACAGAAGATTAAATAGACAAAATAAAGCCGACGACTGTCCCAGTGCTTAGACTCTATTCCTAAACAAATTGCCACAAGCATTCTAGCATACCCTGATAACCCAGCTAACTAGAAGAAAGTAAATTGGTTAGCAAAGCACATTCAGTCCATGGTACAACACTGCATTGGCGAAGCCATCAAACAAGTTGGCAGCCAACAGGTATTTGTCACCAAAATGCGCCGATCATTCGCTTAGAGAATCAGCACCAAATTTTGTAGCTCCCATCCATGTAGCCTCTGCCTGTCCAATCGATTCCCTGAGTCGATGAAGCTATCAGAATGAATACCCTCCATCCATTTAAATTCCAGGGGAATGAACCAAGCATTACTACTCAGGTAACAGGCATCAGATAACGAAGTGAGCCCCTCCGATGAGTTGGGAGGCATGAGTTCATCAGCAATTTCAGTAACCTTCGTCAGAAAACTTGCTAGAACCAGATCAACAATAGCCCTCTGTGATTGTTGCGAGTCAAGGCGTGCCCCGAATCCCAATTCGCTGACAGAATGCTGTAGGGAAATTCTTGAGATCCTGCAACAATCCTCTTCGGCGCAGGGTGCCATCCCTCCTTTTAAAACGATGTCGATCCTTACCTCGGCCAGACTTTCCAGAAGTAGATTGTAAACAATCAAAGCGGGGAGCGAAGTTTGCAAATCCGCCGCCTCCAATGCAACAAACTACCCGTCTTCTAAGCTATAATCTGTTGGTTCGCCATTGACCACCGAGGCAACCCCATTCCGCCGCTTCTCAGCCTTCGGTAACGCAGCTCCAAGAATTAATTAGGATTACAGTTCTCCTGCTGCAATCCTCCCAACTTGTGAATCGATCATCAAAGATCCTATGGTTCCGCTCCCTCCATAGTTCCCAACAAGTGGCCGCTAAGCAAAGGTCCAGTGTTAATCGATCACGCCCCTCCAGAGACTGTCTTGCTCGTCTCCATCTGATTGCAAGGTCCCCCATTCCTTCAAGGAGTAGCCTGCGTGAGTGATGGTAGCCGTGTAAAATCCGTTTCCAGACGGCGCGAGCAAAAGGGCAACGAAAAAGTAAGTGTTCCAAGAATTCTTCGTTGCAGCTGCATAGGAGGCAGATGGACGGACCGACCCAGCCCCGTTTGATCAAAATATCCGCCGTTAGTAGTCTGCTCCTAGCAGCCAACCACAAAAAAATTTTTACGCGGAGCGGGATCTTGATAAACCAGAGATGCGGGATTCTACGGTCGTCGACTCCATCAAAGACGAGGAATTCATAAGCGCTCTTTGTGCTAAAGCGCCCGTTGCTATTCCATCTCCAGCCACAGACGTCAGAGTTGGTCGCCAAAGTTAAGTTCCTCACTACCCCATTCAACTGGTCCAGTTCTGGCAGTAGCTCGGTTGCGGGTTGGTCTCCAAATCCGAGGAAGCGTCGAGGTGCGTAGCGATCCAACCATTGCTTCACCGATAGATGTTTATGGTTGGCCACTGCGAACAGCGAAGGGAAGCGGTTGCGCAGCAGACTTTCGTCGGACCACCTCGCATGCCAAAAGGGCGCTGCCTCACCGTTGCCTAGTTTGAAGTTGGCCGATATGTGAAAAGGTTCAGACGTGCTTAGTACAGCCCTCCAAAGTGGGGAACATTTCATCGGCAGGGCTCCGCCCGCGCAGGGTGATCTTCGTCTGTAGTGCTTTTGTTGTACTAATCTAACCCAAGGCAGATGTTGCGCACTGTAAAACTTCCACAGATTCTTCATCAGTAGAGCGGAGTTTGTAGCTCTTAGATTCCGAATGCCAAGACCGCCTTGACGAAGTGGGCGACAGACTTGTTCCCAATTTACCAGACAGTGAAACCCGCTAATTTGGTTAATTCCTTTCCAAAGGAAACCCCGGCGTATCCTGTCTACTTCCTTTATGACCCAGGCTGGAATCTTGAACATCGAGCAAAAAAATGCCGGAATA
Source organism: Tillandsia fasciculata (assembly GCA_029168755.2). Classification (NCBI taxonomy): domain Eukaryota; kingdom Viridiplantae; phylum Streptophyta; class Magnoliopsida; order Poales; family Bromeliaceae; genus Tillandsia; species Tillandsia fasciculata. The sequence continues at coordinate 7,088,514 of CM054952.1, forward strand.
CAAGAAAGAACGGAATTCAAAAGCACCAACCGTCCGCCTCTAGACAAAAGTCGGCCCTTCCATCCCGCCAACCGTCTATCCAGTTTTTCGATTAGCGGCAAATAATCAATTTTGCGCAGCGCTTTCGGAGAGAGAGGTAGACCTAGGTAAGTGAATGGAAACCCATTGATAGAGCAGCCGAAGTAGGTCGCTATACTGTGAGCCTGTGGGATCTCCAGGTTAATAGGAATTATGAAGCTCTTAGCATAGTTGATCTTTAGGCCCGAGTCTGTTGAGAAAGCGTCGAGAATGATCTTCAAGATTTCTGCTGATCTCAATTTTCCATCAAAGAAGAGGAGGAGATCGTCCGCGAATTGCAATGTGTGGATCGGGATGCCCCCTAAACCTACCACCGGCAGCAAGGAATGTGTGGCCGCCAAATGCACCATCCTGAAAAGGGCGTCAATGCACAGAATGAACAGCATAGGGGAGAGGGGATCCCCCTGCCGTATCCCCCTCTTGCAAAAGAAGTAGTCACCCGGGATACCGTTGAGAAGCACCGCGTTGGACGAAGAACGGAGTAAAGCCGTAATCCAACCGATCCATTTACTTCCAAAACCTCTCGTCTTTAATAGATCCAGCAAAAACTGCCAGTTGATGTGGTCGAAGGCGCGTTCGAAATCTATCTTGAAAAGTGCGGCCTGCTGCTTCGTAGAGGATAGGTGGTGTGTCAAGATATGTGCTGTGGCAAAGTTGTCGTGGATCGAGCGGCCTTTGACGAAGGCGGTTTGGAATGGGTTGACGAGCACCTCGAGGAAACCTTGTAGTCTAGTTGCCAGCACCTTCGAAATTATTTTAATCAATCCATTAACTAAACAGATCGGGCGAAAATCCGTGACCTCCGCTGCCTCGGCCTTCTTCGGTATGAGGGTAAGCCAACCACGATTGAGCTTCTGAAGGTCAAGTCTTCCGCAATACAGATCGTGAAAGACCGCCATGAGGTCGTCTTTAATGACCCCCCAGAAACGCTGGTAGAAAAGCAATGGTAAGCCATCGGGACCCGGTGCCTTATCCGGAGAACAAGAAAATACGGCACACCTAACCTCGTGTACCGAAAAGTGATCCTGAAGACTGTGGAGATCGCAACTCTCATTCTCATAAAGTGTTTCAAGATTAATGCCCCGGGTCCGACCCCTCCCGGAACCCAATTGATTTTTAAAGGACAGAAACAATAAGTTAGCCATTGAGGCGTGATCAGTGTAAACGTTTGCCCAATTGATTTTCTGGATTATTTAAATGGCAAAATAGGCAATTAATAGGCAATAGTGGCCCTAAAAATATCGACTTTTGATCGGGGCCTGATCTGGAAAATCCGAGATCACCATTGCGATCGTCTCGTCGAAACATAAAAGTTTCATATTCATATGTCTTTGATCCGACGGTCGGATCTTCCAGAAATCAGCGATGAAATAGTGGGTCCCACAACTTAAGTTGTGCATAGTAACTCCTATTTTAATCCCTTCGCGACCACTAACGGCCGTTTCACTGTCTAAAAATTTAATATAGGGGTATGAGTAATGAAAGCTAGCTAATTTCGACGTTCTGAACGCAATGGCACTGACGGATTTCGCGTTTGGCGACTCGGGTGCATTGAAGTGCGTGTAATGCACCACTTTCCGTCAAACTTTATGGCCCGAGATTTCATACGAGCACCAAACTAAACAAATGAATAGCCTGTTTTGAAGGTCTCGACGAGCCGGACGTCGTGGCGAAGTCCGTTTCGCGAATTGACGAGCGAATTTTCTCGAAATGCGTAAAAAGCACCCAAAAATGGAGTATTTTAAATGAAATGTTAATATTTTATGTATCTAAATTTAAGGGGCTTATAGGATAAGGTCTTGGTGCAATTTGCACCCACTGTGAAGTGCTCGGAGCTTTAGGATTGGTGTGAACAAGGGTTGAAGCTATTTTGCAAAAGGATCTAGCATTAAGTGCAAGTTGCCTCTTGATCTTCTTGTGCTAGAGCCCGAGGAGTCTGAGGGAAATCCATAAGCATCACTTGATTTTCTGCATCTCCCAACTTATCTCCAAAGTGTTGGAGTGGCTAGGCATAAACCATTTGAGAGTAAACCCGAGAAGGAGAGAGAGAAAAGAAAAGTTGAACCAACCTTCTTCCAAGTTGGAGGGGAGTGTTCCTGGGGTGTCCCTGGTGTTTGGAGGACTTGCTGGAGTCTTGCTGTGGCCGCGCGAAGAAGAGGAAGAAAGATCCGGCTTCATCCCTTCTTCCCCCAGCGCGGCCAAGGTAAGGAAGCCTAACCGATGGTTGTTTGCACCTTAGATCCATAGCAGTAGACTCCTTAGGCCCTTAGGATGCTCCCTGCCAAGTTTGAGCCCCCCATGCATGTTGGTTAGCCGGCGGGAGCAAGGTCTGGCCGGAAACCTAGAATAGCTCCGCCTCGGGAGAACTCCGTAACCAGTGGGCCAAAGTTGAAACCAAAATGGTGGACTTTTACTGTTAGAGTCAGTGATCAACTCCACCAAATTTGGTGGAGTTTGATCAAGCCAATCGGTTGCAGAACCTAACCCTAGTTTTTGGACATTTGCATCTTCGGCCGAGCTTCTTGCTCCGGCGCCGGCGAGCCACCCCATCGCCGGCCAACTACTAAGGAAGCTTCATGGGAGTGAGGAGAAGCCATCTATGCTTTTGCATGGCTCCCATGCAAGCTGGAGTTGGCGCGGCCATGGATGACCCGAAACGAAGTCATGTTGCGGCCGCCGGCGCTCCGGCCATCTCCGGCCGGGGTGGAGGGGTCGGGAAGCTTCGTGAGGACCAGTAGAGGGTTTCCATCCATGTTGGAAGGCTTCTTATAGCCTCTGTAGAAATCCGCCATTGTTGGTGAAGAAGCTCGAAATGGAGCTTGCTCCGCCGCCGCCGCCGCCGTGCCCTGTCGCCGGGCACGGGCACAGGAAGGTTCACTGAAGGATTTAGCACCTGCTGGTGCTAATAGTTGGACCTCAGATGCCTCTGGTTGCTGGTCACGAATTTCAAAGCAAGGGACTTCATCTTTTTCCTCCCAAGCCGCGGCCAACTTTGGTTTTGTTTGCTCCAGGTTGGGGGGAAAATACTCCAGAACTTCAGAGGATCAATTTGATCCAAGTTGGAAGCCCTTAGGTGCTGTAATTACAGAGATCAAGCTCGGAATTTTACTTGTGTGTGTGTGTGGGTATTGTGCACACCACCTGTTTGTGGAAATGCCACAGAGAAGAAAACTATGGAATTAGCTTTCGAGTTAAATATGAAAGTTGCTTAAAAATGTTCCCTGAGCTTGGTGCTCACTTCAGATCAAACTGATTCTGTGTGGATTAACATTTGGAGCATTATGAACCTTTAAGTGAACTTGGCTTTGGTTCTGGTTGAACCAGCACATCTGGACTTCAAATAGAGTGAGCACTGGTATCCTTGCACTGTTTAGAGACACTTTCATATACAAAGTTTTAATAAAAGATGTGTAGGTTAAAAGTTATAGTATTAACTACCTTTAAGAGTAATTTTGGCCCAAACATTGTTCCGGACTGTTTGTGAAGCCGCGATTGTGTGCCCTTGGCTAATTTGGGGTCACTGGACGCGATGCTCGCGTTAAAAACAGATTTTAAACTCCCGGAGAAACAAAAATTCCATAAGGCTATGTTAGTAAAGTATTTTATGGCCCGAAGTTTGCCTCGAGTTCCGTGCTGCCACAAATTGGTGAGCACGGTGTTCAGCAAGACAAATGTCACCTGCTGGAAGTGACGGTTCGTAAAAATGTGTTCCCAGTTGAAAGAACGAGCGAAAACAGCGCTCAAATGACGCTAAAAATGTATATTCGAGAAACCCTAGGGGTCTAAATAATTTTGGCACTGCGTACTGTTTAGAACAGTGTGTTGATGTTTCCTAAACTTTTTGTTAGAATTATTTCCTGAACAATATGCTTGATTCAGGTCTGTTCGGTTACTTCTGGGTTTCGTGCGTACAGTCGATTCGGTTTAGTCGCCTGCGAATTGACAGGTGGGTTTATCTTCGGTCCGGGCTTTATCATTTCGGCCCTCTGTGTACGGTATTGGTTGGACCCCTGTTTTTGGTAGCTTAACTATTACTTTGAGCCTGCCTCCTTTTGATTCAGTTTATACTGCTTTATGCCTGAGTTATGACTTTTATTAGTTATCTGATACCTTGCATGATTGATCTTTAGTTGCTTCCAGATATTATGACTCTATTCCTGGACATTTGCCATGCCTGATTGGTCATTAGCTAGCTTGCACATTTATACTTTATTATCAGTATATCCTGATCCATGCTCTAGTAGTTGTTGATTATCTTCTGCATATGATTGAGATTTAGTGGCTATTCTACATTGTACCCTTATTGGGATTTTGGTCATTTGCTAGTTTGCATATCTGTTTATCAGTACCCCCTGATTATTCTGATCCATGTTATAAGAGTGGATGATTATTCCTACATATGAGTTGAGATTCAGTTGATTCTGATATTACATCGTTGATTGGCTTGGTTCGGCTTGTTGTTCACCCGTTATGCTGCTAAATACATGATTTTATTAAATAAATGCTTTTACCGAGCTTCGTAGGGTAGCCTGAGTCTGTTCTTGTTTGATAGGACAAGGGCAACACTCTTCGAGGTTTGGACCTAAAACCTACCGAGCTTCGTAGAGTCGCCTGAGTCTGTTCTTGTTTGATAGGACGAGGGCAACGCTCTTCGAGGTTTGGACTTTTCAAAATGTTTTTCTCAAAAATATGTGTTTAGTCTGCATGACTGGTTAGTCTGCATGATTGGTATTCAGTTGTTGTTGTTGATCTTGCACTGAGTAGAGATGTTGTTATCATATCACTGTTGCATCCCAGAGGGGATTGATTCTGGCTTGTTGCCGATTACCCGGTCTGTGGACCGTGAGCTTGAGCATTCGCATGATTTATCGCCCGCACTGCTGTACTTCACGAACATCAACGGAGTCGCGCCCCGTGTGGATGTTCTTTACCGGTAAATTGGTCTGGTATACGACCCGTGACTCCCAGGTTAGTGCCCAAGGGTGCCGGAGTGTTGACTCCCAGGTTAGTGCCCGAGGGTGCCGGAGTATGTCAGCCAGGTTGGTGCCAGGTTCGGCGAGGTTTCCCTGAGGTCTTGTTGACCAATATGGTGGCTTTTGATTGGGTACTTGTTTGTTCTTTTCATTGATGCATGATTTGCCTGTTTAATCTGCTTTATATCATACTCTTATGATTACCCAGTGCTTACTTAGTTTTGATTAGAATCTATATCAGCATGCTTCTGTTTGATGCCAGGATCGGCGAGTTTTTCCCTGAGGTCTTGTAGACCAATATGGTGGCTTATGATTGGGTATTTGATATTTCAGTTGTTGATGCATTTGTTGCTTGTTTAGCCTGCTTTTATCATATCATATGATTTTCCTGATTCCTATTCCTGTTATAGATGTCAGCCTATGCTTGCTTCAAGATTTTATAAGTTGATTTAATTACAGCTCCAAATATATATCTGCTTATCCTAACATGTGATCATTTACTATCCTCTAGTATTGTATGCCAGTAGGTACGATCTGCTATTTCTCGGCTCGTCGTGCCCACTGGGATACATGTACAGTGTATCTCACACCCCCTGGGTGAATATTTTTTCAGGTTGAGCGGGTGCTGGAATGTCGGGACGAGTTGGTGAGGTTCCCAGTTAGAGATTGACCCTGGACAGCCGAAAAGCACATGTAATTGTATTAGTAAAAAGAAAAGTGTAATTTATTTTGTAAAGTTGTCGTAATAATTAATTTGTAATTTTAATAAATGTAGTACGTAGTTAGTACTCTGATGTTGTTGCCAGGCTAGTCGTGCATATATAGAAAAGGCTCAATCCCAAAGGGGATTGGGACTCTTCTATATATGTGGCGGTCTGTTGCGCCCTGGCTGGTTTTGAAACTCTGATTTAAAAAAAAAAAAAAAAAAAAAAAAAAAAAAAAAAAAAAAAAAAAAAAAAATTTAGATGCTGATTTTTAACTCGGGGCGTGACAGATTAGATGGTATCAGAGCAATAGGAAGACGATGCCTAGGTTTGGCTAGGAACGAAGCCTAGGATGACTTGTGTTCACGAGAGAGCGCTGGGTTTTGGAATAGTGGTTTGGAACTTAGATGTGTTTCGTGTTCGTGTTTTGGGAACCGTTGTTAGTGAAGGGTTAGCCGCGGTCAAGGTTTCGACCGTGATCCTGATGTTTCAGTGGAGCCAGAGGGCTCAGATCAGTACATGTGGTTCAAAGATTGACCACGGTTCCTGCAGTAATTGTTTAACTAATTGCACAGAAGCAGATGATTGCTAGTATTGCACCAGCCTTACAGTTTGCCCAGAGGTTGAATAAATTATTGACCTTTCAGTATCCTCGTGTCATAATTCAGTGGCCTATGTGCCCGTTGGTAAATCCTAAGTTGGGTTGGATATAAATTTTTGCCTATGTGTCGGATCTAATAAGGTGTTGGAAAACGTTGGAATATGGTTCTAGATTCTCGTGAATAGTCAGGGTGGCATTCATGACCACGAGATGGTAGTGACCTTTGGTAGAGATTATATCATCGGCATACAGACTGTGAAGGAAGGTATGTGATGTACCTTCAGATGTGAGTTGTGTCCCCAACTAGTTGTTGGCGACAGATCTATGGTATTTCGCCTTTCTTTTGGGAAGCACGTTGGCTGCAGACAACGTACTTTCGAAAGAACTGAGGAAATACTCTACCCTGAAAAGGGAAGTATTAGATTGGGTCTAAGTGAGTAGTCATGGAGTTATTGATACCTTGTGACTGGTTGTCACTATTGTGAATCTGTTAGAGACTTACCAGAGGTTTAGTTGTATTAAGTTTCGGGGACGAAACTTCTTGTAAGGTGGGAGTGATGTAGTAACCATGATTTTTACAAAAACCCAAATATAAGTTTAAATAATTTTCTGGATTATTTAAATGGCAAAATAGGCAATTAATAGGCAACAGTGGCCCTAAACATATCAACTTTTGATCAGGGCCTGATCTGGAAAATCCGAGATCACCATTGCGATCGTCTCGTCGAAACATAAAAGTTTCATATTCATATGTCTTTGATCCGACGGTCGGATCTTCCAGAAATCAGCGATGAAATAGTGGGCCCCACAACTTAAGTTGTGCATAATAACTCCTATTTTAATCCCTTCGCGACCACTAACGGCCGTTTCACTATCTAAAAATTTAATATAGGGGTATGAGTAATGAAACCTAGCTAATTTCGACGTTCTGAACGCAATGGCACTGACGGATTTCGCGTTTGGCGACCCGGGTGCATTGAAGTGCGTAATGCACCACTTTCCGTCAAACTTTATGGCCCGAGATTTCATACGAGCACCAAACTAAACAAATGAATAGCCTGTTTTGAAGGTCTCGACGAGCCGGACGTCGTGGCGAAGTCCGTTTCGCGAATTGACGAGCGGATTTTCTCGAAATGCGTAAAAAGCACCCAAAAATGGAGTATTTTAAATGAAATGTTAATATTTTATGTATCTAAATTTAAGGGCTTATAGGATAAGGTCTTGGGTGCAATTTGCACCCACTGTGAAGTGCTCGGAGCTTTAGGATTGGTGTGAACAAGGTTGAAGCTATTTTGCAAAAGGATCTAGCATTAAGTGCAAGTTGCCTCTTGATCTTCTTGTGCTAGAGCCCGAGGAGTCTGAGGGAAATCCATAAGCATCACTTGATTTTCTGCATCTCCCAACTTATCCCCAAAGTGTTGGAGTGGCTAGGCATAAACCATTTGAGAGTAAACCCGAGAAGGAGAGAGAGAAAAGAAAAGTTGAACCAACCTTCTTCCAAGTTGGAGGGGAGTGTTCCTGGGGTGTCCCTGGTGTTTGGAGGACTTGCTGGAGTCTTGCTGTGGCCGCGCGAAGAAGAGGAAGAAAGATCCGGCTTCATCCCTTCTTCCCCCAGCGCGGCCAAGGTAAGGAAGCCTAACCGATGGTTGTTTGCACCTTAGATCCATAGCAGTAGACTCCTTAGGCCCTTAGGATGCTCCCTACCAAGTTTGAGCCCCCCATGCATGTTGGTTAGCCGGCGGGAGCAAGGTCTGGCCGGAAACCTAGAATAGCTCCGCCTCGGGAGAACTCCGTAACCAGTGGGCCAAAGTTGAAACCAAAATGGTGGACTTTTACTGTTAGAGTCAGTGATCAACTCCACCAAATTTGGTGGAGTTTGATCAAGCCAATCGGTTGCAGAACCTAACCCTAGTTTTTGGACATTTGCATCTTCGGCCGAGCTTCTTGCTCCGGCGCCGGCGAGCCACCCCATCGCCGGCCAACTACTAAGGAAGCTTCATGGGAGTGAGGAGAAGCCATCTATGCTTTTGCATGGCTCCCATGCAAGCTGGAGTTGGCGCGGCCATGGATGACCCGAAACGAAGTCATGTTGCGGCCGCCGGCGCTCCGGCCATCTCCGGCCGGGGTGGAGGGGTCGGGAAGCTTCGTGAGGACCAGTAGAGGGTTTCCATCCATGTTGGAAGGCTTCTTATAGCCTCTGTAGAAATCCGCCATTGTTGGTGAAGAAGCTCGAAATGGAGCTTGCTCCGCCGCCGCCGCCGCCGTGCCCTGTCGCCGGGCACGGGCACAGGAAGGTTCACTGAAGGATTTAGCACCTGCTGGTGCTAATAGTTGGACCTCAGATGCCTCTGGTTGCTGGTCACGAATTTCAAAGCAAGGGACTTCATCTTTTTCCTCCCAAGCCGCGGCCAACTTTGGTTTTGTTTGCTCCAGGTTGGGGGGAAAATACTCCAGAACTTCAGAGGATCAATTTGATCCAAGTTGGAAGCCCTTAGGTGCTGTAATTACAGAGATCAAGCTCGGAATTTTACTTGTGTGTGTGTGTGGGTATTGTGCACACCACCTATTTGTGGAAATGCCACAGAGAAGAAAACTATGGAATTAGCTTTCGAGTTAAATATGAAAGTTGCTTAAAAATGTTCCCTGAGCTTGGTGCTCACTTCAGATCAAACTGATTCTGTGTGGATTAACATTTGGAGCATTGTGAACCTTTAAGTGAACTTGGCTTTGGTTCTGGTTGAACCAGCACATCTGGACTTCAAATAGAGTGAGCACTGGTATCCTTGCACTGTTTAGAGACACTTTCATATACAAAGTTTTAATAAAAGATGTGTATGTTAAAAGTTATAGTATTAACTACCTTTAAGAGTAATTTTGGCCCAAACATTGTTCCGGACTGTTTGTGAAGCCGCGATAATGTGCCCTTGGCTAATTTGGGGTCACTGGACGCGATGCTCGCGTTAAAAACAGATTTTAAAGTTCCGGAGAAACAAAAATTCCATAAGGCTATGTTAGAAAAGTATTTTATGGCCCGAAGTTTGCCTCGGGTTCCGTGCTGCCACAAATTGGTGAGCACGGTGTTCAGCAAGACAAATGTCACCTGCTGGAAGTGACGGTTCGTAAAAATGAGTTCCCAGTTGAAAGAACGAGCGAAAACAGCGCTCAAATGACGCTAAAAATGTATATTCGAGAAACCCTAGGGGTCTAAATAATTTTGGCACTGCGTACTGTTTAGAACAGTGTGTTGATGTTTCCTAAACTTTTTGTTAGAATTATTTCCTAAACAATATGCTTGATTCAGGTCTGTTCGGTTACTTCTTGGTTTCGTGCGTACAGTCGATTCGGTTTAGTCGCCTGCGAATTGACAGGTGGGTTTATCTTCGGTCCGGACTTTATCATTTCGGCCCTCTGTGTACGGTATTGGTTGGACCCCTGTTTTTGGTAGCTTAACTATTACTTTGAGCCTGCCTCCTTTTGATTCAGTTTATACTGCTTTATGCCTGAGTTATGACTTTTATTAGTTATCTGATACCTTGCATGATTGATCTTTAGTTGCTTCCAGATATTATGACTCTATTCCTGGACATTTGCCATGCCTGATTGGTCATTAGCTAGCTTGCACATTTATACTTGATTATCAGTATATCCTGATCCATGCTCTAGTAGTTGTTGATTATCTTCTGCATATGATTGAGATTTAGTGGCTATTCTACATTGTACCCTTATTGGGATTCTGGTCATTTGCTAGTTTGCATATCTGTTTATCAGTACCCCCTGATTATTCTGATCCATGTTATAAGAGTGGATGATTATTCCTACATATGAGTTGAGATTCAGTTGATTCTGATATTGCATCGTTGATTGGCTTGGTTCGGCTTGTTGTTCACCCGTTATGCTGCTAAATACATGATTTTATTAAATAAATGCTTTTACCGAGCTTCGTAGGGTAGCCTGAGTCTATTCTTGTTTGATAGGACAAGGGCAACGCTCTTCGAGGTTTGGACCTAAAACCTACTGAGCTTCGTAGGGTCGCCTGAGTCTGTTCTTGTTTGATAGGACGAGGGCAACGCTCTTCGAGGTTTGGACTTTTCAAAATATTTTTCTCAAAATCATGTGTTTAGTCTGCATGACTGGTTAGTCTGCATGATTGGTATTCAGTTGTTGTTGTTGATCTTGCACTGAGTAGAGATGTTGTTATCATATCACTGTTGCATCCCAGAGGGGATTGATTCTGGCTTGTTGCCGATTACCCGGTCTGTGGACCGTGAGCTTGAGCATTCGCATGATTTATCGCCCGCACTGCTGTACTTCACGAACATCAACGGAGTCGCGCCCCGTGTGGATGTTCTTTACCGGTAAAGTGGTCTGGTATACGACCCTTGACTCCCAGGTTAGTGCCCAAGGGTGCCGGAGTGTTGACTCCCAGGTTAGTGCCCGAGGGTGCCGGAGTATGTCAGCCAGGTTGGTGCCAGGTTCGGCGAGGTTTCCCTGAGGTCTTGTTGACCAATATGTTGGCTTTTGATTGGGTACTTGTTTGTTCTTTTCATTGATGCATGATTTGCCTGTTTAATCTGCTTTATATCATACTCTTATGATTACCCAGTGCTTACTTAGTTTTGATTAGAATCTATATCAGCATGCTTCTGTTTGATGCCAGGATCGGCGAGTTTTTCCCTGAGGTCTTGTAGACCAATATGGTGGCTTATGATTGGGTATTTGATATTTCAGTTGTTGATGCATTTGTTGCTTGTTTAGCCTGCTTTTATCATATCATATGATTTTCCTGATTCCTATTCCTGTTATAGATGTCAGCCTATGCTTGCTTCAAGATTTTATAAGTTGATTTAATTACAGCTCCAAATATATATCTACTTATCCTAACATGTGATCATTTACTATCCTCTAGTATTGTATGCCAGTAGGTACGATCTGCTATTTCTCGGCTCGTCGTGCCCACTGGGATACATGTACAGTGTATCTCACACCCCCTGGGTGAATATTTTTCCAGGTTGAGCGGGTGCTGGGATGTCGGGACGAGTTGGTGAGGTTCCCAGTTAGAGATTGACCCTGGACAGCCGAAAAGCACATGTAATTGTATTAGTAAAAAGAAAAGTGTAATTTATTTTATAAAGTTGTCGTAATAATTAATTTGTAATTTTAATAAATGTAGTACGTAGTTAGTACTATGATGTTGTTTCCAGGCTAGCCGTGCATTTATAGAAAAGGCTCAATCCCAAAGGGGATTGGGACTCTTCTATATATGTGGCAGTCTGTTGCGCCATGGTTGGTTTTGAAACTCTGATTTAAAAAAAAAAAAAAAAAAAAAAAAAAAAAAAAAAAAAAAAAAAAAAAAAAAAAAAAAAAAATTAGACGCTGATTTTTAACTCGGGGCGTGACAAACAAGCACCGCGAGCATGGTACGAAAGATTGACTAAACATCTTTTGAAAAAGGACTATACTCGAGGGGGAGCCGATCAGACACTCTTTGTGAAGCATTCTCAGGATAACTTCATTATGGCTCAAATCTATGTGGATGACATTGTGTTTGGAGCTACGAGAAACAACGATGCTTCGAAATTCGTCGAAACAATGGAAAGCGAATTTGAGATGTCCATGATGGGCGAGTTGACATAATTTCTTAGATTGCAAGTTAAGCAAACTGAAGAGGGCATTCATTTGTGTCAATCCAAGTATATAAAGGAGTTGGTCAAGAAATTCGGATTAGAGAATTTTAAAGACTTTCCGACTCCCATGGGAACTAGCAATAAGGGACTTGGATGTGAATCTCACGGAGAAAAAGTAGACGAGAAACTTTACCGAAGCATGATTGGAAGTCTACTTTACCTTACGGCTAGTCGCCCGGACATTGCCTTCAGTGTTGGGATTTGTGTGAGATATCAATCAGCACCGAAGGAAATTCACCTAAAAGCGGTGAAACAGATCATCCGGTACATCAAAGGTACGTTAAATTTCAAAATTTGGTATCCTATGGGCACATCTCTCGACATAATAGAATATTCGGATGCCGATTGGGCTGGATCAGTGGATGATCGAAAGAGCACGAGTGGTGCATGCTTTTACCTTGGCCATTGTCTTGTTGCATGGCATAGTAAGAAACAAAACTGCATTGCTCTCTCTACTGCCGAAGCGGAATACATTTCAGCAGGAAGTTGTGCAACTCAATTGATTTGGATGAAGAATGTATTGAGTGACTTCCGCATATCGGCGACTTCGGTAACAATACTTTGTGACAACACTAGTGCCATTAACATTTCAAAAAACCCTATGTTGCACTCAAGAACAAAACACATAGAACTTAGATATCATTTTCTTAGAGAGCTAGTTGAGTCATACTTTACAAATCTTTTATGTTTCAACTGAAGATCAATTAGCCGATATTTTGACAAAACCTTTGGATCAAAAGTGTTTTATTCATTTGCGAAAAGCAATTGGAATGCTTTCTTTGAAATAACAATTTTTGAACCATTACTTAGGTTAGGTTTTGTTATGTGTTTTGTATTCTTTTTGTTGGTATATAGAACATTAACTGAGCATTTGTTAAATTGGCTTTATTTGCATCTTTTCATGTTTTGAGAAATTTATTATGATGTCACGCCCCGAGTTTTGAAAAGCAGGCTAAATTTTTTTTTTTTTTTTTTTTTTGAAATCAGAGTTTAAATCGTTCAGACGTGAACAGATCGCCACATGTATAGTAAATTTCCTGCCCGATTGGACAGGGCCTTTCCTATACATGCACGGCTAATCACAATCAGTCAATATCAGAGTAGTCTAACTACGCATGCAAATTAGTCATCTTTATAATAATTTAAACTATAATGCGGAAAATAAAATATACTGACTACATAAGGGTCGATACTATCGCAACAGCCTCACCAACGTGTACCGACATCCCAACACCCGGACGACCTGAAAAACAGTCACCCAGGGGGTGTGAGATACATCGACAGTGTATCCCAGTGGGCACGACGAGCCGAGAAATAGCTAATCGTCCCTACTGGATACAATAATCTGCGGATAGTAGATAGATCCATGGGCAAAGCTGAATGAACAGATAGAGTCTACTAACAAGCTATGAATCCACAGATAAGACTGAAATAGGCAAATAATCAAGCATAAGGGAACTGCAGATAATAAATGCTGGAAATCATGCTATAACTGAAATGACCAATCAGACATGCTGGAATATGGAAATATAAGCTATGCATCGACAAAAGAACAGTAAGTACCCAACCGATGCCACTGTTGGTCATGGCAACCTCAGGCGAAGATATCTATGCAGAGCCAACCACAATCATCCTGGATTTCACCTAGCCGAGCTGAACAACAACCCCGTACCATTGATATAGCCGAGAGGAGCCTCGTACCTAAAGGTACAGCCGAGAGTTCCTCATATCGGTACAGCCAAGGGGCCCCCCGTACGTAGTGATACAGCAAGAGGGGATAGCTCACGGGTCAATCAGACCCTTTACCGGTAAAGAACGCAATGTGGGGGATCAATCCCACAGCGTACGCAAACGAACAACAGGTGCACAACCATCATTATGCGAATGCTCAATCTCACGGTCCGCAGACTGGGTAATCGGCAACATGCCGGAAATCCCCACAGGGATGCAAATGTCAATATATCAATCATATATCATGCAGTCTAGAGTACAAAAGTATGTATCTCTGAATAAAAGCAAGTATAATGACCAAGAAGGCATGATAAGTCCGAGCATATGCTACTGTACTGATATCTGAATAGAAGCAAGTCTATGTAGTGATCGAGCAAACATGATATATATGAACTGTCATCTAACTAATGACCAATCAAGCAGGTATATATCCAGGTATAAGCAAGGGATACTAAATCAACAGAATAAAGCTCATAAATATAATCTGGGCTAAATAGAAGAACAGGTGTCCGACTGGACTAAAGCAAACAGAGGGCCGAAAAGATAAAGCCCGGACCGAAGATAACCCACCTGAATGTAGGCCGATCCAACGACTCCAACAGAAGGCTTGTGGGCCGGAGTCAGACTGCAAAGACCTGGATCATGAAACACTAATCAGGGACGGACTCACACAATCCCATCCCGTCAACACTATAATAACATGTCGCTAATACGGGGAACTTAGCCGAACTAGGCTTAAACCGGAATTCCCGAACAACCACTGAATCACTAAATATGACCCGCCAACAGTCTACAAATATCCGAATACTACAAGACTTCCTCTGCTGTCCCTAAACAACATATTTTAGTTGTTCGGGCAGACAGGGACCCCAATCGTAAATATTTGTGTCGAAATGCTGCCATAAATACTTGCACGACTCCCGAAAAGCCTAATTCGGCTTCGGAGTTTCCCGACGGAATACCAAAAACACTGGACCAGCTAGGATAGTGTCGGAAATGACCAGAGGCAACTATAGACGTGTCACGCCCCGAGTTTAAAAACCAGCGTCTAATTTTTTTTTTTTTTTTTCGAAATCAGAGTTTAAAACCAGCCAGGGCGCAACAGTTTCAATGTAACGACCCGGCCCACTAGCAATAATAACTCGTTGGGCCCAAACCACAGCCCAAAATGCTTAAGCCCAGTTATTATTACTAGTGTCCAAGTCTCATATAAACTCAATCACAATTCCATCCACATCCGATGTGGGACTATTGGGGGCGTCACAGACTCCCCCCGTTTAGGCCTGACGTCCTCGTCAGCCCAAACACACACACAGCAGCCCAAGATCACCAGGCGATGTGAGACTCGTCTCGCTAGTCCGTCATCTAGACCCAGACTCAGCCGAGACTCGCCGCACACTTCCGGCTGGTTATTGGCTCTGATACCAAATGTAACGACCCGGCCCACTAGCAATAATAACTCGTTGGGCCCAAACCACAGCCCAAAATGCTTAAGCCCAGTTATTATTACTAGTGTCCAAGTCTCATATAAACTCAATCACAATTCCATCCACATCCGATGTGGGACTATTGGGGGCGTCACAAGACGACCGAAAATCCAAAGAGAAACGCGAAGTTCGCGCCGTAAACCGTAAAACCGACAATTTTGCCAATTTACGTTACAATATTTGATTTCCGCTCAACTGGGGCCTAAGGAACCCAAACAAAATGCCTAGTGAATGTGTTAATACTGTCTAAAGGCAGCCAGCACGTTACAATTGCATTTTAGTACCCAACATGTTCTAACATTGCATAAAAACACAACATAAAACACTGTTTTGGTCCGTTCTTTAAATCCAGGTAACCAAAATCAGCGCCGTAAGTTTCAGCGTGTCTGGTTTGACGAGACGGAACCCGTGCTCACGGGCTTGGGTCAGTAGAAAGCCCAATTTATATAGTTGCCCCATAATTACTTAAGGCCCATTTAACACTTTGCTAAACTAATTATTACACATAGTTTATTTGTGAACTACTGTGAGCATCATGTTCTGGACAGATCTCTAAGTCGAGGGCTCACCTTGGGCTCGACGAGGATTGGCCGGAAAGTTGGCAGGAGCAACTCCCTCAAAGGCACAAGGCTCGGGTTGGGCCACTTGGATCAAAACAACTTCACGTCTGGAACAAAGTGGAGCACACATTAAAACAACTTCCCAGAGGAGCTCCGGACCAGGTCCGACCCACGGCCGACGTCCAGACGCGGCGGCGGCCGGAAGAACACACTAATTATCCTCTAATTAACAAGATTGAGCCAACTTAATAACCCGGGGTTCTTGGGCTAAACTAAAATGGTAGGAACTCTTAAAAAGGTGCTTAGGGCTCACCTGAATCGATGCCCGACAATCCGAAGCGGCGGGGGCGGCGGTGGTGATGCCCGGACCGAGAAAAGGGTGCAACTACACCAAACAAAAACCATACGTAAACATTTGCATGCAAATGCATGAGAAGCTCCAACATAATCATATGAACCTACCCGAGTCGGTTTCCCACCTCGCGGAGCGCCGGGTTGGCCGGGAAAGGAGTTCGCCGGAAAACGGGTGCTCTAATGGCGGAATCCGGCCGGCGAAGTCCGGGATGGTGCGAGATGGACCAAAGTGTTCTGCTGGTTTCCAGGGTCCTTTCTGCAGTGGTGGCCGGCGACGGGGTCGAGCGGCGGCGCCGGTTGGAGGAGTTCCGGCGAAGATGCAAAATATCCAGTTCTAGGGCATGCCGGATCTTCGCGGATCCTCCACCGATCAATTCCAAACTTTAGGAGCAGCTTGCAGTCACCGAGAAGACCAAGATCAATGGTCTTGATCTTGATTTTGTCGATCGGAAGAAGCTAGTGATCATCCTCGGCCGAAACAAGGAATTCCGGCAATAATTCCCTCCCGCCGGCGGCCGGGACGACGGCGATGGCTCAGGCTTCACAGGTAGGGTCTACTCTAAGTAAGGAATATATAGAGACATTTCTTGGGCCTTTTAAAATACAAAATTCTAACCCTTACCTCGCCGGAAAACGAGGAAGATGGAGATGGGCGCGGCGGAGCTGGGCACCGGGGTTCCTCGGCTCGACTTCAACCGCACAGAGAGGCACCCAGATAAGGCTTGATGGAAGCAAAAGCCCTCTTGATGCTTCCAACACCAAGACCCGAGAGGAGAACTTCCTTGTCTTCTTCTTCTCCGGCGACGAAGCGGTGGCCGGTGCACTACCTCCGGTGGGTGCGGCAGAGGGAGAGGAAGTTGTTGGAGATGCGGCTGGGGGGTAGAGGCTACGGGTCTAGGGTTTCCAAAAACCCTAACCCTGCATGTGTATAAATAGTGTATGGCACTATTGCACTCTAGTCCCTCTACAATGCTTATTTGGCTTTAAGTCCTCAACAGAAATGTTCCCCTTACAGCTTAGTCCCTCACCCCAGAGTGGCACGCTTTACGGAGCACAAAATATAGGGTTTTCGCGCAATTTATCGCATTTTTTACCGTATTTCACGCTTTTCGAGACTCTAGGGTCGTCAAACAGAAATTCTGTCAGCGCCATTGCGTTCAGGACGACGAAACTGATCAAATCGACTATTTGGATCGCTATGTTCGGAGTCCGAACAGTAAATTGGTCAGCGTTGCAACCGAGGGAGATTCAAACTAGGGGGTACTGTTCATCTACAGTAATCCACTTAAGTGGCACTGTGTGCATACCACTGTTCCATTGGTCGCGGTAATTCGTCCGCTTCTTCGCTGAATTCTGGAAGATTCGACCGTCAGATCGTAAAGTGCTGAATATGAATCTCGCTCAGTTCGACGAGACGATCGTAACGGTCAACTCGGATTTCCAAGATCATGTCCGGATGGAAAGATAGCCTTTTTGTCTCATAGATCGTGCAACTTGCACACTGGCAATTGACTAAGTAAATTCAAAACCAACTCAAATTTTACTTTTAATCTATTTATTAAAAATAAAATATTTTGGATTATTACATATGATTTGAATATCATTATAATTCATTTGATGCAATGATCATTTATATCATTTATTTCATGTAGTAACCATGATTTTAAAATCCAGAATTCAGGTTTAAATAATTTCCAGAATTATTTAAATAGCAAAAATTGGTAAATAGTAGTGCAACAGTGGCCCAAAAATATCGACTTTTGATCGGGGTCTGATCTGGAAAATCCGAGATCACCATTGCGATCGTCTCGTCGAAACATAGAAGTTTCATATTCATATGTTTTCGATCCGACGGTCGGATCTTCCAGAAATCAGAAAAGAAGCGGGCGGGCCCCACAACTTAAGTGAATAGTAAACACTATAATTTAATTCCCCTTAGAACACTAAAGGCCGATTCACTGTTTTAACTTATAACATAGGAGTATTAGTAATGGACCCTAGCTAATTTCGACGTTTTGAACGCGATGGCATTTGACGGATTTCGCGTTTGGCGACCCGGGTGCATCGAAGTGCGTGCAAAGTGCCGCATTTCGACAAACTTTATGGCCCGAGATTTCATACGAGCACCAAATTAAACAAATGAGTAGCCTATTTTGAAGGTCTCGACGAGCCGGACGTCGTGACGAAGTCCGTTTCGCAAAATGACGAGCGGTTTTTCTCAAAATGCGTGAAAAACACCTAAAAATGGACTAATTTGCAAGGAATATTAATATTTTATGTGTTAGAAGGTTAGGGCTTTATACATGAAGGTGTTGGGTGCATTTTGTGTCCACTGTGAAGTGCTCGGAGTCCAGGATCAAGTGTGAACCGAATTTAGGTGTTTTGATTCAAAGAATCTTTGAATTAAGTGAAGTTGTCTCTTGGTATTCTGGATCCATTCACGAGGAGTCCTGGGGGCATTTGAAACATCAACATCCCTTCGGAATCCTCCAGAGAATGCTCGGGTTACTGAGGTTGGCCGAGGGTACAACCTCCATGAGTGGTGAACTCGGGAAAGAGAGAAAGTGAAAAGGTTGGGACCAAGCTTTTTCAAGTTGGTTTTGGAGGTGTCTGAGAAGTTCCTGGTGATTGGAGGACCTCCCTGGGTGCTTGCCGAGGCTGTGCAAGGAAGGGAGAGTGACCGGCTTCTTCCTCCTTCTTCCCCGAGCTCGGCCAAGGTAAGGCTCCCAATCTACTGAGTGTTAGCACCCTAGACCTCTAGCAGCAGCTTAGTTAGGCCCTTAGTATCCTCCCTGCAAGACCCCGAGCCCCCATGCAAAGCGGTTGGCCGGCGGCCACAAAGGGTCGCCGGAAACCTAACCTAGCTCCGCCTCTAAAGAACTCGGCAACCACTGGACTTAAACACACCTAAATTGGTGTGCCAGGACTGTAGGATAGGTAGATTAAATCTGCAAAGTTTGGTTGAAGTTGGTGGAGTATTTTGGAAGAAACGTAATGCCCTAGTTTTCGTTTTTTTTTCAAGTTAGCCGAGCTTCTTGCTCCGGCGCCGGCGGGCTTCCCCGACGCCGGCCACTTGCCCAGAGGTGATGCGGGGAATGAGAGGAGTGCTCCCATGTATTTGCATGGAACCCATGCTGCACCAAATGGGCGCGGCCATGGGTGACCCGAAAATGAACCCAAGCTCGGCCGCCGGCGCTCCGGCCATCTCCGGCCGGGGAGGCATGGTCCGGAAGCTTCCTGGGAGTGTCTTGAGACTTTTCATCCATGTTGGAGGACTTCTAAATGGCTCTGTGAAATTCCGCCATTAGAGCCCATCAAGCTCGAAATAGAGCTTGCCGCAGCCGCGCCGCCGCCATGTCTTGCTGCCGGCCAAGGGTGTGGGAAGCTTCAGTGAAGCAAATAGCACCTGCTGGTGTTTTTGGTTTGGTCCCAGAACCTCTGGTTGTGTAGTCACGATTTTCAATGCAAGAGGCTCATCTTCTTCCTCGAGCCCGGCCAACTTAGGGGGGGGTTTTGGTTACTCCAGGTTGGGGAAAAAGCTCCAGAAACTTAGTGGATCAATTTGATCCAAGTTGGAAGTGAGTTGATGCAGTGGTTGCTGAGATCAACCTGCAACTTGGTGTTGTGGGTGTTGTGTGAAAGTGTGCATGTCAGGTGTTTGATGAAATGCAACAGAGAGAATTTTGTTGAATTTTGATAAAAGTGTAAATATGAAAGTTGCTCCAAATGGTTCCCTGAGCTTGGTTCTCACTTCAGACCAAGATGGTTCTGTGTGGATTAAAATTTGGAGCAATGTGAACTTGTTTGGGTGCAAGGATCGGGTTCTGGTTGAACCAGCAGGTCTGGGCTGCAAATGAGGTGAGCCCTGTGGTCCTTGCACTGTTTAAAAACATTTTCATATACAAAGTTTTTAAAATTGATGAACAGATTAAAAGTTGTAGATAAATCTACCTTTAAGAGTAATATTTGAACCAAACAATGTTCAAGACTGTTTTCGAAGCCGCGATAGTGCATTCCTGGCTATTTTGGGGTCACTGGACGCGATGCTCGCATTAAAAACAGAGTTTGAAGTCCCGGAGAAACAAAAATTCGTTTTTAGGCTAGGTTAGAGAGTATTTTATGGCCCGAAGTTTGCCTCGGGTTTCGTGCTGCCACAAATTGGTGAGCACGGTGTTCAACATGATAAATGTCACCTGCTGGAAGTGACGGATTGTTAAAATGATTTTCCAGTTGAAAGAACGAGTGAAAACAGTGCTCAAATAGCACTAAAATGTGATTTTTGGAAACTATAGGGGTCTACATGCAAAATAGACAATGTGTACTGTTTAGTAAAGTATTTAATTCTTTCCTAAGTTTTTCGTTAGGAATCCAACGGCTCCCGTTGAGCGGAAATCTGATAACGGTTCGAAAATCGGCAAAATCGTCGATTTTTCGGTATCCGGGTGACAATCGCGCAATTTGAGGAATTGCGGCGGTTTCACCAGGTCGACTGTTGAGTCCTAGTAGAATCTGGTTGAGCCAGCGACCCAGTTAGACAGCCCGAGTCTCCCGGAAATCCAAAAGGGAATTCCCGGGAGGGGCAATTTGGTAATTTTACCAAAGATGAAATATAAGATTAACCTGGTCCCAGTGTTGTCACCAGACATGGACGTCTAAGTAATTAAGAAAATCATGTTAGCAACCAGAGTATAAAAGTAATGTCGGGATAAGTGTGGTTGAGTAGTTTTCCCTAATCGTAACCTTGATTTAGGTTGGCACAGTCTTCGAGCGTTCAGTTGGAGTCGAAGGTTCGCCTGCGCATTGACAGGTGGGTTATCTTCGGTCCGGGCTTTATCAGTTCGGCCCTCGGTGTACGGTATTGGTTGGACTCCTGTTTTTGTCAATCTAAGTTATATTAGAGCCTATCTGCCTTTGATACATATATTGCTTTGACTGATTGGTCATTAGTTGCACTCCTATGCTTGATTATTATATTGATCTATTAATGCTTGAGCCTGCCGTTCCTTTGATTCAGTGTTTACTACTTCATGCCTGCTTTATGACTGCTTATGGTTTGTCTTAGTGATCCTTACCTTACGTGATGTTTAAATTGCTCCCAGTGGTCATTTCATTACTCTATACATTGCCATGTTTCCTTGGTCATCTGATAGTTGAGCCTGCTTCGTTGTTGTTCGCCTGTTATGCTGCTAAATACATGATCTTCTAAAATAAATGTTTTTACCAAGCCTTGTAGGGTAGCCTGAGTCTGTTCTTGTTTGATAGGACAAGGGCAACGCTCTACGAGGTTTGGGACCCAAAAACCTTATTGTTTTCAAAGGTTTTCTTAAAAAAAAAAAACATGTGTTTAGTTGCATAAGGGGATAGTCTGTCTGATTGGGTGAGATGTTGGGCTATGCCTGTTATCAGTTCTATTCTGCCTTACATGATTATTCATATTGCCTCTGGTATTTATATCTTACCTTGGAACATTCCCATGTTTGATTGGTGAGCTTGTTTGTTCTGTTGATCAAATAATACACTGCTGAACACATAGTTTTAATTAACTGATGTTTTACTGAATGTCGTAGGGTCGCCTGAGTCTGTTCTTGTTTGATAGGACAAAGGCATTGCTCTGCGAGGTTTGGACCTAAAACCACCAAGCTTCGTAGTGTCGCCTGAGTCTGTTCTTGTTTGATAGGACGAAGGCAACGCTCTTCGAGGTTTGGACTTTTCAGAACAGTTTTCTCAAAAAAAATATGTGTTTAGTTTTGTATTGTTTGGTTGGTCTGCATGATTGAGTTGAGATTTGCTGCTGATCTTATGTCGAGTTGAGACTGGCCTTGATCTTGCATTTTAGTCGAGATTTATTGATTTGTTGCTGATTATTCCTGCATGAGAGTTGAGGTTCAGTTGATTATGTACTTGCATCCCAGTGGGGATTGTTCCCGGCTTGTTGCCGATTACCCGGTCAGTAGACCGTGAGCTTGAGCATTCGCATGATTTATCGCCCGCACTGCTGTACTTCACGAACATCAGCGGAGTCATGACCCGTGTAGATGTTCTTTACCGGTAAAGTGGTTAGCAGAAGCTACCCGTGACTCCCAGGTTAGTGCCCAAGGGTGCCGGAGTGTTGACTCCCAGGTTAGTGCCCGAGGGTGCCGGAGTATGTCAGCCAGGTTGGTGCCAGGTTAGGCGAGTTTTCCCTGAGGTCTTGATGACCAATATGGTGGCTTGAGATTGGGTTGATTTCAGTTTTCATCTATTGATGCATAAGTGGTTGATTGTTATGCTTACTTCATCATATTCCATTGATTCTTTGATTTGATTTCCTATTATCTACCTATACATGTTGAGACTTGATATGATGCCTTTGATTATAGTTCCATGATTTAGAGTTGCTTATCCTAACTGTGATTATATGTCTGTTGATCTTCATGATTGCCTATCTGTTTATCCTAAACTGTAATCTCCGTGATTATATATCTGATGATCTCCATGTTGACTATTTGTAACCTCCATGATCATATATCTGTTGATCTCCATGTTGCCTATCTGTTTATCTTAACTGTAACCTCCATGATTATATATCTGTTGATCTCCAAGTTGCCTAACTGTTATCTTAACTGTGATCATTGCTTATCCCAACTGTGATTATACATATCTGCTGATCTTCATGAATACATACCTGTTATTCTAACCCCTGAATTATTACTATCCTCTAGTATTGTATACCAGTAGGTACGATCTGCTATTTCTCGGCTCGTCGTGCCCACTGGGATACACTCCGGTGTGTCTCACACCCTCGGGTGACTGTTTTTCAGGTCGAGCGGGTGTTGGGATGTCGGGACGAGTTGGCAAGGTATCGAGATAGATGTTCGACCCTGGACAGCCGTGTACTTAGTTAAAGAGTTTAAAGTTGAAAGATGTTGTAATTTGGGGAAAAGAGTTGTAATGTGTAAAGTTATTGTAAAAGTTATTTTGTAATATTGTTAGTACGTAGTTAGTACTCTGATGTTGTTGCCAAGCTAGCCGTGCATATATAGAAAAGGCTCAATTCCATAGGGGATTGGGACTCTTCTATATATGTGGCGGTCTGTCATTTCCCTGGCTGTTTTGCAACTCTGATTTATTTAAGAAAAAAAAAAAAAAAAATTATACACTGGTTTTTGAACTCGGGGCGTGACATTTCATCTTTAATTGATCAAAATCAATTCCTCTCTCAATGATCTCTTGGTATAGTCTTTATCTTATTTGATAATTGAGTTAAGTATGAACATGAGATCAATGGTTGGTTAAATACTCAATATTTTACATAATTGATAGGCAATTGAGGAGGAGTATTATTTAAAGTTTCATGCTCAAAAGATGTGGAAAGAGTTACATCCCTAGTGGAGTGTGAAAACTACCACCACATGGAGGAAAGAGCTACCACCTCGGTCGTCCGAGTACTGTGTGCAGCTACCACATGTTTACCAAGCATGGTGTTTCTTGTTTATTAGATAAAATGCTTTTTGGAATACTTGACTTTGTCGAATTCTAAGGTTGGTATAAGGTGGGATTTCAAATTGAAAGATGCTCAAAGAGCCACTTCCCTAGATATATTGACTAGATACATTATCTAATCTATTTGGGATGTCAAACATCAATCGATCTTTGTGTTTTCATTTTCTTTATTCAATTGATGATTTGATAAACACGTTACTCATTAGATCGTGATTGATGTTTTGAACTTGCTCAACTTTAGAGGATATAACTTTTATAAATTTTCGTTTCATTATTTGATTATTAATGATGGATTTAGCATAATCTATTTCTTTTGATGTGAAACGATACTTTTTGTTAAAGTTGATATGCAAGAATGCTTACACACTTTTTCTGGATTTTCTAAAATTTTTACAAATTTTTCTGGAGAAAAAGTTGCAGGCAGTCCGGACTGGATGGACTCAGTCCGGATCCCGAACGATGGGATTTCCTGCGCGAAACCGATCCGGACTGAACTCGAACCCGATCCGGACCGCGGCTAGGTTTTAATAGAAACGATGGGTCTTTTGATTTCTATTCTCTTCTAAACTTTTGTTTCTAACTCCCTAGACTTTCTCTCACTAGAATCAAGGGGATTTGGATCGTTTGCAACTGGTTTTCTCTCGATCCAAGTAAGTTCTTATGATTAAAACTTGATTTATTCACTGTTTTTGCCTTTGTTCATCAATACGTGAAGGAATTCATGGTTCAATTTCAATTTTGCATGATTTTTGATCAAATTTCTTTTGAAATAAGAACTCTGGATATCTTAGATTTGTTTCTATGCCTTGTATTCATTTGATTAACGGATTTTTGGACTTTGATTTCTGAAAATTCAGATTTAAGACAAAATTTGAGAATTTTCTAAAATCATGGGATTGATCTATTTTTAAAATTCTTTTTGCAAATCTAACTTGATTCCTAGTCTCTATACATGATAAGGATTGTTTGGGTACGGTTTTTCAAATTTCTGAAATTAAATAATTTTTCATGTACTTGAGTTCTAGCTCACAGGACCACAGTTTCGAACAATCGACCAAGATGGTGTTCGGCTGGGTATTAGTGCTTATTGTCGCAATGGTTGGGACTCGAGCGACGAGCAAGCTCAAGAGAGCTAGGAAAGTGTAATGTACCAGATTTTTGGTATATAAATAAATATAAATAAAAATGGTATGAAATACTATTTTTATTGAATTTAGAGAAGTAAATAATAATTTGGAAGTGAATTGGGCCAAAATCGGGATAAAAATAAGAGATCTAGAACTTTATATGAGAAAGTGAGCTCAAATTTTAGTAGAAAATTTATAGTACCAAAAAATTTTAAGAAAATTCTGGGAGCTCCGTAATTATGTTTTAAGGTCACAGTAAAAGTTTTGCGTCGATCGGATACCCGAGCAGTGAAAACGGGGTCCGCCAGCGATTCTGAATACAGCGGGGCGTTTGGTGCCCCAGAAATAGTTCAAACTGAAAATTTAAAATATCCCGTGATAAATTAAGTTGAGTTGAGCCTGCCTGCCAGCCAAATTTGGACGAAAACGGGACGAAAACGGGCGAAAGCGATCAAAAAACAGGCGAAAATCGAAATTAGGTCGTACATTCGGGCGCCTGGTTCACTGTAGCTGGCGCCCGAATCACTGTAGCAGCGAGGTCGCGCGGCGTGCGAGGCAGCAGCCACGCATTTTGACGCGCACAAGTATTTCGAGGCCGACACGCATTTCGAGATGCGCGAATTTCAAGGTGCGCGGATCCCAAAATAGAACGGATCCCGAGGCATGGCATGGATCCCGAGGCAGTGCGCGGATCACAAAGCAATGCGCGGATTCAAGGCGATGGCGCGCGGCACGAGGCGCGGCAAGCGCGCGATGGCGTGCTGCGCATGAGATGTCTATGATAGGCGAGCTTACGTATTTTTTTGGATTGCAGGTTAAGCAAAGTAATGATGGCATTCATTTGTGTCAATCCAAGTATGCGAAGGAGTTGGTCAAGAAATTCGGATTGGAAGATTCTAAAGACTATCCGACTTCTATGGGAACTAGCAATAAGGGATTAGGAAGTGAATCTCACGGAGAAAGTGTAGACGAGAAACTTTACAAAAGTATGATTGGAAGTCTACTCTACCTTACAGCTAGTCGCCCGGATATTTCTTTCAGTGCTGAGATTTGCGCGAGATATCAATCAGCACCGAAGGAAATTCACTTGAAAGCTGTGAAAATGATCATCCGGTACGTCAAAGGTACAATCAATTTCGGAATTTGGTATCCTATGGGCACATCTCTCGATATTATAGGATATTCGGATGCCGATTGGGCTGGATCAGTGAATGATCGGAAGAGCACGAGTGGTGCATGTTTTTATCTTGGCCATTGTCTTGTTGCATGGCATAGTAAAAGGCAAAACTGCATTGCTCTCTCTACTGCCGAGGCGGAATACATTTCAGCGGGAAGTTGCTCAACTCAATTGATTTGGATGAAAAGTGTATTGAGTGATTTCCGCATCCCTATGACCTCGGTAACTATTTTGTGTGACAACACTAGTGCCATTAACATTTCTAAAAACCCTATGTTGCACTCTAGAACAAAATACATTGAACTTAGATATCATTTCTTAAGAGAGCTAGTTGAATCAAGTACTTTGCAAATTGATTATGTTTTAACTAGTGATCAATTAGCCGATATTTTAACAAAACCTTTGGATCAAAAACGTTTTATTCATTTGCGAAAAGCAATTGGTATGCTTTCTTTGAAATAACCGATTTTTGAACCATTGCTTAGGTTAGGTTTTGTTTTGTGTTTTTGTTCTTTTTGTTGGTAATATAGAACATTAAATGAGCATTTGTTAAATTGACTTTAATTGCATTCTTTCATTTTTTTGAGAAATTTATTATGATTTGGATATCATTATAACTCTTTTGATGCAATGATCATTTATATCAATTATTTCATCTTTAATTGATCAAAGTCAATCCCTCATTCAATGATCTCTTGGTATTGTTTTTATCTTATTTGATATTGAAATAAGTATGAACACGAGATCAATGGTTGGTTGAATACTGAATTGTGGGTTATTACTATATGAATCTGAATAGGGGAAAAATCACCTAGAGGGGGGGTGAATAGGTGAAAATAATAAACACACCAAAATCGTTGCGTAAAAAATAACCTAATGCGGAAAATAAATAACACGCAAGATTTTACGTGGAAAACTCCATCACAGGAGTAAAAAACCACGGGACCGATCACACGGTGAAATCCACTAAGATTAAAACACGTACGAGGTGATATAATGAACACACATGACTCAACCTTTACCGTACGCTCCAAGTAGATCGTCGCCGCGCGCTCCACAACGCACCTCGAATCCACGAAGGCGTCACAACTTCGAATCCACGAAGTCCAACTTCGAATCCACGAACTCTTCAACCGAATCCACGGTCATCAATATAGCACGTATCGATCATACGAACGCGCCTCGCTCCGAATCCACGAAAGCGGTAGCACCTTGAATCCACAAGGCCACGCGAATCCACGCGCCGATTGTCCTATCGGAAATCGTTGATTTGTTGGTGATGATATTTTGAATACTTAGATCATCATAGATATACAAGGAAGCACCCTCTAAGTATTCATCGATTTGATTCTTTCGAAAGATATAGATTTTGAAAACCCTAGAATCAAACCGATCAATAGAGAAAGAAAACCTAAAATAAAGAGGTGTTTACCTTTTCTTCTCTATGTGGATTCTTAGCTTTGATCCCCCTTGGGATAACCCTAAAAGATGATATTAGGGTCTATTTATAGGCTAGAAACCTTTTGGAAAGAGATAAGAATCAAAAACTTCCATAACAGAATTTTTCCCGCACGGCGGTCCGAACTGGATTTGGCTGATCCGGACTATCGTCTTTTTTCAGAGAATTTCCTGAAAAAATAGTTCGGAGTCCGTTCTGGATTTTCCTTATCCGGACTGTTCATGCGATTTCAACATACACAAGGTTCGGGGTCCGGACTGGATTGGGGATAGTCCGGACTGAAATTCCGCATGAACCAAACTATGTTCGGGGTCCGGACTGGATGGTCCTGATCTGGATCCTGAACACACAATGTCTAGTTTTTTATTCTTTAGCCATAGAAAATATTCCAAAGTGTTTCCAAGCTATAAGAATGTATTCAAAATATCAAAGATTATTTAATTTAACGTACCTGAACATTTGAATCCATTCTTTTGAGATTGATGTATATGATTTGTCAAGTCTTCATCTTCAATCTTCAACTTCACGAAATACGCCAATACAAAAATACTTAACAATCTCCCCCTTTGGCGGTTTCGTGACAAAACACACAATCCACAAAAGAAAACAAAAAGACGATTTTTGTTGCTATCACCATACAACAAAAATACGCATGAACGATCCAAATAAATGTAAATACAAGAGATTCACTCCTAAAACAAACTCTAGACTTAGACGCAACTAGGAGTGTTCAAATCTTGTATTCTCTGCAAAAGAAACAATTCTTTACAACAAGAAATCATTAATACCTCAAGAATTTAATTGTTAAGCAACCAGAGAGTTATACATTTAATATGACATTAGGTATCAGATATGCACAAAAGTAGGCAATCAAAATATCACATATCTTTATCCATCATCAAGGTTAGTTCCAACCATAATGTCAAAGTTCGGAGTTTAAAGTCAAGAAGTTCAAATTTTCATACCTTTTGCATGACCTATCACAAAACTTGTTAGAAGTTACAACCCAAAATAGTCAGTAGAATAGTTAGTGTTAAACTTCAAGTTTCAAGTTATCAGGTCATGTTCGTTCTTTTCTTTCTCCCCCTTTTTCCAAACAGTCTATTGACAAGTTTCAAGGTCTTTCAAGGTCTGGTAGTCTTCGTTCTTTTCTCTTATTTCTCCCCCTTTTTGTCACAAAAACCAGCCAAAATTATAAGAGAGAGAAAAAAAAATGTGCAAAGAGTGCAAGTAAACAAACGAAAAACCTTTTGTCAGAAAAAAAACTAAAGTCAATGTCATCAAGAATCAATCTAAACCGGTATCGTTGTCATTGGAGTTGCTGCATCCGAGCTTTGCAAAAATCTTCTTGACCAACTTCGTCAGTGCATTGTGCTTCTTTGTCAAGACCACTTGTACTATAGTAATCTGTTGTAGGTCAAGAGAAATCCGACCTTGTTCAATTGAAAGACGCTCTTGTTCAAATGAGAGTCTTTGCTGTTCCCGATAAATTGATGTCACAGAAGTATCAAATGGTTCAGTTGCCGCTTGTGCTGCTTCTTGTGCCGTTGTTGCTTGTGCTATTGCTGCGGTTGTAGCTGTTGCTGAAATTCTCTTGGTCCACCCTCAACGTCTTGAAGATGATTCACACACATGTAAAAGATTCTAATCAAATGGAGACAATATCCCAGAAACTGGAGCTTTGCACTTTGAAACAGATGATGCTTTGGCGGCAATTTCCTTTGCCCCTTCAACAGTTTTCTCCCAGTCCTCTGACTCATCTCCGAGTCTTCAAAAGGAACAAAAACAGTCTCCCATTGGTTCTTTCTCGATCTCTTCAATTTATTCGTCACTCTAGTGCTGACTAAAGCGGTGATAAACACAATTATCCATTCAAATGCCATTGTGGCAGAATTTTTATCAAAAACTGCACTTGTGAGCAAGAACTCAAGAACATGAAAAAAAAAAATTGTTTAATTTCAAAATTTTGAAACATTATACCAAAACAATCCTTAACATGTGTAGAGGCTAGGAATCAAGACAATTTTGCAAAAAGAATTTTAAAAATAGATCAATTTCATGATTTTCGAAAATTCTTAAAGATTGCCCTAAAACTGAAGTTTTTGAAATCGAAGCCCAAAAATCCGCTTAGAAGATAAACAATAATCAGAGAAACAATTCTTAGGCATCCATAATTCAGATTTCAAAAGAAATTTGATCAAAAAATGAAATCATAGCATGAAATCCATCGCGTTTAGATAAAAACTAGCAAGAAAAGGGAATGAACCGAGTTTTTGATCAAAATACTTACTTGGATCGAGAGAAATTCAGTTGAAATAGATCCAAAAGCTTCTGGATTCTAGAGAGAGAAACACAGGAAACCAAATACCAAAAGCTTGTAGGGAAAAAGAAATCAAAACCTTTCGTTTTAATACAAACCCTAGCCGCGGTCCGGATCGAATTAAGATGTCAGTCCGGATCGGCTTTGCGCAGAAAATCTCATGGTTCGGGATCCAAACTGAGTCAATCCAGTCCGGACTGCCTGCAACTTTTTTTTCAGAAAAATTTATAAAAATTTCAGAAAATTCAGAAAAAGTATGTAAGTATTTCTGCAAATCAACTTTATACAAAAGTTTTATTTCACACAAAAAGAAATAGATTATGACAAATCTATCAAAATATCCAAAATTGTGAAACGAAAATTTATAAAAATTATAACCTCTAAAGTTGATCAATTTCCAAACATCCTTCACGATCTAAAGAGTATAGAGTTTATCTAATCATCAATTAAGCAAAAAAAATGAAGCACTAAGATCGATGGATGTTTGAAATCCCAAATAAGTCAAATAATATTATCTAGTCAATATATTTGGGAAGTGGCTCTTTGAGCATCTTACAGAAATTCCACCTTATACCAACCTTGAAATTTGATTAAATCAAGTATTCTAAAAAGTATTTTATTGAATAACCAGTAACACCATGCTTGGTAAACATGTGGTAGCTGCACACAGTACTCGGACGACCGAGGTGGTAACTCTTTCCTCCATGTGGTGGTAGTTTTCACACTCTTCTTAAGGATGTAACTCTTTCCACATCTTTTGAGCATGAAAAATTTAAAAGACTCCCCCTCAATTGGCTATCAATTATGTAAGATATTCAGTATTCAACCAAAAATTGATCTCGTGTTCATACCTATTTCAATCATCAAATAAGATAAAATAAATACCAGAAGATCATTGAGAGAGGTAATGACTTTGATCAATTCAAGATGAGATAATTGATATACATGATCATTGCATCAAATGAGTTATAATGATATTCAAATCATAATAAACTTCTCTAAACATGAAATGATGCAAATAAAGTCAATATAGCAAATGCTCAATTAATGTTCTATATTACAAAAAGAACACAAAACACAAACAAAAACCTTTCTAAGCAGTGTTTCAAAAAGTTATGTAATTGAAAGCATGCCAATTGCTTTCGCAAATGAATAAAATATTTTTGATCCAAAGGTTTTGTCAAAATATCAACTAATTGATCTTCAGTTGAAACATAAGAAATTTGTAAAAACTTGATTCAACTAGCTCTCTAGAAAAATGATATCTCAATTCAATGTATTTTGTTCTAGAGTGCAACACAGGGTTTTTAGAAAAGTTAATGGCACTTGTGTTGTCACGCAAAATAGTTACCGAGGTCGCAGGGATGCGGAAGTCACTCAATACACTTTTCATCCAAATCAATTGAGTTGAGCAACTTCCTGCTGAAATGCATTCCGCCTCGGCAGTTGAGAGAGCAATGCAGTTTTGCTTTTTACTATGCCATGCAACAAGACAATGGCCAAGGTAAAACATGCATCACTCGTGCTCTTCCGATCATCCACTATGGACATCTCAAACTTACCTGTCATCGTTTCTGCGAATTTGGAAGCATCTTTGCTTGTAGTAGCCCCGAATACTATGTCATCAACAGAAATCTGAACTATTATGAAGTTATCTTGAGAATGCTTCACAAAGAGTATCCTGTCGGCTCCCCCTCGAGTATTGCCCTTTTCTTGGTAAAAGTTGAACCCGAAGAAGATGAGGTAGGCTTGTCAATGTTGGCTGCAATGATTTCCGTCGGAGAAGGAGCAACCGACTGGGGCACAAAACTTGTCTTGCTCGAACTTGGTTCATCACAAGTTCGGCCATATCCGAGGCCTACACGATTAGTTTGACCAAGACCAAGAAGGCGATCCAACTTACTTTGTCCTGAAGAAAATCTATGCAAATCCTCTTTAAGTTGAAAATGGTCTTCGTCATCTCAAAATTTCCTTGTCGTGTCTCGGAATAGAGCTTTGAGAAGAGATTAGCTTTATCCACCAATTTTTCAAGTTCCTTCTCAAAATGCTCGTTCATCTCTTAAAGGAAAATATTTTTCTCAACCAAGTTGTCCCCTTCCAATTCAAGAGCCCTTGAGAGAGAAGTTGCTCTATTAGGTTGTTCCTCGAGTTCCAACAACCTTCTCCTCAAGTTTTTATTTTGCTTCGCCAATTTCTTTGAGTTCCGTAGAAGTAGTTGGTAGGCGTGAGCAAAGTCTTTACCTTCGGAATCGCTTGGTTCATCATCCGTTGCCATTTGATCATCCTGGGAAGAAATAGACAAGGAACCATATGCAATCGATGAAAAACACACGAAGGGTGAAGTCGTGGATGCGAAGAATGTGATGGCATTTGTATCCTCATCACTAGAAGATGACTTATTGGAAGTGAAAGTGTCATCCCAAGTGACGGCTTGCATAGCCTTCTTCTTTGGTGGATTCTTGCTGGGACATTCCGTTGCAGTGTGGCCAAAGCCTTTGCATTTGAAACACTAGATATGTCCTTCAGCGTTCATCTTCTCCATTGAGAAACCTTCTTGCTTTCTTGATTTTGACGTAGAAGCACCTTTGCCTTTCTTGGACTTTGAGAAGGATGAAGATTTGCTTGAGTTTTTCCTTCCGAAGTTCCGGCGAAATTTCCTCTTCAAGAAAGCGAGTTGTTTCTCAAAGTCCTCCATAGATAGATCATCGTCAGAGTCCGAGGAGGATGAATCCGCGTCTTCATGTTCTGTTGATTTCAACGCCATACCTAAAGACTTGGAAGAGGAAAAAGACTTTCCAGTAGAAGAGTTAGTGGGAAAAGTCATTTCATAAGTTTGAAGTGTACCAACTAATTCTTCTACCTTGATATCGTCCGGGTGTTTTACTGTTTCAATGGCTGCAACCTTAGGACGAAACCTTTCAGGAAGAGTTCTCAAAATTTTTCTTACAACTTTAGATTATGGAATTTTCTCTCCCAAGTTAGCACATGTATTTACGATATCTTGCAATCGTGTATAATACTCTGTGAAAGATTCATTTTCTGATGAAAATAGAGTCAAATTTGCTCTTAAGCATTTGCAGTTTTGAATCTTCACAAGACTTGTTCCCTCATGTGTAACTTGTAAAGTATCCCAGATTTCTTTCGCAGTCTCACATGCCGAGACGCGAGAAAATTCAGTTTGCGATAAAGAATTAAATAAAGCATTAATTCCTTTGCCGTTGTAAGAAGATGCATCAATTTCTTCCTTAGTCCACTTCGACCTAGGTTTAATGGTGCGAACATCGGCAATAATTTCAGTAGGATTTTGTCCATCCAAACTCAATTGATTGCCAAACCCGTTCATCGATGGAAATTATAAACGCTTTCATGCGTACTTTCCAATAAGCATAATTTGTTCCATCGAAGAACGGTGGTCTATTGATGTTTCCACCTTCAACCATTATTTACAACCCTATTCCCGCTATGATACCACTTGTGGGTTATTACTATATGGATCTGAATAGGAGAAAAATCACCTAGAGGGGGGGTGAATAGGTGAAAATAATAAACACACCAAAATCGTTGCGTAAAAAATAACCCAATGCGGAAAATAAATAACACGCAAGATTTTACGTGGAAAACTCCATCACATGAGTAAAAAACCACGGGACCGATCACACGGTGAAATCCACTAAGATTAAAACATGTACGAGGTGATATAACGAACACAGACGACTCAACCTTTACCGTACGCTCCAAGTAGATCTTCGCCGCTCGCTCCACAACGCACCTCGAATCCACGAAGGCGTCACAACTTCGAATCCACGAAGTCCAACTTCGAATCCACGAACTCTTCAACCGAATCCACAGTCATCAATATAGCACGTATCGATCACACGAACGCGCCTCGCTCCGAATCCACGAAAGCGGTAGCACCTTGAATCCACAAGGCCACGCGAATCCACGCGCCGATTGTCCTCTCGGAAATCGTTGATTTGTTGGTGATGATATTTTGAATACTTAGATCATCATAGATATACAAGGAAGCACCCTCTAAGTATTCATCGATTTGATTTTTTCGAAAGATATAGATTTTGAAAACCCTAGAATCAAACCGATCAATAGAGAAAGAAAACCTAAAATAAAGAGGTGTTTACCTTTTCTTCTCTATGTGGATTCTTACCTTTGATCCCCCTTGAGATAACCCTAAAAGATGATATTAGGGTCTATTTATAAGCTAGAAACCTTTTGGAAAGAGATAAGAATCAAAAACTTCCATAACAGAATTTTTCCCGCACGGCGGTCCGGACTGGATTTGGCTGATCCGGACTGTCGTCTTTTTTCAGAGAATTTCCTGAAAAAACAGTTCGAAGTCCGTACTGGATTTTCCTGATCCGGACTGTTCATGTGATTTCAACAGACACAAGGTTCGGGGTCCGGACTGGATTGGGGATGGTCCGGACTGAAATTCCGCATGAACCAAACTATGTTCGGGGTCCGGACTGGATGGTCCTGATCCGGATCCTAAACACACAATGTCCAGTTTTTGATTCTTTAGCCATAGATGTGATGACCTGGATCTCCGCAGAGCTGTTGCGGTGCTTTGGGGTGGCCACTGGAGGCCTACGCGGGGTGCTGGAGGTGTTCGGGGCACGATTGGACACAAGTGTTAGACTTCGGGCTTAAAATGGATCACGCGGGTGATCAGGGGACCCCATTGGATGTTTAGAGGTGTTCCTGCGCGAAACGGATATTGAGATTGGGCTCTGCGCGAAATTTGGACCAAGAATACTCTTCCGGGGGCATCCGGCAATTTTTAGAGTGAGAATTTGGCGAAACGGACGTCAAATTCGGATTCAGCGCGCGAAAACGCTTCAAACGGACTATTTGCGGCATTTTTGGGGCTCGGGTACTGTTCACGCCGGAACAGTACTTCCGGCGATCGCCGGCGGCCGGCGGCGGCGGCGGGCAGCGCCGGCGGACGGCGGAGGGCGCTCGGGCAGGCGGCGCGCGGCCGCGGGCAGCCGCTGAGGGCGCGGGCAGGCGCGGCGGAGGGCGCGGGCAGGCGGCCGGTCCACGCGGCGAGCGTGCACCAAGGCGGGGACACGTGGCATTCCTCTATTGGTCGGTGCAGTGGACCGGGACCACGGAGCGGGCAGGGCTGGTGTATGGTGGACCGAGGTGGACACGTGGCGTCTGGTGGTTGGTCGGCTCACAGCATTTGGTCTACAGAGTTTTCAGGATGGCTCATGGTCTACGGTGCACCGGGAGCGGACACGTGGCAGTCATTCATTGGTGCGGTCTACAGTATTTTGTGCACCGGGTGCACCAAAGAATGGGAGTGGACACGTGGCGCTTCCCCATTGGTGGGTCAACTGTGCGGGCAGGAGGGAGGCAGCGGCTACTGTGCGGGCAGGCGCGACCGGTCGGCTGGTCGGACACGCGTCGGGCGATGGCGCGCCCCGCACGGCTGTACGCTGTGCGGGATGCGCGCCGATCCCCTGTGGGGGCGCGTGTCGCCGTCTGATTGGGCCCGCCCGGTCGGACGGGACGCGTCCGACCCGCCCTGGCGGATCCGGGCCCGAATAATGGGCCCGAATCCGCAAAAGGGGGCCCAATGCACTATTTTGCTCTTTAAAGGGGCATTTGAAGGTGATTTTCCTCCTTTTCTGTTTGGAATCACTCCGAGCTCCCTCTTAGACATTTCTTCCTCTCTCAATCCTACACCTACTGTAGCAATCTCAAGAATTTTAAAGGCTCGGATCCCAAGGTTGAAGATTTTTCCGGCGCGGCGCGACGATCGTTCTACGGCAACCAGATTCGTCGCATTTCGGTGTTCAAGCTCCCCCGGCTCACCCCGACATCCTATTTTCGCGATTTTTGCGCCGTTGGATTCCTTACAGGTAGGGCTTCATTTTCTATTTTGTGAGTTCCTTCAGATTCAGAGGTTTTGTTGGTGTTTCTGTGGCTTCATTGTGACCCTTTTTCCGTCGCGGAGTTTTGGGACAGCACCATCTTGTTTTGGCGATAACTTCGCGCTCGAGCATCGAAACAGGGCGATTCAAAAGGGGATTTGCATCTACACATCGCGAGGAGTCTACTGGAATTTTCTTGGATTTTCGTGGAATTTCCCTGATGGTGAGAACTCCCTTTTTACAGTATCTTCAGATTCAGTTTTTGTGATCGATTTGCTTTGGGGTGTCCCTCTTGTCGATTTTCGTTCTCAGCACGGAAAAATCGTGGGAAAACGTGCAGGTACTCGTTTCGACCGGTTCGTCGCGTAGATCGTAATAGTATTTTTCTGGGAATTTATTGGGCACGTTTCGCAGGTAAAAATGGCTGAACAGTAAATCTGATTTTGGGGACAGATTTGGATTAAACTTGATTAGTAATTTGTGTGTGTTCTTTGGGACTTTTGGCGCAGTATTTCGGGGACGGTTGAGGATCGAGCGCGGACTTCGCCGTCGGGACTTGGATTTAGCGCTCGAGGTGGGTACCGTTGTTTACCTCCTACTTGTGATGTCCCCACTAGGCCTATTTGAGTTGCTTCTTTATTATCTTGCTAAATGAACCGGTAAAGTGAAAATGGCATGTTGATTGGGAATTGGACTTATAACTAGAGTTTGTGACTTCAAAAGGACTAAGTGTTGATTAATGGTTAATTCTGGTAATTAATATATCGCTTAAAACCATGGGAAGAGCCGTGTTAAAATGGATATGTGGTATAGGCATGACGGGACCTCTTTTATATATACATTAACTATTTGGGGCAACTTAGTAAAATGGAAGTTATTTAAACGGCATATCTCTACTTTGTGAGAACTAGAGTACTTGAATCATGTTTAATAATGATAAAGGACTTTGCATGCTTGTATGGACATTTAGTTAGGCCACCTTTTTCTGCTACACTATCATGATGGCATTGACTTAGGAGAAACCATGCTTTTCTCATCTTTTATCTACTTTTGGGGGATAGTGCGCTCGGGTTCGAGCAGGGGCTGGGATAGTGTAGTCAGACAGTTGTGGGTTTTGGGACAGGCAGGCTGTGAGGGCAGGGCATTGCGGCAACCGCGGATCTTTGGCGGTTGACCGGACAGTGGTCATTGCATCAGATTGGGATAGAGGATTTGGATTTCTTTTAGTGGATGGGTTTTCCACCTTGATCAGAGTCATGATCCAGTCCTGCTGATTTGGTACTTGTTACCCAGGCACTATACTCGTGTGGGTCGCTCCCCTCGAGTGCCACTCCGGAGTGTGCGTTTTACAGGCTTCGAGTCCTCGGGACTCTCATCCCCTATCGGTGTTATGTGTGGCCAGCATACCCGATTTGGCAGGCAGGCAGGCAGAGCAGGCAGTACCAGTGCTTACTGGTGTATCGATTGGGTCTAGGCAGGCAGGCATTTACCTTCTGATGCATACATATAGCTATACTATCTGTTAGCTCATTAGAGGCATGTAGTGGTAGCTTTATTCATCATCAGCAGTTTTGTTACAGCTTACCACCTTTGTTCATTCTTCCGCCTCTTATAGTCCTGGTGGGCACATTTGAGTTGAGGTTTACCCACTAGGAGGAGGCTACTGTTCTATAGTAGTTCTCACTCCCCACTGCTTTTCTTTCTCTCTTTCCCCTTTGTTTTGCAGAGTCATCTGCGGGAGTTGCGGGACCCTCCTCAGCGGACCGAGGTGAGTGGATCGCGGATTAGATAGCGGTCTACCCAGGCACCAGTTCTGTTACTAGATGTACCCCAGATACTCTCAGATACTCTACTTTTCATTTCATTTTGGGTCCGGCTGCGACCGGCTGGTTGTATTTGATTAGTGAGCTGGGAGAGACATATGTATTATTGAGAGTTTATTTCTGCACTTTACTTTTCAGCTTTATCTGAGATGTATTAGTTCTAGTTTAGCTCTGTTTATGCTCTTTTATTATATCTTTTATATTTGAGCAGGTTACCAGCGCTTCGTATACACGGAAAATTCCGTGTATACGGCGGATCTGTAGACGAGCCCGGGTTCTGGTTTACACCCGGGGCGTGACAATAGAAAATATTCCAAAGTATTTCCAAGCTATAAGAATGTATTCAAAATATCAAAGATTATTTAATTTAACGTACCTGAACATTTGAATCCATTCTTTTGAGATTGATGTATATGATTTGTCAAGTCTTCATCTTCAATCTTCAACTTCACGAAATACGTCAATACAAAAATCCTTAACATGAATATTTTTATAATTGATAATCAATTGAGGGGGAGTCTATTTAAAAGTTTCATGCTCAAAAGATGTGGAAAGAGTTACATCCTTTAGTAGAGTGTGAAAACTACCACCACATAGAGGAAAGAGCTACCACCTCGGTCGTCCGTGTACTGTGTACAGCTACCACATGTTTTACCAAGCATGGGTATCCTATTTATATGAGCTACCACCCCATTCTCACTGCTCGGGTATCCGATTTATGTGAAACTTTTACTGTGGCCTTAAAACATAAATACGGACTCCCCCAATTTTTCTCAGAATTTTCTGACACTCTGAATTTTCTGCCAACATCTGAGCCATCTTTCTCATATAAAATTCTAAATCCCTCCTTTTTACTCTGATTTCAGTCCAACTCTCTTCCAAATTATTCTTTACTTTTCTAAGTTCAATAAAAATAGTATCTCATACCATTTTTATTTATATTTGCTTATATACCAAAAATTTGGTATAGTACATTCTACCCTCCTTAAAGAAAGTTTCGTCCGCGAAACTTAAATCGCATCTCATCGAAATCGATCGAATGAGAGGAGTTTTGCCCCCCAATGCTGGGCCTACTGCATGTCGTCACTGGGCACCATATTGCCTGCTCAGCAAAACTACACGAACATCCCGTTCGTGAATCCCTAACCCAACTCGTGGGAATCTTGGACCTTGTGTCTTGCTAACTTCATCAAGTAGAGGACGGGCATAACCGAGCACTTGCTCTTCCAATCGCTGCTAATGACCCAATCGTCATACAGTCAGATCCTATTTAGGACTACCGCACCAACACTCCCACTAGGAGTAACAGTACCTCAATCATCACCAGCCCTATGGCCTGGTCACGTCCACACTCTCAGTGTACTAACAGCCTCAAGGCTCACACATGGCACTCCACGTTCCCGGGTCATCGCTCAGACTACCACCCCGACCAAATCTCCATCATGCCCCGCTCTCAAGCCTCGTGTAGTAACCATAATTTTAAAATCTAGAATTTAGGTTCAAATAATTTTCAGAATTATTTAAATAGCAAAAATAGACAATTAGTGGGTCAATAGTGGCCCAGAAATGTCGACTTTTGATCGGGGTCTGATCTGGAAAATCCGAGATCACCATTGCGATCGTCTCGTCGAAACATTGAAGTTTCATATTCATATATTTTCGATCCGACGGTCGGATCTTCCAGAAATCAGAAAAGAAGCGGGTGGGCCCCACAACTTAAGTGAATAGTAAACACTATAATTTAATTTCCCTTAAAACACTAAAGGCTGAATCACTGTCTAAAAGTTTAACATAGGGGTATGAGTAATGAGTCCTAACTAATTTCGACGTTCTGAACGCGATGGCACTGACGGATTTCACGTTTGGCGACCCGGGTGCATCGGGATGCGTGCAATATACCGCATTTTGACAAACTTTATGGCCCGAGATTTAATCTAAGCGTCAAACACATCAAACAAATACGCTACCTGACAGGTCTCGACGAGCCGGACGTCGTGGCGAAGCCCGTTTCGCATTTTGATGAGCGGATTGCCTCGAAATGCGTGAAGAGTGCTCAATTTGGACTAAATTGTAATAAAGGGGTAATATTTTATGTGCCTAAGTGCTAGGGCTTGTAACCATAAGGGGTTTGGTGCATTTTGCACCTATTAAGAGGATCTCAGAGCATTAGGTTTAGGTGTGAATGGAGTTTGAGGGTTTTGGGTTAAAGAATCTTGAATTAATTCCAAGTGCCTCTTAGACTTCTGAAACCGCTCCACTCAGGTGTCCATTGGTTCTCTGCTGTCTTCAAAACCGAGCCCCGAAGTGAAGAGGAGCCAAAGAACACCTCCATTTGTTTTTCCAAACAGAGAGAGAGTGAGAGAAAGAGAAGTTGGAGCAAAGTTGGACCAAGTTGCTGTGGAGTCGAAGTTCTCGTGCTCTGGGAGTTCCTTGGTGCCTAAGGTCTTTGCTGGAGCAAGCCGTGGCCGCGCGTGCAAGAGAAGTAAATTCCGGCTTCATCCCCTCTTCTTCAACCTAGGCCAAGGTAAGGATTCCCAACCACGGTTTGTTTGGACCCGGGACCCCTAGCAGTAGAGTTATTAGGATCTTATCATGCTCCCTACAAAGCCAGAGCTCCCCATGCGCGTTGCATGGCCGGTGGAGAGCAACCATGGCCGGAAAACCTAATAAAGCTCCATTCTGATGTAACTAAGTAACTAATGAACCAACTTAGCTAAAAATTTGCATGCTGGGACTGTAGGATCTAAAGATAAAATCTGCAAAGTTTGAAGATTTTTGGTTGGGTATTTTGAAAGAAAATCTATGCCCTAGTTTTCGGGTATTTTCAAGTTGGCCGAACTTCCAACTCCGGCGCCGGCGGGCTTTTCCGACGCCGGCCACCTACCCAGAAGTGTTGCTGGGACCCAGAGGATCCCAACCATGCTTTTGCATGGCTCCCATGCAGTCCGAATGAGGGACGGCCATGGATGAACCCGAGAATGGGGGTTTGGCGGCCGCCGGCGTTCCGGCCATCTCCGGCCGGGGAGGAGGTATCGGGAAGCTTTGTATGGACTAGAGGAAGCTTCTATATAAGTTGGAAAACCTCTTGTGGCCTCAGTAAAATTCTGCCATTAACGAGCTCAAGCTCCAAATCGGAGCTTTGCTCCGCCGCGCCGCCGCCGCACCCCGAGGCCAGCCGAGAGTATGGAAAGCTTCTGTGAGGTAGTTAGCACCTGCTGGTGCTTTTAGTTGAGCCCCAGAACCCTTTGTTTAATGGTCACGAATTTCAAAGTATTCCCCATCATCTTCTTCTTTGAGCTCCGGCCAACCCAAGCTTTTAGCATTGCTCCAAGTTGAGGGGAAATGCTCCTGCAACTTGGAGGATCATTTCCTTCCAAGTTGGAAGCCCCCAGATGCTGAGGTTGCAGAGAATGGCTGCGGCAATGTGCAAGTGTGTGTGTGTGTGAGTTGTGCACATAAGGTGTATGTTAAAATGCCGCAAAGAGAAACAATTTGGAATTAGACATAACTGTAAATATGAAACTTGCTTCCAATGACCCCCTGAGCTTGATGCTCACCTCAGATCAAAAGGATTCTGTGTGGAATAAAAGTTGGAGCAAGATGAACTTGTATGTTTGCAAGATGATGGATCTTCTTGATCCAGCAGATCTGGGCTGCAATTAGGGTGAGCCCTGTGATCCTTGCAATATTTAAAGACCTTTTCATATACAAAGTTTACTGGTTTGGAGTTTAAATTAAAAGATGTAGTTGAATCAACCTAAAACGATAATGTTGGAACAAAACTATGTTCCGGGCTTTTAGCGAAGCCGCCACAGTGCATTCCTAGCTATTTTGGGGTCACTGGACGCGGTGCTCGCGTCAGATTTGGTGTTTGAAGTCCCGGAGAAACAAAAATTCATTTTTGGTTATGATAGAGAGGAATGTTATGGGCCAAAGTTTTCCTCGGGTCTCGTGCTGCTCCCAAATGGTGAGCACGAGCTTCGTCATGTCATAACGGACACGCTGAAACTTACGGCGCTGTCATCGGACTTCTGGTTTGGAAGAACAAGCGAAAACAGTTCTCAAAACGGCATTAAAAGTGTAAAATTAAGAAACCTAGGGGTTTGAACGCAAAGTCCACATTGTATACTGTTTAGTAAACTGCTTTAATGATTCCTAAACTTTTGTTAGGAATCCAGCGGCTAAGTTTGGAAGCCTGAATCTCCCGGAAAGCCAAAAGGGATTCCCGGGATGGGTAATTTGGTAATTTTACCAAAGATGAATATCAGATTAAATTGGTCCACGTGCTGTTGTCAGACATGAATGTCTAAGTAATTAAAATGATCAAGTTAGCGACAAGAGTTTGAAAATAACATAACATAATCTTGATCTAGGTTGGCACAGTCTTCGAGCGTCCAGTTGGAGTCAAGGGTTCGCCTGCGTATTGTCAGGTGGGTTATCTTCGGTCCGGGCTTTATCATTTCGGCCCTCGGTGTACGGTATTGGTTGGACTCCTGTTCTTGTTAATCTAGGTTATATTTGAGCCTTTCCGCCTTTGACTGTGATATATATTGCTTTGACTGATTGGCTATTAGTTGCACTTCTATGCTTGATTATCATTTTGATCTATTAATGTTTGAGCCTGCCATTCCTTTCGATCAATTATGCTTGATCTATAGTCTCTATCTTTGTTGATTGCCCTGCATGATCTTTAGCCGTTTCCCAGTTGCTCCTATGATTATCTGGATTTTTGCCATGCCTGATTGGACATACTTGTGCCTGGTGATCTTTGTTGCTGAGCTCGTACTGCTGAACACATGTATATTCTATTTAAATAATGTTTTTACCCAAGCTTCGCAGGGTCGCCTGCGTCTGTTCTTGTTTGATAGGACAAGGGCACTGCTCTGCGAGGTTTGAACCCAAAACCTGTTTTAATGATTTTTCTTAAAACTGCATGTGTTTGGACAGTATGACTTGGTCTGTAGTTGCTAAACCTGGTTCTATCTCATAGTGGCTGTAGATTATATTCCGCATTTGCATTCGTTGGTTAATAGATGTTGAGCTTGCTTCCTGATGATCAAATATTACATTGCTGAACACATAATTTTAATCAACCAATATTTTACCGAGCTTCGTAGGGTCGCCGGAGTCTGTTCTTGTTTGATAGGACAAAGGCAATTGCTCTGCGAGGTTTGGAAACCCAAGCTTCGTAGTGTCGCCTGAGTCTGTTCTTGTTTGATAGGACGAGGGCAACGCTCTTCGAAGTCTGGATTTTTCAAAATAGTTTTCTCAAAAATATGTGTTTAGTTTTGTATGTTTGGTTGATCTGCATGATTGAGTTGAGATTTGCTGTTGATCTTATGTTGAGTTGAGATTTGCCTTGATCTTGCATATGGGTTGAGATTCAGTTGATTTTGCTATTGCATCCCAGTGGGGATTTCCCGGCTTGTTGCCGATTGCCCGGTCAGTGGACCGTGAGTTTGAGCATTTGCATTTGATCGCCCGCACCGTTGTACTTCACGAACATCAGCGGAGTCATGACCCGCAGCGATGTTCTTTACCGGTAAAGTG
Organism: Tillandsia fasciculata; assembly: GCA_029168755.2. Lineage (NCBI taxonomy): Eukaryota > Viridiplantae > Streptophyta > Magnoliopsida > Poales > Bromeliaceae > Tillandsia > Tillandsia fasciculata. Next base: position 7,131,518 of record CM054952.1, read on the forward strand.
GTTAGCTGTTGCGACCCGTGACCCTAGTCTGGGGTATGTCAACCAGGTGGTGCCAGGTGGGCAGTTTGCCTGAGGTCTTGTGGGACCAATATGGTGGCTTGTAATTGGGTATTTTCAGTTATCCTGTGTTTGATGCATGATTCTGCTTGTTTTACCTGCTCTAGTTATAGCCTGCTTTTGTCATGATACTTGTTTATCCTGTTTTCAATTCCTGGTTTAGTTGAAGATAGTCGTTTATTGATACCTGCCTATTCACTTATTCAGCATGCTTGATTCATCTTATTCCTGTCAAGATTATACATATTCCTGTTGGTTATTCTTTTGCTTCATAAATGTTTACCTAATATGATTCTCCTGATTCCTATGCCTGTTATAGATGTCAGCCTATGCTTGCTTCAAGATTTGCTAAATTGATTTAACTGTAGCTCCAATTATATATCTGCTTATCCTAACATGTGATCATTTACTATCCTCTAGTATTGTATACCAGTAGGTACGATCTGCTATTTCTCGGCTCGTCGTGCCCACTGGGATACACTCCGGTGTGTCTCACACCCTCGGGTGACTGTTTTTCAGGTCGAGCGGTGTTGGGATGTCGGGACGAGTTGGTGAGGTTTCGAGTTAGAGTTTGACCCTGGACAGCCGAAAGCACATGTATTTGTATCAGAAAAAGGAAATGTGTAATTCCTTTGTAAAGTTGTTGTAATAATTATTTTGTAATCTTAATAGATGTAGTACGTAGTTAGTACTCTGATGTTGTTGCCTGTTAGCCGTGCATATATAGAAAAGGCTCAATCCCAAAGGGGATTGGGACTCTTCTATATATGTGGCGGTCTGTCATTGCCCTGGCTGTTTTGCAACTCTGATTTTGTTAAAAAAAAAAAAAAAAATTTAGACGCTGGTTAATTTTTAAACTCGGGGCGTGACAGATTAGATGGTATCAGAGAAATAGGAATAAGAAGTCTATGTTTGGCTAGGAACAAACCCTAGGATGACTCGTGTCACGTGAGAGCGCTGGGTTTTGGTACAGTAAGTTGGGAACTTAGAAGTTATATCATCGACAAAGAAACTGTGAAGGAAGGTATGTGATGTACCTTCAGTTGTGAGTGGTGTCCCCAACAAGTTGTTGGCGACAGATTTGTGGTATTTCGCCTTTCTTTTGGTAAGCACGTTGGCTGCAGACAACGTACTTTCGAAAGAATTAAGAAATACTTTGCCCTGTGATGGGGTATAATCAGATTGGGTCTAAAATGGTAGCCTTGGGATTGTTGATACGGTGAACTTGTTAGAGGCTTAATAGTGGATTAGTTAAGTTTAAGTTTCGGGGACGAAACTTCTTAAAGTGGTGAGTGATGTAGTAACCATAATTTTAAAATCTAGAATTTAGGTTCAAATAATTTTCAGAATTATTTAAATAGCAAAAATAGACAATTAGTGGGTCAATAGTGGCCCAGAAATGTCGACTTTTGATCGGGGTCTGATCTGGAAAATCCGAGATCACCATTGCGATCGTCTCGTCGAAACATTGAAGTTTCATATTCATATATTTTCGATCCGACGGTCGGATCTTCCAGAAATCAGAAAAGAAGCGGGTGGGCCCCACAACTTAAGTGAATAGTAAACACTATAATTTAATTTCCCTTAAAACACTAAAGGCTGAATCACTGTCTAAAAGTTTAACATAGGGGTATGAGTAATGAGTCCTAACTAATTTCGACGTTCTGAACGCGATGGCACTGACGGATTTCACGTTTGGCGACCCGGGTGCATCGGGATGCGTGCAATATACCGCATTTTGACAAACTTTATGGCCCGAGATTTAATCTAAGCGTCAAACACATCAAACAAATACGCTACCTGACAGGTCTCGACGAGCCGGACGTCGTGGCGAAGCCCGTTTCGCATTTTGATGAGCGGATTGCCTCGAAATGCGTGAAGAGTGCTCAATTTGGACTAAATTGTAATAAAGGGGTAATATTTTATGTGCCTAAGTGCTAGGGCTTGTAACCATAAGGGGTTTGGTGCATTTTGCACCTATTAAGAGGATCTCAGAGCATTAGGTTTAGGTGTGAATGGAGTTTGAGGGTTTTGGGTTAAAGAATCTTGAATTAATTCCAAGTGCCTCTTAGACTTCTGAAACCGCTCCACTCAGGTGTCCATTGGTTCTCTGCTGTCTTCAAAACCGAGCCCCGAAGTGAAGAGGAGCCAAAGAACACCTCCATTTGTTTTTCCAAACAGAGAGAGAGTGAGAGAAAGAGAAGTTGGAGCAAAGTTGGACCAAGTTGCTGTGGAGTCGAAGTTCTCGTGCTCTGGGAGTTCCTTGGTGCCTAAGGTCTTTGCTGGAGCAAGCCGTGGCCGCGCGTGCAAGAGAAGTAAATTCCGGCTTCATCCCCTCTTCTTCAACCTAGGCCAAGGTAAGGATTCCCAACCACGGTTTGTTTGGACCCGGGACCCCTAGCAGTAGAGTTATTAGGATCTTATCATGCTCCCTACAAAGCCAGAGCTCCCATGCGCGTTGCATGGCCGGTGGAGAGCAACCATGGCCGGAAAACCTAATAAAGCTCCATTCTGATGTAACTAAGTAACTAATGAACCAACTTAGCTAAAAATTTGCATGCTGGGACTGTAGGATCTAAAGATAAAATCTGCAAAGTTTGAAGATTTTTGGTTGGGTATTTTGAAAGAAAATCTATGCCCTAGTTTTCGGGTATTTTCAAGTTGGCCGAACTTCCAACTCCGGCGCCGGCGGGCTTTTCCGACGCCGGCCACCTACCCAGAAGTGTTGCTGGGACCCAGAGGATCCCAACCATGCTTTTGCATGGCTCCCATGCAGTCCGAATGAGGGACGGCCATGGATGAACCCGAGAATGGGGGTTTGGCGGCCGCCGGCGTTCCGGCCATCTCCGGCCGGGGAGGAGGTATCGGGAAGCTTTGTATGGACTAGAGGAAGCTTCTATATAAGTTGGAAAACCTCTTGTGGCCTCAGTAAAATTCTGCCATTAACGAGCTCAAGCTCCAAATCGGAGCTTTGCTCCGCCGCGCCGCCGCCGCACCCCGAGGCCAGCCGAGAGTATGGAAAGCTTCTGTGAGGTAGTTAGCACCTGCTGGTGCTTTTAGTTGAGCCCCAGAACCCTTTGTTTAATGGTCACGAATTTCAAAGTATTCCCATCATCTTCTTCTTTGAGCTCCGGCCAACCCAAGCTTTAGCATTGCTCCAAGTTGAGGGGAAATGCTCCTGCAACTTGGAGGATCATTTCCTTCCAAGTTGGAAGCCCCCAGATGCTGAGGTTGCAGAGAATGGCTGCGGCAATGTGCAAGTGTGTGTGTGTGTGAGTTGTGCACATAAGGTGTATGTTAAAATGCCGCAAAGAGAAACAATTTGGAATTAGACATAACTGTAAATATGAAACTTGCTTCCAATGACCCCCTGAGCTTGATGCTCACCTCAGATCAAAAGGATTCTGTGTGGAATAAAAGTTGGAGCAAGATGAACTTGTATGTTTGCAAGATGATGGATCTTCTTGATCCAGCAGATCTGGGCTGCAATTAGGGTGAGCCCTGTGATCCTTGCAATATTTAAAGACCTTTTCATATACAAAGTTTACTGGTTTGGAGTTTAAATTAAAAGATGTAGTTGAATCAACCTAAAACGATAATGTTGGAACAAAACTATGTTCCGGGCTTTTAGCGAAGCCGCCACAGTGCATTCCTAGCTATTTTGGGGTCACTGGACGCGGTGCTCGCGTCAGATTTGGTGTTTGAAGTCCCGGAGAAACAAAAATTCATTTTTGGTTATGATAGAGAGGAATGTTATGGGCCAAAGTTTTCCTCGGGTCTCGTGCTGCTCCCAAATGGTGAGCACGAGCTTCGTCATGTCATAACGGACACGCTGAAACTTACGGCGCTGTCATCGGACTTCTGGTTTGGAAGAACAAGCGAAAACAGTTCTCAAAACGGCATTAAAAGTGTAAAATTAAGAAACCTAGGGGTTTGAACGCAAAGTCCACATTGTATACTGTTTAGTAAACTGCTTTAATGATTCCTAAACTTTTGTTAGGAATCCAGCGGCTAAGTTTGGAAGCCTGAATCTCCCGGAAAGCCAAAAGGGATTCCCGGGATGGGTAATTTGGTAATTTTACCAAAGATGAATATCAGATTAAATTGGTCCACGTGCTGTTGTCAGACATGAATGTCTAAGTAATTAAAATGATCAAGTTAGCGACAAGAGTTTGAAAATAACATAACATAATCTTGATCTAGGTTGGCACAGTCTTCGAGCGTCCAGTTGGAGTCAAGGGTTCGCCTGCGTATTGTCAGGTGGGTTATCTTCGGTCCGGGCTTTATCATTTCGGCCCTCGGTGTACGGTATTGGTTGGACTCCTGTTCTTGTTAATCTAGGTTATATTTGAGCCTTTCCGCCTTTGACTGTGATATATATTGCTTTGACTGATTGGCTATTAGTTGCACTTCTATGCTTGATTATCATTTTGATCTATTAATGTTTGAGCCTGCCATTCCTTTCGATCAATTATGCTTGATCTATAGTCTCTATCTTTGTTGATTGCCCTGCATGATCTTTAGCCGTTTCCCAGTTGCTCCTATGATTATCTGGATTTTTGCCATGCCTGATTGGACATACTTGTGCCTGGTGATCTTTGTTGCTGAGCTCGTACTGCTGAACACATGTATATTCTATTTAAATAATGGTTTTTACCCAAGCTTCGCAGGGTCGCCTGCGTCTGTTCTTGTTTGATAGGACAAGGGCACTGCTCTGCGAGGTTTGAACCCAAAACCTGTTTAATGATTTTTCTTAAAACTGCATGTGTTTGGACAGTATGACTTGGTCTGTAGTTGCTAAACCTGGTTCTATCTCATAGTGGCTGTAGATTATATTCCGCATTTGCATTCGTTGGTTAATAGATGTTGAGCTTGCTTCCTGATGATCAAATATTACATTGCTGAACACATAATTTTAATCAACCAATATTTTACCGAGCTTCGTAGGGTCGCCGGAGTCTGTTCTTGTTTGATAGGACAAAGGCAATTGCTCTGCGAGGTTTGGAAACCCAAGCTTCGTAGTGTCGCCTGAGTCTGTTCTTGTTTGATAGGACGAGGGCAACGCTCTTCGAAGTCTGGATTTTTCAAAATAGTTTTCTCAAAAATATGTGTTTAGTTTTGTATGTTTGGTTGATCTGCATGATTGAGTTGAGATTTGCTGTTGATCTTATGTTGAGTTGAGATTTGCCTTGATCTTGCATATGGGTTGAGATTCAGTTGATTTTGCTATTGCATCCCAGTGGGGATTTCCCGGCTTGTTGCCGATTACCCGGTCAGTGGACCGTGAGTTTGAGCATTTGCATTTGATCGCCCGCACCGTTGTACTTCACGAACATCAGCGGAGTCATGACCCGCAGCGATGTTCTTTACCGGTAAAGTGGTTAGCTGTTGCGACCCGTGACCCTAGTCTGGGGTATGTCAACCAGGTGGTGCCAGGTGGGCAGTTTGCCTGAGGTCTTGTGGGACCAATATGGTGGCTTGTAATTGGGTATTTTCAGTTATCCTGTGTTTGATGCATGATTCTGCTTGTTTACCTGCTCTAGTTATAGCCTGCTTTTGTCATGATACTTGTTTATCCTGTTTTCAATTCCTGGTTTAGTTGAAGATAGTCGTTTATTGATACCTGCCTATTCACTTATTCAGCATGCTTGATTCATCTTATTCCTGTCAAGATTATACATATTCCTGTTGGTTATTCTTTTGCTTCATAAATGTTTACCTAATATGATTCTCCTGATTCCTATGCCTGTTATAGATGTCAGCCTATGCTTGCTTCAAGATTTGCTAAATTGATTTAACTGTAGCTCCAATTATATATCTGCTTATCCTAACATGTGATCATTTACTATCCTCTAGTATTGTATACCAGTAGGTACGATCTGCTATTTCTCGGCTCGTCGTGCCCACTGGGATACACCGGTGTGTCTCACACCCTCGGGTGACTGTTTTTCAGGTCGAGCGGTGTTGGGATGTCGGGACGAGTTGGTGAGGTTTCGAGTTAGAGTTTGACCCTGGACAGCCATGTATTTGTATCAGTAAAAGAAAAAGGAATGTGTAATTCCTTTGTAAAGTTGTTGTAATAATTATTTTGTAATCTTAATAGATGTAGTACGTAGTTAGTACTCTGATGTTGTTGCCTGTTAGCCGTGCATATATAGAAAAGGCTCAATCCCAAAGGGGATTGGGACTCTTCTATATATGTGGCGGTCTGTCATTGCCCTGCTGTTTTGCAACTCTGATTTTGTTAAAAAAAAAAAAAAAAAATTTAGACGCTGGTTAATTTTTAAACTCGGGGCGTGACACCTCGGGCCGCTGTCATTCACAGCCGACTGCGCCTGACCACATGGCTACCAGCTCCACAGTCCACATATATGGTCTAGGTACAGGTCGTCCCAAAGCGAACCCACTAATCGTCGTCACGTGACTACTACGCTCCACTGAGCAAAACCCACTCACTAGTTGTCAATCTACGATCCGAACTCTCTCTATCGACTCCTGCCACACTTAGCAGAAGCTAAGGTGCCACCTTACCAGTTCTCTCTAGCTGAACGGTACTTGTGCTCCATGAGCACCCAAGCGATTAGGCGTCCTACTGTCACGCCCCGAGTTTTGAAAAGCAGGCTAATTTTTTTTTTTTTTTTTTTTTTTTGAAATCAGAATTTAAAGCATTTCAGGCGTGGACAGATCGCCACATGTATAGTAAATTCCCTGCCTAATTGGACAGAGCCTTTTCTATACATGCACGGCTAACCACAATCAGTCAATACCAGAGTAGTCTAAACTACGCATGCAATTTAGTCATCTTTATAATAATTTAAACTGTAATGCGGAAAATGAAATATACTAACTACATAAGGGTCGATACTATCGCAACAGCCTCACCAACGTGTCCCGACATCCCAACACCCGAACGACCTGAAAAACAGTCACCCAGGGGGTGTGAGATACATCGATAGTGTATCCCAGTGGGCACGACGAGCCGGAAAATAGCTAATCGTACCTATTGGATACAATAATCTGCGGATAGTAGATAGATCCATGGGTAAAGCTGAATAAACAGATAGAGTCTACTAATAAGCTATAAATCCACAGATAAGACTGAAATAGGCAGATAATCAAGCATAAGGGAACTGCAGATAATAAATGCTGGAAATCATGCTATAACTGAAATGACCAATCAGTCATGCTGGAATATGGAAATATAAGCTATGCATCAACAAAAGAACAGCCAATACTCAACCGATGCCACTATTGGTCACGGGGACCTCAGGCGAAAATATCTATGCAGAGCCAACCACAATCATCCTGGATTTCACCTAGCCGAGCTGAACAGCAACCCCGTACCATTGATATAGCCGAGAGGAGCCTCGTACCTAAAGGTACAGCCGAGAGTTCCTCATATCGGTACAGCCAAGGGGCCCCCCGTACCTAGTGATACAGCAAGAGGGGATAGCTCACGGGTCAACCAGACCCTTTACTGGTAAAGAACGCAATGTGGGTGATCAATCCCACAGCGTACGCAAACGAACAGCAGGTGCACAACCATCATTATGTTACGGAATTTGAGTTGGCGTATTTCGTGAATGTATTAAGTCTTGAAGATTGAAGATGAAGAAACTTTGGATCGTATACCTCAATCTCAAGAAAGAAGAATTCAAAAGGATCAGGTACGTTTAACTAAAGAATTTTGATGATCCGAATACTTCTTATAGTGTAGAAACACCTGGAAGAGGTTTTAATTGCTTAAACATCAAAAACTGGACATGGGACATGTTCAGGATCCGGATCGGGCTTGCAATCCGGATCCCGAAGGGTGTTTGTTCATACACTGGTTCAATCCGGATCGCAGCATCTTCTGATCCGGATCCCGAACACTGGTTTTACCTTTGCTTTCCGATCCGGATCAGGATTGCAATCCGGATCCCGAATGTGATGTTTGGTGAAACTGTATGAACGATCCGGATCGAGGATTATGATCCGGATCCCGAACAAGTGTTTTTCTGGAAACCGTCCTTCTTGTTACTGCAATCCGGATCGCCCAATTCCAATCCGGATCGCCGTCGGTAAAATTTCCAGAAAAGGCAGTTTTTGATCCTATCTTCTTCCAAGGGTTTCTAACCTATAAATAGGCCCTGTATTCATTTCTAGGGCATCCGCTATTACAGAAGAAAATAGCCGAAAAGAAAAAAATCCACATATAGAGAAGAAAGGAAATCAATAGATTTATTCTATGTTTCTTCATCTATATTGATTGATTTGATTCTAGGTTTTCCATACTCACATTTTGAGTAGAATCAAATCAATGAATACTTAGATGGTATTTCCGATCTATCTTTAATCTAAGTATTCGGCGGATCATCACCACCCAAACAAACAACGATTTACCCCAAAATCGGCGCGTGGACTCGCGTGGCCTTGTGGATTCAAGGTGCAACCGCTCTCGTGGATTCGGAGCGAGGTACGTTCGTGGATTCGAAGCGTGCCACTGGGTGAAGACCGTGGATTCGGTTGGACGTCGTGGACTCGACGTTGGACGCTGTGGATTCAGCGTTGGGCGCGGATCGTGGATTCGAGAAGCGTCGTGGAGCGAGCGGGAAGATCTACTAGGAGCGTATGGTAAAAGGTTGAGTCGTCTGTGAGTACGTTATATCACCTTGTACGTGTGTTAATTCTAGTGGATTTCGCCGTGTTATCGGTCCCGTGGTTTTTTACTCCGGTTTGGAGTTTTTCCACGTAAAAATCTTGCGTGTTCTTTTATTTTTCCGCATTGGGTTTATTGCGCAATGATTTTTTGAGTGTTTATTGTTTACACCTATTCACCCCCCTCTAGGTGTTTTTTCCCCTATTTAGATCCAATTACTTATAACCCAACAAGTGGTATCAGAGCGGGAATAGGGTTGTAAACAATGGTTGAAGGTGGAAACATCAATCGACCCCCTTTCTTTGATGGAACAAATTATGCGTACTGGAAAGTGCGGATGAAAGCCTTTTTAATTTCCATCGACGAAAGGGTGTGGCAATCAATTGAATTAGGATGGTCTAATCCAACTGAAATTTTAGATGATGTTCGCACCTTAAAACCTAGGTCGAAATGGACCAAGGAAGAGATAGACTTATCTTCTTACAATGGCAAAGGAATTAATGCTCTATTTAATGCTTTGTCACAAACTGAGTTCTCTCGCGTCTCGGCATGTGAGACTGCGAAAGAAATCTGGGATGTTCTTCAAGTTACGCATGAGGGAACTAACCTAGTGAAGATTCAGAAACTGCAAATGCTCACGAGCAAGTTTGACTCTATCTCTATGGCAGAGAATGAATCCTTCACTGACTATTACACACGATTGCAAGATATCGTAAACTCATGTGCTAACTTGGGAGAGAAGATTCCAGAATTTAAAGTTGTAAGAAAAATTCTAAGAACTCTTCCTGAACGATTTCGCCCGAAGGTCGCAGCCATTGAAACAATTAAACACCCGGACGAAATGCGTGTAGAAGAATTAGTAGGTGCTTTACAAACTTATGAAATGACATTTCCTACTAACTATTCTTCTGGAAAGGCATCCTCTTCTAAGTCTTCAGGTTACGCATTGAAAACTACGAAAGAAGAAGACGCGGATTCATCCTCCTCGGACGACGACGAGAACCTTTCTATGGAGGACTTTGAGAAGCAGCTCGCTCTCTTGACAAGGAAGTTTCGCCGCAACTTTCGAAGGGGTAATCCAAGCAAAACTCCATCCTTCGGAAAGTCGAAGAAAGGCAAGGGTTCTTCAACTTACAAGTCAAGGAAGCAAGAGAACTTCTCAAAGGATAAGACAAGTTCAGAGGGACAAGTTCAGTGCTTCAAATGTCGAGGCTACGGCCACATTGCAACAGAATGTCCCAACAAGAATCCGGCTAAGAAGAAAGCGATGCAAGTTGTTACTTGGGATGACAACTCCACGTCAAATGAGTCATCCTCAAGTGATGAAGAAGACAACGCGACAGCTTTCCACGCGTCCACCACATCTTCTCCCTTCATGTGCTTAATGGCAAGTACATCCGATTCACTGTCCAACTCCTCTGTTGAAAAGATTGCAACGGACGATGAATCAGATGATTCTGAAGGTGAAGATTTTGCTCTAGCCTACCATAAGCTTTTGAGGGATTCAAAGAAACTGGCTAAGCAAAACAAGGGGTTGAAAGGGAGATTGCAGGATCTCGAAGAAGAAGTAAAAAGGGTAACCTCTCTCTCAACCGATCTTGAAGTGGAAAGGGATAATTGATTAAAACAAATGTTTCCCTTCAAGAGTCCAATGAGCAACTCGAGAAGAATTATATGGATATGGTGAACAAAGCGAATTACTTCTTGAAGCTCAACGGCGAGGCTCGACAGGAAAAATTGGAAATGACGGAGACCATACGCCAACTGAAGGACGACTTAAAGAGATTTTCTTCTGGAAGGAGTAAGTTGGACAGACTTCTTGGTCTTGGTCAAAGAAATAAGTTCGGCCTCGGATACACTCAAACTGGAGACATTCCAAGTTCGAGTGGGACAGTATTTGTGCCTCAGTCGGTATCTCCTCCTCCGACACCGGAATTCACGACAATCAACGACAACAAGCCTACCACATCCACCTCGGGATCGTCAAGACCTAAGGTATGTTTTCGTTGTGGCATTTCAGGGCACATAAGGAGAAATTGCAAGACGGAAGCCAAACGCACACCTCAAGCACCTCTTGCAATGACTACCAAAAAGGCTATTCCTCGAAAATCAACTGCAACTCATTCAAAGGAAAAGAGCCTTGGTAGTACACCGCTCAAGACGACATCATCAAGGAGCAGCAATTCTTCAAGCAAGACGCTCTCACCTAGGAAATCAACTTCACGATCATTACCGACGCATTCCAAAAAGGTTTGGGTGCGCAAAGGTGAAATTTTTCCCTTGTCTTGCTACCAATGTTTCCTTGCATGCATATGATAGTTCGTCTTGGTACCTGGATAGCGGGTGTTCCCGTTGTGATGACCTGGATCTCCGCAGAGCTGTTGCGGTGCGTTGGGGTGGCCATTGGAGGCCTACGCGGTGTGCGGGAGGTGTTTGGGGCACGATTGGACACTAGTGTTGGACTTTGGACTTAAAATAGATCACGCGGGTGATCGGGGGACCCCGTCGGATGCTTAGAGGTGTTTTCGCACGAAACGGATATTGAGATTGGGCTCGGCGCGAAATTCGGATTGAAAATACCTTTCCGGGAGCCTCCGGCAAATTTTAGGATTTGAATTTGGCAAAACGGACGCCGGATTTGGAATCAGCGTGCGAAAACGGTCAAAATGGACTACCCACTTGCGAATTTTGTGCAAGGGTTACTGTTCACCGCCGGAACAGTAACTCCGGCGATCGCCGGCGGCGGCCGGCGGCGGCGGCGGGCAGCGGCGGAAGGCGGCGGAGGGCGCTCGGGCAGGCGGCGCGCGCGGCGCGGGCAGGCGCTGAGGGCGCGGGCAGGCGGCCGGTCCACGCGGCGGGCGTGCACCGAGCGGGGTGCCACGTGGCACGATCTTGTTGGGTGGCTCACAGCACCCGGTCCACGGATCAATGTTGGTGCACGGTGGACCGACTGTAGGACACGTGGCGGCTTGTGATTGGTTCGGTGTTGTGCTCCCGGTCCACGCAATGGATGGAGCAGGTGTACGCGACGTGCGGGGTGCGCGGTTCACGGGCGGTGCACGGTGGTTGGGGCCACGTGGCGCGTCGCCATTGGCGGGTTCACGTGCACGGGCGCAGCGAAAATTTTTGAGGACAAGATGGGTATTTTCTGAAAAGATTTTCTGGATTTCCTTTAAGAGGTAACCCGAGGGCTCTTCAAGGGGATTTTCGACCCCTTCGAGACCTCAGCTCGAAGGGGAGGTGAGAAGGAGATTTCTTCTCCTTCAAGTGAGGATTACACCTACCAAGTTTCAGATTTTCGGGAGGCACGGATCCCGAGATCTTGATTTTACGGCGCGGCGCGACGTTGCGTTTACTGTGTTCTTCTTCAGCGCAGCGACGGTGTTTTAGCTCTCCTGGTCTACCCCGAGCTCCTTCTTCTGTGATTTTTGCGCCGTTGGCTTCACGACAGGTAGATCTTCATCTTTCGTTTTGGTCGCGCATTCTGATTTTGCTTCTTTGGCTCGGATCCCGAGGTAACAATGGTCCCCCTTTTTCTGTGAGGAATGTGAGGACAGCATCGGAGTATTTTGGCCATATCTTCGCGCACGAGCGTCTGATGGAGACGAGCTTATACAACTTTTTCATCTACGGATCGCAAGGAACGCGCTCGTATTTTTATTGGATTTTTGTGAATTTATTTCGAGGTGAAAATTACTGTTTTCTCAGTGAACAGTAATCTGTCCTTAATACAGATTTTTGTATGAGTGTGCCCCCTTGCCGAATTTTTATCTTGATGTACAGAACTCCGATTTGGGCGTGCAAGGTACCGTTTCGAAGCTATCGACGCAAGGATCGCCGTGATATTTTTCTTGGAATTTTCTGGGCACTTTCTGCAGGTGATAATTTAACAGTTTCGAATCCGAGGTTGTATGTGGTTATAAGAGCATTAATTGGGAGCCTAAGTGTAATTAGTGAGCTTTATATTGTATCAGGAATATCACGGGTGTGCTAAAATTGTGGGAGCATGGATTTGGAGTTTTGGTATTTTCAGCTGTACGGATTGGGACAGTTGCACTTCAGGTGGGTGGTTGTTGTTTACCTCTATTTTGACATGCTCACTAGGAATATTAGAGTGATCCCATTATCTGGACATGCATGCTTAAAGTAATATAAAATTTTGAGCCCTTCATATGGAAATTACTATTGTGGATATTTGATAGTGGTTGGGACTTATACATGTTGGTATGGATGGAATGTTAGCGTTTAACCTTGCATGTGGATTGGAATATTTATTTTGGACTATATGATTATCCTGTTAGTGGTTGGTACTATTTGAGGATTTTATGACATGCATAGGTGGATAGTGATGCTTTATTATGGAACATGGATTATAGACATGTGTGGTTGGATAATGTTTTAGCATGATGGTTATATCTATGCGGAGCTATTAATTGTTACACATGTGGAACCACTATTGGACACCTTTTCTTTATTTCCTTGAGAACACTTGCATGCTTGTATGGACATCTAGATAGGCCATCTTTTATCGCTACACTTTCATGCTGGAACTTGACTTAGGAGAAACCTTGTTTGCTTCTTTTCTCCTTTTCGTTAGTCAGGTGGTTCTTGTTGCTCGGGTTTGAGCAGGGGTTTGGGTTAGTGTAGCCGGGGCCTGGATTGTGGATTATGGGTTTTGGCGGCGACCGCGGATATTGGGCGGTTGACCGGATGTCGGTTATAGGACATCGGTGATAGGGCATGATTATGGACTGCGGGGTTTTGTGGCAACCGCGGATAGTAGGCGGTTGACCAGATGTCGGATGTGGGACATGATTGTGATTGTGGGTTATTCCGGCTACCGCGGATATTGGGCGGTTGACCGGAGGTCGGTTGTTAAACCTGGTCGTGGATTTTGGGGTATTGCGGCAATCGCGGATTTTGGGCGATTGACCGAATGGTTACTTTTGCATCTGATTGGGAATCAGTTTTCTTTTAGTGGAGGGTTGTGTTCCACTGGGGCTTTATAGTTGTGATCCAGTCCTGCTTTTATCACACCGGCGCGGTTATTGCCCGGTGATGCTTTTATTACACCGGCGCGGTTATTGCCCGGTGATGCTTTCCTCGTGTGGGTCGCTCCCCTCGAGTTCCCCTCCGGAGGCCGGGGTCGGACAGTTATTGACGGTTTTGCTATCACATCGGCGCGGCTTTTTGCCCGATGATGAGGGCGGCAGCAGGAGTTTTGCTATCACATCGGCGCGGCTTTCTTGCCCGTTGATGAGGGCGGTACAGATTGGGTTCATCTGGGATGGTTGGTTATTGTTTCTTATGGTTATTCCAGTCTAGGACTGCATTTTAGAGGCATAGTAGTGGTAGATCTCCCTTTTTCAGCAGTTTCATTTCTTACCACTCTTCTTTCCTTTTCGCCTCTGGTAGACCTAGTGGGTGCGTCAGAGTTTGAGGTTTTACCCACTAGGGGAGGCTACTGGTTTACTAGTAGTTCTCACCCCCATTCTTCTTTCCTCTTTTTCTTCTCCTTGTTTTGCAGTGTCTTCTGCGGGTGCTGCTGGGCTTTCAGCGGCGGGTCGAGGAGAGAGGACGGCTGAGTAGATAGATCTCGAGGCAGGATGAGCGGGTTAGCTGGACTGTTGGTGTACCCCTGTTTCCTCAGACGGTTGTACTTTTACATTTGGGACTGGCTTTGCCAGCAGGTTGTATATTTTTTTATTGTGAGCTGGGAGAGACTGATGTATCATTTATACAGATGTATTGTATTTTATTTCCAGCTTCAGTCTGAGATGTATTAGATTTTAGTTCAGCTCTGTTTTTATTGCTCTTTTATTATATCTTTTATATCTGAGCAGGTTGTTGACGCTTCGTGTACATGGGAAATACTGTGTGCACGGCGGATCTGTAGACGGGCCCGGGTTCTGGTTTACACCCGGGGCGTGACACCCGTCATATGACCGGTGACAAAAACTGTTTTCAAACATTTGAGAAAAACTCCGGAGGACTTGTTGTTTTCGGAGATGGTCGGTCTTCCAAAATTGTTGGAAAGGGAACGGTAGCTATTCCAGATGGCCCGGTTCTAGATAATGTGTTATTTGTTCATGGCCTCAAGACTAACCTCATAAGCATAAGTCAACTTTGTGATAGTGGTTATTCAGTTAAATTTTCATCTGATAAATGTACTGTAACTGACGTGAACCATGCTTTCTTTTTAAAAAGGGGTTAGATCAGAAAACAACTGTAATGTAGTTCCTACTAAGATTTCTGAAAAATGTAACCTAGCATCTTTGAAAAATGAAACACTTTGGCATGAAAGGCTAGGTCACATAAACTTTAAGGAACTTGCTAGAATTTCAAACAAAGATGTGGTCAAGGGGGTTCCGAAACTTTCTTTTGAACAAAACCTTGTGTGTGGCGGTTGCCAAAAGGGAAAACAGTCTAGGACTGCACACAAGAACTTGAACCACATAGGTACAAAAAGGCCTTTGGAACTTTTGCATATGGACTTAATGGGGCCAACTCGTCAACCATCTCTGGGAGGTAAATGGTATATTTTCTTATTGGTTGATGATTTTCTAGATATACTTGGGTAGCTTTCTTAAAAGAAAAAGCTGATACCTTTGATTCTTTTCTCGAAATCTGCAATCGTATTATGATTGAAAAGAATGATAGGATTACTCGAGTTAGGAGTGATAGAGGTGGGGAATTCATAAATTCCAAATTCATTGATTTTTGCACTTCTAATGGCATTAAACATGAATTCTCCGCACCTTACACACCTCAACAAAATGGTGTAGTCGAGCGCAAAAACAGGGTCGTACAGGAAATGGCACGTGTTATGCTTCACAGCCGGAACTTACCTTTTTATTTTTGGGCTGAAGCGGTGAACACTGCTGTTTATGTTATTAATCGCGTGTATTTGCGCCCGGGGACATTGAATACACCATATGAACTTTGGTTTTGTAGAAAACCTAACATCAAATATTTTCGCATCTTTGGGAGTCGGTGTTTTATTTTACGTGATCGTGAGAATCTTGGAAAATTTGACTCTCGAAGTGACGAAGGGATTTTCTTAGGTTATTCTACAAACAGCAGAGCATATCGAGTTTTTAACTTAGAATCTAAGACGATCGTAGAATCGATAAATGTTAAGGTAGATGAAGCTTTTCACTTTGAATCTGAAAAATCTACCCTCGATATCTCTCTTGATGATGATACACCTGCTAATGCATCTTCTTCTAACAATTCTTTCGATAATAATGATGCATCTAACGGTTCTTCAAGTTTATCTGATGTGCAGGAATCATCTCGTGTACCTCCGCCTACTCCTCTACCTCAAACGTTACGCATCTCCAAGGATCACCCTGAATCGAACATCATTGGAGATCCACAAGAAGGAGTTAGAACACGGAGACAATTGGTTTGCGGATTTGCATGCTATGTATCTCAAATCGAACCAAGGAATGTTGATGAAGCTCTCCAAGATGATTACTGGATTAAAGCAATGCAGGAAGAGCTCCATCAATTCGAGCGAAACAAAGTCTGGGAATTAACGAAGCCTCCGAAGCAACACAATGTGATAGGTACCAAATGGATCTTCAAGAACAAGAAAAATGAAGAAGGTACTATCATCAGGAACAAAGCAAGGTTAGTTGCTCAAGGCTACTCTCAAGTAGAAGGTATAGACTTTGATGAAACTTTCGCCCCTGTAGCTAGACTCGAGTCCATTCGTATATTGTTTGCGATTGCTTGTCATTTTAAAATCAAATTATTTCAAATGGACGTTAAGAGCGCCTTTTTAAATGGGTTTTTAAATGAGGAAGTTTATGTGGCTCAACCGAAAGGTTTTGTGGATCATAAACTACCTAACCATGTTTTTCGTCTGAAAAAGGCTCTTTACGGTCTGAAACAAGCACCGCGAGCATGGTACGAAAGGTTGACAAAGCACCTTTTGGAAAAGGGCTACACTCGAGGGGGAGCTGACAGGACTCTCTTTGTGAAGCATTATCAAAACAATTTCATAGTTGCTCAAATCTATGTCGATGACATTGTTTTTGGAGCAACAAGAGATAATGATGCTTCTAAATTCGCGGAGACCATGGAAAGCGAATTTGAGATGTCCATGATGGGCGAATTGACTTATTTTCTTGGATTACAAGTTAAACAAAACGATGAAGGAATTCACTTGTGTCAATCCAAGTATGCACTGGAGTTGGTCAAAAAGTTTGATCTTGAAAATTCTAAGGATTTTCCGACTCCAATGGGAACTAGCCATAAGGGACTTGGAAGTGAATCACAAAGTGAGAATGTAGACGAGAAACTGTACCGCAGTATGATTGGAAGTCTACTATATCTCACGGCTAGTCGCCCGGATATATCCTTCAGTGTTGGGATTTGTGCGAGATATCAATCAGCACCGAAGGAGGTTCACCTGAAAGCGGTGAAACGGATCATCCGATATATCAAAGGTACAATCAATTTCGGAATTTGGTATCCTATGGGAACGACTTTGGATATTGTTGGATACTCAGATGCCGATTGGGCTGGATCGGTGGATGACCGGAAAAGCACGAGTGGTGCATGCTTCTATCTTGGCCATTGCCTTGTTGCATGGCACAGTAAAAAGCAGAATTGCATAGCACTCTCGACTGCCGAAGCGGAGTACATTTCTGCAGGAAGTTGTTCAACCCAATTGATTTGGATGAAAAGCGTGTTGAGCGATTTCCGGATTTCAACATCTTCGGTAACCATTTTATGTGACAACACTAGTGCTATTAACATTTCTAAAAACCCTGTGTTGCACTCTAGAACAAAACATATTGAACTTAGATATCATTTTCTTAGAGAGCTAGTTGAATCAAACATTCTTCAACTGTCATATATTTCAACTGAGGATCAATTAGCTGATATCTTAACAAAACCTTTGGATCAAAAACGTTTTATTCACTTGCGTAAAGCAATTGGCATGCTTTCCTTGAAATAAACTCTTTTGAAACCTTTGCTTAGGTTAGGTTTTGTTTTTGTTTTTGTTTTGTTCTTTATCTATGTTTTGTACATAGGACATTAATTGAGCATAAATCATAATTGACTTTAATTGCATCCTTTTATGCATTTAGAAATTTATTATGCTTTTGATGTCATAATATTTCAATGTTGCAATGATCATTTACGTTAATTAAACCATCTTTTAAGTGATCAAAGTCAATTTCTCTCTCAATGATCTCTTGGTATAGTCATTATCATATTTGATTGCTTAGTCGAGTATGAATTCGAGATCAATGGTTTGGTTGAATACCTTATATATTAAATAATTGATAGCCAATTGAGGGGGAGTCAATGAAATGTAAAATGCTCAAAAGATGTGGAAAGAGTTACATCCCAATGAGGAGTGTGAAAACTACCACCACATGGAGAAAATGAAAAAAATACTCCATGAATGAAAAGCAAATTTTTGTTTTGAAAATTGTTGATGAAATTCATATTGAAATACTTGACTCAGTCGTATTTCATGGTTGGTATAAGGTGGGATTTTTGATAAAAGATGCTCAAAGAGCCACTCCTTCAACAGATTGTCTAGATATATTATCTAACTTATCTGGGATTTCAAACATCTATTGATCTTGGTATTTCATTTTCTTTACCAAAATTGATGATTTGATAAAGGCATTACACATAAGATCAGGATAGATGTAATTGAAGTTGTTCAACTTTAAGTGTTTTAACTTTCGTAAATTTTCGTTTCATTTTTGGATATTTTTGATAGATTTTGCATAATCTATTTCTTGTTGTATGAAACGATGTCTTTTGTTTAAAGTTGACATGGTAAAGTGCTTACATACTTTTTCTGGATTTTATGGAATTTTTCTAAATTTTTCTGGAGAAAAAGTTGAAGCCGATCCGGATCGGGGAAGTGATCCGGATCCCGAACGCAGGATTTTTCCTGCGGGTAGCCGATCCGGATCACATTCTCGATCCGATCCGGATCACGGCTAGGGTTTTTATAAAAACAAAGAGATTTGATTTCTTTTACCCTAATCTTTTGTTTTCAAGCCTCTAGAGTTTCTCTCTCTAGATTTCTTGCTTCTTGGAGCTTCAAAACTCAAAGTTCTTCGGATTCAAGTAAGTTTTATTGATCAAAACTCGGTTTTTCACAGGTTTTTCATCAAACGTGAGTTGAAAAATTGGAACTTTTTCGTTTGTGAATGGTTTTTGATCAAATTTCTTTTGAAATAAGAACTCTGGGTCAATTAGTTTTGCTTTTATGCTGGGTTTTTCCTGATTAACGAGTTTTTAGGCTTCGATTTCTAAAAATTCGGTTTTAGGGCATAAAAGAGGAATTTTTGTAAATCATGGAATTGATCTATTTTTAAAATTCTTTTTGGAAAACTAATTTGATTCTTGGCTTCTCTACATGATTATGATTGTCTAGGTACAATTTTTCAAATTTTTCAAAATTGACGATTTTTCATATGTTCTTGAGTTGGTTTTCACAGGACACTTTCTCAAACTCAAAGCACTCACACAATGGCATTCTCCTGGTTAATCCTGCTACTGGTCACGATGGTACATACTCGAGCAACCAACAAACTGAAACGAGCCAAGAAACTCCAACGAAAAGGTGAAGTGGAAGTTATAAGTGACACAGAACTTGAAGAAAATCCTGATGAAGTACACTGGGATATGTTGACAGATGATGATGATGATGAGGTATTGCCTACTAAATCTACACAAAAAGGAAAAGCACCCATGGACACTGGGAAAGCTCCTATGTCTGCTCCAACTATCTCTATAAAACGGAAACGACTTGCTCGACGTTTTGGACTAAGACAAGACACTAATGTTGACACGCCAATAGCCCTGACTCTCCGCCACGTGTTGAAGAAGTATTCGTTAACAATGATCGTCTTAGAGCTTTTGAACATCGCGAATGCATTGGCGAAAGGCATGTTAACATTGAGGCTCTACGAGGTCACTCCCCTGAATTTGGTGTTTTGATTGAACAAGCAAACCTTATTCAAGTATGTCGCTTCCCAGAAACTCTTGGCTATTGTTTGCATCATGTGAGGACCTTCTATACTAATGCACGGCATCTTCGAGAGTTTGAGAACGGTCCTATGGAGTTCTACACGAATATCCAAGGCACAAGATTTAAGATCACTCCACAATTGATTGGCGAGGTTTTGGGAATGGAAGCCAGCAAGACAGGAGTTCACTACTTGAAGGGGTAAATTTGACAAACACATTATGGCGAAAAGTTATCGAGGGAATTGTCTCGAGGGAACACAATCAACCGAAAAATCTGTTCGATCTAAAGAACTTCGTCTTGAATATCGCTTCTTAAACTTCATCACATGTTACAACATACTTCCAAATATGCAGACGAAGGTTGTGAGATGGGAACGGTTGTTGTTTTTGTATCTCATAGGACATCCATCAGAGGCAACGGCATTGAATATCAACATTCCGTACATCATCTGGAATAGAATGGCGCGATATGTTGAGCATCCTCATCCCACTGAGAGAATTCCATTTCCATTGATTATAATGAGGATTTTAAAGAAATTTCAGGTTGATATCACTTCTACAACTTATCATCAATGTCTGAGCATGATAGATGAGTCAACTATTGTCAAATCCCTTCACAAGTTGCCACATGTCACTCAAGCTCCTGCATCTGGAACGAAGCCCGGTACAAGCACGGCTGCATCACCATCTCGACAAGAACCTGGCATGATGATGAAGCATCATTAACTTCGATCTTCAAGTTACAGCAACGACTATCTGTCAAGCAGGAACAAATGTTGAAGGAACAACAAAGGATTGCCAATGAGCTTGAGATAACAACAGCAGCTCACATTACCATCACGAAGAAGATAAATTCAATGGACAAGCGGATGCGAAAGATAATGTCTAAGATGGGTTGCACAAGTTCTGAAGATTCAGATTCTGACAACTGACTATCTTTGACTCATTTCTTTTTGTGCAGGATTTTTAGGATTTAGTCTTATTGATTCTTTTAGTTTAGTTCTCAATTTGTGCATATTAATAGAATTTTTTTTACTCTCCTTACATATTGTAGCTCTTGCTACGTTTTGGCTGTGTTTTGTGACAAAAAGGGGGAGAGAGTTGGAGAGAGAACTTTGAACGAACTGAACTGATGAACTGAACTTTGAACAATGAACAATGATTGTGAATATCAATTGTGAATATCAAGGTAAGTATGACTTCAACTCAACTTTGGTTTTTCTTTGTGATTTGTGACATGCCTCTATACTAACTATTCGACTAACTATTTGGGCATGTAATATGACTAACAAGTTGATGTTGGACTAACATACTTTGACATTTGGTTTTCGACTGCTTAGAAGATATGTTGGTTTTAACTATGATTCTCTTACATATCTGAATTTTTCAAATGTCATGATGAGAATAAACTCTATCTCTGTAGTTGGTTTTGTATGTTTCAATTCTTGAGGTATCTAACGATTTTGTTTGTCAAGAATGCTTTCTGTGTGCAGAGATTACAGATGTCTAAGTCTAGAGTCTGTTCTAGGAGTTTATCTCATGTTTTTAATTTCTGGATCTCTTTTGTAAATTTTTGTTGTATGGTGATAGCAACAAAAATATCTTTTTGAATTTTCTTTTGTGGATTTGTGTTTTGTCACGAAACCGCCAAAGGGGGAGATTGTTACGGAATTTGAGTTGGCGTATTTCGTGAATGTATTAAGTCTTGAAGATTGAAGATGAAGAAACTTTGGATCATATACCTCAATCTCAAGAAAGAAGAATTCAAAAGGATCAGGTACGTTTAACTAAAGAATTTTGATGATCCGAATACTTCTTATAGTGTAGAAACACCTGGAAGAGGTTTTAATTGCTTAAACATCAAAAACTGGACATGGGACATGTTCAGGATCCGGATCGTGGCTTGCAATCCGGATCCCGAAGGGTGTTTGTTCATACACTGGTTCAATCCGGATCGCAGCATCTTCTGATCCGGATCCCGAACACTGGTTTTACCTTTTGCTTTTCGATCCGGATCAGGATTTGCAATCCGGATCCCGAACATGATGTTTGGTGAAACTGTATGAACGATCCGGATCGGGGATTACGATCCGGATCCCGAACGTGTTTTTCTGGAAACCGTCTTTCTTGTTCTGCAATCCGGATCGCCCAATTCCAATCCGGATCGCCGTCGGTAAAATTTCCAGAAAAGGCTGTTTTTGATCCTATCTTCTTCCAAGGGTTTCTAACCTATAAATAGGCCCTATATTCATTTCTAGGGCATCCGCTATTACAGAAGAAAATAGCCGAAAAGAAAAAATCCACATATAGAGAAGAAAGGAAATCAATAGATTTATTCTATGTTTCTTCATCTATATTGATTGATTTGATTCTAGGTTTTCCATACTCACATTTTGAGTAGAATCAAATCAATGAATACTTAGATGGTATTTCCGATCTATCTTTAATCTAAGTATTCGGCGGATCATCACCACCCAAACAAACAACGATTTACCCCAAAATCGGCGCGTGGACTCGCGTGGCCTTGTGGATTCAAGGTGCAACCGCTCTCGTGGATTCGGAGCGAGGTACGTTCGTGGATTCGAAGCGTGCCACTGGGTGAAGACCGTGGATTCGGTCGGACGTCGTGGACTCGACGTTGGACGCTGTGGATTCAGCGTTGGGCGCGGATCGTGGATTCGAGAAGCGTCGTGGAGCGAGCGGGAAGATCTACTAGGAGCGTATGGTAAAAGGTTGAGTCGTCAGTGAGTACGTTATATCACCTTGTACGTGTGTTAATTCTAGTGGATTTCGCCGTGTTATCGGTCCCGTGGTTTTTTACTCCGGTTTGGAGTTTTTCCACGTAAAAATCTTGCGTGTTCTTTTATTTTTCCGCATTGGGTTTATTTGCGCAATGATTTTTTGAGTGTTTATTGTTTACACCTATTCACCCCCCCTCTAGGTGTTTTTTCCCCTATTTAGATCCAATTACTTATAACCCAACACATTATGCGAATGCTCAATCTCACGGTCCGCAGACCGGGTAATCGGCAACATGCCGAAAATCCCCACAGGGATGCAAATGTCAATATATCAATCATATATCATGCAGTCTAGAATACAAAAGTATGTATCTCTGAATAAAAGCAAGTATAATGACCAAGAAGGCATGATAAGTCCAAGCATATGCTACTGTACTGATATCTGAATAGAAGCAAGTCTATGTAGTGATCGAGCAAGCATGATATATATGTCCAAATATGAGCTAATGAACTGTCATCTAACTAATGACCAATCAAGCAGGTATATGTCCAGTTATAAGCAAGGGATACTAAATCAACATAATAAAGCTCATAACCATAATCAATAGAAGATATAAATCCTCAAGTGTGCCGAGCCTCCGTGGCGGGCTCTCAGTCGTTCCGAGCCGACGTGGCGGCTAGCCGTGCTTCGTGTGTGTGGTTTGGACTCCGACCCAGAGCCCTCTCATTGTCGGTCTCTCTCTTTTATTTCCTCTAGGTTTTCCTCTCTCCCTGTTACTCCCTCTTGCTGTGCGCTTCTCCCGCGCCGGGTTGCCCGCGCCCTTCCACATGGGTGCGCACTGTGCTGTCATTCCTCCCCTTCTTTGTGATACCCCTTTTGTGATTGGTCCATTTGA
Organism: Tillandsia fasciculata; assembly: GCA_029168755.2. Lineage (NCBI taxonomy): Eukaryota > Viridiplantae > Streptophyta > Magnoliopsida > Poales > Bromeliaceae > Tillandsia > Tillandsia fasciculata. The sequence goes on from CM054952.1 coordinate 7,154,866, forward strand.
GGGTGCCCGCCGCCCGTCCCTGTTCGTCCTGGTTTCCTGACGTCGGATTTGAGGGCCCCGCGCGCCCCCCCCCCCCTGTTCGTCCGATCCTTCCTCAAGTGTGCGCCGGGTTGCCCGCACTCTTCACATGGGTGCGCACTGTGGTGTACTCCCCCTCTCTCTACGTGTCATCTTCTCAAACCCCCCCCCCCCCACCCAGAACACAAAATATCCCCTCAAAAGGGACAAAATCTCTGTGTTGGCTCTCGCTGAAGAAGAAGAAGAAGAAGATTGGGGCATCGGATCGATCGGAGAGGTCCAAATCCGGCGAAATCGGTGAAGATCTGATCAGGTAATTCGCCGTGTTGTTGTGAAAAGTAGATTCCGTTTTTCTTTTGAAGAAGAAGATAAGGGTAGAATAGATCTGATTGGATGAGAGAGATCGGAAGAGGATGGAGAGGAGCCGAGAAGCGAGAAGAGGAAGCATGGCGGCTCTGAACGGTGGGCTGTCGAGAAGGCGGCAGAGGACTGGCGGCTTAAGAGACTCGCCAGGTCTTGACGAACACCTAGATCTGTATTTTTTTTTTGTCAAATTTTTTTATTTTTCTTTTTGGATTTTGTTTCGGTTGTGGATTTGAATTTGATTGGTTTATGTTTTGTTGACAGAGGCGGATGGAGGGATGGAGATGGCGGAGACGACGAGGCTGCGGGAGCGGGCGGCGAGGAAAGAGCGAGATCGGGATCGCGAGCGGGATCGGGAGAGGGAGAGATCGGGCCGGAGCAAGAGGAGGAGAGGGGAGAGGATGATGCTCCACGACAACAACAGGGACGAAGGGGACGACACCTCCGACGACAGCGTAGACGAAGAAGACGATGAGGAGGACACCGTCTCCGTCACCACGGCCGTTCGTCTCCTTCCGCCGACTCCTCTGCCGAATAATCCCGCTTCGATGACGCCGTCGGCCAACCACTATCACCACCATCAACAACAAAACAATTTCAAATTCAAACTTTCATAAATTTGAATTTGAAATTTAACTTCAACTAAAATTTATATTTATAATAGTATAAATTAAATTTAAATTAAAATTCAATTTTAAATTTTAGGAAAAAATTATATTTAAATGAAACTTCAAAGTATTTTTAATGTCCTTTGGAAATTGACTAGGTGAGATGTCGAATGGCTCTTAGTTAACTGATGGCAAGATTGTTGAACAGAGACAAAAATGTTCGCGCTTTAGATGCTTAATAAGTGGGGGTTGCACTTCTTTGTTGTTGCGGAAAAGTGTTATTGAAGGATATTTGTTATGATAATTATGGTGGAGAGGTTTACCCAGTTACTTTTTTTGACCTTTAAGAGGTGATTTCACCAATAATTTACTTAGTGACATCAATAGACATCCAAGTTTTCTGATGATTTGTGGTCTGATTTTACATTATATCCTGGCTTTCTAGCTTCTACTCTTGCCGTAAGCAAGCAAAACCTGTAAGTCAATTTTATCTAATTACTACTAAGATAGTAAGATCTTGTTGTTGCTTTTACTTCCACATAGCATCTGGATATACCAAACTTCAGGGAATTGTTATGTTTCTTTTAATATTGCATAGGTAATCTACAATGCTGAAATTCTTGAGCTCTCTGGAACTTCTCTATTACTGATTAGCATTATGAAAATGTAACTGATAATAGTCTGAATGCATTTTCACTTGCTGCAGGAAATAAGGCACCTATGCTCTTATCTGCAAGATCCAAAGAAGGCTTATGCTGAAGAGATGCGTAGAAGTGTTTACGCCAACTATTCAGCATTCATTAGGTATGTATCTTAAACACCTTTTATTGGACATTTTGTGTTCTGCACCTTTAGTAAACTACCTTCTGGTCAGTAATCTTCAGCAATTCTCCTTTAGTGAAGGTTTAATTTGATGTTCCTAAATAATTACATGGCTAACTAATTAAAGTAGCTTCATAAGAAGGTTTTTAGCTTCAGGAGCCTTATGTGCTAGGACAACATCACTGCCTGAACTACAGTATATTGTGGAATGAGTTTATGAACTTTGGAAGTTAAGATTTAAGTGCTTTGTATTATTTCGTGTTTTGTTATCTGACTGTTAAGTTTTTGACAGAACTTAACATCATCAATCAAGCTCCGAAGACGAGGTAGTGGAACAAAATATAATGAAAGGTTAGGTATTTCTCAAAAAAAAAAAAAAGAAAAAAAAAATGAGGAAAGAGGAGAGGTTAGGTATTTTATTTAAAACTGTGAGTTCACCCATTTCAAAATGTGCTATTTGTCAAGTAGGGCCTGTTTGTTTTTACATTTAATTTCTCACCTAAAATTATCGTTAATGGTAGAAATGCAATTGACATAGGTTTTCATCATTACAGAACATCAAAGGAGATATCAGATCTAGAAGGCGAGCTTCTATCCATTAGAAATCTTCTATCTACCTAGGCAGCTTTAATTCCTTTCTCTTTTTGCTACCTTTGAAATCTATCTCTTAACAAACTTGATTTCTTCTCTCTTATTCCCAAGATTCCTGTTCTACATCCAAAGGTTTGTGGTTGCCTTACATACCTACACATGCGTTTTCTTCATGAGTATTCTGAAATTTTTTTTCCTTTCCTATATAATTCCTAATGTTGTCATTTTATTCACTTTCAGGTTTCTAATTAGACCAATCTGGAGAAGCATATTTTAGAAGGTATAATTTGAAGATCAGAAGGAACACCCACCCTTTGTTTGTTCCTACTTATGTTCTTTTGTTTGTTGCCTTTGTTTGTTTCTTTTCACACCTCCGGTTTGGTATGAAAATTTTGATCCGCATTTTTGATTTTACATGCATGCAAACAAATGTTGATTCCGTTCTTTTGTACCGCCTTGGAAATCTCTCATTGTTAGCTTACTTGATTTCTTTGCTCTTACTCCCGAGGTTTGCGTCCAACATCCCAGGATTTGCGCTGAGGTTAGAAGGATGCACATGCATTTTCCATGATTATTCTAAAAAAAGAAAACTTTAGTTAATATTTTCTACCATTATGCTTTTATTTTCTTCCAGGTTTGTAATCAGCCCAATCTGGTGAAGGATATTTTACAAGGTATAATTTCAAAATCTAGAGGACCATGCAATCACGAGGGAGTGTACCTTCCTTTTCCCTTTCCTGCATCTCTATTTTACTGTACATTTTTTAATGCTTACTATACTTTTTTCGTTGTTCCTTCCCAAGCCAGGAAATTGCTTTGTAGAAATCTGTAGACCTGAGGTTAATGTGAGGTAATGTAAGAGATCTCTGATTTCTTGGTAACTTAAGTTTCCTATATAGAAACGTGGTGTCCAGGTGCTGTTTTCCATGCCTTTTCCATGCCTTAGGCATTTAAGAAATTTCTGACCTTGAGTTTAATCTTAACTAATTTAAAAATCTGGTATTTTCTGCTAACTTATGTTCTCCTCGGATCCAAGCAGCAGGTAGTCCAATTTTGTCACAACCTGTTACTTTTCTACTATTGTATTTTATCTTTTTGGGGTACGGTTATGTGTTTACTATGATGAATTCTCCTTTTGACTCTTTTTTAAGATTATGCTCAATACTGTGGTGCTCTAACATGTTGTTTGACCCACCTTTACTTCCAAACTCACTTGAGGTTGTTCGGTTCTATTGAAATAATATTTTTCGTGTAGTATTTTGATGAAATTACTAAATTGCATACGAAATTTTCGTAAAAATGCTATGATGACATGCCCTTTGATACTAAATCCTTTATGGATAAGTTGTGAGCTGTAAATTTTAAGCTTACGATTAGCGAATATTGGACGTCTATCACATGCCCTTGGATACTAAATCCTTGATGGATAAGTTGTGAGTTGTAAATTGTAGGCTTATGGTTGGCGAATATTGGACGGCCTATTTTGTAGGCAACCTTTCGCTTCCCTGTATATTACAATTTGCTCTTTCCCTCACTACCTTATGCTTTTGGTTTGGTTGATACAGTATGCTCTCGGCTTGGTTCGTGCGGTTGGCTACGGAAAGAAAATAGTGTTCTCGCTCAATAAAATGATGTCGATATTTAATTAATGGGCAGTCTGAGCAAAATATATACTTAAAATTAATTCCGCATTTTCATTCTCTCTACAATTCTATATTTTTAAATACTATTAAGTCCCTCATTTTATTTGCAATTGTTTTTTGTATGCTACAACATTCATTGCTTTGAATACCGAGGATGCTTCACTGTCAAGTTCATGTATATTACATTGTTCTTTAATCTAAGGAGACGCAAAATACTTTAGCTCAAACGATCATGTATTATTCTCTTTGTTTTTTTTAAACAGCTTATAATCCGGAGGAAGTGAACGGAATGGTGAAGTACCGGGTTCAAACACTAGCGAGTATAATAACCTATGCAGGTAAACACACCTAATAAGATAAATACATTGCTTCCTTTGCAGTTGCTTTAGATTTCGTCTTTTTCTTTGTGAAGAAGTAAAGAAAAGTCAAACACAAACTACTTTTGCTCAGGCGATCATGTATGCTTCTCTCTTTGTTTTTCTTAGGTTATGATCCAGAGGAACTGAACGGAATAGTGAAGTATCGAATTCAAACACTGGCGAGTACAATTAGCCTGTGCAGGTAAACACACCTAATAACATAAATACATTACTTCCTTTGCACTTGCTTTGATTTTGACTTTCTCTGCATGAAGAAGTACGGAAAAGTCACGTTGAATTAATTCATTACAATTCTGAAAATCAAAAAATCTGAAAGTATTTCACTTCATGTGGATTTTTTTGGGTAAATTTCACTGGTCCCCAAATTTACGGCCAAGTTTCAGTTTGGTCCTCGAACTTAGATATTTGACACCCTACACTTTTGAAAGTATCTCACTTATCGTCCTTTTCCTTATTGTTAGAGGGAAAATTATTGCCAACATTGGTGCATCTACACATCCGTGCACCACGCATGTAACATGGACTTGTCTGCAGATTTTTTTCTCCCCCCCCCGCCCCCCCCCGATCCCCTTCTCCTTCCATGGAGCTCGATCGCGAGCTCCCCTCCTCTTCCTCCCTGAAGCAGAAGCTCTGCTCCTCGATCTGCTTCTCCTGCTTCTTCAACGTCCACGGCAGCGGCGGCGGGGGGCGGCGACGACGACTGCGAAGATCGCCCGATCGCCCTCGCGCGCCTCCTCCCGGAGCTCGGCGAGCGGTGGCGCAACGTGCCGGCGCAGATCGGGCTCCAAAGCCGCCGCCTCGCCGGCGAGTTCAGGTCACTTCCCCATTTCCCCATTTCCGTTTGCTTCACCGACGAGAATAAAAAGAAAGAGTTTTAGAAGGAGATCGTGGGCGTGGGGGTGGGGAGAGATGTACGGATCGGAGATGTACGGGCACGGGCGGGTGGGGAAGGATTCGGATTTGAGTTTGGATTTGGAGGCGGGCGGCACTCTGTACCCGGGGATGTCGTGCGGGGAGAGCGACCTCCGGTGGGGGTTCGTCCGCAAGGTGTACGGCACCTGGCCGCCCAGCTCCTCCTCACCACCGCCGTCTCCGCCGCCACGGTCCTCTACTCCCCCGTCAACGCCCTCCTCGCCGGCAGCCCCGGCCTCGCCCTCGCCCTCGCCTTCCTCCCCTTCGTCCGTAAGATCCCAATTCCCCCCCAACCCACCCTGTTAGAATTGCATAAACGCCATTCGCTAACAAATTAAATTTAACAGGAATCGAACCAAATTTTTTGGTACCCAAAAGATGAAAGATCCATGTAGTAGGAAACGACCTAGAATTAGTGTTAATTTTCTGGCAATCGTGTTAATACCTTTGTCGCACTCCTGACGTGGAAATGATGTTTCCAGCTTGAAATAATGGAGAATGATTATAGAAATAGAAAATTCCATTTTAATTGGTCCGTTATGTTATTGTAGCGATGACTGTTGATTTGAGTTGCTTTTTTGAATTTTTTTGCATTTAGTGTTTATTGATTTTTTCTGTATAGTTGTTTACATTGGGAAAATGGGTTCATAAATGGGGTAGGTCCATCTTATGGAGAATCGTCATTTTGATCTGTTATTGGCTTGATTGGTGTGCCAATCTAATAGGTGATTGGATATAGATCTGCTATCAGCATAATTTGGTTCGAGTGATTTGGTTTTCCGGGTTGATGGTAGGGAAATTGCATCTCTCTGTTTCATGCAGTCGACTTCTTAGAAATGAGCCATAATAAGAAGGTAACATGATTTAGGACACGTACCGAGTTCAGGTACGACCCCCTCAGCTATTCTGTGTTTCATAGAATATATGACATATGCATGTGTGTGAACACATCGTGTTTTTTCAAAATAAAATAAATTACCTCTTTGGTGAAATATGTTATCCTGCAATTCGTGTATGCCATCATTTTTCAAGGAGCAAACAATAAACTACTAGCTTCCAATCACATAGCAAAATCTTCAAGCCGGACAAGTTGTTATTGAATATCTTACTTTGACATCCGAACATGGCATAAATGTCTTGAAGGGTATACTATATTCTGTCTCTATGCTATTATTTTGAAATAAGATAAATAAATTTGTAGGTGGAATATATTATTCAAACAAATCATGTCTGCCAGCACCACTTCCCAAGGAACCCAAGGGAGAGTTTTAGACTGTAGTCATATAAGAAAATTCTAATGATGCACAAGTTATCATCAAATAACTTATTCGGCCATCCAAACATGCCATTTTGGAATAGGCCCCTCAATTTTGCTACCTTTGATTGACATCCCTTGACTTTTTAGTCTTTCATTTGGGTTTTTCTTGTTAGTAAAGTTTTATTATGTCTATTAGCTATTAGTTGGTAATTGTTTTAATTTTGTTAGCTAAAAGGAATCAAAATCATTGGTAAATTTGATAAAATCCTCATTTATTTGGCTAAAATCGCTTGGTCCCAAAAAATCAACAGTTGAGGGGGTGTCAATAAAAGAATCAAACTGAGGGGGCAACTCCAAAATGGACAATAGTTGGGAGGATCCTGTACATTGTTATTTAGTCTTATATACTTTAATAGGTATTTCTCTATCCTCTTAGTAAGAATTTATGAAGACACCCTCAAGTATAGACTGTCTTGAAACCATTAACTTTTTCTATTTTTTGTTGAGATCCCTCATGTGATGATCCAGAACCTCCGCAACATTAATAATGACTGTAGAAGGCTTGTACTGTGCATCGGAGCTTGTAGAAACGAAATTGGATATTTAAAATGACTCTGCGCGAAAATCGGAGCAAATGGGATTTTCCGGGAGCTTTTTACAAAATTTCGGATGAGAATTTGGCGAAACGGACGGCAATTTGGACTCAGCGCGCGAAAACGGTCAAAATGGTATATTCGCTTTATTTTTCGGCACTTTGGTACTGTTCACCGGAACAGTAACCGCCGGCCGGAATTACTGTTCCGGCCGGCGGCGCCGACGGCGAGCGGCGGCGGGCGGCGGCGCACGGCGGCGGGCAGCGGCGCAGCGGCGGGGCAGCGGCGGAGCGCGGAGGAGAGCGGCGCGGGCAGGCGCGGGCAGCGCGGGCAGGCGCGGGCAGGCGCGGGCAGGGGGCTCGGTGCGCGGTCCATGGGCCAGGCGTGCACCGGGTGCACCGAATTCTTCCCTTGCCACGTGGCAGCACCCGATTGGCTGGCCGGCTTCTAGAAGCTTCTGGATGGGTGACACGTGGCAGCATCCTATGGGCCGACATTTTCCGGAAAACCCGGAGCGCGGAGCAACCACGTGCACCACGTGGACACGTGGCAGCCTCCCAGTGGCCTTGCACGGCTGTTTCCTGTTTGGGAAACGCGTGGCGCTTCCTGGTTGGTCCGTTTCGGTGTTTCGTGTTTGGATCAGATCCCGTGTGGGAATATTCTCTTTTGGCCCACTATATATAGAAGTCCCCACCCCCTCTCTTTGCACCTTGGATTCCGAGCCCTTAGAGAGAGAAACAGAAAAAGTGTTCAATATAAAAGTTGTTCCTCTCTCTCTCTTCTTTCTCTCTCTACAATCTCAGAATTTCTGGAGGTACAGATTGTGAGTTATCTGCGACGCGGCACACTGCGACGAATTTTCTTTTAGGCCCATTTCCCGTCGCAGTTCCGTCGAAAATTCACTGCGGGCTAACCGGGTGGAATTTTTGGACCATTTTTGCGGCAGCGCGACCGTAAGAGGTAGGGCTTCGATTTCCGTGTTGATTATTTTGCTCCGTTTCGTACTTTTGGCACAGTTTTCAAGTCCTCTTTGACCCCCCTTTTTGCTGTGGTAATTTTTGGACAGCACCGACTTCTCCGATTTTTATCTTGACGTAGGAGCGTCAGATCGAGGCGTTTTAGGAGTCGATTTTGATCTACTCTTCGCAAGGAACGCAACCGTGATTTTTCTGGGAATTTAGGAGCTCATTTGAGAGGTGAAAAATTCCTCTTTTCCCGTGCTGTCTGAAAAACAGCAAATATTGTACTTTTTGAGATTTGTATTTATACCGGGAGCGTTGATTTGCAGGATTTGAGGACTGTGGACAACCAGGAGACTACCTGGGGTGTTGTTTGAGCTACTCGAGGTGGGCGGTTGTTGCTTACCTCATTTTTGACAAGCTCACTGGGATTACTAGAAACCCCCTAAAATATGACAATTAACGAGAACAATTGGGACAAAGTAACATGATAATTGATGAGAACCCTTGGGACAACTAACAGGACTACTAACAGGACTACTAACAGGACTACTAACAGGACTACTAACAGGACAACTAACAGGACAATTAATGAGAACCATTGGGACAAATTAATATGACAAATGACAAGGACCGCTGGGATAAACTCCCCTAAAAATTAATGTAACCCCACAAATGATATGATAACTTATATTGGGACACTGTGATTGAGACAAAGGCTACGATCTCGCATGCAAATGACTTTTATTCAGTAAATCAATTGTTTTAAACCTTTGACACTATTTTACAACTTTTAAAAATAGAGACAGTTGCATGCATGCCCGGACATCAGGTAAGGCCACTATTCATTGCTACACTATCATATTGGGATTTGAACATGTTTTATTGTTGTCCTTTACATTCATATGTTGTTGCTCAAGTGTGAGCAGGGGTTTGGGATAGTGTAGCCAAGGTTGTGCTAGATTGTGGACTTGTGGGGTATTGCGGTAACCGCGGACAGTAGGCGGTTGACCAGATGTTTATCCTTGCATCAGATTGGGGTTGAGTTTGGTTTATTTATTGCATCAGTTGGGGATTGGGTTCCTGTAGTGGATGGAGTATTCCCACTTTGATCATAGTCATGATCCAGTCCTGCTATATTGAGACATGTGCTACTGAGATACTTGTGATACTGATAACAGAGATGTTTTACTCGTGTGGGTCGCTCCCCTCGAGTGCCGCTCCGGAGTAGGCTTAGGACCGAGCCGTGTGCCGGTCGATTGGATATTATGGGATCGTGCCATGTGCCGATCAGATACTGGTTCTTGAGCAGGCAATACCGATCGTGTATCGGTTGCTAGATTGGGTTTATTGGTCAGATACTATTTCTGATGCATGCATACAGTTTTGACAGCATAATAGTGATAGTTTTCCTGTTCAGCATCTTTTGTATCTACCACTTTCCCTTTTCCCTTTTGCCTCTAGTAGTCCTAGTGGGTGCGTCAGAGTTGAGGTTTTACCCACTAGGGGAGGCTGCTGGTTTATCTGGTAGTTCTCACCCCCATTATTGTTTTCTGTTTCTTTCTTCTCCTTTATTTTGCAGAGTCATCTGCGGGAGCTGCTAGGCCATCGGCAGCTGATCGAGGTAAGGGGATCGCGGAATAGATCTCCTGGGAGACTGAGAGCTGTAGATAGACGTTGTACCCCCACTCAGACTGTGAGATTCCCCTTTTATTTTGGGTCTGGCTTCGCCAGTAGGTTGTATTATTTTAGTGAGCTGGGAGATTATTGTACATATTACAGTGGTACTTGTAGTTCCAGTCTGAGATACTATGTGGTTCTTCTATTTCAGCTCTGTATTATGCTCTTTTATTGCGCATTTAATATTTGAGCAGGTTACCAGCGCTTCGTGTACGCGGGAAATCCCATGTGCACGGCGGATCTGTAGACGGGCCCGGGTCCTGATTTGCACCCGGGGCGTGACACCTCAGCTGTCATTCATTTCATATTTAAATTAGTTTGTCAATCAAAGTGGAAATTTCATTAAAATTAGCAACTTCATTCATTTTTAATTGTGAATTCTGAACAGAATCTATACTTCAGCTTACAAGTAGTTAGAGCTGTGAAATTTGGCAAAATACTGATGATTAATGAAATTCTCAACTCAATTAAATTGAATGATTCAAGTTAAAACAAATAAAAGATGTAAGGAAAGAAAAAAAAAAAGGTTTCGACAATTGATATTGAAATTACCTATAACTGAGGGCGTGCCCATACATTTATACCTTCTTTTCATTTGATTTTAATGGTTGTGTAAAGGGAGATGTTGCAGGATCATTGGCAGAATTTGATCGAGCAATCGAGTTGGATTCTCGGCAAAAGGCATGTATGGATCTATTTACTCCTATTTTCCCTTTATGGTTATGTTTTTGGTTATTCTTTTTTCCGAATGTGAAACTGATCTAAATTGCAATCTGCATTGAAATGATTTCAGATCTTTGGCAGAGAGGGTTATCTTTGTACTATATGAATAGGTACATCTCTTTACTGAATATATTTTCATGTAGTTGCTAATGTGTGATTAATGGGAGGAAAAGGATATAAATTTTGTTGTCAATAATTGCGTAGTTTTTTATTTTGAGCTTGGTGTGTTATTGACTTTGATATATGGTGGATTACTATTTGGCGAGCTGTCGTTGAAGCAGTAGTTTTAAGTGAGACGCTATTTTGAAAATTTGAATTCTCCCCAACGGCTTATCTTCACGCGAGAATGGACTCCTCAAATTGGCGTTGCAACTTTTGGGCACTTTGGAGTCTTGTTTCTGCTTCCACCACAATAACAGTTGCTTGGCCTAGCAGTTCCTGTTGTCTCTTCATATTGAATAGAGAAATTACCTCACATTTATATTTTTACTTCTTTTTCCTCGCTTTTCCCCGGAGTGAATGGAGAATTTATACGAGCCTCACATATTTACTTACTTTTTCCATCAAAAAAAAAAAAAACAGTCTAGGTGTGTTGGGAACTATGGATAAGAGGATGAAACCCATTATACGAAGAACCTCTGTTATGTATCTTTATATTCTCTGTTTGGTCTATTATTTATTTCTATTTTTGTGTTTGCAGCCAAATGAGCAGAACATCTATGCTAATATTGAGGCTGCTTATAGATGCCTTATAGAAACTTATGGTGCTTGTGAGGAGGATATTATTTTATATGGTCGATCAATTGGTAGTGGCCCAACTCTGGATCTACCACCTCGTTTGCCTTAATTTGTAGTCTTACGAAGACTTTCATTATTTTTTTGATGTTCTTTCCTTGCTTCCTTTTATAAAACAATGACGATAAAGAAGAGAAGAAAGAAAAAATCATATTGATATTGAGTTTCCTAGCACGTAATATTTGCCGAACAGCAGAGCATAGAAGATAACATACATTTCTCTTATGTAAATTTCGATGGCATATTCTTTTAGGCAGGGATGATCTAGAGGAAGAGGAATGTCAAGGTTCGATGACCTAATTCTTGGGCAACCACTTCCAGCAACCATCTCATGCGGTTTGGCATATTCTACTTTATTTGCCTTACTTGAGTTCAAATATTAATTCAACCTCCTATGTCTAACATGCTTATTTCCTTGCTTGGGTTGTACATTCAAGTATTGATAAAAAAAATATAGTCACTTACAATATAATATGTTCAAATCTTGAGAAAATAGAAATGGTTGCTGTCAATGTAGTATACTTGACTATGAAGAAAAAACATATTATCTACTCACTTCTTAAATATATACCTGTGATTTTTCTATGTAGTTTTGGCTACTAATTCTACTTTCTGCTAATTTGTGCTTCATTTCCTCCACTTGACTATTAGTGCTAACTATTCCCTCCTAATTTTTCCTCATTTCTTACCTTATTACTTCGTCTTAATTGTATGGAGATTCCAAAACTATAGAGCATTTTATAACAAATCCCCTAACTTTCCTTTGGTGTAGATCTACTAACAGTTTTCCTTTTGTTTTCCTTTTTTTTTTTCCTTTCTTTTCTATCCCAATCCTATCTTACAAATTTTCTCATTCAATGCGTTCAAAATTCATTAATGTTCAGCTGACAACTCATTTGATTACCTAACTGTAATGTGGTATAACTATTCCGGAATTTCGAAAACTTTAGCCCAAAACAACCAAAACTATTAAACAAGATTGGCTAACCAAGAAACTGTTATCTCCAAATATCTTGAAGACCCCTAAATTGTGACATTATAGATTTAGGGCCTTTTGACAATGTGTGGAGTTGGCACTGGTTGAAGTTGGCTGAGTTAACGGTCATGGTCTGTCATATGTTTTTGAATGAAGCTATAACAAAACAAAAAAGAGTGCCCTTGGCATTTTTTTACAAACAAGCTTCAATATATGTATTCTTGGGTTAGCTTAAAGTTCCCTTTGTGAAGATCATATATTAATAGTTTTAGGAGGTTTTCTTTTGCTTTAATTTTTCCCCTTTTGTATAGTTGTATCAAATTTATTTGTTGCATGCTTTATTGAGTCGTGTAGCAAAAAAGTATAATATTAAAGAAAATTGTAGATTCTGGTTTCTCCAAAAACCTGAGAAGTGTTTTTTGTTTTGCAAGCTAGACCCCTAAAAAAGAGGGGAAATTTACGGAAACCCCTAAATTAATTTCCTCTAATTTAATCCAGTATTCATCTAAAATATAGAACAGATATGACAATACAGATTTTGAGGACAAAAATTTTAATGCAGATTTCCCTCTGAGGTTCAATGGATGCAGAAGAGGAGGTCTCCTCTATAGTGCGAGATCTAGAGATTTCGCTCAGCCCGTCGTCGCCGCCGCCGCCGCCGCAAGATACGCCCTCGACAAGCACGAGATCACCAATCGAGTCCTTGGCCTCCTCAGATCCTTCCCCTTTGCCGATCCCGCCAAGGTTTTATCTCTTCCCCTATCAATTCCCTTCTCTAACCCCTATCGTGGGGATTGCTTCTGATTGTTTGTCCTAATCACATAATTTGATGATCGTAATGGTGTTTACTGTGATAAGGTTGGGAGCTGTTGTCTTTTGTCTTCAACTTGATTTATAGCATTCACACAATCGCTCCTATGAGTGATTGGCGTGTGCTAATTTTTGACTTTTGCTGCTTGGAAACGCACCATATTAGTATATTTATCTTCGTTCCTAACTGAAGCAAAAACTGCAAATTGTTCTCTTTACCAAACACTCTTCTAGAGACTACTGCTAAAAGCAAAAAAATAGAAGCAAGGTCAAACATATTCTTAGTTGAATTAGAGCAAATTCCTATAATTTGTTGGAGCTGTTGTCTTTTGTCTTCAACTTGATTTATAGCATTCACACAATCGCTCCTATGAGTGATTGGCGTGTGCTAATTTTTGACTTTTGCTGCTTGGAAACGCACCATATTAGTATATTTATCTTCGTTCCTAACTGAAGCAAAAACTGCAAATTGTTCTCTTTACCAAACACTCTTCTAGAGACTACTGCTAAAAGCAAAAAAATAGAAGCAAGGTCAAACATATTCTTAGTTGAATTAGAGCAAATTCCTATAATTTGTTATCGTAGTAGCAAGTTCGGTGTTCAAAAGCAATGTCAAAAGCAACGGGTTTCTATAAAGTCTGCTATATTCCACACAAGAATTAGATTAGGTGTAAAGCTACATATTCTTAGTTGAATTGGAGCAAGTTCCTATAATTTGTTATCGTACTAGCAACTTCGGTATTCAAAAGCAATTTCAGAAGCAACAAGTTTCTATAAAGTCCACTATATTTCACACAAAAATTAGATTACGTGTAAAGCTGGAATTGATTATGAATATTACAGTAGAGAATGATGAAGTAATTACTCCTGGAACATAAACAGAATTGCTTTCGCTTTGAGTAGTTTAGGTAATAAGTAAATATTTTAGAGCTTTCCAACCTTATAATAACTGAAGGGTCTAGAATTAGGTGATGTTTTTGCTCCTAGATTGATGACGAGTTCGCTTTATTTTTACTTGAGATTAGATTATTGTATCCCACAACTTTTCATTTCCTGTTTCTATTTTCATCTTCAGATTTTTTTCTACATTTAGGGAGAACTTTAAATACCGCATTATGGTATATTAATTTTGCATTCTGCCACATCTATTTCGGACTGTAACATTTTCATGCCCTCATGTAGCTGATAAGAAATTTTGACCAATAAATTATGCCATCCTCATCTCTTTTCATTTAATACAATAAATAATGGAAAAATGATCATTAGAATCCAATTTTCTGATGAAAAAGGTCATTTTAATTTAGAGTTTGGGACAAGAAACACAACGTGGACTCAATTTCCCATTACTTCACATATTGAAAAGAACATGTATATCATCTTTGTCGGCCACTACAACCGCGTCAACCGCGACAACGACAAGCACGTCGTCGGCGCCCTCACCGTTGAAGTCACTACCAGCTACGGAGGTCTATTTCTTAACAAATAGCCCCTGACGTTAAGGAAAGTTCAATTGACTATAAAATATGAAATTAAAAATATAATTTAAATTTGAAATATAAAATGTAAATCCGATCTTCAAAATTATAATTCAAATACAAACTTTTATTTATGAATTTAATTTAAAATCCATATAAATTTTGATTCAAATGTTGAATATAAAATTTGAATTAAACTTTTGTACAAATTTGAATAAGATATTGAATTCACAAATTAAATTTATGTTCAAATTAAAATTTTAATAAAAATTTACATCCACTGCCTAAATTTCTAATCAAAGTTAGAATCCAAAATTACCAGTTTTAACTTAAAATTTTAATTTGAAATAACTTTCTAATGAAAATTACATTGTCTTTGGATTTCAACCTTCATGTATGGTTCTTTGTTCTCTTTTCTCACCTATATGAATCAACATTTTCCCGCCTATATGAATCGGTGTGTTTATTCTTTGCAATGTTTCTACTTAAGGCTGGAATAAGTTTGTTGTATTTTTTAAGAACCTCTATTCCATTCCTTAATGTATTTAAATCAGCTGAAGCAAGAAAATGAGGTTCAAAAAACGTCTATTCCCCTCTTCTCCTTCATAACTCAAATGAAACAGGAGAACAAGGTAACGGTCAGTTCCCGATTTGTGGTCATTTTTATGCATTTCTATCCTATTTCCCACACTATGTTGTCTCTTTCCAGGTTGAGCAGCCCAAACTTATCTGTGCATGATTCAGAGTATCAGTGAAAAACACCGCAACTTGGTAATGAATAGACAAAGAGGTTTGCTCTATTCATGGCACCTTCTCTTTTCTCAAATGTTGTGTTTGCTCACCCTCTAATCGAGGTTTCCGTTGATATTCATATAAGCATAGTTCTCACTGATAGATTCTTTTTGCATGATCAACTTGATGTATGTTATTTTTATATTTTTCATTGAAGTCTTGAAGTAGGTAGAGGAGTTCTCAGAAAAACTATAAGTACATATGAAGGGCACTATAAACTTCAGCATTGCTTCATTTTTTTTCCCTTTAAAAACCTATTGTATAGTCTTCCTTCTTCTAATGATAACTATGCTTCCAATCTCCATCCACATTACCAGCTCTTCTCCATTTGCAGAAATTTCAATTAGTTCACTTGGACTATACCCATTTTGGAGAAAGATATAGAACAAAAATGGTGTACTAAATTTTCCAACTAGACTGGAATAGTTACCTATGTCGCCCAAATTTTGACAGCAAACATGACTTAAGTATTTATTTTATACTAAAAGAAAAGGTTAAATAATATGATTTGAAACTTTCAATTTCTATAGGTTTCTTCTTTAGATATCTTTAAGAACCTACCACTGCACACTTCCTCTCCTTGCAGTAGGTTAATATTAATTTGGTTCTTAAATGAGATATGCTTTTTACATTTTCAATGAAAAAGTCCCAATATGTTTCCCCAAAAAAGAGCTTGGTGCGGGAATCTAATTGTACCTTTTTTCTTGCATGTATTGCAGGTAAATCAATTTCAATCTATT
Source organism: Tillandsia fasciculata (assembly GCA_029168755.2). NCBI lineage: Eukaryota > Viridiplantae > Streptophyta > Magnoliopsida > Poales > Bromeliaceae > Tillandsia > Tillandsia fasciculata. Next base: position 7,171,004 of record CM054952.1, read on the forward strand.
CATTCTTGTGTTTCATGAGAATTTGTGATTACCTATATGTGTTAAGTTGCATTTCTCTTTTACTTCAATATATTTATGGAATAATAATACTCCACAAAACTTTGGTGCTATTTAGGATTTGGTTTTTATTTTATTTTATTTTATTCTTCTTCTATATATACTCTAATTTCAGATCAGGAAATATACACTTTCCTGCCTGACAAAGTAGATACTTGCAAGGATAACAGTTAATGTAAGAGGAACAATATTGATTGGTACATGCCAAGATCAAATAGAAGAGTTGGTTTGAACATCATTCTGATTGTTAATTAGTCGATTCTGATTGTTAATTAGTCGTCAGCATTTTAAATAGTTGAACTTTAGGAAAGGCAATCAGCCGAGCTCCTTATCGGAACTCCTCACCAAAAGCCGGGGAGCAGGAATCACCTCCGTTGCCTCAAACATGAGGCATCAACGACACAACAACCACGCATAGTCCTCAACTATTCAAATCCTTTTGTGGTTCCTCACAAGCAACATCCTTGAGTGGAAAGTGATTTGGTAGGGCCATAGAAAAATTTAGCAAGTTTCCATTAAGAGATGGATTACTTTTAGTTTAACATGTGAGTTTGCTTTCATGATGTTCTAATTTCATAAAAAAAATATATGAGCTTTGTTTGATGAATGATAGTGGATGCGACTTCATGTATGGACTCCATTTGGTGGATTTGCAGTGTTCTGAAGTTCTAGCATACTCGAAACCGAAGATCAGCACTCTCTCAAACAAGCCCACATATTGAGCCGCAAAATGGAAAGGTATGTACAATCTGCTCGAATAAAAGATACAGCAATATTACTGAAATGAATTAGTATGAAAATAAAGTAAATCCAAAATTTGTAGTTTTATAGGTAGACGATACAATCCGATAGGCCCAAGTAATGTTAATATAACTAAAGCTTACCTTGCATGTGCTTGCAATCTGAAAACGTCTTATGCATTTGAGTAATTAGCTTTTGGTCTTTTCGCCTTTCTCTTCTGTACCTGAAGGAAAAAGTGCAACATGGAATTTCTCGCCTATCTCAAAATTCAAGTGGTGCATAAATTGCTGCTTCGTGCATGTATACTAGGTAACAGTAACATCTACTCAGTCACTATATTCAGCAACATTTTCCTTTTATATTAAGAAGGATGATCTTACAACTTTCAGCTGCAACTCTATTTGCTACAGGTCTTCTTATTGTTTCAACTCCAAAGAAAAGTTGATTGCTTAACTAATAAAGAGTTAGAAGAATATCGTAAAGTCCAATAAATTTGTCATACTATATTTCTACCATGTAAAGATTGCCAAAGTTGGCTTTGAAAACTGATGAAAAGCACAATCAAATTATAGAATGTTTAAGCCAAACTCATTGTTATCTGGTTCGTATGTGCCAGGATTCTATGGTACATTTGAATCAGAATCAGTCAAGTCACTCGAAGTTGTTAATGAATATTATGTTGTTAGATGCTACACTGCATCTCTGTTAAAGCTAGCTGCTTTCAACTTTTTAATTTGGTGTTTAAAAACAAATCGTTAGTAATATACATGTACATAAGTTAGATCCAGAAGCATCATCCTTATATTTGATAATGTAGCAGGTTTTCGGAGTAGTGGAGAACACGAGCTGCTTTGGGTGCCCAAACTGCGGCACAAAATCATACATATTTGGACAAGAGGAAGCACAACGAACTGCCGAAGAGATGGACATGAAGTTCCTTGCTGAGGTTAGTGTGATATTGATGCCCGTGTCTTATCATAACACTTACGCAAATATCAATGTACATTTTCTTATGCATCTAGACTTCTTAGTGTACATAAAGCTAACAAGACTTTCCATAGGAGTTTCAGAAGGATATATGTTTGAACTTGATGTGCAAATTCACACGAAATTTAGTAGTTTCAACTTTGCGTCTGCAGCAAAATAAGAGTGGTGTATTTTATGATTGCCTTTCCTAAAGTTCAACTATTTAAAATGCTGACGACTAATTAACAATCAGAATCGACTAATTAACAATCAGAATGATGTTCAAACCAACTCTTCTATTTGATCTTGGCATGTACCAATCAATATTGTTCCTCTTACATTAAGTGTTATCCTTGCAAGTATCTACTTTGTCAGGCAGGAAAGTGTATATTTCCTGATCTGAAATTAGAGTAAATTAGAAAGGTCAATTTCGACTCCTAATTCAATTTAGACTTCCATCGTATTTCTACTGTTGCTAATTATGCAACATTGCATGCATATAATGGCCCCACTACTGTCTAAATGAATCGGAGTCAAACTTCTGGAACTCACTTCGTAACGAACCCGATAATTTGTCTTGTTGTGTATAATTTCGTATAAATGACATGTTAGAATTTACGAACATTTACTTTTCAATATTAAATCTTCTGACGTTCTGGATGTGGAAGTGCTGATTTGTTTTGGTGCTTTGCTTTCATTTTGCTGATTATGTGAGCATAACTTATGCAACAAGAACCGTGACCTGTCATCTTTTCTGCTTTTAGGACTTCTTTGGGAAACCGGCATTCTTGACAGTGTCTGGCCAACTAAATGCTGAAACATATGCATCCTCTCTTTCTGATGTATGTTTTCTTTTCTCTATCAGGCCACCATGCACACTTTCACAATCTATAAATTTTCATTATTTTGATTACCATTATATCATTTCCCTTAAAATTTGTTAATTTGCCTCCAGGTATACACATTTGGTCCTACATTTAGGGCAGAAAATTCTAACACCTCAAGACATCTAGCTGAATTTTGGGTAAATTACAATTTACCACCCTTTCAGAGTTTTTCTTTTTGAGGTAATATGCCCAGTTCTTGAAAATTTTGAACATTGGGTCTTACATTCTCTATCTTATGCAAAGATGATTGAACCTGAGCTTGCCTTCGCCGATCTGAATGATGACATGGCCTGTGCAACTGCCTATCTCCAGTATGTAGTAGGTTTTCTCTTCAGATCTATGAGCATTTGCTTGATGCATATGTCAAAATAATGGTTCTTTTACTATGTGTGAGGTCTTTAGTTGTACCCTGCGAAATCCTTTATTCATATACATACATGCTCTGTAAAATCAGAATTTTTGTGTGTACCCCTTGAGCAATTTCTTACGAGAGTACTTTGTCCTAATCTGGATAATCATCAATTCATAGGCAAAAATAAGTTTTGTAATTTAGGATTGCATCAAAAATGAGTTTGATCACTACATTGGGTCTTGGAAAAGTTTGTGCTATATTTTTATGGTTCTGGCTTTTAACTCCTGATGACAAATGTAACTACGTCGCCATGTACAAGAGAAACCCCCATGAGAACCCCCCCAAGAGAAACCCCCATGTAACTTCTTGGGTAGTAATTTTTGAATTAGAGTTCTTTATTATGGTGAGAATATCTTTATTTAAACTATGTAATCTTAATCTTCCTGCTCTACGCAGCTTGCAGATTCTGCAAAAGCCCAGTTCTCTTGCAGAGACTACAGCGACCATCTCGCTTTGGTTCGAGCATACGAGGGTTGGAAAGATTCCGAAAGAGATCATTCTGGATATGAGTACTGCTGGAAGAATTTCCTCTCTGCTCAAATGATGAAAGCCCTTGATTCTCTTAGAAAGCAGTTTCACTTCCTGCTTAAGGACACTGGTTTGGTTGATGATGGTTTTAGTGCGAGCAATAAGTGGAGTAACGATGAGAATCTCATCTGTGCGGTAATTTGCACGGGCTTGTATCCTGGTGTTTGTTCAGTTATGGTGAGTTCTCTCTCTAACATTTGTGTGAATTTTGCCCACCGTTTCACCTCGACAATTGTTTAGGATGTTTAATAAATGTGTAACCTTTTTATGAAGGAAGCTGTAGTATATTGCGAATGAGATTAGCTTGCATGTTTTGACAGGTGTTTAAGTAGTAGTAGTAGTAGTAGTAGTGGTAGTAGCAGTTGGAGTGTAGGAATATCTATATCAAGCAAAGTTGATGGAGAAATTAATGAGGTAACTGTTCAACCGTAATAGTTCTCCATTCATAGATTAATTTGAAGACTGTTCAAGTGATGAAGCACAACCAAAAGTTGGAAACTTTTGTTTTCTCCTTACCATCTATTCTCTTCTTATTTGTTCTTCTTTTATTTATGGATTTTTTTCCCCGCCATCTTATCCTAAGAGTGATGCTGTTTAACCAGTATCTTTATGCTCTGAGATTTTACGATCAGCCGGATGAAGCGAAAAAAGGACAGGTGATCTGATAAATCATTCTAACTTTGTCTAATTCTTATGTATTATGTTAGTTTGTGAGTCTCATGCAACAAGGCTTCTATCTTTGGTGGGCCTGTGATTTTCTTCTTTTTGACTTAAGTACTTGCCTATAATGCCTAATCGATTGATACTTTCCTGTGATGCAGAATTGAATGCAGGTGAAATTAATTTGTTTACATTTTAATTTATTTTCCTAATGTTTAGAATTATTCGATTTTGTAATTTCGTTTTGTTGTTTTCTTTCTAAAATTTTTAGGATTTGTCTTATGGAATAAATTCCTGAAAACTAATTAGACGCGCGGAGCAGCAGCTCGGTGGAGACGCATGATGGACAAGGCGACTTCGGTGACGACGCAAAGATAGCTTCAGCGACAACTCAGTTCCAGCAGCTTGGTGGCGTCTCCTAGCATGCCTCTAATTAAATATCCCAACAGTCCTTGCTTGCTTAATTAATTAGATATCTATGTCAAGGAATCCCTTTATTACGTGTAACCCAGTTTACATATAAACGGTTCAGTTTGTGGACTCAAATAATTGAAACGGTTCAGTTTACATGTAACCCTTTATGTTTATTCGTTGACTTTAAACGGTTCAATTTTGTATTCATGTTATTCTAAAATCTGATTCAGATCACTTCTCATTTAACTTCCATTTTTGTGCTCTTTGTGTTTTGGATTGTGTTCATTTTTAAGAATCTGATTTCCAGCTGGGTTAAACATAACATGCAATTAAATACTTCTGGTTAAATGTCATCGCTCTTACTTTCATTTTGTGGATTCTGATGAATTCAAATCACTCACCGGTGCTCAATAAAATATTTTCGCGTAAATCTAACAATAATTGATTAAAAGGGAGCTCTGAGCAAAATTTTTGCCCGTTCTCTTTTTGGTTCGTCTTTCTCTATTACTCTATAATTTTAGTTTTTATTTCCTGCTGTTCTCCTACATACTGTCAGATTTTGTTTGTTTTGTTTGAGTGATCTAATAATCCATTCCTTTTGTGGCACTACTTTTAGAATTTTCACTTTTATTTAGAGACTAAGCGAAGGTTGCGAAATAAGAATCAGGAAACAATAAAAATTATGTAATATTTATCGAAAATATGAAATAAAAAAAAATATTTATTGAAGAAATTATACCCGCGGCGCAGCGCGGGCACTTCACTAGTCTGGGCTAAATAGAAGAACAGGTGTCCGACTGGACTAAAGCAACCAGAGGGCCGAAAAGATAAAGCCCGGACCGAAGATAACCCACCTGAATGTAGGCTGATCCAACGACTCCAACAGAAGGCTTGTGGGCCGGAGGCAGACTGCAAGGACCTGGATTATGAAATGCTAATCAGGGACAGACTCACACAATCCCAAAATCACAGACTCACTAATTAAGCCACTTTGCTAAAATCGATGCTCGATTGGAACCATAATCACTTCAACACTTCCGGAAAGGCCGATTTGGCTCCGGAGGCCACTGACTCGAAACGAGGGCCACGGGATCAACCAGGGCAGCATCTAAAATAACCAGAGACAGGTAATAAAGTCCATTTATCATTTTATTTCATCCAAGTACGTGCAACATGCGCCGAAAGCCGTTAAACCGACGATTTCGTTGATTTACGGTTCGTTAACGGATTCCCGCTCAATGAAGACTAACGGACCTCCAACAAAAAGTTTAGAGATCATGTAACGCTGCTCGAGGCAGCCCATGAAGTTACATTTGCATCAAAGTCCCCAGGGTTTTCTAAAATCGCATAATTATACTCAAAAACTACATGTTTCGACTCGTTAAAAATATCCGAGGGGTTCTAACATGAACTGAAGGTACCAGCAGATAGTTCTCGACCTAACTAAAGCTGTGCTCACTGTTTGGAGTTGACGCGACGCCCGAAAACACAATCGGGTCCATAAAATCTAAGTCCACATTAGCCCAGATTGCCAAGCAACTTAACGACTCAATTCAACCATCAACTAGCATGAGCGTCATGTTCAAGAGAACACACAGAGTCGAGGGCTCACCTCAGGAGTGTCGCAGACCCACCGGAAAGATCGCCGGAGCAAGGTGACCGAGTTGCACTTTAGCCAAAACTCGGTTTGGCCGAGGCTTGATCAACTCGGGTTCAAGCTTTCAACTGGGGCAAGCAGCTGCTGGTTGAGGTTCCCAGAGGTGGTACAGTCACTGCCTCACCCAACTCCGGCGGCCCCGTGCGGCGGTTGGCTGGAGAAGACCCACGCACGAACACCTTGGGTGCAATAACGGAATCTTAGGTTCCAGCCAATATAGATCGCATGCAAATGTATGGGGGGCTTACAAATGACCCATCAAACATACCCGGGTGCTTAGCCTGCGTCGGGAGGCGGCGGCGACGGCGGGAGGAGGAGCTCGACCAAAGAAGAGGGTGAAACTTCCTAAGTTTAAATCCGCACGTTAACAATTGCATGCAAATACATAGGTGGCCATTTTTAAACCCAAGGAACGTACCTGTGTTGTTCCCCCACTGCGCAAAGCCCCGGAAACGCCGGAAGCCGAGTTCGCCGGAATTTCGATGCTCTAATGGCGGAATCCGGACGGCGGGAATCGGGCTTCTACAACTTGGACCAAGGCACTCTACTGAGGACCAGGAACCTTCCTGCAGTGGTGGCCGGCGACGGGGTCGAGCGGCGGCGCCGGACGGCTAAGATCGGCCGAAGTGTTCTTTGGCTCGGTTCTAGGGCAAGCTCGCAAGCCTCGGATTCTCAACCGATCATCACCAGACTTGGTGGAGAGGTTGCAGTCGACGAGAAGACCCAATCCAATGGTCTTGATCAAGATTCCAACGGTTGAATCCCTCCCGTGATCGAAACCAACCGAAACTCGGTTTTCCGGCAACCGGGTGCCCTCGCCGGCAACCCAGGGCACGGCAGCGGCTCAGACTACTCTGGGAGGATCACCTTGACGTCAGGAAGAGATTGGTTGGGTACTTGGACCGATTTAAAATAAAGAGTTTCAACCTCTTACCTTGCCGGAAAAATGAAGAAGGAGGGATGCTCCCGCGGCGGCGCACGGCGGCGGCTGACGCCGGGACTCCTCGGGCTGGGTCTCTGAGGCACAGAGGTGCCTCCAGATATGGTCTGGAGCGATCCAACCTCCTTATTATTTTCTTTTTCCAACCTAACCCGAGATCAAGCTTCTTCTTGGTCTTCCTTCTTCTCCGGCGGTAAGGCGGCGGCCGGTGCGCAACCCCCCCCCCGTGGGGTGCGGCAGAGAGGAGGGAGTTGTTGGGACTGGCGGCTGGGGCAAGGGCTAGGAGGCGTAGGGTTTAAGAAAACCTAACTCTATATATACACATATATAGTGTATGCATAATTGCGATTTAACCCTCCATCTCTCAATATCCAGGGTTAAGTCCTTCACCGCATCTCACAATCACCCTTAGGTCCCTCACCAAGCCGTGGCACGCAATTCAGAGCATAAAATATAGGGCTCTGTGTGCTAAATACGACATTTTTTGCTGTTTTTCATGTTTTTTGAGGCGTTCTTGTCACCAAATCGAAAAACGGACTTTGCCACGACGTCCGGCTCGACGAAACCTAGTAGGTAGCGACTTTTGTTTTTCGAGAAAACGTCCGGATAAATTTTTGGTCCATCAATACTGTACAAGAATACAGTTTATCACGCTTTTCGAGACTCTAGGGTCGTCAAACGGAAATTCCGTCAGCGTCATTGCGTTCAAAACGACGAAACCAATCAAATCGAGTATTTGGATCGCTATGTTCGGAGTCCGAACAGCGAATCGGCCCACGCTGCAACCGCAGGAGATTCAAAATAGGGGTTACTGTTCATCTACAGTAAATCACTAATCGCACTGTGCAGCATGCCACTGTTACATTGGTCGCGGTAATTCGCCCGCTTCTTCACTGATTTCTAAAAGATCCGACCGTCAAATCGAAAAGTGCTAAATATGATTTTCGCTCAGTTCGACGAGACGATCACAACGGTCATCTCGAATTTCCAAGATTACGTCCGGATTAGAAGATAGCCTTTTTGTCTCGTAAATAGTGCAACTTGCACACTGGCGATTGACCAAATAGGTCAACATAGGTCTTTTAAATTCAAAACCAACTCAAATTTCACTCTTAATCTATTTATTAAAAATAAGATATTTTTGGGCTAAAGTTGCACTACTAATAATCTATTTTTGCCGTTTAATAATTTCTGAAAATTATTTAAACCCCTTTTTTTCTTTTAAATAAAGATAACCAGTTTCAAATTCACGATTATTACACCTACGCCCCCACGCTAACTCGTAAAATCCATAGTGTTAAGCGATTTGCTTAAGCACCTATGGCTCCTGTGCACCTCTCCCAACTGGGTTGAGGCACCACAACAACGGTTCGCCAATCCCGGTGATTAACACGCGAACCCTTCGGTGGCAACCCTTGCCATTATACCGATCCGTCGGACCGGCACCACAAAACTCCCGCTCAATTGCAAGGTTCTCGCATCTCGAAGCCCACTCTGAGCCCCACTAACTCCACTACGTGGCAACTTAGCCACAATCGATACACCGCACGGTCACTACCATCATCAGGGGCGAATTCCCGCCACCTGGTTCACACATCTCTCTTGACCTAATCCCTTAGGACATCGCAACTTGGCTCTCGCAACATAGCGATCACCATTGTCTTGAGAGTCGGTCTCTCACTGGACCTCATTAATCACACTTTCCCAGCAAACTAGCTGGCACACGCTTCGGTTAGGTATCCTACCCTTCCACGACGCAAACATACTAGGACCTCGTGCCCATTTGTCTCATATGGTCCTTACGACACTTAGCCGCGCACAACTGCAACGACCAAATTAAACAGTACGCAATGCCCACACTGGTTATGGATATTTCTCGCAACCTATCCCTGCCAGGACATCATCCACAGCTGGCTCTTGCTCCATCACCCGAGTGGCAAAAGCCCGCCCACTGGGTGATTAGTGCGGTGCAGCTGGTCGTACAACAGGTAGGACCAACCCAGCCCCCGAGTTCTACCACGAGGCATCCTGAACTACCGCAGTCGCCAAGGCTAGAGGCACGCCCTCAAAGCAGTCCGAGGACATGTAGCCCGGCTGATTACACTTATAAAGGTGCAGGGCGCGCCGACGTAAGCTCGGCGGCCACTGCCACTCTCTCTATTGTCGCCCCTACATGCGGCGACGCTGTACGTTATTTATACTGCCCAGCTTGCTGCGCTATCAGCCATTGGAGCCTATCGATCTACTCCGACTGTCGCCTCGACGCCACCTCTAGGTGCAAGAATCTGCCTTCCTACCGGCGGGAAGCTTCCGTTTGTCGGCGAGAAGTTTCCGTCTACTGCTGGACCACACCTATAAGTGCGGCCACCCGCTATCGCAACTCGTGTACCTCGTTCGACCCAGAGCCCTCTCCTGGCTTGAATAAGCGTGTTTCCCTGCGTGGTGTCATTGCTAACCTGCACACCACAACGCAGAGACCAGCCCAAATTTAACAATTTGGACGATGCGTAAGCGAAATATCAAGAAAAAGGCTCGGCGACCCACTCATGTGAAAGTATAAGAGGGCACTCCCTTTCATCTCCAACATTACATTGTCGGCCATCAACATAATAGTCTGAAGAATAAAAGCTCATTACCCTCGATCAGTCCCAATATTCTTTTTGGAAACAACAACAACCAATCAGGTACTTTCATCCAAAAATCCCCACACTCTCTCGTGCTAATCCCTAGGGTCTCCCTAAGGTTCATTAACCACCTAGGACTATTCCTAGGCTCTGATACTACTCTAATTTGTCACGCCCCGAAACCGCCAATTTGGTCAATTCAGGCACACCAATAGACCCGCCAATCGGGCATGACATCTCACTACCCGAAAGGAACGGTAATATCCATCTCCAATCAAAACAATGTGTACGATGAGATACAAAATCAGAATAAAAATCACTACTAATTTAAAATTTTTATTCAATAAATAATAAGTTTAAACTGTAAATGAAAACATGATAAGAGTGAACTAATAAAATAAACTTTATTGTATTTTTCATCTCTCAACTTGCAATAAAATAATATTACAAACTTTTATATTTTTCCTCATAATACATAGTTCACTTAAAATATAAAAGGGATAACATCTGCTAGACCCTCTAGATCTCTATGCTGCTGGGCCCTTGCCCCTGTCGTCTATCTCGCTGAGTGTACCTGAACTTGGAAATGATCGCCCACGGGTGTGAGAATTACAATGAAGTTCCCAGTGAGTTCAACCACCGAGAAAGAATGTTCTACACCGCTTAGTCCAATGGAAGCAATAATAGTAGTATGCTAGGAAAACTTTAAACCTCAATATTAACATGCTGATATGCATATAAAATACCACTACACTACATGTGTATACCCCACGACCCAATACTACTATGACCAGCCATACCAGGCTACTATACACTAACTCGACCACTATGCCGCTGTAAACGGGGTTAAACTAACCCGGCTACCTTAGCCACTCTATTTTCTCTTTATTCTTTCACATTCTTGTGTTTTAATTCAAGTTGCTAAACCCTCAGAAATTCTTGCCCAACGGGCCCCAGCCCGGTAGTCATGCTACCACAAGACAAGATTTCTAAGGTTGCCGATAGCACCTCAAGTGCTACCCCGCCCAACAGGGAACTTTGTCATACGGGACACTGCTCGGGAGAGGGTCACTGCCCTTGTACTCCGACAAGATCTACGTTTTACCCCCGAATGTGGGCCCGTTTTAACTTTTCTTTTCTTTTCTTTTCTTTTACTTTAGCACTTAGCCTTTTTTGCATTTTATGCATTCTCTTTTCTTATCAAGCATTTAGCTTATATTGCCACTCTGCCGATCTCTTTCTCTTTCCTTTAAGCATTTAGCTTATATTGCCACTCGGCCAATCTCTTTCTCTTTCCTTTAAGTATTTAGCTCTTACTTTCACTTTTACCCTTCTCTTTTCAAACTCTTGAAATATATTTTATCTTGGAACCATTCGGAAGTATCTCGCCCGACGGGTCACTGCCCAAGGAGTCCTGCTCCCTAATTAACGAGTCTCAAATCCGAAGGTTAATTCATATTACCCTCTTTTTTTTCACTTTTAGCCTTTCGAAAGTACCTCGTCCGATGGGTCACTGCCCAAAGAGTCCTGCTCCCTAATTGACTAATTTCAAATCCGAAGGTTAATTCATATTACCCCTTTTCTTTTTCACTTTTAGCCTTTCGAAAATACCTCGTCCGACGGGTCACTGCCCAAGGAGTCCTGCTCCTCAAATGACGAGTCTCAAATCCGAAGGCGTCATTTGCATTATCTTTTTGTTCTTTAGCCACTTTTAGCTTTCTTTTAAACTTTGACTCTTTTATTAATTTATCACTTATCCTAGGTCTCGCTATAAGGATATCTAGAGAGTCTCTTGGTGTCACGCCCCGAGTTCGAAAATAGAGTCTATTTTTTTTTTTTTTTTTCAATCAGAGTTTAAAAGCAAGTCAGGGCACGACAGACCGCCACATATATAGAAAATTTCCAATCCCCTTGGATTGAGCCTTTTCTATATATGCACGGCTCAACAATGGCAAACCACATCAGAGTAATCTAAACTACGAACTCTAAAGAAAGATTAAACAGATTACAACAACTTATTACAATTATTACAACTTGAATTACATACTTAATAAACTAACAAAGATAAATAATGGCTGTCCAGGGTCAAAGCTATCGCAGAATCTCACCAACACGTCCCGACATCCCAATACCCAATCGACTTGAAAAATGGTCACCTAGGGTTGTGAGATACATCGACAATGTATCTCAGTGGGCACGACGAGCCGAGAAATAGCAGATCGTATCTACTGGCATACAATAACTAGCGGATAGTAAGAGATCAGTAGGTAAGGCAGGTATAACAAGCTGATCATGAATACAGTGCTGAGCATAACAAGATACTAAACTATCATAATAAGAGCATGCTGATATATATATTGAACAAGAACTGAGCAATCATAAGATGATAATGATAAACAGGCAAGCAATGCATCAATGGTAGAATAACAAAATACCCAATCAAAGCCACCATATTGGTCAACAAGACCTCATGGAAAATGCCCAACCTAGCACCAATCTAGCTGACATACCCCGGCTGGGGGCCACGGGTCTTTCAACAAACCACTTTACCGGTAAAGAACAATACTCACGGGGCGCGACCCCGGCAATGTTCGTGAAGTACAGCGATGCGGGCGATCATAATGCGAATGCTCAAGCTCACGGTTCACAGACCGGGTAATCGGCAACAAGCCAGAAAAATTCCAACTGGGATGCAATAGCAGAAAGCCAACAGATCTCGACTCAAGTAATCGGCAACAAGCCGAGAAAATCCCAACAGGGATGCAAGAACAGAATGCCAACTGAATCTCATCATATGCAATGACACAAATATACAACCACTATAGCATGGATCAGATGTAATCAGGAAGTACTGATAATCAGGTATAAATGTGCAAGCTAGCTAATGACCAATCAGGCATGGCAAATATCCAGGAATAAAATCATAATAACTGGAAACAGGCTAAGGAATCAATCATGCAGGCATAACATAAAATGATAACTGATAATGATCCATAACTCAGGCATATAAAGTAATATGAAGCTGATCAATAAAAAGGCAGGCTCAAATATAAATCTAGGCTATAACAAAAACAGGGGTCCAACCAATTACGATACCCCAGAGGGCCGAAATGATAAAGTCCGGACCGAAGATAAACCTACCTGTCTGCAGGCGAACTATCAACTCCAACAGAAAGCTCGAAGACTGTGCCAACCTAAATCATATGTTTTGATCAGGGAACAACTCACACATACCCAAACCACAGACTCACTATTCTTACTTAAACCTGGATCTTTTCCAAATTGACGCCAAAATTACCAAAATACCCCTCCCGAAAATTCATTTTAGATTCCCGGGAGATACGGGCATCAACCCTATGGCGCTGGCTCAACCAGATTCTACTGGGACACATCAGGCAGCAAGGCGTAATCGCCGCAATTCCTCGAATTGCGTGATTAACACCGGGATGCCGTTAAATCGACGATTTTGTCGATTTACGGACCGATAATCAATTTCTGCTCGACGAGAGCCGTTGGATCCCTAACGAAAAGCTTAGAGATCATGGACACACTGCCCGAGACAGCACGTGAGGTTACAATTGCGTTTAGACCCCTAGGGTTTCCAAAAATCGTATTTTTACGCGTACTTGAGAGCCGTTTTCGCTCGTTCTAATTATTGGAACATTATTTTAACAATCCGTCACCACCAGTAGGTGGCCCTCAACTCGCTGAACACCGTGCTCACCATTTGGCAACAGCACGGATCCCGAGGAAAACTTTGGGTCATGTTCTTCTTTGCTAACATAACCTACTATGCTATCTTCTAATTTTTACTTGACCAAACCCATCTTTAAGATGAGCATCGCGTTCAGTGACCTCAAATTAGCCAGAAGCTCGCTGTCGCGAAGTTGGAGAATGCCCAAAAAAGACCCATGGCCAACCAACCAACCTAGAGCTTCAACTTGCTCCAACTTGCAATTTAATTGTGCAAATTCCAAACAAATTTGAGCATTCATCCCTGGGCAGCACAAAGACTCCAGGGCTTGCTATTGCGTAGCCCAGAGGTAGCAAAACCAAAAGATCCAAACTACAAGTTCTCTAATGGCTGCAACAAGCTCCGCACACGAAACCACACAGACAGCTTTTGATCTAAAGTGAGCATCAAGCTCAGGGGAGTGTGTGGAGAAAACTTCATATTGGTTGGATGCTCAGATTTTGACCTTGAGCTCTTTGTGGCATTTCATCAAACACATGGTGGGCACAACTTATATATCTTGTAAGCTTTACCATCTAAACATTATTTATGCAAAAACTGGAACCTGAGAGCTTTCTACTCGTATGGTAAGACTCTGCGAGGTTGTTGGAGCATTTCCCTACAACCTGGACCATCCAACACACTCGGGTGGTCGAGAAGTAGGAAAAAGATGATGAGAAAGATGAAGTCCATGAACCCAAAAATGGCACTTTGCTATTTCTGGGCTCTGGGCCTCTCACAATAGCACCATAAGGTGCCTTTCATCCCTGCAAACCCATCCAGACCCGTGCCCGGCGACAGGACACGGCAGCGGCGGCAGAGCAAGCTCGGTCAAGCTTGGACTTCAACAATGGCAACTTTGTAACGAGGGACTTTGAGGTGCAGAGGACAGCACCAATAGCTTCCTATGATCAATTTAAGATGGTCTGGGCAAGCCTTGACCGACGGCGGCCTGCGCATGGCCGGCCGCCATTATTGGGCTCGAGTTCAGGCCAACAATGGTGGGTCTCACCTGGGGCTGCATGGATGCCATGAAAAGGCATGGTTGCACTCCTCTCACTCCCAGGAAGCTTCCCAACTATGTGCCCGGCGGCGGGGAGCGACGCCGACGCCGGAGCAACAAGCTCGGCCAAACCGCAAAACCCGAAAAACTAGGGCTTCGATTTGTGGCGTGAATACTCAACCAAACTCTAAAAAATTTGGTGGAGATGACCACCATGTCCTACAGTCCACACCCATGATTTTTGTTTTGCGTTTTGACGAGCAGTTGTGACGCAAGGCCGAGGCGGAGCAAAGCTAGGTTTCCGGCGAGAACCTTTCTCCCGCCGGCAACCGGTGCCATCACAAGGGCTAGGACTTGCTGGGAAGAATCAAATGACTCTATAGAGTCAACTTCCAAAGGTCCTGGGGCTAAGAACCCGAGGGAAGAAGAAACTTACCTCGCCGGAGTTGGAGAAGAAAGGTAGAAGCCGGTTCTCCTCCCCCGCGTCGCACAGCCACCCAGCAGGTTCGGCCTCGATCTCCAGACGCAGGAGAACACTCCAGAGGCCCCAGGGAGCAAGTTGGAAGAACTTGGGTGCGACCACTCTCCTCCTCTCTCACACTAGGATTGGGATATGGGGGATGGCTTTTGGTGTCTCCGAGCTTAAGGGGAGAGGCGTTTTCCTTCATCAACGTGCCATAGAGCTTTAATAGCTTCCAAAAACAGCTCGTAACCCCCCCCCCCCCCAGCAGTCCAAAAGACCCAAGACAAAAAAATATCTAAAATGCAATAATATGCTATTTGGTCCCTACACAACCACCCTCTTGCTATAGAACCCCTACTGTAGGTTCAAAATGCTCTAAAGACCCTCATCAACAAACCTTTAAACAAATGGTCCAAGAAAAGTATAGATTTTTGCAAAAACACAAGATTTTTCAGCATTTTTTACGCATTTCGAGACGAACGGGCCGTCGAAATGAAAAACGAACTTCGCCACGATGTCCGGCTCGTCGAGACCTTTCAAATAGCATATTCGCTTTCTTGATTTGGTGGTCGTAAAAATTCTCGGGCCATAATATACAGTGAATTTTACTATTGGGCACGCATTCCGATGCACCAGGGTCGCCAATCGCTAATTCCGTCAGTGCCATTGCGTTCAGAACGTCAAAATTAGCTAGAATTGACTACTCATGTTGCTATGTTTGGGTTTTAGACAGTGAAACGGCTGACGGTTGATCGAGAGGGAACCGAAATTAGAGGCTACTATTCATTTCACTATTCACTTAAGTTGTGGGCCCCGCAGCTTCTTCGCTGATTTGCGAAAGATCCGACCGTCGGATTGAGAACATATGAATATCAATTTTTCTTGTTTCGACAAGACGGTCGCACTGGTGATCTCAGATTTTCGAGATCAAATTCCAATCAAAAGTCGATATTTTTTTGGGCCACTTCTACACTACTAATAATCTATTTTTGCCAATTAATTTCGAAAATTATTTAAACTTTAAAAATTCAGTTTCAAAAATCATGGTTACTACACTTGGACTCTTAATCATTTCTCTTTCATTCATTTAACTCAAATTGAAGTTAAAGTGGTTGTCCATTTACCCAGACACCCTATGACCCACTCTTGGGTTATATTTGTTTAATTTTTTAACCTTGTGATCACATATACTTGTCTTTAGAGTTTGACTCTAAGTTAAATACTCTACTATCTGTTTAACTCTTTAACTTTGTGGTCACATACCTTTTTCCTTAGAGTTTGATTCTAAATTAAATACTCTAACATACAATCTTACTTAATTTGTAACATATGCCACTCGTCCTCTTCCTAGGGTTAATGCCACACATTATACATCTTTACTCTAGATTTTCTCCTGGTTTTCATATACATACAAACTCGACACTGTTTTCTCCTAAATCACATGTCATTCATACATTTTTCCTCTATGTCTATTTACACATGCAAATTTATCACCTAATTTTGGTAAATGAAAAAATTCACTTTTCCTCTCGGTTTATTTACACATACAAATATAGCAGCTATTTTTGGTAATTCAAAAATTATGCTTTCCTCTAAATGTGTTTACACATGTAAATATATCACCTAATTTAGGTAAATCATAAATTTGCACTTTTCCTCTAAGTCCATTTACACATGCAAATATATCACCTAATTTAGGTAAATAAAAAAATAGCACTTTTTATCTGTGTTCATCTACACATACAAATTTATCCCCTAATTTAGATAAATCATAAAATAGCACTTTTCATCTATATTCATTTAAAAATGCAAATATATCACCTATATTTGGCAAACTAAAAATTGCACTTTCCTCAGGCTTCATTTAAACATACAAATATGTCACCTATATTTGACAAACAAAAAAATTGCACTTTTCCACTATGTCCATTTAAATATGCAAATTTATCATCTATTTAGATAAATCAAAAACTGCATCTCTCCTCTACACTAGCATGCTAGTACAATGCTTCTAAAATCAAAAGTAGAGGAAAAGAGGAAAGATCACCCTTTTTCGGTAGAATCCCCTACCTTGTGTCGCCCCCAATTGCTTGTAGACACTTGCAATTGGTCTCCCCGCGATTTTTCTTGTCTCTTCAAGTTTGCACGCAAAACGATGCACATCTTCCGAGTCAGCATGCAAAACGATGCACATCTTCCGAGTCTGCATGCAAAATGGTGCACATCTTCCAAGTCTGCACGCAAAACGGTGCACATCTTTCAAGTCTGCACGCAAAACGGTTCATATCTTCCGAGTCTGCACGCAAAACGGTGCACATCTTGAAATGTCCGGCGGCATTTCGCACAGCAAAACGGCACAAAAAATCCCAGTCCCTAACAGGCACAAAGCACGGGGTCAAATCCAAAATCCAACGCGTAAATTCCAAAACTTTGACGAAAAACACCGCAAAATAACAAACGAAACCTACCTTGACATCGACGCGCCGTCCAATGCGCGCATGTGCGTCCGTCCGGCTGCTTAGAACACCTCGCGTGCGCACCACAGGGCCACCGGCGTGCTCGCGGCACCCTGTTTGCTCACCCACGAAAGCCCCCTTTCCCTCCCTTGGACCCCAGATTGGAGCAAAAAGGAGAAAAGATGAGAAATTGAGGGATTTCGGGCTTTTATATATTCGGGCGCCCGAATCCCACTTTCGGGCACCCGAAAGTGCTTCAGGCTGCCAGCAGTGGACTCCCGCGCGTCCACGTCATCCGCGGCGGCAAATGAGTGGGTGCCACGTGTCCCTGCACCGCGCCCCGCGTCAACGCGCGCGTCGCGTCGCGCAGCCCGACCAACGGGGGCCCGCCACGTGGCGCGCCCGCTGACATAGTGCCAGCGCCCGCGCGCCTTCCCCGCTCGGGCCTGCGCCCTCGGTCACCATGACCAGTTGGCGCCGGCACGTCGCGCCCCCACCTGCCCCCTGCGCCTCGCGCCGCGCGCAACGCCTCGAGATCAGTGCCCCTACCTCGGGATCCGTGCCCGGTGCCTCGAGATCCGTGCCTATTGCCTCGGGATTCATGCAATCACCTGGGGATCCATGCCATCACCTCAGGATTCGTGCCCACCTCGGGATCCGTGCCATCTGCTTCGGGATCCGTGCCATCGCCTCGGGATCCGGGCGTATCTACAGTAGAAACCGGGCGCCGCTTCACCGAACCGGGCAGCTACAGTGTGAACCGGGTTCGCTACAGTGTGAACCATGTTCGCTACAGTGTAATCAGGGCCATCCGTACAAGCTACAGTAACAACCGGGCGCGCTACAGTAAAGACCGGGCGCCCGGAAGTACGGCCCAAATCCGATTTTCGCCCGTTTTCGTCCCGTTTTCGCCCGTTTTCGTCCCGTTTGCTCTCAAATTTGACAGGGAGTCTCAATTTAACTTAATTTATCGTGGGTTATCCCTAGTTTTCAGTTTGAACCATTTACAGGTCACCAAAAGTCTCGCTGTATTTAGAATCGCTGGCGGACCCCGTTCTCACTGCTCAGGTATCCGATTTATGCGAAACTTTTACTATGGCCTTAAAACTTAAATACGGACCTCCCCAATTTTTCTTAGAATTTTCTGACACTGTGAAGTTTCTGCCAAAATCTGAGCCCTTTCTCATATAAAATTCTAAATCCCTCCTTTTTACTCCGATTTCAGTCCAACTCTCTTTCAAATTATTCTTTACTTTTCTAAGTTCAATAAAAATAGTATCTCATACCATTTTTATTTATATTTGCTTATATACCAAAAATCTCATACATTACAGTGTCGTTTGGTGAAGACTTCATGGATTCGAAGTTGGAGACTTCGTTGATTCGAAGTTGGGCGCGGTTCGTGGATTTGGAGCGTGTAGTGGACCAGCGGAGGAGATCTACTTCGAGCGTACGATAAATGTTAAGTCGTGGGGTTGTGTTATCACCTCATACGTATTTAATCTTAGTAGATTTTTCTGTATGTTCGGTCCCTTGTTTTCTTACTCCGAGAGGAGTTTTCCACGTAAAATCTTAGTGTATTATTTTTATTTTCGCATTTAATTTTTTATTTACGTCACCCCCCTCTAGGTATTGTTTCACCTATTTAGATCCTTGGGATCCATAACCCACAAAGTACGGGACACACGACTTGATTTTAGTATGGTATTTCATCCTCAAACGGACGTTCAATTAGAAATGACAAATCAAATCCTAAAAGATATGCTTTGTCACGCCCTGGGATGAAAAGGCAGTCTATTTTTTTTTTTTTTTATAAAATTAGAGTTTAAAAATTCATCCTAAGCATATCCGCCACATGCATAAGGATTCCCCGATCCAAACGAATAGAGTTTCCCTTATACACACACGGTAAGGCAAAATACAATAGTACAATCAGAATTCACTAATCAAGATGACATTCACAATATTTAAAGCGATTAATTCAACATTTACTATAATCAGATAAACATAACGATAATCCACTCCTAATAAGATACTAAATCATAAACTATCATGATCTAATATAATCCAACATAAATCAATGATCTAGCATGGTAATATGACATAATCAAACAACTAAAATATGAAACAAGAAATATAAAGGTCGCGTCCAGCTATCTAGTTAGCAATGGGACGACTCTATCGCATAACCTCATATCAGTACCTCGACGTCTCACCGCCCGACGTACCTGAAAAAAAATATCAACAGGGGGGCGTGAGATACAACTGAATGTATCCCAATAGGTACAACGAGCCGGAGACCAGCAAGTTGTACCTACTGATATACAATAATCGAATGATAGGTAAAAAGTATAATTGACTGACATGAAAATTGCTATGATCAGATAAGTGATAATAAGCAATAACGGGATAAGTAGTAAAGCAGGTAATGTGATAAGCAATGAAGCATATAAGAGAACTAAATCTCTAAATACCCAATCGAGTGCCACTATTGGTTCCTAGGATCTCAGGCTAATGCCCTACCAACACTGACATATAACCCCTAACCTGCAAACACAACCAAAGGAAAAAAGGGCTCAATATCACCCGAAATCTACAAGTGGAGCTAAATAATAAGGCTCGATATCACCCGAAATCTGCAGGTGCAGCTAAATAATGGGGCTTACGGGTCGATCAAATCACTCTACGCAAAGATTGTGTGTAACGGGGCTCATGGGTTGATTTAATTTCCACATTTATTTTTATTTACGCTAAGATTGTGTGTTTTATCGTGTACACCTATTCAAACCCCCCCCCCCCCCCCCCCCCCCTCCTCCTCTAAGTACTGTTTCACCTATTTATATCGTAGGGTTTCATAACCTACAAACTGCTCTATATGTTTTCTATCTTTCTTTGCTTAAATTGAACCGACTCAAATTCTGCACATATTTTTATCTTTCTTTGCTTGAACTGAACTGAGTTACACGTCGAACTAGCTCAAATTCTTCATATGTTTCATTTTTTCTTTATTTAAACTGAATTGGATCATACTTGTTGCATCCGTTTTTTTTTACTTCAATATGTTTCCTTCTTTCTTTACTTGAACCGACTCTAGTTCTCCAGTACATGTTTTCATATGTTTTCCTTTTTCTTCGTTGAATCGGCTCAAATTCTTCACATGTTATCCTTTTTCTTTGCTTGAACCGAACCGCCGGATGTGTGTTTTTCTCTTTGTTTGATTGAACCGAACCGGTTCAAGTCTTGCAAATATTTTTTTCATTCTTTGCTTGAACCGAATCAAGTTACACGTCGAATCGGCTCAAGTCCTCCACATGTTTTTCTCTTTCTTTACTTAAGTCGAATCGGATCACACCTGCTGTATTCGTCTTT
Source organism: Tillandsia fasciculata (assembly GCA_029168755.2). NCBI lineage: Eukaryota > Viridiplantae > Streptophyta > Magnoliopsida > Poales > Bromeliaceae > Tillandsia > Tillandsia fasciculata. The sequence goes on from CM054952.1 coordinate 7,191,914, forward strand.
CTTTACTTGAAACAAATTAGGTTACACCTATGGACCATGTTTTTATTTTTTTTTTATTTGAACTGAACCAAATCACACTTGTTGCATTGGACGGAACCGGCCCAATTGCTCCATATGTTTTCATCTTTCTTTGCTTGAACCAGACCATCACCTCTTCATCTTCCTTTTTTTGCTTGAATCGAACTACCGTCTCTTCGTCTTCCTTTCCTAGTTTGAACCGAACCACCGCCTCTTCCTCTTCTTTGGGTTGTTACATTTCTTCACCTTTTCCGCTTTCTTGGATTGTTACTTTTTTTTGTTTAAACACTAAACACTATATATGCAATAAAACTTTCTCAATGCCGGACCTAAAAACTAAAAAAAGAAAATCACACAAATCGATGCAAGATGCTAGATTTTGAAGACTTTTCAGATTTGCGATTTAGTAAAACTGAAGAAAACTAAATCAGCTTATCAAGATATTAATCTTAGATCTTATTTCGGTTCGATACGTCCACATATAATACTCACAATTTGATTTTACTTTAATTTTTGGTATGTGAATTTGAGCCTATTCAGTATGTCGTTTATTATTTGTTATCTCTTTCTCGCAATTTTCTAAATATTTTTCTTTAGAATATGTGTCATAATTTTTTTTCTCCTAGAGTTTTTTCTTTCTTTTCAGTTTCTTTCGCTATTTTTCGTTGAGATGTAATTCTATTTAGTATTAATGTATTTTTTATATTATTAAATCTAATCAAATATGGTTATATCCTTCTATTTTTTCTTTACATTTATATTTATTTATTTAATCTGTAAATTTTTACTCGTTGTATCGCGCGAATCCCTACACTAGTTATTAAGATGATTATTACAACATAAGTTGAAATTGCATCACTTGGCAACATATGGTGCAGTGACAATCTATACTTTCAAAATTATATATACTAGTGAAGTACCCGCGCTGCGCCGCGGGTATAATTTTTTTAACAAATATTATTTTTCATTCCATACTTTTCGATAAATATTAGCTAACCTACAAAATAATCATGCAGTCCACCAACACAGGTATAAAATAAAAGCAAGGTAAATATAAAAAAATATAAGCAAGCTAAGCAAAAAGGACCATCACAGTAAGGAACTAAACTTACAAATAAATAGTCAAAGTATAAAAATAATCATTCACACAAAATAATTACTCACATAAAATAATCTTTCAAAGCATGAAAATAATCATTAACACAAAATAATTCCTCACACAAAGTAATGCTTCCACAAAGTAATTCTTCACAATGTAATCTGCTTTACATTTGAAAACTACAGTACCATTTGAAAACTTACAAACTTATAAAAGGAATTAAACTTATAAATTGACAATAAAATTCACTTTACATTTGGACAACCACATCAACATTTACAAATGATTTGCAAAGTGCGCTAACATCCATATTCGAAAAAGGCACTAAATGGAGGTTGGGCAATATATTTTAGGATTAAATGAATTTTTTTTAGGATCAAATATAGGTTCGGCAACATATTTCTTTTGTATTACTCAACCAGGAACAGTTCAGCAGCATCAGAATTAACAGCAGCTGGGAGAAGAAGCAGCATCAGCAGTTGGAAGTACCAAGTATATATATATATATATATATATATATATATATATATATATATATATATATATATATATATATATATATATATATATATTACATATTCAAGGTAAGTAAGTAACGGAAACATCAGGTAATCTGCCACCGCTAGTCCAGCAAGACAAAAGGGGCGGCGAGGACATACGGCGGCACAAAATGATAGAAAACCGCAAACAGGAGGAAGTACGAAAGAGCAAAACTAATTAATACAGGGAAAATCATGAGGCAGAGACAGTTGAAACCACTTAAAGAAACAATGAGGTATATATATGACACTCCAGATCTCATCTTAGTTCTGATAAAAAACCTAATGTGTTCTTTGCAGTGGCATGTATATACTCATAACCTCAAGAGATGGCATGTAAACCTAATGCAGATTTCATCCCCATTCGGTATTTATCTATGTTAACATGTTGATGGCATTTGATGGCATTTGATGTTGGTGGCTCAACTTGTGATCATATATTTTGTGATCGAAATATAAACCTACTCACCTCGGAAACTTAATAGGCAAAAAAAGAAAAGAAAAAGAGTTAAACAGAGCTTGCCCTTTGATGCCGCCTTAACTTGCACACTACAGTCTCAACTGCGCAGGGCGGCCACATTACCATATTGGTCGCATAGTAACTGAACTTGAGCTACCTCCAACTGTTAGAATAGACAATAGGATAAGAATACTTAAACAAAAAAAAAAAAAAGAACATACTAACCCACATGAAGTGGTCATTTTTTTTTTTTCTTTTGGCTAAGAAAATATGCAGGTAATCATGCGAGTCTAGAAGCATAACTAATTTTCTACGGAATTGGCCCTAATAAAACCACCAATTACTTCCAACTGGTTGCTTAAAGAGCAGGCTATTGAAGGCTGAATAGAAAAGAAAGAGGGCAACGGGAGAGAGGGGATCAGTGCGAGATGCGGGACATCATGTACACCACGCGGGAGGCAAAAGAGAAGCAAACAGAGAAGAGCACCCACAGAGTAGTGAAGAATATAGATTATCCCAAAATTAGTTTGCGAGTAAATAAACTTCAGCATACTCAACAATCATCTCCAACTGGTTACCCAAACAGTTGGCCTTTCAAATTAAGTTGGTTTCTTCTGCATTATCATCATTGCTATAAGAAAACATGAACCGAAGAACATACTACCTTTTACTCTGTGTGATCATCTTAGTTCTTTATGTTTTACCTCATTCTGATGTAGAAATTAATGCGGATACTTTTTGTAATTATCTTCAATAATATAGGAAAATATTAATGCTTGTTTATAACCTTCATAGTAATTATTTCTGAGATAAATACGAAATATAACAGTATTGTTTGTGCAATGTACTGAATAAGAGGAAAACACAATAAAACAATGACATCATGTATTATGAATCATCACAGGTCCAAAAAATAATTGAACAAATAAAAAAGACATGGAAAAGCAGGAATTTTTGAAGACAACGAAAATGAACTTTTGTTTAGAGTTAAGAATTCAGTTTAAGTATAATTTGAAATATTCATCCCCTCTTTCTAAAGATAATACACACGAAAGAAGGATCGGCCCATGTAGGCCTGCTTAGAACACCAAAGTTTAGTAGCTGTATTACAATTTTCAGTAAAACTTAAAATCCAAAATATGCCCATTCCCAATCCCAATCGCTTAATACAAAAAGGAATCGGGTCCATATTTATAAGTAAAAAGAAGGAAGGAAATGTGACTAAGAGACCAAGCGAGTTTAACTTTCAGAAGCAGAGCCTTCTTTAGATGGATCCGCTGTAGGAACAGAACAACTCCGACGGAGATGGTTGATGGTCGCACGGCACTCATCGATTGTATGCTGCATTTGTACTTGCTCAATTACGAATTTGGCGTTCTCAGCAAGAGTAGAGGCGTAACAATCTTTTAGCACATTGTATTCTCGGCCTAGGTTATTGAACCGAGTTAAGAAATCCGCATACTGGACGGTAATGCATCATTGTGCATATTTTTGTACAATATATAGTCCTCATAATTTACATCTTTAATTTGCAAATCGAATTCAGACTTCATTTTTTCAATGGCAAAACGGATGGCGTCTTTCTTTGCTTTCTCGATATCAGGAGATGGCCAACCTCAGCAACACACAATCTCGACAACGGGACCGACATGTGCGATTTCTAGCTCTATGTATGCTAGAAACCAAAGTCACCTCTTACAAGTGCCGACAGAAGAAATTCCAGAATCTATTTCGAAATCCCAAACTAATCAGTTCCCCAGTGAGCATCAACCTGCAGAGAATCGGTCCACTTTGCCAAAAAATAGACATGATTCTCTTAAAGTAAAAGCGATTTATGGGGAAGAGAAAGTTATATTCAAATTGCAGCCTAGTTGGGGGTTTTATGATTTAAAACATGAGATTTTGAAGCGGTTTAATATTCCTGGCACAGTTCCAGTGAATCTTAAGTATTTGGATGATGAATCCGAGTGGGTCCTGTTAACATGTGATGCAGATCTGAAGGAGTGTGTTGATGTATGTAAATCATTGAGCACTCATACAATAAAAATTTCTGTGAGTCATGCAGCTCAGCCAAACATCAGAGCTTACTTTGGTCGCACAGGACTCTCATGATTGAGATTTTATATCATTCAGGACACTGCTCTAAGCTTAACAGCTTTGAAGGGCGACCGCATAAACTTTTCTTAAATTTTACAACTGTCCAAAAATAGAAATTAGTCTAGAAAGTTGAGATCACTTATGAAGGCTCAAAGTGCATACATGAGATGATTATAAAGGTATTTACCAGCAAGGCTAGGTATCTGATTACTTGGGCATGGTTTATCTGTACATATGGTTATCACATAGAGTAATATACAATGGTGATTCCGGTATCTCTAATAAGTACCTGTACATTGAATGCGTGCATAAACCCAATTCTGTAAAAATTATTGGCATTGAGCTGTTGTATTCGCAAGCGCTTCATGTTTTAGTAATCTGAAGTGGAAGCTAGTGCAATTGCAAAAAAAAGTGTTTCAGTTTATGGAGGGTGCAGATGCTTTGTGGAGTTTCAAAACCAGGTGCAGTACCCTTAATGAAGGTGGTTAAGGGTTAGGGTGTCCAATATTTGCAACATTGTAGATGATAAGACTTACTGTAATGCAATCTCTTGGCTTATGTAGCACAAATTGATCTTCAAAAGAGGTGATACACTTATAAGAGGGGAATGTAAATTGGGGTGTACAATAGCGTTGGTGTTGTCAATAACAACACCACACTGATGTCCAAAATGCTCAGAAATGACTGTAAGTATTAGTGAAATTATCTGCTTCATTAACATCTTTGAGTATGTGTGAGGTAATAGCAATCTCATTTCTACCTCCTATCGCAGGCAGGTGAAACCGTGGAGGTCACAGCTGGTGAAACCGACCATCGCTGTTGGCATGGCCACATGAACAAAAAGGCATATTATGGTTACTCCAGCAAGATCATAAATTTTGCTAGTTGGCAATTGCATCTCAAGTCTGTAAAGCTACTACATTGGTTTTTGAATGTGATATTTTCCAGGCTTGTTCTGCAAATTTTTTTTTTTTTTTTTCTTTTCTCTTGTTCTGTATAACTGTTGGTGTTTTATGAAATTAGACACATATTGAATGGGATCTTTTCATTTTTTTTCCTTTTTTTGTTTTTTCTCTATTTTCCCAACTTGTCAAACTTTCATTTGACTAATTTGAGTTATCAGAAATTGAATATTTTATTAAACAACTTCATTAGTTGGAAATAGTTGATTACTAACAAAATTTACATTTTTTAAAGTGAAGAAGTAATTCGAATTGCAAATTATAAAAGGATTTCTAATGCTACCAACACTACCAAATCCAATTAGATAGTATTCCAGTCACCGACCAAGAATCCAATTAATAGTATTCCAGTCACCGACCAAGAAGGGGGAGGTTTATTCTCTCGTATGCGAATGTACTGAAATGATGACTTAGACTCCAGGGCTTTTTAAAAAAATTATAATATAACTAATTACAGTGTATACTTGTTGAGGTGATATTTGCGGACCCCTTTTTTTTTTTTTTAACAGAAAAAATTCTACCAGTTTAAGTAAATTTATAATTTGGTTAGATAAAATATATTAAAATAAGAAAACTTAAAATTATGTATAAAAATTGAAGTTGAGAGTTTGCGTTGCAAAATCGTCGAGGTAATTCTCCGTAAAACATGGGCAACATGATTACTGTGAATAAAACGATCTGAACCGTCCATTGAAATAAATAACTGAACAGGTATCGGCCTACAATATCACATCCCATTCCATCGTTTGTTCTTCCCCTTTATTCTCTGTCGTCGCTGCTGGGAGAGTTTGTAAAACAGAGCACTCAATCCCAATTCGTCCCGAATAAAAAAAAAAATCGCGCTCGCATCTGGCCAGGCCCGCACCCGACTGCGCGCAGGCTGGGCGCGCGCGGCTGGCTGCAACAGCGCACAGGCAGCAGCAGGCGCGGCTGGCTGCTGGCGCAAGGGCTGCAAGCTCGCGGGACTCACGGGCAGCGCGCAAGTCGTGCAGGCGCGCGGCCGAAGCAGGGACGCGGGGTGTGGGACTATAGGCGCGCGGCCAGGCAGGGCGCAGTTCGCGCAGGCAGAGCAGGGCGTGCGGGCGCGGGCTAGGGCTGCAGGCGCGTGGGCGCGGCTTGGGCCGAGGCAGAGCGCGGCCCAGCAAGCAGCGACAGGCCCCCTGCGCGCTCGCTGCGCGGCCGCGCGGCGCATCTAGGCGCCCGCGCCCACCTGCGCAGCGCCCGCGCGCACCTGCGCAGGGCGCCTGCGCGGCGCCCTGCGCGCTTGCCGCGCCCCCGCGCGGCGCCTTGCACGGAAGCCGCGCGCCCCTGCGCGCTTGCTGCGCGCCCTGCGCGCTTGCCGCACCCCCGCGCGGCACCCCTACACGGAAGCCGCGCGCCCCTGCGCGCTTGCTGCGCGCAGCAGCAGGCGCACGCAGCGGCGGGTGCTGCCTGCGCAGCGGGAAAGGGGAGAGAATGAAAGATATAAAGAGAGAGAGAGAGAGAGAGGGGGGGGGGATTATATATTTTGTGTTGGGTGGGTGTGGGGGCCGGCTTCGGCTCTTGAGAAGACGACACGCGTAGAGGGAGGGGGGGGGGGGGGGGGGGGGGGACCGGTTAGAGGGGAAGCACATGAAGCCCATGTGCAGAGAAGGGAAGGGGGGGGGGACCGGTTAGAGGGGAAGCACATGAAGCCCATGTGCAGAGAAGGGAAAGAGGAAGGCCATGTGCAGAGGAGAGCACCACATCGGCTCGGGACGCCTGGGAAGGCTCCACGCGGGCTCGGAAGAACTGAGGATTTATAATTTTTATTGATATATATATATACGGCTCACCACAACTATTCAAATTGTTGATTTTGAGTCAATTTGATAACAAGGTAAATGATATCGAAAAATCGTGAAAAATATTTTCTAAATACTTTAAATACTCTAAATCAAGTCTAGCGGAGTTGATCGTCGATTCGAAAGTCCCAACATCGAAAACAACTTATAAGCATGGAGGGCTCTGTGGTTCTATAAGCATACCAATCTAACTCTATATAGAGTCCAGCTATTATACTATCAATAGTTTTATTGAATTTTCGATCCTTGGATGAAGAGATGCGCGGTTAGGATGATAGTGGTTATTTAGAGTTTATACTATTTCACTAATAACCAACTAAATTCCAGAGCAGTGTTTGAGTACGGAGATAAGGGGGGATAAGGGGTTTATCCCCCTACTTATCCCCAAACATAATTGGGTGGGGGTGGGAAACAGTTCCCACCCCTAGCGGGGTTATCCTATCTGGGGATAACCCCGCTAGGGGTGGGAGTATTCTGCACTGCCCTCTTCATTGATCCTGCACGCATTTCAAGGCACCCATTTTCCTTTTTGCTCTTCCACTTTTTTCTTTTTATTTTTAAATTTTTTTTTTATATATTTTAAGATATTTAAATTTATAAAATTTATTTTTTTTTTATTTTATAAATTTTAAAATTTTAAACTTTACTTTTTAATACTTATTAATAATTTTAAAATTTATACAATTTTTTTTTTATAAAATTTTTTAGATTTATACAAATTTAAAAATTTAAATTTTTGCTCCCACTTTTGTAATTTTTTGAGACAATTAAAATTAAAATTTTTAACATTTATAAATTTTTAACTTTAGAGAATTTTTAAATTTTATAGTTTTTAAAATTTTTAACTTTAATTTTTAATAAATTTAAAAATTTATAAAATTTATTAATTTTAAAATTTTAAAATTTATACAGATTTTAAAATTTTTAACTTTAATTTTTAATAAATTTATACCAAATTTTTAAAATTTTAAAATTTATACCAATTTTTATACATAAAATTTTGAATTTTTAAAAATTTATAAAGTTTCAAAATTTTAAAAAATATGCTATCATTTATAAGCATTTATAAATATTTAATAAATAAATTTTAATACAACTTATTTTATTTTTAATTAATTTTAAACTTGCTATAAGAATGATTAATACTACAAAATGATTTAATTTAGATTTAAACCTCCAAAGGGCAAAATGGAAAAGAAAATATTTAATCCCTTCTATTCCTCTTATTTCTCTTTAACTTACCTAACACAATTTTTCTCATCTCCGGTATAATTCTTATATTCAACCAAATACAAAATTACTTTAGTTCTTACTTGTACCTAAATTTATATCTATTTTCAAAATAGCTATTTTTCGCTTATACCCAAACCAAATGCAATCTAGAAAACTACTACCGTCCTAACGCATATCCTTTCATCCAAAGCCAAAAACTCAATACTATCACATACTTAGCCTCGTTCCTATATATATATATATATATATATATATATATATATATATATATATATATATATATATATATATATATATATATATATATGGGATAATTACCTGTGTACCCCTGAAATATGAAGAAATATCTGATTTACCCCTCTTATTTTTTTCTTTCCAATATACCCTTCATACGTTCCACCGTTATTAAAAATACCCCTACCGTTTTCCTTTGTTAAGTTAACTAGGGTTAAACTAGAGTTAAATAATAATCGGAGTTGAAAACTATCAGATATACCTATTTTGCCCCGGTTTAGGGTTTAGGGCTTAGGGTTTAGAATTTTTTAGGGTTTTAGGATTTAGGGTTTAGGATTTTTTAGGGTTCTAGGGTTTAGGGTTTAAGGTTTTAGGGTTTAGGGTTTAGGATTTTTTAGGGTTTTAGGATTTAGGGTTTAGGGCTTTAGGGTTTAGGGTTTAGGGTTTAGGGTTTTAGGGTTTAGGGGTTTAGGGTTTTAGGGTTTTAGGGTTTAGGGTATATTTGAAAGGGCAAAATAGTAATTACACACAGATAACGGCAGTTTCAAACGGTACACTAACAGAGTTTAACTTCAGGGGTATTTTGGAAAGAAGTTGGAACGTAAGAAGGGTAGTTTTAATATTAGCCTTCTAAGAGGGGTAAATCTGAAAACAGAGAAATTTTTAGGGGTACGTAGGAAATTGCCCCTATATATATAAGATTTGCAATATCAATAAAGATTATAAATCCTCAGTTCTTCCGAGCCCGCGTGGAACCTGCTCAAGGCGTCCCGAGCCGACGTGGCATGCTCCCCTTGCTTCCTCTACTTCTATTCATTTGCATTGCACATATTTCTTCCTCTACTTCTATTCATTTGCACATGGGTCCCTTCCTTATTGATGTGCACATGGGCTTCCCCTTTCCCTCCTCTGCACATGGGCTTGCCCTTTCCCTCTAACCGGTCCCCCCCCCCTCTACGCGTGTCGTCTTCTCAAAAGCCGAAGCCGGCCCCCACCCCCACCCAACACAAAAAATATATAATCCCCCCCCCCCCCTCTCTCTCTATATATATCTCTCTCTTTCTCTCCCCTTTCCCCTCCATCTCTCTCATCCTTGCCCCCGCCGCCGACGCCGACGACGACACCCTCTTCCTGATCCCCCTCCGCCGCCTCCGCCGGGCGAAAGCTCGGCATTCAGTATGTATTTATATTTTACATTAGCCCAAACTCTAAAGAAAGACAGATATCAAACCTGTTAACTTTGACCTTCTGTCATAGAAAATATCGACTTCATTTGCTGAAACAGAATTCAGATATGGATTTTTGATGCAAGGCGGGGGCATAACCCGGCAACGCAGAGCTACTGCTGATTGAGAAACATAACTATTCTTTTTTTGCGAACCAGTTCGCAATAACTTTTCCTGATCAACAAACTCTGGGCCCAGAATATCTAACTGCACTTCTGCAATCAGCCGAGAATTGCTTGGTGAGCAATCTGCAAAAAAGAAGCGCAACATTGCAATTCATTAAAAGCAGTAAGGAAGAAGCAATAACGGAAAATATTGGAAAAGAAAATTCTTTGTAGAATCAATTTAGCTAATTTAAGGATGAAGCAGCATCCCCTTCAAAGAGTAGCAAATAGCATGGGCATTAAGCTTATTATTTATCATCGCAAACAATGCAGTCTGGACCTTAATAATTTCAACTTTTCAGGATAGTACACGTTACAAGAAGAAAATTGTGCGTTGTAAAAGCAGTAAGAACAAGGCAACAACCAAAAAAATTAGCTAAGAAAATGCCATGTGGGATCACTTCAGTTAAGCAACAAGCAGCATTCGCATCAAAGAGTAATTGAAAACATGAAATCTTTTGTCGTGTTTGGATATTCCAACATCCAAGCCAACCCGATCTCATCATTTAGTACCACTTTTAATAGAGAACTAAAATTAATTAATTAGAAACATAAAGATCATCAAATAAGCAATCAGATTAAGCATATGGAATAGTATCTGATTGATCTTACCGCGTCTGTACCTCTTGCTCCCCGCAACCACCGACTTCTCCGGCGATTTGGGACAAGGAACGTTCTCCTAACCATAAAATCATCACAAATCACCAAAAGGGTCATCAAAACGACAAATATCCATTTTCAAATATCCGATTTTTTACCTTATTGAGCTCGAAATTGTTTGAGATCGGCTGCGCATCCGGCGTAATGTAGTCAGGGGTGCTATTAAAAGAGATTTGACTGACCTTAGTGAAACAAACCTTATAATAATAACAAAATTGAAGAAGCTGAAACCCTAAACGAGCTATTACCAGAAGAAATCTTGGCTCAGGATGCAGTAATCTTTGTCCTCAAGCAATGCTGCGTCGTCGCCCTCGGTGAGCAAGGGGTGGACATCGGATGGCGCTTCTAGAAGCTTCTGGAAGAGCGTGGAAGCTTCCGGGGCGGAGGAGAGGGGGAGAAGGGAGACGTGGCCGAGCTGGGCGGAAAGGTCGTCGGCGGGGGAGGTCCCCGCCGTCGCCGGCGACGTCACCGGAGGGGGACCTCCTCTTCTTCGTCTTCTTCCTCTTCCCCTCGCTTTGCTAGGGTTTAGGGTTTTCGTCCTCATCGCCTCCTCTATTCCAATGGCGATTCCCCTTCTGCTCTAGTAGCAGTGCTTTTCTGTTTTTTTATTTATTTTATTTTATTTATTTTATTTTTTTATTTTTAAGATTTTGTGATCACAAGTTGAGCCACCAACATCAAATGCCATCAAATGCCATCAACATCTTAACATAGATAAATACTGAATGGGGATGAAATCTGCATTAGGTTTACATGCCATCTCTTGAGGTTATGAGTATATACATGTCACTGCAAAGAACACATTAGGTTTTTTATCAGAACTAAGATGAGATCTGGAGTGTCATATATATACCTCACTGTTTCTTTAAGTGGTTTCAACTGTCTCTGCCTCATGATTTTCCCTGTATTAATTAGTTTTGCTCTTTCGTACTTCCTCCTGTTTGCGGTTTTCTATCATTTTGTGCCGCCGTATGTCCTCGCCGCCCCTTTTGTCCTGCTGGACTAGCGGTGGCAGATTACCTGATGTTTCCGTTACTTACTCACCTTGAATATGTATATATATATATATATATATATATATATATATATATATATATATATATATATATATATATATATATATATATATATATATATATATATATATGTTACACTGCAACTATTGGTACTTCCAACTGCTGATGCTGCTTCTTCTCCCAGCTGCTGTTGATTCTGATGCTGCTGAACTGTTCCTGGTTGAGTAATACAAAAGAAATATGTTGCCGAACCTATATTTGATCCTAAAAAAAATTCATTTAATCCTAAAATATATTGCCCAACCTTCATTTAGTGCAGTTTTCGAATTTGGATGTTAGCGCACTTTGCAAATCATTTGTAAATGTTGATGTGTTTTTCCAAATGTAAAGTAAATTTTATTGTCAATTTATAAGTTTAATTCCTTTTATAAATTTGTAAGTTTTCAAATCAAATGTAAAGTGGATTACATTGTGAAGAATTACTTTGTGGAAACATTACTTTGTGTGAGAAATTATTTTGTGTTAATGATTATTTTCATGCTTTGAAAGATTACTTTATGTGAGTAATTATTTTGTGTGAATGATTACTTTTATACTTTCACTATTTATTTGTAAGTTTAGTTCCTTACTATGATGGTCCTTTTTGCTTAGCTTGTTTATATTTTTTTATATTTACCTTGCTTTTATTCTATACCTGTGTTGGTAGACTGCATGATTATTTTGTAGGTTAGCTAATATTTACCGAAAAGTATGAAATGAAAAATAATATTTGTTAAAAAAATTATACCCGCGGCGCAGCGCGGGTACTTCACTAGTAACAAATAAAATGTAAAAATAAATATTTACATAATGTCTTTCTTCATTTTAGGCCCCAAAAAACCATGTTTTAACGGTTTATGCGTCGCAATGACTCTCCTCCTAAACCTACGTATCTCCGCCGCCGCCCACTCCTCAGCTTATTTTGGCCAGTGATGGCTGCTGCCGACCTCGACGAAGCCAAGCTCCAACTCTTCCTCCAATGGCTACAGGTTACCCATCCCTCCCCTTCTCTCTCTCTCTCTCTCTCTCTCTCTCTCTCTCTCTCTCTATACCCTAACACCGTTCATGTCGTATGCAACCTAAGGCCAACGGCGGCGATCTTCGCGACTCCACCATCCGCCACTGCGGCCCCAGCAGAGGCTTCGGCGTATTCTCCACCTCCCTCCCCGCCCACAACAATGGCGATGGTAGGTTTTAGGTTTCTCCCGAGCTCTCTCTCTCTCTCTCTCTCATGCCAGTACTGTGATCTTAACCCTAAACCCACTCCGGTTTCTCCCCGCAGGTGTCGTAATGGTGGTGCCGCTCGATCTGGCCATCACCCCTATGAGGGTCCTCCAAGACCCCTTTCTGGGGGCCCCATGCCGCGCCTTGTTCGAGGAGGGCGGCGTCGATGACCGCTTCCTCGTCATGCTCTTCTTGATGGTGGAGCGCCTCCGCCCGAACTCACTGTGGAAGCCGTAAGACCATTTCCGTAAGATTGTATTGGATTTGAAGTGTTTTGAGATTGCATTGTTGCTTATTGAACTATTACCTTTCCTGGGTAGTTGATGAATTTATCCCTCTAGTGCATTTTAGTGGGCATATCGCATTTCCATCGAGCTATAGTTGTCCAACCTTTAGGCTCTGTTTGGATGGTATATACATTTGATTTGCTCAAGAAGCATGCAATATTTGGTAGATGTAGAGTGTGATAAAATATCTAGAACGGATACCATATTCGGCTTCAAGTCATTTTTTCTGAATAAGATAAATCCCACGCAGGTGAAATGGACTATCTTACCAAATCATGAATTACAAGATCTTTCAAGGAAAAAACATCAAACTTTTATATGACCAACCACAAAATAAAATCTTTATACAAAATAAGTTATTATTGAATATTTTATTCCGACGTCTAAGCAAAGCCTTAATGCAATTTAGGAGTTCCAATACTCCATTGCTCATGCTCACACTTTTGTTGGCATTCCACAGTTCCATTATCTGCAATATCAAAATTTTTCAGACCTATTATTGAGACATGCTTATTATGAACTTAACTAGTCGTTGGTATTATTATTAGGTCAGTCGTCATTTTCCCTGAAGGCACCACTTGCTTGTGTTTCACTTTACCAGCTTGTGTACCACCTCTTGTGTAGTGTCATCTGCTTGTTACAAGCGACATAGTAACTTGATTTTTACATCATTTGTATTAACAATTACTAAATGGTAAATATATGTAATCAAGATAGATGAAAATTATGTCATTGGTTAAGAAACTACTGTTGCCTGCTTAGATTCCTACTCTGTATTAAGCTTCTATGGTATCCTTCTTACAGTGAAACAATTTCTCCTTCAACAAGATGATATGTCATAGAGTTAAATCTGCGGTCCCAAGATCTGTAAATCTCAAAGAAATATCAAATCACATGTGAGAGTGATGTGACACAACAGATGTTCTTTCTTCGGTTTTCTTGATGCATCTTCATTTGTTTCTATATTGAGTCAGCATTGAGCTTGCTTTTCCCTTAGAGTTGTTTCTGATCAAGATGTAAGTCCTCAATTTTTGATCAAGTACAGGTACAGGAATTGGATTGAACTTCTTGGAGCTTTAGAGTACATTTCTTATTGTTTTGTTTTTTATATGCTTTGGATAAGGCTATTAGAATTTGTCTGTCTGATATCAACTCATTCTCTTATCTATTTTGATTCTCAACAGACTTGTCATTAAAAATAAGATTTGAACAATGTCAACAGTCAACATTTTGACTGTATGGTCCACTTCCAACTAAGCTTGTTTTTCTCACCCTTTTCTAGAGAGAAGTTCCACTAGAAACTAGAGGCTGATCAACGGTGATTCTACGGGTGTCATTATGTGAAGTAATGAGAATTTGGTCAGTTTAGAGTGCCTATAACTCTGAATTTAGGTAATGTATGATTAAACTAATTGATTTTGACTTGGATTCAACCTGGGTGACTAAATGGGCTGACAAATACCCTTTGAAGTACACAAGTTCTGAAAAAAGAAGTGATTTAATTTCAATTCTTATGCCTCGAGTCGATACGCTAATTGATGCACAAATCAGAAGACCAAAATAGCAATTCATGGTGAATCACACTCTATCTTGAATCTTGATTATAGTTACCCTCTTATGGTGAGTCAAACTCTGTCTTGATCATAGATACCGTTTAAATTCAATGTATCCTTGGCATGAGCAATCAATTACTAAATTGTTGCTAAGTGTCTTTCTAGTTCTTGTTATGGATCATATATTTATTGTTTAATTAGGTACTTGGATATCATACCAAACAGCTTTGGAAATCCCCTTTGGTTCACAGAAGATGAACTTAATGAATTAAAAGGGACTACATTGTACCGTGCCACTATGTTACAGGTGAGCTTTGTATCCTTTTGATGCCTTTTGGTGTAGCAGCTCTTCAGAACTTGTTTTATCTGAAAACCATCTATACTACGATTGTAGCTCTTCATCTGAAGTAGACATTTTTCGTACAGAGAAAATCGTTGCAAGCATTATACCAAGATAAGGTGAAGGGCCTGGTTGAGGAGCTTTCTCATTCTGATGAGTTGCAAAGGTAGGGTTAGCTAGTTAAGTGATTTAATTGTTTAGAATAATTTCAGTACATTGGTCCTTTCCATGTACTACTTATTGCGGTCAGTACCTTCATCTTCTCTCTTATTTTTCTTACATGGTTCTATCAAATAATTACTGATAAGATAATTGCTAATATTACAAGGATGCCCAATCATGGCTTGAGATACCATCCAGCCTGGTTAATTAACTTCTTTTGATGGCTTCACATATTTGACCACAACCCTCCTTCAAACTCAGAATCAATTGCCCCAATGTGTTGTATTATCCGCAACTGATGACAACCAATAGACTGATGCAACATAGCCAGGTTGTAGAAATTATAAAAATTCCTGGATGTAGAGAATTCAGCTCACTATTCTTTTAATAGCCAGCATGCCCTGCTTATTTTTAGCAGATAAATAACTCTCAAAGTCAGCATGCATGGATATTTATGTAGATTGGAAGTTTTGAGTCATGCAAAATTTACAATTCATTGTAATGATACAATTTTTAAATAATGTTCTCATTCAAAATAGGTTGTGTTTATAATTAAGTTCCTTTAGGCTGTCAATAAGACATAGGTGATCTTTGCAAAGAAAAACTTTTAAGTAACAGACTCTGGACAAATATGTGATCCATGCTGTTAGAGAAACTAGTTCTAAGGTGATGTATGCTATTTAGCTAATAAATCTTTGTTGCTGAAAATTGCGAAAGAAAGATTTAGTTTGAACTTCTAAAGGAACTTTAATTGACCTCTATATCAAAATTTCTCATTTATCTCAGATTAACTCTTTTTTGGTTTTATAGTCCAATATGCCTTTTGTTACGATATATTTAGTATTGTATATTATTGTAATTATTGTTGCCATATTTAGTATAGGTCTATATAGTATTTCTAGTTGTATTATTACTATAATAGGTTGGTCTGTATACATATTTTGTACTATATATTTCTCATCAATACAATCCTAGACTGTCAAGCTCTTTTATCTATCTTTCATGGTATCAGAGCAAGAACCTTAATTAGGGAATATTGATTCATAGCCACCATCTATCAAAAACCTCACCTTCTTCCATAGGTGATCTCTTCTCTGGTGTCGCACGACTTTCTTTGGTTTCGCTCGGCTCTTCGTGTTGTCGCCCGGTGCTGCTCAACTCTTCTTGTTGTTGCTCGGCTCCTGTTTCCACCCAGCCTGGGATTAAAGTACGGCACGAGGCGGTACGTATCGTGCCCCCAATATAGGGGCACGGTACGGGGGAGTGCCGCAACAACCCCTCTTGCCACGATACCCCCGGGTACTGCTGCTCATGCCGTCCGTGTCGCTCTTTTTTTTTTTTTTTTTGATTTTTTCTTTTTCTTTTTGTGCTGACCCCTTGCCTCCTCTTCCTTCTCTCTCTGAGCTGCCCATATCTTTTCTACTTTTTTTTATGGTTTTTTTTTGTGGGTTTTTCTTTTCTTTTGGGGTTTTTTTTTGGTTTTTTTTTGGTTTTTTTTTTGGTGACCTTTTGTGCCACCATATTGTTTTTTTTTCTTTTGGTTGTGTTTTTTTTTCTTATGGTGGGCCTATGTGCCGTCTACCCGATTTTTTTTTTGGTGTTTTTTTTTTGCGGGTCTTTGTGCTTCCACTCAGTTTTTTTTTCTTTTTTTAATGGTTTTTTTTTTCTTTTGAATATTTCTAATTTGTAAAGCTTCTTTTTTGAAGAAATATAAAATTAGGCAATTTTTTATTTATAGTTTATAAATAGTTTGAAAATAGATCTACTTGATTTAATTATTATGTGGTCAAAATTTTAATTATTTTGAATAGATATAATATTTTATATGAGATTTGCGACGCATGTTTTTAACTCTGAAAATTCTATTTTTGGATTTAGAAGATTGAAAATACTGATAAACTTAAAAGTTAAATTAAATCAATTGATACTTAAATTTGTTTAGAAGATTGTACTTGTGAATTTTATTATTGTGTTTTAATTTTTATTCTCTATGATGTATAGTTGTTCTTTACATATAAAAAAACTTATCACTATATTAATTGATGAGTATAGTAAATTATATATAGCCAATATTCATAATTATTTGACTAAACCTTTCAAAATAACATTATAAGAGATTATTGGGAACAAAAAAATTTTAAAAAAATCATGCCAGAGTATGCCACTAGTAGGTCATGCGTATTCATCGGCACGCAAGCGTGCTACGTGTCGGCACAAAGGCGTGCCTACGCCATACTGTGCTAGGCAACCATCGGCACTCTCCCGTGCCATGACACTTTAATCCTTGCACCCAGTGCTGCTCGGCTCTTCTTGTTGTCGTTCGGTGATGCTCGGCTCTTCCTGTTGTTGCTCCGTACCGCTCGGCTCTTCCTGCCGACGCCTGGTGCTTCTCGGTTCTTCCTGTTGCCGCTCAATGCTGCTTGGTCTTTCCTGTCCTCTCTCCGATCTCTCCTTGTTTCTTTAGCATCACATAGTCTTCCTTGGTGCTAGTCATGTTGTTGGTGTTCTCTGAGTGCTGCTTGATTTTTCTGGTGCTGTTTTTCTTTCTCTCAATAGGAGCTCTCATTTGGTAATCTCTGCCTCTTCTTCTTCCTTTGTGGTGGTATTTTTTTTCTCGGTGGCGAGCATGTCTTCTTCAATCTCTACTTTACCAGTTGTTAGCACCAAAACTTTTATACCTCTAGAACTCACTGATTCTACTTATTTGGTGTGGAAACAAAATTTTCTCAATGTCTTAGAGAGTTTTGGTGTAATCTTGTATGTTGTCAATTCTGTTGCTAAGTATCTCCATGCACCTCGTGAGCCATACATGCAAGCTGTTAAACATCTTCTCCGTTTTATTCGAGGGATGCTGTCCTGTGGCATTCCTATCTCCTGCTTTGTCAATCCTTCACTTATGGCTTTTTTCGATGCTGATTGAGCTAGTTGTCCCGATGCTCACCGGTCTATTTCAGAGTATTGTAGATTTCTTAGGCCTAACCTTATCTCGTTGTTGGTTAAGAAACAACCTACTATTTCTTGTTCTAGTTCTGAGGCCGAGTATTGCTTTGTAGATTACATACCTACTGAGATAGTTTGGATCCGTCGTCTGCTTTGTGACCTTGGTGTTTCCTTATAGCGCTCTATTTGCATCTATTGTAATAATCTTAGTATTACATATTTTACTATCAATTATGTTCTCCATGCTTGTACAAAGCACATTAAACTTGATCATCATTTTTGTGGGAAAAAGTCAAATTCGGTGACTTGGACTTAGTCCATATCTCTTCTGATAAGCAACTTGTAGTAACCATGATTTTTGAAACCCAAAATTTAGGTTCAAATAATTTTCTGGATTATTAGTAGTGTAATTGTGGCCCAAAAATACCGACTTTTGATCGGAGCCTGACCCCGAAAATTTGAGATCACTATTGTGACCATCTCGTCGAAACAAGAAAGATTGATATTCATATGTTCTCGATCTGACGGTCGGATCGTCCAGAAATCAGCGAAGAAGCGAGCGGGGCCCACAACTTAAGTTGTGAATAGTAACCCCTTATTTATTCCCCTCTCGACCAACGTCGGCCAATTCGCTGTCTGGACTTCGATCATAGCAATCCAGGTAGTCGATTTGATCGGTTTCGTCGATCTGAACGAAATGGCGCCGACGGAATTTCAGTTTGACGACCCTAGAGCCTCGATAAGCTTGCTGAACTGTAAATATCGCTGTATTTTATGGATCTGCGATTTATCTAGATTTTTAGTCGACAAACAAAAATCGCTACCTGATAGGGTTCGTCGAGCCGGACGTCGTGGAGAAGTCCGTTTTTCCGTTTGGCGACTCGAATGCCTCGAAAAGCGTGAAAAATAACAAAAAATATGGTATTTTACACAAGAACCCCTATATTTTATGCTCCGAATTGCGTGCGGCTGTGTGGTGAGGGACCTAAGTGTGAAATTTAGCTACTGTGAGGGACTGGGCTCTAAATATCAACTCTGGTATTGACTGTAAGTGCTTAGCCGTGCATGTATAGGAAAGGCTCTGTCCCATTTGGACAGGGAATTTACTATACATGTGGCGATCTGTTCACGCCTGAAATGATTTAAACTCTGATTTAAAAAAAAAAAAAAATTTAGCCTGCTTTTCAAAACTCGGGGCGTGACAGATTAAATGGTATCAGAGAAATAGGAATACGATGTCTAAGTTTGGCTAGGAACGAACCCTAGGATGACCGGTGTTCACGCGAGAGCGCAAGGTATTGGCATAGTGGTTTGGAGCTCACGTGTGTTTCACACAGTTGAGTCTCGTTGTATTGGTTATTACTCGTACGCACTCTGGTTTTGGGGATCGTTGTTAGTGCAGGGTTAGCCGCGGTCATGGTTTCGGCCATGGGCTTGATGTTTCAGTGGAGCCAGAGCGCTCGGATCAGTTACTGTGGTTAAAGGTTAAATCACCGTTCTTGCCGTAATCGTCTAGCTGATGGCACAGCAGCAGATGACTGCTATTATTGCACCAGCCCCACAGTTTGCCCAGAGGTTGAACAAGTTGTTGATCCTTCAGTGTCCCCGTGTCATAATGCAGTGGCCTAGGGGCCTGATGGTAACCTTGTTTGGGATGGATTCAAATTGGCCCCACATTTTGCACAGATTTGGTGGACCGACGTGGACTCTCCTATGAGTTAGTCAGGGTGGTATTTATGACCACGAGGTGGTAGTAATCCTTGATAAAGGTTATGTCATTAGCTCTGAGACTGTGCGGGGAGGTATGTGATATACCTTCTGATGGGAGTTGTGTCCCCAACTAGATGTTGGCGACAGATCTATGGTATTTCGCTTTTCTTTTGGTAAGCACGTTGGCTGCAGACAACGTACTGTCGAAAGAACTGAGGAAATACTGTGCCCTGTAATGGGAAGTATCAGATTGGGTCTAAGTAAGTAGCCTGAGAGTTGTCGATACTTTGTGACTGATTGTCACTACTGCGAACCTGTTAAAGGCTTAATAGTGGTTTAGTTAAGTTTAAGTTTCAGGGACGAAACTTCCTATAAGTGGTGGGTGATGTAGTAACCATGATTTTTGAAACCCAAAATTTAGGTTCAAATAATTTTCTGGATTATTAGTAGTGCAATTGTGGCCCAAAAATACCTACTTTTGATCGGAGCCTAACCTCGAAAATTTGAGATCACTATTGTGACCATCTCGTCGAAACAAGAAAGATTGATATTCATATGTTCTCGATCTGACGGTCGGATCGTCCAGAATCAGCGAAGAAGCGAGCGGGGCCCACAACTTAAGTTGTGAATAGTAACCCCTTATTTATTCCCCTATCGACCAACGTCGGCCAATTCGCTGTCTGGACTCCGATCATAGCAATCCAAGTAGTCGATTTGATCGGTTTCGTTGATCTGAACGAAATGGCGCCGACGGAATTTCAGTTTGACGACCCTAGAGCCTCGATAAGCGTGCTGAACTGTAAATATCGCAGTATTTTATGGATCTGCGATTTATCTAGATTTTTAGTCGACAAACAAAAATCGCTACCTGATAGGGTTCGTCGAGCCGGACATCGTGGAGAAGTCCGTTTTTCCGTTTGGCGACTCGAATGCCTCGAAAAGCGTGAAAAATAACGAAAAATACGGTATTTTACACAAGAACCCCTATATTTTATGCTCCGAATTGCGTGCGGCTGTGTGGTGAGGGACCTAAGTGTGAAATTTAGCTACTGTGAGGGACTGGGCTCTAAATATCAAGAGAAGAAGGGTGAAGTAGCATTTTGTACATGCATTATATAAGTTGCATTTGGGTAGGGTTTCCCTTAAACCCTAAACCACGAAGCCTCAGCCCCAGCCGCCCGCTCCAACGTCCTCCTCTCCCTCTGCCGCACTCCTCGGTGGTAGCGCACCGGCCGCCGCCGCCTCGTCGCCGGAGAAGAAGGAAGACCAAGCAAGGAACACTTGATCTCGGGTTTGTTGGTGAGGCAGCAACCCGAGGAGAATGGATTGCACCAAACCTCTTCTGAGGGTATTTCCGTGCGTTTGAAACCCGAGCTGAGACCCAGCTCCGACGGGCGCCGCCGCGGGGTCATCTTCTTCCTTGGGATTTTCCGGCGAGGTAGGCTTTCCTTTTTTCTTAGTTTTTATTGGCCCAAGAACCCTCCTGTTCTTCTTCTGACATTGTGAGGATCATCCCTGTGTAGCCCCGAGGCTAGCCGTGCTCCGGTTAACCGGCGGAGACGTGGGTGACCGGAAAATCAAGATTTGGTCGGTTTCGGGCGCGAGATCAATCCGGCCGTTGGATGAGGGATCCGAGACGTTAGAAATCTTCCCCTGGTTGACTGCAGATGCTCCACAAAGTTGGAGGGCCATCGGATGTGGATCGGGGCCGTACGCCGATGCCCTAGATCCGGGTCGTCTTCTCCTTGGCCGAGCTTCGCCGTCCGGCGCCGCCGCTCACTCCCGACGCCGGCCACCACTGCAGGAAGCTTCCTGGCACCGAGGAGATCATCTTGGTCCAGGTTGCGCCGGCCCGAACACCGCCGGCCGGATTCCGCCATTAGAGGGTGCAACTCCGGTGAACTTGTACTCCGGCGATTGTCGGGGCTCCGCGCGGTGGGAAAGCCACCCAGGTAAGTTCCTTAGACATGAATAAGACCTTTTGTGAAGTTGCATGTGGATTCTAACGCAAGGATTGTGCCCACTGTAGTTGCACCATCCTTGCATCCGAGCTTGAGCTTCGGCCGCCACCGACGTCTCCGGGCTCCGGCCAACCACCCAGGTAACCTCTAAACCCTACATGTTTGTTGTTCATCCATCTTAGAAGGGCTCTGGTTGCCTCTTTGCAGAAGAAGAGCTCGGGCAAGAGTTAGTTGTTTATATATATATGATGCCCATTAGATGCTCGATGAAATGTCCCAATGAATCTAAGTTCAGATTCTGGCCATGATCAAAATATGAAAGTTGTTACACACACTTCCCTGAGCTTGATGCTCACTTCAGATCCAATTTTGGCTGTGTGGATTGGTGTGTGGAGCAATGTTGTCCATTAGAGAGCGAGGGACTTGGATCTTTTGATCCACCAATTCTGGGCTGTAAATATGGTGAGCATTGGTGTCCTGGCATTGTCCAGAGACATTTTGATATAAGATGTTTTAATATTTGACGTGTGGATTTAAAGATTATAATAAAACTAAGCCTTATGTGAATAATTGCCCATAGTAGCGTTTGGGTCTGTTTGCGAAGCCGCGACAGTGAGCTCCTGGCTAAATTAGGGTCACTGGACGCGATGCTCACATTAGATTTGGATTTGGTCGAGCCGAAGAATTAAAAATGCACTTAAGCCTATGTTAGCAAGAATTTCATGGCCCGGAGTTTTTCTCGGGTTCCGTGCTGCTACAAATTGGTGAGCACGGTGTTCAGCGAGTCGAGGGTCACCTACTGGAGGTGACGGTTCATAAAAATAAAGTCCCGATTTAGAGAACGAGTCGAAACGGTGTTAAAACAATATTGTTTATGCAAATTAGAAAATATTGTGGACTAAATTATAATTTTGACATGCTGGCTGTCTTTGGACAGTGTGTACGCACCCTCTAAGCTTTTCGTTAGAGGACCGTAGGCTTTCGTTGAGCGGAAAACGGATATCGAATCGTAAATCGGCAAAATCGTCGATTTAACGGCTTTCGGCGCGAGTTTCGCGTACTTCGAGTAAAAGAACAGTTTATAGATGTTGTTATCCGTCCCTGATTAGTATTCGTGATCCAGGTCCTTGCAGTCTGACTCCGGCCCATAAGCCTTCTGTTGGAGTCATTGGATCGGCCTACATTCAGGTGGGTTATCTTCGGTCCGGGCTTTATCTTTTCGGCCCTCTGGTTGCTTTAGTCCAGTCGGACACTTGTTCTTGATTTAGTCCTGATGATTTTGCCTATTCTTGATTTAGTCCTGATGATTTTGCCTATTCTTGATTTAGTCCGGATGATTTTGCCTGTTCTTGATTTAGTCCTGATGATTTTGCCTATATGCCATATGTTCTTACATGATAGACATTGATCTCCTTAGACATATCATGTATACATGCTTGTCAGTTTCATATCTGAGTACAGTAGATTCTCATGGTCTGATCATGCTTGTTGATTCCTGCCATTGGTTATATTCTGCATTTATATCCAGAGATACTTGCTTTTACATTCCTGATATGCATGATAGACCTATGATTGATATACAGACACTTGCATCCCTGTGGGGATTTTCGACATTTTGCCGATTACCCGGTCTGTGGACCGTGAGCTTGAGCATTAGCATTATGATCGTTGTGCACCTGCTGTTCGCTCGCGTACGCTGTGGGATTGATCACCCACATTGCGTTCTTTACCGGTAAAGGGTTTGGTTGGCCCGTGAGCTATCCCCTCTGGCTGTATCACTGGGTACGGGGAGCCCCTCGGCTGTACCGATATGAGGAAACTCTCGGCTGTACCGTTTGGTACGAGGATCCTCTTGGCTATATCAATGGTACGGGGTTGCTGTTCAGCTCGGCTAGGTGGAATCCAGTATGATTGTGGTTGGCTCGGCATAGATATCTTCGCCTGAGGTCCCCGTGACCAATAGTGGCATCGGTTGGGTACTTACTGTTCCTTTGTTCATGCATAGCTTATATTTCCATATTCTGGCATGTTTTATTGTTTATTTCTGTACCCATATCTGCTCAGTTATATCTTGATTATCCGTAGACATGTTATTGATTATTCAGCTTTACCTATCGATCTATTTACTATCCGCAGATTATGGTATCCAGTAGGTACGATTAGCTATTTCTCGGCTCGTCGTGCCCACTGGGATACATGTACAGTGTATCTCACACCCCCTAGGTGACCATTTTTCAGGTCGGTCGGGTGCTGGGATGTCAGGACACGTTGGTGAGGCTGTTGCGATAGTACCGACCCTTATGTCACCAGTATATTTTATCTTCCGCATTCTGTTTAAAATATTGTAAAATGACTAATGTTGTATGCGTAGTTTAGACTACTCTGGTATTGACTGTAAGGTACAAGTTCACCGGAGTTGTACCCTCTAATGGCGGAATCCGGCCGGCGGTGTTCGGGCCGGCGCAACCTGGACCAAGATGATCTCCTCGGTGCCAGGAAGCTTCCTGCAGTGGTGGCCGGCGTCGGGAGTGAGCGGCGGCGCCGGACGGCGAAGCTCGGCCAAGGAGAAGACGACCCGGATCTAGGGCATCGGCGTACGGCCCCGATCCACGTCCGATGGCCCTCCAACTTTGTGGAGCATCTGCAGTCAATCAGGGGAAGATTTCTAACGTCTCGGATCCCTCATCCAACGGCCGGATTGATCTCGCGCCCGAAACCGACCAAATCTTGATTTTTCGGTCACCCACGTCTCCGCCGGTTAACCGGAGCACGGCTAGCCTCGGGGCTACACAGGGATGATCCTCACAACGTCAGAAGAAGAACAGGAGGGTTCTTGGGCCAATAAAAACTAAGAAAAAAGGAAAGCCTACCTCGCCGGAAAATCCCAAGGAAGAAGATGACCCCGCGGCGGCGCCCGTCGGAGCTGGGTCTCGGCTCGGGTTTCAAACGCACGGAAATACCCTCAGAAGAGGTTTGGTGCAATCCATTCTCCTCGGGTTGCTGCCTCACCAACAAACCCGAGATCAAGTGTTCCTTGCTTGGTCTTCCTTCTTCTCCGGCGACGAGGCGGCGGCGGCCGGTGCGCTACCACCGAGGAGTGCGGCAGAGGGAGAGGAGGACGTTGGAGCGGGCGGCTGGGGCTGAGGCTTCGTGGTTTAGGGTTTAAGGGAAACCCTACCCAAATGCAACTTATATAATGCATGTACAAAATGCTACTTCACCCTTCTTCTCTTGATATTTAGAGCCCAGTCCCTCACAGTAGCTAAATTTCACACTTAGGTCCCTCACCACACAGCCGCACGCAATTCGGAGCATAAAATATAGGGGTTCTTGTGTAAAATACCGCATTTTTCGTTATTTTTCACGCTTTTCGAGGCATTCGAGTCGCCAAACGGAAAAACGGACTTCTCCACGACGTCCGGCTCGACGAACCCTATCAGGTAGCGATTTTTGTTTGTCGACTAAAAATCTAGATAAATCGCAGATCCATAAAATACTGCGATATTTACATTTCAGCACGCTTATCGAGGCTCTAGGGTCGTCAAACTGAAATTCAGTCGGCGCCATTTCGTTCAGATCGACGAAACCGATCAAATCGACTGGTCCCCGTGACCAATAGTGGCATCGGTTGGGTACTTACTGTTCCTTTGTTCATGCATAGCTTATATTTCCATATTCTGGCATGTTTTACTGTTTATTTCTGTACCCATATCTGCTCAGTTATATCTTGATTATCCGTAGACATGTTATTGATTATTCAGCTTTACCTATCGATCTATTTACTATCCGCAGATTATGGTATCCTGTAGGTACGATTAGCTATTTCTCGGCTCGTCGTGCCCACTGGGATACATGTACAGTGTATCTCACACCCCCTGGGTGACCATTTTTCAGGTCGGTCGGGTGCTGGGATGTCAGGACACGTTGGTGAGGCTGTTGCGATAGTACCGACCCTTATGTCACCAGTATATTTTATCTTCCGCATTCTGTTTAAAATATTGTAAAATGACTAATGTTGTATGCGTAGTTTAGACTACTCTGGTATTGACTGTAAATGCTTAGCCGTGCATGTATAGGAAAGGCTCTGTCCCATTTGGACAGGAAATTTACTATACATGTGGCGATCTGTTCACGCCTGAAATGATTTAAACTCTGATTTTAAAAAAAAAAAATTTTAGCCTGCTTTTCAAAACTCGGGGCGTGACACAACTTGCTGACATCTTCACCAAACCCTTGTCCACTTCTCGGTTCTCCATGTTGCAGACAAATCTTCGCACCCGTTCGATGGATGCTTACCTTGCACGGGGATATTAAGATATATTTAGTATTGTATATTCTTACAATTATTGTTGCCGTATTGAGTGTAGGTCTATATGGTATTTCTAGTTGTATTATTAGTATAATAGGTTGGCTCATATACATATTATGTACTATATATTTCTCATCAAGACAATCCTAGAGCGTTAAGCTCTGCTGCCTATCTTCACCTTTCTTAACTGAATTTAGCTAGAAGCTTCCAAAATATAGATATCTACTTGACAATGGTCATAAGATTCGTTGATGTCTTTTGAAGCCTCCTCATCCTTGGATGTGCTGTTAGCTAACTTGTGTTTGGAAGGAAAGTTGTGGATGATGAGTGATGACGATGAATCCTGCCTATGGAGAACATTCAGTAATTATTTTTCTGTTTTGGACCTCATTAATCTTTTCTTCTCATGGACCTCGATTAATGAGCTCAGAGGCAATACGCTAAAGGAGCCTTTTCTATGGCCTAGGAACTCTTTGACAGGAACCTTAGAGTTTTAAGAGAAAAAACAAACAGGCAATTTGTTGATATAAAGCCTCAAAGTCCATAAAAGTATGGTGGGTTGGAGTTAAAATTTGAATGATTACATAAAGCTTATTACTCACTGGTTTCAACTACAACATCAAGTAGATGGCTACAAACCAATTTAGTAAGGATTAGTCTATAAAGAGGGTTTTGAATATATAACCAAGCAAATGTTCCAGAAATGCATATATGCCCAAGCAGAGTTAGTATATGCACATGCACCATTGAAAATTTTGTTTATTTACATAACTGCAATGGTGCGCTGCCATAGGCATATTTGTGAAACCCTTTTACCTTGATAACCTTTTTTTTTTTTTTTGCATAAATACAATTGGCTGGGAATGCACATTAATAAGCAAGGTTTTCAATGGCATGCATGCAAATACCATACCAACTTTTTAGGGTTATTTGCATAATTTTGCATATTTACATGGGGATGCATGCAAAAAACCATTGATAATGAAATTAGATTAGCATCCTAGTCATGCATCATATTATAAATGATTTTGTGTAATGTTCAAATTTCAAATATGTAGAGCACATTGAAGCTAGAATTCCCTGAAACAAACAATTAAGAAATTCCTTTTTGCTGAAGCTTGGGTATCCAAACATGATTACAGGATATCTCTTGTGCTGTAGAGCAACTAATTTAAGTTTCGTAAGTTTGAGGGTTTAGGCTTCTCAATAATGATTTGCTAGGCCAATTAGACTACATAGGTCAGTGACTTTTGAGTAACTAGGGATTGTACTATAAAGTTCTTTGAATTTCGTCTTAAATGAGAAGGGTATCTATTTGGTCTCATAATGCATCATGCCATTGCTGTTCCACTTTAAATTTACTGCATGTGTATGTCTCTGGGTCATCGATTATGATATTTAGATGGCAAGATCTGAAGTTGAAAGTTGAAGAACTTCCTTACAAATCTATAGCCCTATTTCATTACAGGATATAGATTTCTTTGAATTCTTTCTCATCAGATTTATCAATTTATTTCCTTTAAAGTCGTTTTTAATTTTTTAATACTAATACTGGCAAATATTTTCGATACTTTGACAGCACAAGAGAAGTACAATATGAAGACTTCCTATGGTATGTATAATCTATACCAGATTTCTAGTGATAAATCTTCATTTTCTTTCAGATAAGATGTCTGTTGCATATTCTTAGGTACATGCTATCATATTCTCCTTACATATAGGAGGTGGACAACGAATAATCATTACAATATGTTATCATCACAGCTACTTTATTGTTATGTACTACACTATGACATTTTCATTTCTTAGAAAGATTTTCGTAAGTGATAACTGAAAATTCAGACTGATATGTCAGGATAGGATAGAACACCCCCAATCTGTCGATATTCTACCTTATACAATGTTTTGAAGTTGATTATCAACTTCAAATGTTATCAATATAATTCTTGGTAATTCTTTATTTACGAACTGCTACTCAAAGAAACTTATGGTTTTCAAATTGCTCAGTAAGAAAGGAAAACTGTTTTTTGTGTTTAATCTCCATTCTGTAAAGCTGCTTTCTCATTTACTAGGCCTTGATCCATTTTAGTTCCCATGTGCACATTGGCTGTTATAAGTTGGCTGACATAGCTAAAAATTTCTTGTTTTAGATTTTTAGCTTAGCTTAGCTTAGCTTTGTTTTATAAGTTGGCTGACTTAGCTTTGTGTTGTGTAGCTTTGTAGCTTAGCTTCCTCTGCAACTTGTTTTAGATTTTTTGTTTTTGGTTTTAGTTTTAGTTATTTAGTCTTTTGAAACAGCAAAAATAGCTTTTTATGCCATTACTGCTTAAATAATAGGTTTGAAAATTGTCTCCAGATTAAGCCTCTTTTGAGGGGTGGGGTTTTCATTGTTGGAAGAGGTGCATGTGGTTCTTTTTTTTTTTTTTTTCTTTTTCGTTTTTTGTTATTTCACTCATTTTTTATTTGTGGACGGTGGATTTTAGATTCAACAGGTATTCCTACCTTTTCTATTTCTTGTTTTACTTTTGCTTCCTTTTTAACTGCTTTTCTTTGCTTACTTAATTTTTGTATACTCCTTTCCTCCTTGGTGTAAAACCCACACCCCTTCTAAATGTTCTAGATTATCACGAATGTCCATGAAGAGTGTTTTTTTTATATCTAAACTCTTTTTATAACGACCCGGCCCACTAGCAATAATAACTCGTTGGGCTCAAACCACCTGCCCAAAATGCTTAAGCATAGTTATTATTACTAGTGTCCATAGTCTCTTTTATACTACCCAATCACAACTCCATTTCCATCCGATATGGGACTATTGTGGTGTCACAAACTCCCCCCGTTTATGCCTGACATCCTCGTCAGCCCAATCACACACACAATCCAAGATCACCAAGCGATGTATGATTTGTCTCACTTGCCTTGTCATTCAGACCCTGGCTCAGTCGAGACTCATCACACACTTCCAGCTGCTTATTGGCTCTGATACCAAATGTAACAACCCGACCCACTAGTAATAATAACTCGTTGGACCCAAACCACCTGCCCAAAATGCTTAAGCTTAGTTATTATTACTATTGTCCATAGTCTCTTATATACTACCCAATCACAACCCCATTCCCATCCGATGTGGGACTATTGGGGTGTCATACTTTTACCAACTTATTTACTAAATTCCTTAGAGATCTTTGATTTGATAACATTGCACTAAGATGATCGAGGAGGCGAAGATACAAATACTAATAGTTAAAAGATTTTAACTTTGATCTATGTCCAAACAGTTATATAGCACGAAAGATCCTGATTATAAGCAGCTGCAAGGCTGCATATAGAGACTTTAATATGATACGCCGTGTAAACACAAGAGGAGCTTCTTTCTATCATAAGGTTAGGTTTGAGTCAAGAAACATCTTGATGAATGCCATTGAGTGCATGAAGTAACTATGATGACCTTTGCAGCATATAATGATAGATCTTTGCCTTTACTAATTCTGAAAATCAGTTATGTATTTGCATAATGTATGGAATTTGACGAAGTTGAGGTTCATGTTGGGTTTTTTATTTTCTCCAAATTTTCAACTCTCATTTTCATTATATCTAAAGGAATTCAGGTGAATGCAATGATATCATTGAGGTGTTATGGAAAATATTTAGATTTACATTTTTACATTTTGTTCGTGCATTCAAATGAATTTGGTGAGATTCATAAGTAATCTAATCTATGACAGTGGTTTCTTCACTTTTCAACCCTCAATTTCATTGAATCTGAATATCTAATCTTTTTCTAGAAACTCTAACTAATAAGCAATTCTTTTTGTTGGGAGGAAACAACAATGCAAATCACTACACTAGTTCATGCGCTAGGCAAGTGGCAACTTGCTGACTGCTCAAGGAATGTACTGTATATGTTTAAAAGAAAGGATAATTTCATACAGCTCCCTATAAAAAGGTGCTTCCCTGAATTTATCCACACAAATTTAAGTTATCACATTTATTCCTCCAAAAATTCTATTGTTTGCAAACTGTTAATCTTTGTTAGAAAATTATAGTTAACCATAGGTCAAATGTTTAACACTAATTAGTTTAGAAGTAAACAAACTTTTTCGTCCCTTATATATAATTTCCATTACAAACTCCACCCGCCGTGTTGCCGTCGACGCCTCCAAGTCCATTGCCATCGCCAATCTCAGCGACGTGGCTGCAGAGGGCATCAACCTTGCAATCTTTGGCCTCAAGCATCACCCTTTCGCTCCCACCGCTCAATCCGACGACGATGCTGATCGACACTGTAACGCCCTAATAGTCCCACATCGGATGGGAAAGGAGTTCTGATTGGATATATGAGACCATACATGCTAGTAATAATAACTAGGCTTAAGCATTTTGGGCTGTGGTTTTGGCCTAACGAGTTATTATAGCTAGCGGGTCGGGTCGTCACAAATGGTATCAGAGATGAATACAAGCTGGAAGTGTGAGAACTAAGTGCTATGCGGAGCAAAGTGTTACACCACGGGTTTGGTGGGAGCCACCTTTTGAATCCGTAGGAGCCACCTCTAGAATCTCACATTTTCTGATAATTCTGATCTGTCAGTGATCTGATCTGGTTTGGACCCGACGAGGACGTCAGGTTCTAAACGAGGGAAGTCTGTAATGCCCTAATAGTCCCACATCGGATAGGAAAGGAGTTCTGATTGGATATATGAGACCATATACGCTAGTAATAATAACTGGGTTTAAGCATTTTGGGCTGTAGTTTGGGCCCAACGAGTTATTATTGCTAGCGGGTCGGGTCGTCACAAGTCTGGTAACGAAATCCATTATTATTCTTTCCTATTTGCACTCAGGAATCGGAAGGGGTTGTAGTAAGCCAGCTGGCCTATGCTTGTCAACTTTCACACGTTGGCAAGTCAAACACTTAGCTACAAATTCTGCGATCTCTCTTTTCATGTTATTCCACTAGAAGATGTCCTTTAAATCTCTATACATTTTGGTTCCTCCAGGGTGTACTGAATATCCCGAATAATGGGCTTCCTTCAAGATTTTATTTTTGAGATCGAGATTTCTGGGAACACATAATTGATCCCTGAACCTCAAAGAACCATCTTCGTGGATCCTGTGTCACGCCCCGGGGTCGAAACTGCGACCCGGGCTCGCTAACAGATCCGCCATCTGTACGAAAACTGCCGCACAGACGAAGCGTCTACCCTGCAAGTCAAATCTAAAACTAAAAACATGTATCAGAGCTGAAACTATAAATCAAAAGCTAAAGAAAGCTACACTGGAAAATCTGAAATAAATAAATCTCCAATAATACATAAATCCTCAATACAAGTCCCTCAAATGAAAATAATAAAATACAAGCCTCACCCTCTCAGTACAAAAGTGGAATCATAAAACTAACAGGGTACATCTACCTCTGACCCAAATGCTGGTAAGGAACTACTCGGCCACGTCCTCACCTCGATGAGCTGTCTTCGTGTGAGCTAAGCCGGAACAGCAGCCTCAGAAAACCTGTCACCGCAGCGGGTGTGAGATCTACTACAGAAGGTAGATCTCAGTGGGTACCGTCATCAACATCCACGGTATGCCCACTAAGTCCACTGGAGGCACAACAATAGGTATGCAAAAAGGATAATAGAAAAGCAGGAAAGGAAATACAGCTAATATGTACCAACATCATGCTCAAGAAAACTCCACTCTGTCCCTGCTATGCATACACTCTCACTACTAATAATATGCCTCTAGTACCATGCTCAAAGGAAATCTCATCTATGAACATGCTATGCAAACACTCTCACAATATCACCCAATCTCAATGACTGCCTCATAGGGTCCAGTCAAGCCTGCGCCAAACCTACTGCCACCTCATCCACACTGGGACGGGACTTACGTAGGGCGTCCCACACGGACTATATCAAGCGAACTCTAGTGTATCAACTAGTCGCATCATCGCAGCCTCGTCAGGCTCGGTATCATCACACACACCCGGGTGGTAGCTCGAGGGGAGCGACCCCACCGAACTCAAGTATCACATCTGTCTCAATAAGCGGCACATGCAGGCTATAGTCCACGATCAAACAGATCGGTATCTCAAAGCTCAAAAGCTCAACTCAGTCGGAAAAAGAACCTCGACTCGAGCAGGAATAGCCCAAACACTCTCACAGGTATATCGGAGAACCCTCAACAACTCAAACTGATAATGCACGACCATGGCTGAGTCGGAAAACCTCCACGACTCGATCTGCCAGAACCCCAAGATCCTCAAAGCTAAGTGGGAGAACCATCTCCACCACTAAATCAGAAACACATCCCATGATCTAGAATTAAACCCATCAAGGGAGGAGAACTCTCAAGACACTGGAACTCAACATACAATGCACTAAAAATTCGCTCGGCCCTCTGGCACGAGCGGATATGCAATCTGAACCAACTCAACTCCTCAGGGTATTCACAATAAAGTAAAACCATTTTTAAAACCCAGTTTTTCATTAAAACCAGTCCGACGATTTTTAAAACGGTTCAGATGTCTTTCTAATGCTGACTAACCATGCAATCTAGTGTCAAATCATGCCTAGATCATGCTAAAAATATTAGGGGTTCAAAATTGTCTTTCTATAATTTTCTAGGCAACTATCAGATTTATCAATATACAATAATTAAGCTAAAATGATCAATATGCTTGCAGAAGCATTAGAGGGCATTCCATAAATCTCGAAGAAATTCCAACCCACCTGGAAAGCTTTCCGTAGGCCAAGCCAAAGTCGGTGTAGCGCCGAACTCACAAAATGACGAAAATGCCCTCGCGCGCGCGCGCACTGTTGCGCGTCCCGGAAAAATCCACGGAGCTCCAATCTACCTCCACAGCACCCAGCTAGGCAACCACAAAAATCTGCACTGTCTGTAGCCACTCCACTACACGCAAGCATGCATGCACAGTGCTGCGGATTAGCACAGTAACTCCCTGTCTGTATGCAACCCGAGAGCACAGGGAGGGAGAGACAGGATGGAAATTAGCCCAAAAATCTAATTAATTCTATCCATAAAATCCAAGAGGAAACCCTTAAATTCCAAAATTTAAAATCTCCATTGCAACATACCTCAAACATGACTCCCCGCGCGCGCACGTTGACTCGGTCAACTCCACAAGCAGCGCGCACACACGCACACACACACTTCCCTTCCTTCTTTCCTTCTTCTCTAGCAGCAAGGTTGAAGGTAGATGAAACGAGATGAAGATTGGGTGAGGGAGTAGGTGACGAGGGGTATATAACAAGCCTGGGGTGGTTGGAACAGAGAAAAGACGAAATTACCCCTTTACTGTGCAAATCCGAGCTCAATTCGGTATTCCAGAGTATGTGTACCGGTACCAGCATGTGGGTACCGGTACACCCACCTTGGTTCTGGAACTAGGCAACTGGTTCCGGAACCAAGGGGCCAGTTCCGGAACCAACTGCCTGGTTAAGGAACCTAACAACCCAAACTCCAAAAATTCGCAACCTGAAGCTCCAATCTTCGCGCCGACAACTCGCTTTCTGTCCCGGAAGCTTCCGCCACAGTCTGAAAACACCCGAACCATACTGTAAATATAAAATACACATGTTGCAATAATTTTAGATTTTTCTGTGAACAATTGCGGAATCGGTGCTCAATACAAAACCCGTTCTCTACACCGCGCGCCCGCGCGGCACCCTCTGATAGTCTCTCCTCCACTCATGGATAGTATGCTCATCATCTCCAACAAAAGAAAACCCATCAACAAAGCCAACCAAGCTTTCTCTCTCTCTCACTAGAAAAATAGTACATCTTCACTTCAACAATTTCTTCGCGCCCGCTCCGCTCGGCTCCGAATGGTTACTAGCGATGGATTCGCGCCGTCGAGACGAACAAAACCCTCTTTTACTTTCCTTAAATTCTTCTTCTTCTTCTCTCTCTTTTTCATTTTCTATTTCCTCTGTTTGTCTTTAAATCCTCTGTTTGAGAGGAAGAAGAAGAAGGGTGACGTGGCACTAAATTAATTAGTGGCTAGGTGCATGGTGCATGGTGTAAAGAACCCCAAACACTTCCAACACCAACACCAACCCACACCTCTAATAATTCCTTTTTCATTCTTTACTCTTCCTTCTCTAATTCTCTTCACAGGCAACAACTAATTAGTCAATTAAATAATTAATTTAATTAAGTAGTATAATATTAGCCACACCAACTCACTTTTTGCCCTCGGGGCCTCCGCATCAGTCCGGAACCTCCCGAACTCCGCTGTAATCTGAAAATACACATGCTCCAACAAATTCCCGCCAATTTTTCTGCGCACAACGGCGGAGTCGGTACACAAACAACACCGGTCCTCTAACGACGCACAATGCCCGAAAAATTTCCGATTAAAGCTGGGGCTCCCGCGTCAATCAGACTCAACACGAACCCATCTGTAAACATAAATAGAACACGCCCAAGGTGATTACTCACACCATGCCATCTTGCGAGGTCGGTACACTCCACAAAGTCCCGGTACTCTACACTCTCCCCTCCTTAAAAAGGTTTCGTCCTCGAAACCAAAAATAAATCCATAACTCAGGAGGGTGTCACAATCAGATGGGGATAGGAGATCCCCAACTCATCCTCAGGCTCTCAAGTGGACTTTCTCTTATCAAGATGGCTCCACTGAACCTTCACCAAGGTATAACTCGATTACAAAATTCATCTGTCTCACCAGCAAGAATTGCATCGGTCGATCCTAATAACCCGGCCCTCGTCCAATTTCAAGGAAGTGCAGTCCAAAATGTGCAAGGATCAAACACACCTCTTCCAGCCAGATAAACACTCGCGGATCAAACTCCCTGCATAAATCTCGATTGAACATATTGATGCGGATCATGGCTTCCACAATCAAGATCTCCAAAACCCAAGTCTAAGCCCCCAGTAGGCATAACTCCCACGTTGCCCCT
Organism: Tillandsia fasciculata; assembly: GCA_029168755.2. Lineage (NCBI taxonomy): Eukaryota > Viridiplantae > Streptophyta > Magnoliopsida > Poales > Bromeliaceae > Tillandsia > Tillandsia fasciculata. Next base: position 7,226,909 of record CM054952.1, read on the forward strand.
TAGCAACCAGGATGCTCAAAGTTCCACAGATACAACTCTTGTATCCACCCCCAGGGGAAAAATTCCCAACATTGGAATGACAATCAGCCTTTAGCTCTTAATTCTAAGTTCCAAAAGTGGCGACTACTGATCGGCACCTCATTCCAAGATTGCATTGCTTGCTTAACCAAGGCTTACAGAATATAAAGTCATGCCGGGATAATTCTATAGGGTATCAATCCTACAGCCCCAATAGCTCTGTCCACCAGCGTTGCCTCAATCAAAGTCATCCTGAGTAACCATGTATTTCAGGCTCAAGGATTTCTGGATAATTCCATGACCTCTCAGCTTCGTCTCTTCCAAGCTACACTGGCCTTGCATAGACCAAGAGCTTCTGACCTCTGTCACTAACATAGGTGTAGGCCCAACCCAAAAAGTATAACTCTTCGTCAGGTTTTCAGTCACTTTTGCAGCTGTCATCAAATAGCCTATCCACAAATTCTTCCAAAATCTAAGTGCAACTCTCGCAACTTGGCAAACAACTTCTCTCTCTTAGAAGTTGTAGTACTATCCTCAGGTGCTCCTCATGCTCTATCTTATCTCAAAAACCAAACCCGATATACTCAATCAACCGGCCCTGTCAAAATCTAACTCAACTACTGGCACGGCAACTCACTGTAGAGCTCAAACTCACGCCGATACATACAAGTCCTCTAATCCAAATGGCCGCAGGGCCTTTGTCAACTCGCTCGACCTTGCTGTAAGCTCAAAATATCCCTATCGGGTTCAGAACTCTATCCAGCACCGCTCTCAGCCGTAGGGTTCCACAATGCCTCCAATCACCCACAAAGGGATCGACCAAAACACAATCCAAACCGTCTGTGCCCAAACCATCATAAAACCCTCACCGTTGTGCACTCACAACGGGCATCACTGTCGTGTACCAACGGCATGGCATCACCACCATGTACCCATGGTGTGGCAACACATTCCACAATATCAATCTCTCGGATCCTCACTATCGTGCTCCCACGACATGGTACCAGGTCACACCGGCCTCTCAATCCATCAAATCCCGCAACGGCGCTATCAGCTCTGTCTCTCTCTGTCTCACGAGGAATACTCCAAGAGATGCTGCCGCAGTCGGCGCGGTTTCCAAACCACGTCGATCACTAACTCGATCCCAACCTCACCAAACAGCGGCTTCGAAAACAAATCTGGTGAACTCTCACTCAAAATTACTCGGCAATAAAAGATAATCCTTAGTCCCGGTGCCGCCATAGGCACCTCCCCAAGAGTCGCCAACAAGCGATACGACCACGACTCAACCTCTGCCGTGCTCAAGCATCCTCGCTAAACACACTTCTCCTGGTCAGGGCCACGGAGGGTCGTTGTCCTCTCTCAACAATCCACGATAGCATAAAATCGGGATATCCAATCCCTATCCAACCTTATATTCTCATTTCGTAGCTGATGTAGGACTAACGACTCTAGGATCCAATCCAAGGTCCTACTAAACTGGGCGTGACCGGCAACACTCATCCATGTGCTAAACGTGATCTGGAACCTGATCCTCACGTGCATAAGCCAACAATATCATCACCGCCTCACATGAGACTATCCCTACTCTACAAAAACACACCCAAGCGGTGTCGCTGTCAATATGCTCTAACTTCAATAACCATAAGGAAAAAAATCACACTTGGTAAGGCGCGATCCACTACACTAGCGTCCTCAACCTGCTGCACAATCTTAATCTCTAAATGCTGGTGGTCATTGCTCAATCTGCCTCGGCATCTCGGCTCAATCAGCCTGCCGGTAAGTCGGATAAACCTCTGCATCCTGAAGAAGGGGGTAGTGGGGTGCCGTCGCAAGCAGCAATTCCAAAGCACCACACTGAACACTCTGCCTGAAGATGTCCTGACTAAACATATGAATAGCATCGCCCTTTCCCTGAAGTCACTCTAAGGCGATGAATGCGGCTCCCCGCAAAACATACTCGTCCTGACATCATACTAGTGCCTCGACTGTCGAAACCTCCTGGTCTCCGTCTCCTCTGAGATTCATGTTCCAGTGACCGAAATCACAGCGACCTCGATCCACTCGACTGTCCCAAAATCAGGCAATACTAGATAACTCTCCCTGGAGCTGGTCTCTCCTTCTCCGTCCCTCTTGGACATGATCCCAGATCACGGTCAAACCATCAAGCATACATGATCGCTACATCAAAAGTCGACGCTCGCCGCGAATGCACAAGGTGATAAACATCTCGATGCAGTCTCCTCTCAAACACGATCAATCGTCCAAGCCTTATCCTGGGCGACATGGGCACACTGCTCAACCGTCGCGGCAACTCGCGAACACACTCCTGAAGGGGTCAACTCCCCTGCTACAGGTATCTTAAATCCCCTTCCGGTTTCTGCTTTACACTGTCGGGAAGAAGGCCCTGAACAGCAAGCACGAACTCGCTCCAAGTCCTCAACTACTCTCTCGGTGGCCCAATAGGACGAACTTGTCGCCGCCAACTCTCGGCGTCCTTATCCAAAAAGCATAACCAAGTGCACCCGATGCTTCACCTGGATGAACAAGTCCTCAAACACTTTCCAAAGCAGCAATCCCGTTCTCGGCCTTCCAAGGCTCCAAGCTCTGCCCCGAAATCTGTAGGGGATGGAACTGGCGGATGCACAACAACCGATCAGAAAACTCTCGCTACTCCTGCACTATCCACAGTGCGATCGGGGTCGAAATCAACGATGTCACGACTGGAAGTATTACTGGAGATACCTCAATCGATGCTCTTAGCTCAACATGCGCACCACTCGCTCTATGTTCTCTTCCTGGCGCCGCATCGCCTCAAACCTCAGGGCTACCTGGGCCCGTAACCCCCGAACCTCACTCTGCTCTATCCATTCAGCCTCCCGCTGATCGGGCTCCTCATCCAAGGCCAACACGCCCTCGCTGTCGTACGGCATCTCGGAAGCATCGAAGCCACTGCAACAAATCAAACATTAGGACCAAAACTCTCTCGACCCAATCAAGCGAAAGTCTAAACATGTTAACCTTTCTAAAGTATTATGTTGTCTGCAGCCAACATAATCATCTTTAGAGAAATAACATGTAAGATCGCTCACCCCAATCCTCTGGGGGAGATACAAACTCAATCAGGACTCTCGCTAAAATCACGTCTCTCACGACGGTCATCCTAACATCCAACCAAAAGCCTAGGGTCTCTAAGTCTCCAATGACCTATATTCCTAGGCTCTGATACCACCTAAATCTGTCACGCCCCGGGGTCGAAACTGCGACCCGGGCTCGCTAACAGATCCGCCATCTGTACGAAAACTGCCGCACAGACGAAGCGTCTACCCTGCAAGTCAAATCTAAAACTAAAAACATGTATCAGAGCTGAAACTATAAATCAAAAGCTAAAGAAAGCTACACTGAAAATCTGAAATAAATAAATCTCCAATAATACATAAATCCTCAATACAAGTCCCTCAAATGAAAATAATAAAATACAAGCCTCACCCTCTCAGTACAAAAGTGGAATCATAAAACTAACAGGGTACATCTACCTCTGACCCAAATGCTGGTAAGGAACTACTCGGCCACGTCCTCACCTCGATGAGCTGTCTTCGTGTGAGCTAAGCCGGAACAGCAGCCTCAGAAAACCTGTCACCGCAGCGGGTGTGAGATCTACTACAGAAGGTAGATCTCAGTGGGTACCGTCATCAACATCCACGGTATGCCCACTAAGTCCACTGGAGGCACAACAATAGGTATGCAAAAAGGATAATAGAAAAGCAGGAAAGGAAATACAGCTAATATGTACCAACATCATGCTCAAGAAAACTCCACTCTGTCCCTGCTATGCATACACTCTCACTACTAATAATATGCCTCTAGTACCATGCTCAAAGGAAATCTCATCTATGAACATGCTATGCAAACACTCTCACAATATCACCCAATCTCAATGACTGCCTCATAGGGTCCAGTCAAGCCTGCGCCAAACCTACTGCCACCTCATCCACACTGGGACGGGACTTACGTAGGGCGTCCCACACGGACTATATCAAGCGAACTCTAGTGTATCAACTAGTCGCATCATCGCAGCCTCGTCAGGCTCGGTATCATCACACACACCCGGGTGGTAGCTCGAGGGGAGCGACCCCACCGAACTCAAGTATCACATCTGTCTCAATAAGCGGCACATGCAGGCTATAGTCCACGATCAAACAGATCGGTATCTCAAAGCTCAAAAGCTCAACTCAGTCGGAAAAAGAACCTCGACTCGAGCAGGAATAGCCCAAACACTCTCACAGGTATATCGGAGAACCCTCAACGACTCAAACTGATAATGCACGACCATGGCTGAGTCGGAAAACCTCCACGACTCGATCTGCCAGAACCCCAAGATCCTCAAAGCTAAGTGGGAGAACCATCTCCACCACTAAATCAGAAACACATCCCATGATCTAGAATTAAACCCATCAAGGGAGGAGAACTCTCAAGACACTGGAACTCAACATACAATGCACTAAAAATTCGCTCGGCCCTCTGGCACGAGCGGATATGCAATCTGAACCAACTCAACTCCTCAGGGTATTCACAATAAAGTAAAACCATTTTTAAAACCCAGTTTTTCATTAAAACCAGTCCGACGATTTTTAAAACGGTTCAGATGTCTTTCTAATGCTGACTAACCATGCAATCTAGTGTCAAATCATGCCTAGATCATGCTAAAAATATTAGGGGTTCAAAATTGTCTTTCTATAATTTTCTAGGCAACTATCAGATTTATCAATATACAATAATTAAGCTAAAATGATCAATATGCTTGCAGAAGCATTAGAGGGCATTCCATAAATCTCGAAGAAATTCCAACCCACCTGGAAAGCTTTCCGTAGGCCAAGCCAAAGTCGGTGTAGCGCCGAACTCACAAAATGACGAAAATGCCCTCGCGCGCGCGCGCACTGTTGCGCGTCCCGGAAAAATCCACGGAGCTCCAATCTACCTCCACAGCACCCAGCTAGGCAACCACAAAAATCTGCACTGTCTGTAGCCACTCCACTACACGCAAGCATGCATGCACAGTGCTGCGGATTAGCACAGTAACTCCCTGTCTGTATGCAACCCGAGAGCACAGGGAGGGAGAGACAGGATGGAAATTAGCCCAAAAATCTAATTAATTCTATCCATAAAATCCAAGAGGAAACCCTTAAATTCCAAAATTTAAAATCTCCATTGCAACATACCTCAAACATGACTCCCCGCGCGCGCACGTTGACTCGGTCAACTCCACAAGCAGCGCGCACACACGCACACACACACTTCCCTTCCTTCTTTCCTTCTTCTCTAGCAGCAAGGTTGAAGGTAGATGAAACGAGATGAAGATTGGGTGAGGGAGTAGGTGACGAGGGGTATATAACAAGCCTGGGGTGGTTGGAACAGAGAAAAGACGAAATTACCCCTTTACTGTGCAAATCCGAGCTCAATTCGGTATTCCAGAGTATGTGTACCGGTACCAGCATGTGGGTACCGGTACACCCACCTTGGTTCTGGAACTAGGCAACTGGTTCCGGAACCAAGGGGCCAGTTCCGGAACCAACTGCCTGGTTAAGGAACCTAACAACCCAAACTCCAAAAATTCGCAACCTGAAGCTCCAATCTTCGCGCCGACAACTCGCTTTCTGTCCCGGAAGCTTCCGCCACAGTCTGAAAACACCCGAACCATACTGTAAATATAAAATACACATGTTGCAATAATTTTAGATTTTTCTGTGAACAATTGCGGAATCGGTGCTCAATACAAAACCCGTTCTCTACACCGCGCGCCCGCGCGGCACCCTCTGATAGTCTCTCCTCCACTCATGGATAGTATGCTCATCATCTCCAACAAAAGAAAACCCATCAACAAAGCCAACCAAGCTTTCTCTCTCTCTCACTAGAAAAATAGTACATCTTCACTTCAACAATTTCTTCGCGCCCGCTCCGCTCGGCTCCGAATGGTTACTAGCGATGGATTCGCGCCGTCGAGACGAACAAAACCCTCTTTTACTTTCCTTAAATTCTTCTTCTTCTTCTCTCTCTTTTTCATTTTCTATTTCCTCTGTTTGTCTTTAAATCCTCTGTTTGAGAGGAAGAAGAAGAAGGGTGACGTGGCACTAAATTAATTAGTGGCTAGGTGCATGGTGCATGGTGTAAAGAACCCCAAACACTTCCAACACCAACACCAACCCACACCTCTAATAATTCCTTTTTCATTCTTTACTCTTCCTTCTCTAATTCTCTTCACAGGCAACAACTAATTAGTCAATTAAATAATTAATTTAATTAAGTAGTATAATATTAGCCACACCAACTCACTTTTTGCCCTCGGGGCCTCCGCATCAGTCCGGAACCTCCCGAACTCCGCTGTAATCTGAAAATACACATGCTCCAACAAATTCCCGCCAATTTTTCTGCGCACAACGGCGGAGTCGGTACACAAACAACACCGGTCCTCTAACGACGCACAATGCCCGAAAAATTTCCGATTAAAGCTGGGGCTCCCGCGTCAATCAGACTCAACACGAACCCATCTGTAAACATAAATAGAACACGCCCAAGGTGATTACTCACACCATGCCATCTTGCGAGGTCGGTACACTCCACAAAGTCCCGGTACTCTACATCCTGAACTCCAATTGTGCTCTCGATTCCACTATCTGTCGAGTCTTTTGAAGATGTACATCACTTGCCTGGGTTGACTTGATCTTATCAATCAATGTAGGGTGAACCTGTAAATTTGCCAATTGAGCTTCAGACCCACGGATACGAATTTCTAAGTCGAGTCGTCTGAGGTCTTCCAAAATATGTCGTTGAGAAGTCATCAGTGTCGCAATATTTCCTATTGATTTCTTGCTGAGAGCATCGGCTACGACATTAGCTTTTCCTGGATGGTACTTGATGGTCACATCGTAATCCTTCGACAATTCTAGCCATCTCCTCTGTCTCATATTCAGCTCCTTCTGTGTGAATATGTACTTCAGACTTTTATGATCAGTAAAAATTTCACAAGGTTCACCGTAGAAATAATGTCTCTAAATTTTCAATGCAAGAATTACGGCTACCAACCCGGGTATGAAGTGCCGCCCCGTGCCGTACGGCACGCACCGTGCCCCTAAATATGGGGGCACGGTACCGGGGGGGGGGGGTGGTGCCACAACACCCCCGGTACCGCGATACCCTCGCGAGTATCGAGCGAGATAGCGCGATACCCGCGTGGGAATCGCGCGGCACGTGCCGTTCTTTTTTATTTTATTTTATTTTATTTTATTTTATGCCGCCCCCTCCTCCTCTCTCTCTCTCAAAGTAGTTTTGATTGTTTTTTTTTCTTTTGAAGATTTATTTATTTATTTATTTATTTATTTGGTCGGCTTTTGTGTCTCTCATCTTTTTTTTTTTTTTTTTGGTAGATTTTTTTATAGGTCCTTATGTTCTTCATTCGATTTTTTTTTTTGTGATTTTTTTTTTTTTTTTTTTTTTTTTTTTTTTTGTGGGGATTTGCCTTTGTATACCCACGTGGTTTTTTTTATTTGAATATTTTTAATTTGTAAAATTTTTTTTTTAAAAATAATATAAAATTAGATAATTTTTTATCTGTAGTTTATAAAAAGTTGAAAATAGATATACTTGATTTAATTATTATATAGTTAAATTTTAAATTATTTTGGATATATCTAGTATTTTATATAAGATTTGCGATAAAAATAATTTTTACTTTAATAATTTTATTTTTTAATTTAAAAAATTAAAACTACTAATAAAATTAAAAGCTAAATTTAATCAATTGATACTTAAATTTGTTTAATTTATTTGTCATATAATTTATTGCTCTTGTTGTTTTTTTTCAGAATGTTGTTCTTTTTCTAACTTTCTTGAATGAATTTTGCTAGTAAATTTTATTATTATATTTTAATTTCTATTCACTATGAGGTATAATTTTTTTTTACGTTTAAAAAAACTTACCACTATATTAATTGATTAGTAAAGTAAGCTATATATAGTAAATATTCATAATTATTTGACTAAATCTTTCAAAATAACATTATAAAAGCTTATTAGGAACAAAAAAACTATAAAAAAAAAACGTACCAGAGCGTGCCACTGGGAGGTCATGCGTATCCATCGGCACGCAAGCGAATAACATTATAAAAGCTTATTAGGAACAAAAAAACTAAAAAAAAAAAACGTGCCAGAGCGTGCCACTGGGAGGTCATGCGTATCCATCGGCACGGAAGCGTGCCCGTGCCGTATTGTGCCAGGCGGACAACGGCACACCCCCGTGCCACGACACTTTATTCCTTGCTGCCAACTCTAGGTCGTGAGTCAGGTAGTTCTCCTTGAAAGGCTTCAGTTGACGCGAAGCATAAGCAATCACCTTGCCATTCGGCATCAGGACGCATCCCAACCCTTTCTTTGAGGCATCACTATAAATAGTGAATCCCTCGCCGCTAATAGGCAAGGTAAGGATAGGTGCTGATACTAGACGCTTCTTTAATTCCGTAAAACTTTGTTCACAATCATTCGACCACTGAAACTTAACTCCTTTTCTGGTCAAGTGAGTCAAAGGTGCAGTAATGCGAGAAAAACCCTCTACAATTCTTCTATAGTATCCCGCCAAACCCACAAAACTCCGAATCTCTGTGACACTTCTAGGTCTTGGCAGGTCTTCACTGCCTCTACTTTCTTAGGATCCACCGAAATACCTTCCTTAGACACAATATGTCCGAGAAAGGAAACACTTTGCAACCAAAATTTACACTTTTTAAATTTGGCATAAAGCTTCCTTTGTCGAAGAGTTTTCAGAACCATTCTGAGATGTTTCACATGCTCGGCTGGACTGTTAGAATACACCAGAATATCGTCTATGAAGACTATTACAAACTTATCTAAGAAAGGTTTGAAAACTCTATTCATCAGATCCATGAAAGTGGCTGGAGCATTGGTTAATCCGAAAGGCATTACCAAGAACTCGTAATGCCCGTAACGTGTGCGAAAAGCAGTCTTCGGTATATCTTCGGCTTTGATCTTCAGCTGATGGTATCCTGATCGTAAATCAATCTTGGAGAAGACTTCTGCACCTCTAAGCTGATCGAATAGGTCATCGATTCTCGGCAAAGGGTATCGATTCTTCACAGTCATTCTGTTTAGCTCGCGATAATCAATAAATAACCTCAGAGTACCACCATTCTTCTTAACAAAAAGCATTGGAGCACCCAAAGGAGAGACACTGGGTCTAATGAATCCTTTGTCCAGAAGTTCCTGAAGTTGCACTTGCAGTTCCTTGAGCTCAACTGGTGACATCCGGTAAAGCGTCTTAGAAATAGGATCTGTTCTCGGAGATAAATTGATAGAAAATTCGATCTCCCTATTCGGAGGTACCCCAGAAAGGTCCTCGGGAAATACATCTAGAAATTCATTCGCTATCGGGATGTTTTCTAATCTCGGAGTGTTTGAATTCAGATCTTTCACCAAGGCCACAAATCCAGCACAACCACTCCTTAAGATGCGAGTAGCTTGCAAGGAAAAAATGATCGGAGGTAGGGTGTAAGCTCCTCTCCTGAGAAAAGCAAAGTCTGCCTTCCCAGGAATGTTGAAATCCACCCGCTTCTCCCTACAGTTCAGAGTAGCAAAATGGGACGAAAGCCAATCCATCCCCAAAATTACATCAAAATCTCGCATGTCCATAACATGGAGGTTTGCCGACAAAGTATTATTGCCCACCTTAACCATACCTACAAATCCGATCAATCACTAACTTCTCCCCCAAAGGCGTACCAACACATAAAATATAATCCAAAGATTCAGAATGTAACAAATACTTTCAAACAAAAGCAGAAGATACAAAGGAATGTGTGGCTCCAGAATAAAAAAGAACATGACCAAAAACGAAGGCTACGGGCAGAATACCTGAGACCACAACATCGGATGCCTAGATATCCTGCTGGGAGAGAGCATATACGCGACCCTGTGTTCGAGGCCTTCCACCTCGCGATTGACCGGTAGGAGGAGCATGTTCGCGACCAGTTGGAGCAGTTGATGTCTCTTGAGGTTTACGTTCGACATTTGAGTCAGTGCTGGACAGAGGGCACTGAGCTATCTGTTGGTTCAAGTCATCACATCTGAAGCATCCTCCAGTGACATGTCTACAGTCAGCATCCTTATGCGATCCGCCACAAACTGAGTATTTCAGTTTCTGGTCCCGATTTGGTGGTCCACGAGGAGTAGACGTACTTTGCGGCCCCTCAGAATCATTAGGTCTATCTGACCTTTTTGTATTTTTGTCTCCCTTTTTGAAGGAGTCTCTGTTCCTCTTCTTCTGATTTGCATTTCGCTCTTCTCGAGTCTGCCTCCAAATTGAATCCAAGGATTTCGCTCTGGACACGACCTCCTCATATGTCTCCAAGTGCAGTGGTGCCAAGCCAGTCCGAAAATGTCGGTCAGCCCTTCCTCAAATCTCTTGGCCCGCGACTCATCATCATTCACCAATTTCAGGGCGAAGTGGGATAGTCGGTCAAACTCGGCCTCGTATTCCTCTACAGATATCGAATCTTGCCTCAGATCCAGAAATTGCCTCTCAAGCTTGCGGAGCTTGCTCCTCGAAAAATACTTCGCATAGAATGCCGTTTGGAAATCCTTCCAAGAAAGAGCTGTCAAATCGCTACCGCTGGTTCTTAACTCACTTTCCCACCAATTATTTGCTCTGCCCTGAAGCATGAATGTCCCGAATCCGACCTTCTCCTCATTAGTGCATTGCATAGCCATAAATGCCTTTTCCATCTCTTTAATACAAGTTTATGCTTTATCTGGATTGGTAGTGCCTGAAAAAGGTGGAGGAGCAGATTTCTTAAACTCGTTAATGCTTCTTTCTCGAACTCTGGAAGTTGACTCAGGAGCACTAGTGGATGGATTCTGCTGTAAATTTTGTTGCTGAGTCTGAACCAATCCCACAACAGCTTGTATCAATGTGGCGACCAGGGGATCCTTCGTGATGTTCGGCTGTAAGTGAGTTGCTGGAGCAATCGGCTGAGGTAAGGGAGTGGAATGGGTTGGAATAGTAGTTTGCGGCACCAACTGGGAAGAGTAGTTGACGGCGGAGGTGGAACAGTAGTGGGGACATTGGTTTGAGACGAAACCGTTGACGCAGATGTCTCATTCAGAAGAGAAGCAAGTGTGGTACTCAAATCTGCATCTCCGGATCCAACAATGGGTGGGTTCCTAGATTGCTCATTATTGGTGTGCGTACAGCGAGTCTGACACCATCTTAACAAAGAGAAGATCATAAGGCATATAAATAAAGAATATTAATGAAAAATATAATGAAGGATGAAACAGAGTCAAACATAAGCCTATATCTACCCATCCTCACATGTCCTAAAGTTCTCACATATCTACACCTTAATAGTCCTAGAAAATCTTAAACCTATGTCTTTGATACCACAAGTTCTGTCACGTCTCGAACCCGAAGCGTAACAGACCCTGCGTACTTGCTAGATAGGCAAATACGCAAGGTTGCAAAATCTAACAGAGAACACATATAACGATGATCACAAAGAATATTATCAAATTCGAAAAATTAGATTTATTAGGCAATGACAAAATTAAGATCAGAATCAAACTAATTGTTACGACTGAAAAACTAAGATCTACAATGAAATTACTAAAGAGACATTTGGTTCAACAGATTCCATAATTAATAACGAAGCAGAAGCGAATAAATTAAATGCTAGATAAGAAGTCTAATTAGTCACATCTAACTACACTAAATATAAACGAAGTAAAAAGGATAGCTCAACGACGTAGCGTTCACTCGGATCCGTCCCCGCCCGGTAAAAATAGTCTCGTTACCTGGGTAAGCAACCATACACCATATTAATCGGATTAAGCATACAACGAAATAAATAACAAAAGTTTTGAAATAAATTAATTTAAGCAACTGATCTATCATTTGTAAAATTTCAGAAAACTGAGATTATTAAATAACAAAGTAATTTTCTTTCGGCAATCAAACGAAATTAAAAATAAATAAGTCTCCGGTAACTAACTATATAAAATGATCCGTTGGCGAGATCCAGATGCACCCGTAGGCACAAAACAAAACAGAGGCACTCGAAAGTGCTGCCGCTCAAAAGCGCATATACAGAACAGAGGCGCTCAAAAGCGCAGGCACCCAGAGGCGCAATACAAAGACGAAACTAGCTTCTATAACAGAGTACATGTCGACATGGCCAACATTAGTATAGCAGAATACCAAGAGACAATATAATTTAAAATAGTTACCTAGTCACTAATTCACAGAACAAATTATCAATTTCAGATTTTTTTTTTTTCTAAAAGAAACTGTCAATCGAATTTAAAACTCAATTTTCAGAATGTGTAATAATATACTTAAATCTTAGTTTTAAAATCTACAAAATATAAATTTTCTTATAATCAAAATATTTTTCTATATGATATTGCAAAGAACTAACAGATGTCCGGTCGCTTATCTTAAAGGTAGATTCTAAGTTAAGAAGCTATCCGGTCGAGAATGCACAGAGAGTCAATCACCGGAACCTAAAAGAAAAATTTACGATTCTCTATGAACTACTAAGAAAACAAATACAAAACACAAATTAACGATATGATGAACGAAGCCTAAAATAAAAAACGATTAAATCGAATAGGCACACAAAGGTCAACAATATAAATCTAACAATTAGGTTGAGATTGACCATGAAGAACATTAGAATGAAAACTAAATGAAAACTATATTATTAATCAAGAAAAGGTGGAAGTCTAAAATCTAAGTTAATCAAAAGGGCAAGATAACTAGAATAGAAGTTAATTATTAAACAAAGGTTTCTAGTGTGGAAAAGAATGTGATTTTCAGATGTTGAATCATAAGTTCATAATCAGAAATTAAATGGGATCGAAATTAGGAGCAAAAACGATATATGCCTTCTCTTAGGTATTTTATCGAGCAGTTGGTGTGCAATTTGAAAGGCATGAAGAATTTAAAGAATTTGCATAACTAAATCTCATGGAAAAATTTCGGAGTACAATAATGACACAATCATAGTAATCTTAGATTGGAACGAATCAGATTTTAAAGGTTTTGATTCAAATTAACAAGAAATAAATCCTAAATACCTAATCACATAACTAAGAACAATAATATTGGAGGATTTCAAGATTTGATAAAAGAGATTAAAAAAGAATAAAGAACGTAAAATGGACCTCGTCAAGAACGAAAATAACGACGTTGATGATGAGATTCCGTTGACGGTGAACCAAGGATGTCAACCAAGCGCAAGGAAGGTGGCTGTGGCGGTGGCGACCACCACGAATGACAACGACGCCGGCGATGATGGTAACGAACGACGGAGGATAAGTGGGCCCTTGTGCGTGCGTGCGTGTGTGCGGGCATGGGAAAGAAAGAACCGATTGTGAGGGGAAAAAAGAGAGAGAGAGACGGTTGCATAAAGAGCTAATTAAAGATTTTAATTAGGTTAATATGCTGCAAGGCTCTCCAACTTTCGATATTTACGAAAAGGTCCAAACTTAAGAAAAAAAACATCAAACAAAATATTTAAAAGTACGGGGGTGTTATAAGACTACCAAGAAGTGAGAAAGGCAACGATGCAGTTTGGGTGATAGTCGACAGATTGACTAAGTCGGCGCACTTTTTGGCTATAAAAACAGGTATGACTTTGGAGAAACTAGCGGAGCTTTATATTGCCCAGATAGTACGTTTACATGGTGTTCCAGTTTCGGTCGTGTCTAATCTTGACTTGAGATTTGTGGCTCACTTCTGGAGAGGATTGCATAAGGCTTTAGGAACCACACTGGACTTTAGTACCGCCTTCCATCCGCAGACTGATGGCCAGTATGAGAGGACAATCCAAATTTTCGAAGACATGTTACGGGCTTGTGTTATCGATATGAGAGGCTCTTGGGATCATCACTTGCCATTGGTCGAGTTCGCCTACAACAATAGTTTCCAGGCTAGCATACAAATGACCCCTTTTGAAGATTTGTATGGAAAGAAATGTAGGTCTCTTCTATTTTGGGATGATGTTGGTGAAAGAAAAATACTTGGTCCAGAGATCGTCCAACGAACTATTAAGAAAGTTCATTTGATTAAGGAGCACTTCATAGCAGCTTAGAGTCGGCAGAAGAGCTACGCGGACAACCGTAGACGACATCTTGAATTTGAAGTTGGAGATCATGTTTTTCTTAAAGTGTCGCATGCAAAAGGTATTTTGCGCTTTGGAGTCCATGGGAAGCTTAGCCCTCGTTATGTAGGGCATTTTGAGATACTTGAAAGAATTGGCGACGTGGCGTACAGACTTGTTGTACTGCCGTCTTTAGTTGGAGTGCATAATGTCTTTCATGTTTCTATGCTGAGAAAGTACGTCCACGATTCGAGCCATGTAGTAGAGCCTGAACCTTTGCGGCTTAGAGAGGATCTATTTTATGATGAACAACCAGTGCGTATCATAGACCGAAAAGAGCAAGTTTTGAGAATACGGACTATTCCTTATTTTAAAGTTCAGTGGAGCAACCATTTCGAACGGAAAACTACTTGGGAGCTTGAGGATCAGATAAGAGCATAGCATCTTCAGCTCTTTGATAGCTAAGGTATGTTAAGTTTAGAGGATTAAACTTTCTTTTAGAGGGGGAGGAGGATGTAACACCAAATACTTTTAAATATTTTGTTTGATGTCTTTTTTCTTAAGTTTGGACTTTTTCGTAAATATCGAAAGTTAGAGGGCCTGGCAGCATATTAACTTAATTAAAATCTTTAATTAGCTCTTTATGCAGCCGTCTCTCTCTCTCTCTCTCTCTCTCTCTCTCTTTTCCCCTTACGATCGGTTCTTTCTTTCCCACGCCCGCACACACGCACGCACACGAGCCCACTTGTCCTCTGTCGTTCGTCACCATCATCGCCGGCGTCGTTGTCATCCGTGGTGGTCGCTGCCGCCACAGCCACCTTCCTCGCGCTTAGTTGACATCCTTGGTTCACCGTCGACGGAATCTCATCGTCGACATCGTTATTTTCGTTCTTGAAGAGGTCCATTTTACGTTCTTTATTCTTTTTTTATCTTTTTTATCAAATCTTGAGATCCTCCAATATTATTGTTCTTAGTTATGTGATTAGGTATTTAGGATTTATTTTTTGTTAATTTGAATCAAAACCTTTAAAATCTAATTCGTTCCAATCTAAGATTACTATGATTGTGTCATTATTGTACTTTGGAATTTTTCCATGAGATTTAGTTGTGCAAATTCTTTAAATTCTTCATGCCTTTCAAATTGCACACCAACTGTTCGACAAAGTGCCTAAGTGAAGGCATATATCGTTTTTGCTCTTAATTTCGATCCCATTTAATTTCTGGTTATGAACTTATGATTCAACATCTGAAAATCACATTCTTTTCCACACGTTTAATAATTAACTTCTATTCTAGTTATCTTGCCCTTTTGATTAACTTAAACTTTGGACTTCCACCTTTTTCTTGATTAATAATATAGTTTTCATTCTAATGTTCTTCATGCTCAATCTCAACCTAATTGTTAGATTTATATTGTTGACCTTTGTGTGCCTATCCGATTTGATCGTTTATTATTTTAGCCTTCATTCATCAGATCGTTAATTTGTGTTTTGTATTTATTTTTTTAGTAGCTCATAGAAAATCGTAAATTTTTTTTTTAGGTTCCGGTGATTGATTTCTCTGTGCATTTTCGACCGGATAGCTTCTTAACTTAGAATCTACTTTTAAGGTAAGCGATCGGACACCCGTTAGTTCTTTGCAATATAGTATAGAAAAATATTTTGATTATTAGAAAATTTATATTTTGTAGATTTTAAAACTAAGGATTAAGCATATTCTTACAAATTCTGAAAATTGAGTTTTAAATTTGATTGATAGTTTCTTTTTGATTTTTTTTTTGAAATTGATAATTTGTTCTGTAAATTAGTGACTGGGTAAGTATTTTAAATTATATTGTCTCTTGGTATTCTGCTATACTAATGTTGGTTATGTCGACATGTATTCTGTTATAGAATCTAGATTCATTTTTGTATTGCGCCTCTGGGTGCCTGCGCTTTTGAGCGCTTCTGTTCTGTATATGCGCTTTTGAGCGCCTGCATTTTCGAGTGCCTCTGTTTTGTTTTGCGCCTATGGGTGCCTCTGGATCTCGCCAACGGATTATTTTATAAAGTTAGTTACTGGAGACTTATTTATTTTTAATTTCGTTTGATTGGCGAAAGAAAATTACTTTGTTATTTAATAATCTCTATTTTATGTAATTTTATAAATGATAGATCAGTTGCTTAAATTAATTTATTTTAGAACTTTTGTTATTTATTTCGTTGTATGCTTAATCTGACTAATATGGTGTATGGTTGCTTACCCAGGTAACGAGACTATTTTACCGGGCTGCGACGGGTCCGAGTGAACTCTAGACGTAGTCGTCGTTGAGTCGTCCTTTATATTTCGTTTATATTTAGTGTAGTTAGATGTGACTAATTAGACTTCTTATCTAGCATTTAATTTATTCGCTTTTGCTTTGTTGTTAATTATGGAATCTGTTGAACTAAATGTCCCTTTAGTATTTTCGTTGTAGATCTTAGTTTTTCAGTCGTAACAATTAGTTTGATTCTGATCTTAATTTTGTCGTTGCCTAATAAATCTAGTTTTTCGAATTTGATAATATTTTTTGTGATCATCGTTAGGTGTGTTCTTTATTTGATTTTGTAGCCTTGTGTATTTGCCTATCTAGCAAGTACGCGGCGTCTGTTATGCTTTGGGTTCGAGGCGTGACAGACTTTGCCACCACTGAGGAGGATGATGATGATGGCGGCGGCAGAATTGGTAGATTCTCGCATTAGCGACGAGGTCGGGCGCATGGATGCCAACGAAGTTTGATTGGACGATCTTCGACCCTCCGCCTATGACGCCGTCGCTTGCAACGGTGAAGCTCTCTCTAGTTGTTGCGGCCAGTCGCGTTGTAGCGTCCCCTTGCTCTTTCTCAACCTTGTCGGGTGTGGGTGCGGTGGCGGTGGCGCTATTGTCACATTCAACGGACTCCCCTATGGAGATGAGAGAGAGAGAAAGAAGAAAATGACTTTTTGGAGGGACAAATTTGTAATGGCAAAAGGGTCATTTCATAGGTTCACTGATAAAAAACTAACGGTAGCAAATCAGAGGGGTACATTTGCATCAGCCATAATTTTTGGAGGGATAAATCTACTTAAACTTTGAATGTATAAATTTAGGAGTGCGGCTCTTTACATAGAGCTGTATGAAATTGCCTTTTAAAAGAAATTCATGGTGCAAGGTAATGATAAAATCTCGGCGCCAAACCTACCTTCTCTATTATCTTTATCTAACAAAAAATTGAGAAGCATGACAAAAGAATTTTTTTTTTAGAATTAGTTCTACATTACCGCCAAGTATTCCCATCCATTATCAGTATCAATATTTTTTATATAATATATATAATATATAATAAAGGTAAGAATGTATAAATATCCCTGAACTTTAGTTATTTTGTAAACAAGACATCTGAACTTTTAATTTGGACAATTGGACTCCTTAAGCTTTATCAAATAGTTCAATAAACCCTTCTATTCTGTTAAAGTGACTAATTACATAATCATTTGGTCTTGTGTATTGAATATAGTCTTATACAGTTTCAAACAATTATATTTATATTCCAACATGTAAAAAAGTGATAAAAATTGAAGTTTGGTTCAATCTAATCAAAAAAATAATAAAAATTGAAGTTTGTTTCAAACTATTCTTCGATCGGCATATTTCTTATCAAAATTGGAAGAGAATTTTTTTTTTTAATATTTTGAAATGATTGTGAAATTAGTAAGTCCACTTAGGAGAGGGGTTATTCAACTATGTGATGAAGTTTAGGGGATATAATTGCCAAAATTGATATCCTATTATATATATAAAGTTGAAAGAGATCATTTTAAATTAATGAATATCAGTGGGTTTCTTTGAGTTTCTTTACCCTTTATAAATGGGCTTTTTTTGAAAATGGCCCTTTCAATTTTTTTTTTTTTCAAAATGGCCTTACAAAATTTCTAATTGCAAAATTGGCCCTATGGGTGCCGCCTGTGCGCCACGCGTGTGCGCCACGTGAGCGGGTGAGGCGGACAAGGATTGAGTTCACCGTGTTCGAACACGGGGAACCATTCACCGTGTTCTTGCCTTCTACACCCACCCACTAAAATTTTAAATAAAATCTCAACTTATACAATTTGAAAGGAATAGCAATGAACAATATAAAATTTTGAAACAAGCAACAAACAACAAGCAACAGAATATGATCAAACCATCGATAATTTATACAATAGCACATATATACAAACCATCAAATAGCACAGCATAGCACATAAAAAATATCACATCATACAATAGCACAACACAGCACACCAAAATACATCACATCACACAATAGCACAGCACATCACATTACATCAAATACGAACACCATCACACCATACCAATATATATACAAATGGACGTCATGAAAGAATGTAACATTGATAACAAATAAATACAAATCACAGCACAACAAAACAATATAAATATAACAACGTATAACGATAATGTAGACTAATCAAATGGCTCTATAATTTCGGATTGGTCAATATGTGAGATAGCTGTGCCCTCTGGCTATGGAAGAGTTGAAGATGAGGGCTGATCGATGTGGGGAGACTGCAACTGTCGCTGCCGTGGTTGCCTACGGTAAATAATATCAGGTCCTCGTCGACGAAGACTTTGTGGTACATACCCTGATGGACTATATGACGGTGCATGCCCCGATGGACTATGTGATGGTGCATGCCCCGATGTCGATGCTCCACCATGATCTGCTGGCCGTGGAGGCGTAGTATGTGGAGTTGTCTGTAGAATCACCAAAGCTACCTCCATTTGATCAACAACATGTGTCAAAGTCTCGAAAGGTGCTCCAGTATATGAAATATCGGGAAGGACACCTTTGATTGCATATTCAGATCTCTGAATGAAATCGACCTGGAATTAAAACAGTATCATAAAAATTATATTGACTTTTGTTTAAATATTAAAATAATTATTATATCATACGAAAAATCTCTCGACATGTTCACGGGGCTGATATGCGAGGGGTGGACGCTGTACTGGACTAGATATCCACCTCCTGGTGATACTCCAATACCACTGCATGTAGATAGAAGTAGCGTGTATATGATCGGGATCTATATGGGGGTCCACCTCTACTATATTCTGCAGTCGATCATCCCAATGTTGAATATGTATAGCATGAAACACCGCCCAATTCTCATCCGCTCTACCTCGTGAAGTGATGCGAGGTAGAGCAACTACTGCGTCGGGTATATGCTATCGAAATAAAAAATGACGAAGCACCCGATGTGGAAGATGTAGCTCAATAATATAAAAACATACTAAGGTGGTCCGTGATCACCATACTGAGGACCCCACTAGACAAAATGGTGGAAGTGACTCTAGTATTACATCTGTATATGGGCTCCAAATAATATATTGTGAAAAGTATATGATAAGTAACTTGTATTAAAATAAAAGGTATGTGAATGAAAACTTATGATAATTACATCAGTCTCTCACACATACAGGAAACCTCTCAAAAGAGTAAAATATACATATAACTGACTGCACTAAAAACTCCAACCAGCGGTACAGCTACACTCCTCGGGCAGGTAGGGATCTAGTTCGTGACTCTTTCCCCTCGCACAAAGACCGAAGGATCAGAAGCTCCCGCAGTAGACTCTGCAAAACAAAGGGGAGAAAAAGAAAGAGAGGGGGGAGAATCCCCCAAAGGGTGTGAGAACTACTAGTAAACCAGTAGCCCTTAGTGGGTAAATTCTCGAACTCCGACATACCCACCAAGTCTACCAAAGGCAAAAAGGAAAGTAAAGTGGTAAACTGGAATAATCTGCTGATAAGGAAAAACTACCACTACTATGCCTCTAATGTAGTACCGAAACAAATGACTGTATGCATGCATCAGTAAATAGTATCTGTCAAAATAAACCCAATCAATGGACCAGTAAAAATCGGTACTGCCTGCTCTGTCATCATTATCCGGTATGCCAGCCAACGCATAACATCGACGTGATATCGAACTCAAGAACCCAGTAACTAACCGGCACCTACCCGGTATAGTCGCACACTTCGGAGTGGCACTCGAGGGGAGCTACCCGCACGAGGAAGTAATCCGTCGGGCATATCTCAATACAGCAAGACTTAGTCACGACCATGCTCAAAGTGGGAAACTTCGTCCACTAATGAAAACTCAACCCCAATCTGATGCAAAGATCAACATCCGGCGAATCTCCCAATATCCGCGGTTGCCGCAACACCCCCACAAGTCCACAATCTGGTACAATAATCAACATCCGGTCAACCGCCTAATATCCGCGGTTGCCGCAACACCCTACAAGTCCACAATCTGGTACAACCTCTCTCAGACTCAATAATCTCGACTACACTATCCCAAACCCCTGCTCGAACCCGAGCAACTTGAATCATATGTCTTAGTAAAAGGAGAAGAAAGAAACATATTTTCTCCTAAGTCAAATCCTAATATGATAGTGTAGCAGTAAAAGATGACATATCTAAATGTCCATACAACCATGCATTTGTCCTCATGAAAGATAAAAGGTAGTGTATCAAATAGTAGTTCCATATAGGTATAACTAGCATGTTAAGATTACTAGCCAACTACATATGTCCATAATCCAAGATCCGTAATGAATCATCATAGTGTACTAGTCCCACATAGACAGGCTAAGGAACAACCAGAATAATATATTCATACACGATCTATAATGGGGTGGCGAAATAATAAACAGTGTGTCGGAGATCATTCGAATAGCCCTAGTGGGTAAGTCGTAAAAAGAGGTGCTCAACAACCCACCTGGAACACGCAGATCTGGAATCCGATTGGGCTGAAATTCGGCGTGCGCATTCCCCCAGCGTCTACAATCCCAACGAAACCAAGATCTCCCAAAAACTTCTCTCGGATCAGCGGTGGCGAACAAAACAGTGAGGTGCTGTCCAACGATGTAGTGGAATAACAGCGGGCGCGTCACAATGGCGTAGATGTGAATTTGAGCACAGTTTCTATCCGGGGCCAAAAAGGAAAATGCTCACCTCGACTGTGACGAAAAGGCCCAACTTCCCCTTTCCTCGCGAAATTCCAAAATCTCGGCGAAAACTGTAATAAGAGCCGAACACGGTGTAAATTTTAGTCCCAAAAATTCTGCATTTGCTGTTTGCACAACAGCCCTAAAAACTGCAATATTTCACCTACGAAAAGTCCTCCAAAAATTTCAGAAAAACCACGGCTGCGATCCTTGCGAAGTGTAGATGCAAATCGAGTCCTTAAACTCCCAAATCCAATATCCATAGGCCGAGAAAAAGTAAGAATACTCCACCGCTGTCCAAAACATTGCCGCAGTAAAAGGGGTTAAAAGATGTCTCGAAAATCCCACCAAAAACTCAAAATAGAGCGAAGTGATCAACACGAAAATCGAAGGCCTACCTCTCGTGAACACGCTGTCGCAAAAATTGGCCAAAAATTCCTTCGGGGCAGCTCAGGGGGACCCACGGACGAAACTGCGACGGAAAAAGCCACCGAAAGAGAAACGTCGAAGTGCGCTGAGTCGTTAAAATCGTCGATGTCGCGGCCTCCAAAAATTCCCAAGATCCTTGGAAGAGTAGTAGACAAGATGAGAATGAGCTCTGCCAAAAACCCCTACGAAAAAACCCTCCAAAAAACTTGAAAAGTGGGAAAGAAAAGGCCTATTTATAAGCAAATCCCCAAAGAACCCAATTTTCGGGTTTGGGGTACAGTTTCGGGCGCCGAAACATGGGACGGCGTCCCCTGATCGCGCAGCGCCTGGATCTTCCCGGGCGCGACGCGTATCCCGAACACGGGACAGCGGGGGCCCGACCAATCGGGCTACACCGCGTGGCCCGACCGCGCGAGCGGAGTGGGTGGCGCCCGCCAACCACGGGGCGCCACGTGGCGTCCCCGCGTACGGGCGCCCACTTGCCCGCCTGCCCCTGCTCGATCTCCACCTGCCCCGTCTGCCCGCGCGGCTCGCGTGGTCCGCACTCGCTGCGCCGGCCAATCCAAGGCCGCCACGTGGCCCCCCTCAGTCTACAGCTCCTCCGTGCACCAGAATGCACAGTAAACTTCCGGTTATCCGTTTTAGGGTGTCCGGTCTCAGAAAAATACGCTCAAATAGTCGATTTTGACCGTTTTCGCCCGCTGAATCCAAATTCGATGTCCGGTTTGCCAAAATCCACTTCTAAATTTCGACGAAGGCATCCGGAAAGGCACACCTGATCCAAATTTCGCGTTGAGTCCATTTCTTGAGTCCGATTTGCGCGCAACCAATTCTAACAATCAACAAGGGCCTCCACAAGCTGTTGATCAAGCCGGAACTGCTCCAAGGGGATTCGGGTCATCACAGTACAACTACACTTCTCGGGCAGGTAGAGATCTAGCTCGTGACTCCTTCGACTCGAACAACGACTGAAGGATCAGCAACTCCCGTAGAAGATTCTGCAAAACAAAGGGGAGAAACGGAAAGGGGGAGAGAACCTCCCAACAGGTGTGAGAACTACTAGTAAACCAGTAGCCCTCAGTGGGTAAATCCTCGAACTCCGACGTACCCACCAAGTCTACCAGAGGCTAGAAAGGAGGTAAAGTGGCAAAACTGAGTAAGTCCGCTGATAAGAAAAACTACCACTAATATGCCTCTAATGCAGTATCGAATAAAGAGATTGTGTAAATATATATGCATCAGTGAATGAGAACTACCAAAATAACCCAATCAGATGGACCGGTATAGAACTCGGTACTGCCTGCTCTGCTGTCCAACTCAAGAACCCAGTAACTGATCGGCACACGGCTCGATCTCAAAGTAACCAACTGACCGGCACACGGCTCGGTCATAACGCCTACTTCGGAGT
Organism: Tillandsia fasciculata; assembly: GCA_029168755.2. Classification (NCBI taxonomy): domain Eukaryota; kingdom Viridiplantae; phylum Streptophyta; class Magnoliopsida; order Poales; family Bromeliaceae; genus Tillandsia; species Tillandsia fasciculata. The sequence continues at coordinate 7,249,945 of CM054952.1, forward strand.
GGCACTCGAGGGGAGCGACCCACACGAGTAAAGTAACCATGTCACAAGTACCTCAATCAGCAGGGCTAAATCACGACTATGCTCAAAGTGGGAAAAATCCATCCACTAAAGAAACCCCGATCCCCAATCCGATGCAAAAATCAATATCCGGTCAACCGCCCAATATCCGCGATTGCTGCAACACCCCACAAGCCCACAATATGGTACAATGATCGACATCAGGTCAACCGCCCAATATCCGCGGTTGCCGCAATACCCTACAAGCCCACAATTTGGTACAACCATCCCAGACTCAACAATCTTGGCTACATTATGCCAAACCCTGCTCGCAACCCGAGCAACATGAAACCCATGTCTAAGTAAAAGTAGAAGAAAGAAACAAACATGTTTTCTCCTAAGTCAAATCCCAATATGATAGTGTAGCAGTAAAAGATGGCCTATCTAAATATCCCATACAACCACGCATTTATCCTCATGAAAGATAGAAGGAAGTGTATCAATTAGTAGTTCCACATAGGTATAACCAGCATGTCAAGATTAGTGGCCAACTACACATGTCTATAATCCAAGATCCATAATAAATCATCATAGTGTACCAGTCTCACATAGATAGGCTAAGGAACAACTAGAATAATGTATTCATGCACGATCTATAATGGGGTGGCGAAACAATAAATAGTATGTCGTGAATCACCCTAATAGTCCTAGTGAGTAAGCCGTAAAAAGAGGTGCTCAACAATCCACCTGGAACGCGCAGATCCGGAATTCGATCGGGCTGAAATTCGGCGTGCGTGTTCCCTCAGCGTCTACGGTCCCAACAAAACCAAGGTCTCCCCAAAACTCCTCCCGGATCAGCGGTGGCGAGCAAAACAGTGAGGTACTGTCCAACAATGTAGTGCAATAACAGCGGGCACGTCACAATGGCGTAGATGTGAATTCGAGCACAATTTCTGTCCGGGGCCAAAAAGGAAAATGCTCACCTTGACTGTGACGAGAAGTCCCAACTTCCCCTTTCCTCGCGAAATTCCAAAATCTCGGCGAAAACTGTAATAAGAGCGGAACACTGTAAATTTTAATCCCAGAAATTCTGCATTTGCTGTTTGCACAACAGTCCCAAAAACTGCAATATTTCACCTGCGAAAAGTCCTCCAAAAATTCTAGAAAAATCACGGCTGCGATCCTTGCGAAGTGTAGATGCAAATCGAGTCCTTAAACTCCCAAATCCGATAACCGTAAGCCAAGAAAAAGCAAGAATACTCCACCGCTGTCCAAAACATTGCCGCAGTAAAAGGGGTCAAAAGATGCCTCGAAAATCCTACCAAAAACTCAAAACGGAGCGAAGTGATCAACACGGAAATCGAAGGCCTACCTCTCGTGAACACGCTGCCGCAAAAATCGGCTAAAAACTCCTTCGGGGCAGCTTAATGGAGCCCGCAGACGGAACTGCGACGGAAAAAGGCACCAAAAGAGGAATGTCGAAGCGCGCCGAGTCGCTGAAATCGTCGATGTCGCGGCCTCCAAAAATGCCAAGGATTCTTGAAAATGTGGTGGACTTGATGAAGATCTACTCAGCCAAAGAGGGGCCCCGAAATCCTTCCAAAAAACCCAAAAGAGGGGGCTCCAAGAGCCATTTTATAGGCAAAAACCCAAAAATCCCTCTTTTAGGACTTTGGGGTACATTTTCGGGCGCCCGAAACCTTCGGGCGCCGAACACGGGACACCATGCGGTGCGCCCTGATTGATCCGGGCACGCCACGTGTCCTGCCCCACGCTGCAGCGAGGCGCGGCCAACCGGGCCGCGCCACGCGGCCCACCCGCACACGCAGGTGGTTGGCGCCCGCCACTCTGGCGGCGCCATGCCGCCCCCTGCCTGCCCCCGCACCTGCCCGCCTGCCACGCCACCTCCCCCGCCTGCCGGCTCCGCTGCATGGACCGCGCCGCGTGCGCCGGCCACTCACAAGCCGCCATGTGGCCATCCCCCGGGTCCATGGCTCCCCCCGTGCACCCAAATGCACAGTAAACTTCCGGTTGTCCGTTTTCGGGTGTCCGGACTCAGAAAAATACGCTCAAATGGCCGATTTTGACCGTTTTCGCGCGCTGAATCCAAATTCGATGTCCGATTTGCCAAAATCCACTTCTAAAAATTCGACGAAGGCATCTGGATAGGCGATCCAATTTCGCGCTGAGTCCATTTCTTGAGTCCGATTTGCGCGCAACCAATTCTAACAATCAACAAGGGCCTCCACAAGCTCCTGATCAAGCCGAAACTCCTCCATGGGGATTCGAGTCATCACATAACCAATTAAATCAAAAGAGCCTATCCTAGGATACTACAAACCTAGGGTTAAAATACCCTTAATGTAGCGAATTATCCTTTTAACCGCAATTAAATGCAATTCTTTAAAATTCACTTGAAAACGAGCACAAAGACAAAATGAAAACATAATATCGGGTTGACTAGCAGTTAAATATAATAAACTACCTATCATACCTCTATACAACTTAGTATCAACCGATTTGCGGGATTCGTTCTTGTCTACTTTTGTTGTTGTACGCATCGGAGTGTTGGTAGGTTTTGTATTGTCCATCCCGAATCGCTTAATAAGATCACGAGAATATTTTGTCCGACTTAGAAAAATTTCTTCATACGTTTGTTTTATTTGAAGCCCAAGCAAATATTTTAGCTCGCCAACCATACTCATTTCAAACTCATGCATCTTCCAATAGTTGTAGTTACTTCCAGTAAAGAAGGAAGGACGGGAGATGTATTGACCTTCAATGTTACCATGAAAAGTTGTCATCTTACGAGACAGTTAGTCTGCAACAGTGAGACCTGCTCTCTGATAAAATTCATTTCAAACTGCAACAGTTAGTCTTCGTTGGCGCTAACCATTAATACCAAAGGCTCGAGCTGTTAGAAATACGCAACCGATTCACTTAAAGCGTACGAACACAGCGCCTACGGGTTTCGACTAGACTCAACTCACCTGAACGTTAGGTTTATTGTTCGGCCTCTTGCCGTTAGGTCTATTGTGGACCGCAATCCTACTCAACTTAGTGGATTTACCCAACTCGACTTATTAGTCTTCTGGGTCTATTGTCACGGGGCAGAAAGTTGGACCTATTTTTAACCCATAAATAAATAGCCAACATTGCTGTCCTATTATAGTTAATCTAATTATCATGCGATCCCTCGTCGAATCAATATGAATTAATCTTGCAAATGTTCATTAAATTTTTTTTAAAAAATGTTTCTCTAAGTTTGTATTTTATAATTTTTTTAAATTCCCAGCAAAAAGATAAAATCAAAATAATTTTAAAAGTAAATCAATTCTCACAATTTTTCTAAAAATTTTGAAAACAAATTTATTTTCTTCAAAGTTTTAATAAATATATGTTTTAAAAAAATCAAAAATAAAAAAGATTATCGGTGTAATTGTGATTTTATTCTTGTTTATCATATGATCTCTCGTCGAATCAATATATTGATCTTGAAAAATTTTGAGAAAAAATATAATTTTACATATGGAACTATGCAATCATCTTTTCTATAAAGATGTAAATTTAAATAATTATTGTACTTGTGAATTTTATTATTGTATTTTAATTTCTATTCTCTATGAAGTATAGTTATTCTTTAAATAGAAAAAAGGTTACCACTATATTAATTGGTGAGTATAATAAACTATATATAGCCAATATTCATAATTATTTGACTAAACCTTTCAAAATAATATTATAAAAGCTTATTGGAAATAAAAAACCTAAAAAAAAATCGTACCAGAACGTGCTACTGGGAGGTCATGCGTATCCATCGGCACGGAAGCGTGCCCGTGCCGTGCCAGATAACCATCGGCATGCCCCTGTGCCGCGACACTTTAATCCTTGCTTAAAAGAGAGGATGAAAAGTGTTTTGAAATTATTGAAGCAAGACATGCTAGCCTTGCATACCAAAGGGACTACATATCAAATCCCAAATAGTTGGATAAAAAGGCTTTGTTCCTGTTGTTTGTTCATAGTTTTGTTGTCTTCTACGTTCTTATTGTTGTTTTGCATAGAACCTTTTAATCATCCTAAATTTGGATTTTAACTTCTTTATTACTTATTAATTACGATCAGTTTTTTTTTTAAGTATTATAAACTGATCCTCATGGCAGGGCAAACTCTATATTTTGGACTAGAGCTTTGAACATCCCATTTCCTCGTTCTTTTGTATTTCCTGGGTCAATAGAAGAGCAAGACAAGGAAAGGTCTTTCTTGGGTGGTGACGTCGGTGGCTCTGTAACCCAAGTTCCTGGTGAAACGTCCAAACGGAAACAATCTAGAAATAGTGAGGTTGTAATTGCCCAAGGACTTTCTTCTCTTTTCCCTTTTTTTTTTTTTGGCAAATCATTCTTCGTCGTTCTTATTTTGGGGATAAACATTAATTGAGATGCTGTGGGAACTTGTTGAACCCGGCTGTGACACATTTGAGATTTTAGCCTATATTGGATAGTTTACTGGGTAATAGTTCTTGGAACTTAAAATCCTACTCCCACTCCAGTGTCTTGTAAATTTTCCCCTGTATATTCACTGCAATTTTATATCATTCAGCTGCTAGTTTGGAATTCAATCTAATAGTTAATTGTGTAATTTTTAGGATCAGATTGAAGTTGTGTTGGACTTGAATTTATTTGGTGAATTAGTGGGATCCGTTGTCACCCCTAACTGGAATATCTTGATGCCGTGATATTTTGTGCCTTCTTATGAATAAACTGATTATTGTTGGATTTGTGTTATAGGATGCTGGCATTCTGTTGGAGAACAACAGCAGTGATGAAACTTCCAAATCAGTTAATAGAGATCCTCTTTGGGTTGAGTGTCTTGTCCCAGGAATTGATTTTTGTAACCATGGTATGTTTTCTATTCCATTTATTTACATTTTGCAGTTCTATTTTGTTCAAACGCTATTCCTAAAAAAATGGTCTCAAAATGTGAAAATTTACTGCATAAATATAAAAATAATCTTATATGAACGCTAAACAATGCCAAACGAACACTCAGCTCTTGATCAACTTTAGATGTGGAATGTGGTAAAGACAACTTTCGTAGAAATCTCCTGACTTTCAGGATTGCATGTGGAATGATATTGGGTATTTGTTGGTCGTGCAAAAGAGCAGTTTACAACAAAGTGCTATTTCTTTTTTCGTGCTGGAATATGGAGATTTGGCATTCGTAGGAGTTTAGCATATTTTTTTGGATAATCAGCAATGCTTCGAGCAAGATTATTCACATATTGCAGTTGTTTGATGTACCAGTTTATTGTATAATGGATCTATAATGATCCATCATAAATGTGATTCCAGCTATTAAGTGTCCTTTATCAAAATAATCTTGCAATTAGTTCATATGGGTAATACTCGTTTATTCTCCATTTGTTTACTGATGCTGAAACAAATGCACATTGGGAATTATTTGATATCTTTCTTAGTGCCTTTGTCAAAGATGTGCCATTAATGCAAAGAATTAAGTATCCATCCGTGCTTTACGGTACGAAGTGATACGTATCGTGCCACCAATTAGGCGGCACGGTACAGAGGGGGTCTCTCTTAGCCCTCCTGTGCCACGATACTCTCTGAGTATCGAACGAGACAGAGCGATATCCAGAGAGTATTACGGTACGTGCCGCTGCGTGCCCACACAGGCACACAGTGTTTTTAATTTTTTTTTTTTTTTACTTAGACCTTTTGTATTTTTTGGTTTCTTGCATAGATCTTTATCCCTCTCTCATCTATTTTCTTCTTTTCACTTCTACCTTTTTTTCTATTCTGCGCTTTCTTTTCTTTCCTCTCACATCTCTTATTCTATTTTTTTCTTTTCTATTTTTTTTTCCCTTTTTTCTAAGGATTTAAGTATCCATTGGCACGGGCCGTATCCACCGTGCCGTATCGTGCCAACAAGATACCGGCACGATACAGACCCTGTGCCGATGGCACAATTCAAAACACTTTTTCCTTTAAATTATTAAGTAATTTTTTCAATAAAATTCAAAATATTTGATAAAGATACATAGTAAGTAATTAGAAAATTTTGTTGCTAAAGAAAATAAATATTTCATGCCATTATGTGTCGGCACACACGTATTTTTTGTGACCGGCACTTATCGGCACGGCCCAGCACGCACCGTGCCGTACCGTGCCGGCAAGTTTTCGGCATGGCCCCGTGCCACGGCATTTAAATCCTTACTTTTTTCTCATATATATTTTTTTTTTAAATTTTTCTTTCAATCTCTTATTATTTTTTGATCACTTCGATCTTAAAAGAAAAAGTAAAGAAATAGTAAAATCGAAGATCTACTTATTAGGTAAGTTAAGAAATTTACAACTTAAATTTTTTTTTCATACATTTAGAATATATTTAACTTGTAAAGTTTTTTTTGTAAAGAAATATGAAATTATATAAATTTTTATTAACAATTTACAAAAATATAAAAATATATCCACTTGATTAAATCATTATATAGTTCATTTTTAATTTTTTTGTATGGATTTAGTATTTTGTGCGAGATTTAAGATATTCTTAACTTTGACAATTTTATTATTAAATTTTGAAATATAAGAATTCTAATAAAATCGAAAACTAAATAGAATCAATTGATATTTAAATTTGCTTAATGTATATGTCATATGGTTTACTGTTAAATTTTCATAAATAAATTGCACAAGTTTTCTTATTTAAATTTAAGAAAAATTAATTTTCTTGGATGAACTTGCAAATTTTTCATAAAAATTTTAAGAAAATTAATTTTCTTGGATTTATATTTTATAATTTTTAAAATTCTAAAAAATAAAAGATAAATAAAAAAAATTTAAAGTTAATCAATTTTTATTATTGCTTAATTTATTCATAGTATGGTTTATTATTAAATTTTTATGAACATATTTTATAATTTTTTTAAAATTTTTAGAAAAAATAAATTTCTTTAATTTTTTATGAATATTTTATAAAAATTTGAAAATGAAAAGAAAGTATCAATGCACTTGGCGTCTCATTCTAGTTTAGTCTAGTCATCATATGATCCTTTATCGAATCAATACGAATAAATCTTGCAAATATTTATAAAAATTTAAAGAAAAAAATAATTTTCTCTATGAGCTGTAGTTGTATTTAACTTTCACCTATAAAGAAGACTACTATTATATTAAGCTATTAACTAGTAAGTTAGTAGCTATTATTGACATTAGATCAAGACAAATCAATACATAGCCAAAATTTATAAATATTACTCTAAAACTTTTGGAATAACATTCTAAAGCCTTATTTGACAGAAAAAACTAAAATGAGATCGTGCCAAAGCGTGCCACTAGGAGGTTGTGCATGCCCGTCGGCACGCAAGCGTGCCTGTGCCGTATCGTGCCAGGCAACGTCCGGCACACTCCCGTGCCGCGGCACTTTAATCCTTGCATTAATGTTACCAAATAATAGTCTAATACTACACAAAATTTAAATTTGCATTTGTTAGTAGCCTAAGTGATGTCTTTGTTGTGACGTCATAAAATGTCTCCTTAGGTGTTTTAAGTTTTCTTTCTTCTCCCTTTTGAATTGGTATTCCACAGGTAGGTCTAGGGTTGTGCAAAGAAATCGCCAAACCAAGCCAACCCAATGATTTTCAGGTCAGTTTCTTTTGGAGAAGCTGGTTTTATTTGGGCTAAGTTAGTATAAAACCTAATTTCGATTTGGTTGTAGATTATGAACAGGCAATCCATTTCCAAGCGAAATCAAGTTTACACATAATATGAAATATTAGTATACTCAGTGATTTTAAGTTGAAAAGCAGAAGATACACAGCATTAGATTTCAATCCCGGGTCAACTGAGATAAAAGACCAGATTGCTCCACCACTGGGTTGTTTGTGTGCTGGTGACTATTTAAGAAAGCATTATCTTTAATAGTTAGTTAGAGACCAGCTAAAGTAAACCGAACAAAACTAAAGCTATTTTTTAACTGTGGTTCAACTCAGTTCTTCTAAGAAGCCAGTTTAGTTATGGTTCAGAGTTTCTGAAAAGCTTCTTTTTTTTTTCAGTTCGATCTTCTGTAATTGACCGAATTGAAATTTGAACACCCCTTGGTAGGTCATTCTCTTCTTTTTCTTCATGATAAATGAAACTTTGCTCAACGTATGATTGAGCTGAATTAGCAAACTTAGCAGCTTTGTTTTCCATCGTCACTCTCATCTGTTAGTGCTTTTTTATGATTATTACTTTTAGATATGAAATACATGTATAGCTGTTTTCCCCATGTTAAGCTATATTTTCCTTGTTCCTGTTAAGCTAGAGATAAGCCTGTGATGACCATTTCATTCTCTTCCTCAAAGCTTGGCAACAATTACTGTTGAATTTCTTGGCAAGTATTTATTATGTAGTTTATCTAGTCGATTTTTTTCCAAAATCATCAAATGGGAGGACAGCATTATTCATGGTAACATAAAGATCAGTTTCCAACTATTACTGTTGCAAAGATCAAATTGATTGGATTTGTGTATTTATATTGTTAGTATATTGAGCTGTACTGCTGTAGTAGTTTTTCACTCAGCTAAACAACTGTAGTACTATTTTTACTCAGCTAGATGATGAATTCCAGGTTTTAAAGCTGCAGCAACATGGGAGGTTGATCCAACAGGTGCCATAACTGGAGTTCCGGCTTCAATGTACCTTGTTCTTGGTAGGTCTTTTGATCTATTCTATTGCTTGACATTTCTAATAGGAAGTTTATTTTTTTCTGTATTGTTAGTAGCATATTTTACACAATTTCATTGTAAAGTTATGTGTTAATACCTAATGTTCTCATATCTGATGATTGCTCCAGAAACATTCTTGCTAAAGACTAAAGAATAAAAGAAGTCGTAAGTAACAGACAAGTAAAATAGTAACAAATCAAAGGGAGCTAAAGAGAAGGCTCATGTGCGCTATTTCTGTCATTTGCATATGCTGGAAAAGATGCTTGCAATATAATAGCGAAGATTTATTTTCACCTTTCTAAATTCTGAAGATTTATTTCCACATTTTCTAAATTCTGCAGCTTCATGTGCTTTCGAAGTCTCTTTCTAGATGCTTTATCGCTGTAAATCCTTTGAAATTATTCCTTACCCTTATTTTAACAGAACTTTCACTCGTTAAATTTCCTTTCAAAGGCAGCCTTAAAAATTGAAATAGGATTTTCAATTGTGGTATTTCAGTCATATGTAGAAATTCTGAAGCGTCAGTAAACTTACTGTAGCAGAATATTTCTGGCAAATTTTTATCTACCCATCAGAAGTTTACTCTCCAATTCAAATCTGGCCATGGCTGATAGGATGTTAGGCATATTCATAGCTTCAGTGTCTGAATTTGTAAAGCTCATGTAGAGTACATTTATATAGATAGCTGCATATTGGATATGCCTTCCCATACTACAATGTGTTGTGCATGTGTGATGACCTGAATAGAATATAGGAATCAGGCCAGTTGAATATCAGCCGTAGATTTTTTTTTTTTTCCTGAACATTATTGATGTGGATTGTGGAAATATTGGGGAAGATGCCCCCAAATTTTAAAACTCTATTGACAATTTGTTGTTGATTTTCTAGCCAAAATTCAACATGTTAAAAGCTTTCAAGTTTAATTGCAAAACAACCAATTAATTAAAAAATTACTCACAGCATTAAGAAAAATAAATACGAAGGAAAACATGTTCATGAGGTTACTAAGAGTTTATTGTGCCCGAGTTTCATTTGTTCCTCTAGTTTGTGCCAATCTTAGAGGCAGGATTTAGATCAGAACAATAGGATGGAAACTGGAAAAGGAGTGATGATAGAAGAGGATTTGTCAAAAAATAAAAAGAATGGTTAAGGTCTTCGCCAACCACTTGACCAACAACGACTGGTACAAGCATTACCAATTAGGCAATTATTATGCTGGTGCATGCTAATGCTGGGTGCCAATTGGAGCCCAATGAAAATTTTTATGATGGTCAGATGAGGGAACATTTGACAGTGCTCTAAACTATTCTTTATTTTCTTTCTAAGAGCAATGCTTTTCAAGAAGAAGAAATGTGGTGATCCTTGTAATTAGTTATTTTGAAAGGAATTGAGGGCCCGATTGGCCAGGCTATTAGAAATAAAACTGTTGAAAAGGCTGTTAGGATAAAGAGCGGTATGAAATTATATGGTGTTGTAAAAAAAAGTTGTATAGTGTTTGGTTGATTTAGTTATAAAAGTGTTGTTTGTAGCAGAAAACTGTTTTGCAAAAATTCTAAAAGAGTGTCACGCCCCAAATTTGGAACTGGTCTTTTTTTTTTTTTTTTTTTTTTTTTTTTTTTTTTTTTTTTTTTTTTTTTTTTTTTTTTCAGAGTTTTACTTTTATCTCAGGACATGAACAGATCGCCACGTGCATAGGAGACCCTCTGTCCCTTCGAACAGAGTCTCCTTTAGACATGCACGGCTAAGCAACTATAATCAAGCAATCAGAATTCTACCTACAACAATATGAAATTATAATATCATCCATCACCAGACATAGCTAAATCATCAAGTATTCTCATCAACATCAGTTATAAGCATCACAATTAGTATTCAGTTAAATTACTAAACATAAAGATAACAATAAGTCTAAATCATGATCACAGGTGATAACATATCAGGAATCAAAACTAATCAATAAGCGTCATGGGGACAGCTCTATCGTAATCGGCTCACCGGACCGTCCCGACATCCCACCATCCGACGGGCCTGAAAGATGGTCACCCAGGGGTGTGAGATACAACATAAAAGTATCCCAGTGGGCACGACGAGCCGAGAAATAGCAAATCGTGCCTACTGGCATACTATAATCAGCGGATAATAATAGATCAATAGGTAAAAGCTGATATACAAAAAAAATGACTGTAGGTAATCAAAATCACAGTAGTGAGCAGGTATGGGTACAGAAATACAAGAGCTAAGCATGCTGATAAAAGATAGTGTAACTATGCATTAATAGTAGAAACCAAGTACCTAATCGATGCCACTGTTGGTCACGAAGACCTCAGGCTAACGCCACGATCGGGCACCTATCGGGCTGACATAACCCCGCACCAACAGGTTCTATCGGGGGACTCATGGGTCTCTCTCTAGACCACTTTACCGGTAAAGAACACTACGACGGTGGCCAAACCGTCAGTGTACGTGAAGTACAGCGGTGCGTGGCGATCATAATGCTGATGCTCAAGCTTGCGGTCTAAGGACCGGATAATCGGCAATAAGCCGAAATCCCAACAAGGATGCAGATATCTGTATATCAATCATAGATCATCTCATGCAATATGGAATACAAGGAACAGGTATATCTGAGTAAAAGTAAATCTAAGTAATGACCAAGCAGGCATGATATATGTCCAAGTATAAGATAAGGTACTGCTATCCAGCTAATGACCAATCAAGCATGAGATATGTCCAAGTATAAGCTAATGTACTGCTATCTAGCTAATGACCAATCAAACATGATATATGTCCAAGTATAAGCGAGTAATAATCAACCAATGAAAGTAAAGCTCAAGATAGGATCACGGCTAGTATGAAACACAAGGGTCCGACCAAATATGGTATCTCATAGGGCCGAGATGATAAAGCCTGGACCGAAGTAAAACCCATCTCAGTGTAGGCGGTTCCGAAGCCTGCTGGGCTACTGGGGTGCTGGCTCCTGACTGCTGGGCCCTGAACAATAAACTCTGATCAGTAACAGACTCACTCATGCCCATCCCATAGACGCTACACATCCAGAACAACTAAAATAGTGGACTTCCTCAAGTCCCGTGATTTACCGGAATTTTCGGAAATCCGCCAAACGACCAACTATGGCCCGAATAGTATCTACAAGTTTCCAAACGCGACGAAACTTCACACGCTGCCTCGGAATGATTCATTTAAAATGTCCGGGTAGCCAAGGACCATTTTGTAAACCTCCATGCTCAATCTGGGCCATAATTACCAACGTAGCTCCCGAACAAGTCGATTTTGGCTCCGGGAGTCACCGGCTCGAAACGAAGGTCACTGGACCAGCCAGAACAGTGCTGGGAACAGCCAGGGACACCTGGCAGTGACAACTCACCATCTAATATCCTCGAAATGCGCGATTTGCGCAGAAATGCCGATAAACCGGCAATTTTGCCAATTTGCGGTTCGGGAGTCAATATCCGCTCAACGAAGACCAATGGATCTCTAACGAAAAGTTTAGAGATCATGTACACGCTGCCCGAAGCAGCCCGTGTGGTCACATTTGCAAGAAGGCCCCTAGGTCTAGGGAAATTGCATAAATACATTCATATTTAACAAGTTTTGACTCGATTACAAAATCCAAGCGCATTCGAGCTGAATCGAAGGCACCAGTGAATAGGCCTCGACGCACTGAATGCCGTGCTCGCTGTTTGGGGATGGCACAAAGTCCAAGAATAGCAATGGTGCAATATTTCCTAACCTAGCTTGGCTTAACTTGGCACTTGCAATTAAAGACTCGACCACAATGAAGTTTGCTGTGAGCATCATGCTCATAAGGGTCAGAGGAGTCGAGGGCTCACCTCAGTTAGGTTGCCGGGCTGTCGGAACAGTGGTTGGGGCAAGGTGACCAAGAATAAGTCACCTAGAGCCCAAGTTGTAACAACTACCCCATTAATTAATTTCTATGCCGATGGAGGTGAACATCATGCTTATAAAGCTCAGGAGGATCAGAGGCTCACCTTTGGGGGGTGTCGCGGGGCTGTCGGAGACGTTGCCGGAGCAAGGTGGCTGAAATGCACCTTGGCTAGAGCTCAGGTTGGCCGAGGTTGCCCTAACTCGGTTTCCAGCCACAACCCAAGGCAAGCAGCACTCAAAGGAGATCCCCAGAGGTGGCATGGGCACCACCAAGTCTAGGTCCGGGTGCCCGGTGCGGTGTTTGGCCGGAGGGAAGCTCTTGCTGCCATCTTGAAGACAACAATGGTGAAACTTAGGGGTTTTCGGGTCCAGTAAAAGGTACCAGGGGACTGTTAGGGAGAGGGGAACTCACCAGGGAGTTGGCCGGCGCCGGAGAGCTACGGCCGTGGCGGCGCGGCTCGATCAAAAATGATAACCCAAGCCTAGGGCTTCCCCGTGCGGGCTCAAGACTGCACCAAAGCCCTTGAAAATTCGTGGTGGCCCTTCTGGAGATCAGCAGAAGAGGACTATCACACTTGATTCGAGTTTGAACGATCGGATGTGGCTCGTGCAAGAACTCCGGCTAAGGTTGGGTGTTCGGCGGCAGCTTGCTCCCACCGGCGCAACAGAGCTTCTCAGGGCTTGGCGTTGTGCATGGGCGACGCACAGGACGTCAGAAGGGCAATGGAGAAGGTCTTGGTGCAAGAGAAACCAAAAAAGAGGAGTTCCACCTACCTCGGATCCGAGGAAGAAGAAGATGGAGATGAACTCCCTTCCCGGAGGCGTGCGGCCAATGCAGGCGTCCAGGTTCCTCTGGGATCTTTACAGGCGATGAAGAAGCCCTTGCAATGGTTTGGAAGGACTCTGAGAAGGTTTCGTTGCCTCCCAACCAATCCAACTCGAATGCAAGGTGGGTGGCCTCTTCCTCTTCTTCCTCTCCTCCTTCCTTGCGAATTCAAATGAAAGAGGAAGTTGAGGAGTTGCTAGCTTCGTGGCAGAGGGAAAGGGAGCATGTGGGGAGGGCTGCGGCTTCTCCTCCCCCCATGCTGCAAGTTGTTAGGTGAGTTGGGTTGCAACAAGTGCTAAAAGGCCCTCCACCTCTTCTCATTTTCATCCAAGTCCTCCGTTGTAGCACCATCTTGCAGAGAGGCCCCTCCACAAGAGAATTCATGCAATTTGCCCTATAAAATGTAAGCCTTTCTGAGAATATATCGCGAATTTCACTGTTTTCGCATTTTTCGAGGCATCAGAGTCGTCAAACAGAAAAACAAGCTTCGCCATGACGTCTGGCTCGACGAAACCTATCGAGTAGTGATTTCGGTTCGTTGAGTTTAGGTCCAGAGAAATTGTAATTCCATCTTTATATAGTGGCGTTTACAGTTTGGTACGCATTTCGATGACTTAGGGTCGTCAAACATAAATTCTGATTGTGCCATTGCGCTCAGAACGGTGAGACCGATCAAATCGAGTATTTGGATTGTCGAATTCAGACTCAGAACAGTAGAGTTGGCCGACTTTGGTTGGAAATTCGAGATTTATATAAGGTTGCTATTCACACTTAAGTCATCCACTATTACAACTGTATCTCTTTATACAGTCGTCGTGGCCCACTGAAACCTTTTTGAACTTGAATTCTTTATTGATTTTGAATTTAAATTTTTTGAATATTACAAAAAGTGCCATAGTGCATTGTGTAAAAAAATTAACTAATTAAATAATAAAGTGCATGAAAACCCCTTCAACCATTGCTTATTTTGTACAAGTCTCTTAAACTTCAATTTTTTTTTTTTTGTGCTCTACATTCTCCCTCAATGTTCTTTTGTTTTGATTTGAATTATTTTATCCAATTATTTTAGAAATCTGGTTAAATTAATCAACAATTGTATAAAATTTTACTTTGATAAAAAAATCCCTCTATTAAATATAGTTTGATAAAAATCTATTGGAGATATCCTCAATTATAGGCCATTTTAAGAGTCTTCTAAAAATTATTTTATTGACACTTTTTTAACTTCTAATATTTTATTTAATTTATTTAGGTTAATTAAGTTGAAAAAAGTTTGTGAATGACCAAAAAAGTTGAGGGATTTGTTTCAACATGGTTTATGATTTTGGGGGTGTCTTAATATTTTTACCAAAGTAGCAAAAATTTAATTCCTTTTCATATATTACATCCTAATTTTATCATAAACATACTTATAATTAATAAATTAATTTCAATAAAAAAATATTTATTTTTTCTTATATAAATTACAAGAAAGAGAGCCAAAAAATGAGGTGGCAATGATTTATTTTAGTTAATTAATTAGGATTTCTATATGATAATAATTATAATTTAATTATGTAACAATCCGACCCTTTAGCAATAATAACTTGTTGAGACTAAACCACCGACCCACTATGTTGCACGAATACGGATACGACACGATACGGACACAACGATACGACATTGTCCCAAAACTCTAGGATATGATACATTGGGAGTACTTAAATAAAATATTATTTTAATATATATAAATAAATTTATGTTGATTATATGTCATGACATATTGAAATATAAAAAAGAAACAAATGGCTAAAAACAAAACAAATATAGTATTTCCATTTACCAAACTACAAAACATCATAAAATTCATCTTACAACTTACATGTATAGTCCACATCCAAAACAACAAAAAGAAAAGGAGAGGTTTTCAATAAAAGTCTTTATTTTGGTTTAGTTTCATTATCATTGGAATCATCAATAAATACCACTCTCTCCAAATCTGGCTCATCAAGTGAAAGATTTGCAATTTCAAGAATACCAACACTATCAAATGTGTCCAAAGAATCTCCTCCAACGACCCACCTCTTGGTCTCTCCTTTTATATATTCTGGAGCCCTCCTTGATAAAAGGCAAAGATCAGTATGTACATATACTAAATCTTCGGCTCGTTGTAGCATAATCTTATTCCTTTTCATGGAGTGAATGAATGAGTAGGTACTCCAATTCCGCTCGAGCAAGGTTGGCCAAGTAACTTTAGGGCTAAATTTTGGGGCATAGGTACTGCAGCACCATTAAGAACCTACTACTTTGGGTCAAGAACCCCCCATCTTCAACTGAGTCATGCTCATCAAATCCCTCTCCGACAGCACCAAAAATTTCAAATTCCTCATTTTCAACTCTTCTTTCTTCATTATTTGGAAAAAATCTTTGTAGGCACTTGTTTCTCATCTTTGATATCTCCAATTCCTTATGCGAAAGAACTCAATTTGGATCCTCATTAATCCACAATGAGCTATTGTATCTAATGAGTATAAGAAAAATAAAAATTAAGATACGATGGTTGTATTACAAAATAGAAATGAACAAAACTATATATGAGGTTTAGGGAAAAAAAAAATTACCTAGGGTTCAAAGAATGTGCAAAGCAATGAAGTGTAGTATTGCTTTTAGCCCATCATTCAATCAAAATTGTGCACAACGGAATAAAATGACGATTCCTCGTCTTCTTTCTTTCCTTCAAGCCTATATATAGCAACTTTCACCTTTTCAATCAGTCTCACATTTCATATATCAAATGTAAGCAAGGCTTGTCGATATCTATTATCTGAAGCATCTCATATATGGGTTCAGTAAAAGAAAGAATATAGTTAATTCGATCCTACCACAAGTCGTTGAAAATTCTATCTTTTACATATTGTGCTTTTCCTACGTCATCCTCCCTACAGCTAGCCCACTTGTCACTAATGACCATATTTTGGAGACTCCGTTTGATTTGCTTGAATCGTCTTAGCATGACGATTACCAAAGAGAATCAAAACTCGGCCACCGCAAGTGTTTTCAAGTTAACAAACTCATTAAAGAATGCCAACTTCATGGAATGATTCAGGATAAAATTCTTGATGCATGCTACATCTTCCGCTATGATAGTAATCCAACTACATTCATCAAAAGCAACTTCATTGGCCTCGTTATTCTTAGCCGCACAAATATTTTTTAATGCAAGGTTCAATGTGTGCACAACACAAAGAGGCCAAAATATTGAAGGAAATTGCGCTTCAATCAACATTCCTGCAGCTTTGCATACCGGAGCATTATCCGTTATCACTTGGACCACATTTGAGGTCCAACCGCTTCAATAACTTTCAAAATCGTGTTAGCAATAAAATATTTATCCTTATATCCCCTTCGCAATTGACCGCTTTTAGGAACATTGGTTTACTCTCCGTTACGCCCAAAAAGTTAATCAAAGGCTTTTTTTGTGCATCAGTCCATCCATCACAAATAATGCTTAAATCCTTCTCCTTCAAAGTGCTTTTTATAAGCTTTAATAACCTCTCAATATTTGTCCTTTCTTCTTGAAGAAGACTGGTTCTCAACATATTATAATTGGAAGGTATATAACCTAAAATATTATGATTAGCCGCAAAAGTATAGGAGCTAACATAATATGGGTTTCTTGCAAGATTAAAGGGCAAATTGCCAGAATAAAACATTCTAACAATCTCGCAATGTAGCTAGTTTTGAACCCCCATGTTGAAAGACTTCTGTAGAGCTATTTCATGTATTGATGTTGCCCTTCTTTTTATTGGCTCGAAAAATTGCACCCCCATGCCCTTAACCTTAACTCTACGTCTTCAACAAGTCTTTTCATCTTCGCAATATTATGTCACGCCCGGAATTTCGAAAAGTCGTCTTTTTTTTTTTTTTTTTTTTTTCAATCAAAGTTTAAAGCACAATTCTAGGGCGTGAGCAGATCGCCACATTTTCATCTTCGCAACATTATATCATCCCCCGAGTTTCGAAAAGCTGTCTAATTTTTATTTATTTTTTTCAATCAGAGTTTAAAGCACAATTCCAGGGCGTGAGCAGATCACCACATGTATAGAAAATTATGTCCCCTTGGACAAAACCTTCCTTATACATGCACGGCTCAGCAAGTACAGTTGCAATTAGAGTAAAGTCTAAACAAGACATACCTAAACATAATCCAAAACATATCCATCTCAGTTCTAAATATTCAAACTAGTCTTTAAGTAAATCATTCATCAGACAATAATATCGCCAAGTCATAATATAACCACAAAATAGATAGATTGGAATCCAAAGTAAACATCAGGGGACAGCTCTATCGGATATGCTCTCAACAACATCCCGACATCCCACCACCCGATCGACCTGAAAAATAGTCACCTAGGGGTGTGAGATACAACATAAGCTTGTGTTTGGATTGGGGATAAAGGGGGGATATCCCCCCTTTATCCCCAAACACATTTGGGATATCCCCGTTTGGGGATATCCTCCCAAACAGGGATATCCCCGGGTTTTGGGTGGGGATATCCCACCCCACCCACACACCCCCAGGTTTTAATAAATACCCTTCCCAAGGCTGTCAGAGCCTTGGGAAGGGTATTTATTTATTATTTTTTTTTAAAATTGTTTTTTTCCTTTCTTTTATATTTCTTTTAATTTTTTTTTTTAATTAGAATATTTAAATTTTAAAAAATATTTAAATTATAAATTTATAATTTTATAAATTTTAATTTTTTATAAATTTAAATTTAAATTTTTTTTCCTTTTTTTTTCTTTTTTTTTCGTTTTTTTTTCTTTTATGCTTCAGGTTTTTTTTTTTAATTAAAAATTTTAAATTATAAAAAATATTAAAATTTTAAATTTTAAATTTTATAAATTTTAATTTTTTTAATTTTATATTTTAAAAAATCTAAAAATTTTATTTTATTTTTAAAAATTATTAATTTTAAAATTTATACAATATTTTTATAATTTTTTTAAAATTTATATAAATTTATAAATTAAAATTTTTACTCGTACTTAACATTTTAAAATTAACATTTTTTTTTATTCCCACTTAAAATTTTTTATTATAAGTATGTATAAATCATTTATAAAATAATATTATTAAATATTATTTAATAATATTATAATTTTCAATATAATAAAAATTATATTAAATTTTTAATCGTTAAATATTATAATTTTTAATCGTTAAAAATTATTTTTAAGACAAATTAAAATTAAATAGAATTTTATATAGTATATAATTAATTAAATATAATATATAAGATTTGTTATAATTAAATAATTTTAATACATATTTTAATTATCAAATTTATAATATACATAAAAGTAAAGGTCACATCATCATTAAACATAAAAGTCAACTTTATACCACTTATTCTTCATCCCCAATCCAAACACTACTTTTCTTACACCAGGTTTAAACCAGGTTTAAGCCTCATTCCCAACCAAACACAATTTAGGTTTAAACCAGGTTTATCCCTTACTTTATACCTATACCTGGTATAACTCATTCCGGCTTATCCCCAATCCAAACGATACCTAAGTGTATCCCAGTGGGCACGACGAGTCGGAAAATAGCAAATCGTACCTACTGACATACAATAATCAGCGGATAGTAAATGATCAGTAGGTAAGGGTAGATATAGATAAGAAGATAACTGAATGAATCATAATCACAATACTGAGCATATAAGGGTATAGAAATACAGGTGTAAGAGCATGCTAAAATAGATATATGAATCTTGCATCAATAATAGAAACCCAAGTACTCAATCGATGCCACTTTTGGTCACGAGAAACTTAGGCTAGTGTTATAGCAGAACACCTAGCAAGAACTGACAGCAATCCCCGTACCAAAAATACAGCCAAAGAGGCTCCCCGTACCCAACAGTACTGCCAAAGGGGCTTCCCCGTATCCAATGGTACAGCCCAAGGGGGCTCACAGGTCACATAGATCACTCTACCGATAAAGAACACCACGACGGTGGCCAAACCATCGGTGTACGCGAGTGTACAACAGGTACATGGCGATCACAATGCGAATGCTCAAAGCTAGCGGTCAAAAGATCGAGTAATCGGCAACAAACCGGAAATACCCACAAGGGTTGCAAGTATCTGTATACCAATCTGTGTCATATCATGCAGTACTGAATGCAGGGAGTAATGAACTGTCTGAATAAGAGTAATCAAAGTAATGACCAATCACACATGGCATATGTCCAGATATAATCAAAGTATACCGATATCCAGCGAATGACCAATTAAGCAAGGTAAATGTCCAGATATAATATACTGATGACCAATCAAGCATGGTAAATGTCCAGATATAAGCTAAGTATACTGATGGCCAATCAAGCATGGTAAATATTCAGATATAATCTAAGTATACTGATGGCCAATCAAGCATGGTAAATGTCCAAGTATAAACTGATAATAATCAATCAATGAAAAGAGGCTCAAGGATAGAATCAGGGCTATCATGAAGCACAGGGGTCCGACCAAATATGGTATCCCATAGGGTCGAGATGATAAAGCCCGGACCGAAGTAAAAACCCACCTCAATGTAGGCGGTCCTAAAATCCGCTGGAAGGTTCACGAGCTGGCGACTGACTGCTGGAACCTGAATCATAATCACAGGTCAGAAATAGACTCACACATACCCAACCCACTGACTCACTATGTGCAGGTAGCTTAAACATAGACCTTTACTAGATTCCCGGAATCTGCCGGAAATCCGCCGATCGATCAACTATGACCCGATCCGTGTCTACGGGTTTTCGAATTTAACGAAACTTGACGTGCGGCCCCAGAACGCTTCACTAAAGACGTTCGGGCAAAGACACCACTGGGTGCGACTCTAAACTCGATTGGTGTCATAATTACCAAAATACCTCCGAAAAAATCAATTTCGATTTCGGGAGTCGCCAGCAACAAACCAAAGCCACTGGATCCACCAGGACAGTGCTGGGAACAGCCAGGAACTTCCGGCAACAATAATTAACCATCGCAATTCCTCAAATTGCGTGATTAATGCCGAAACGCCGATAAACTGGCGATTTTGCCGATTTACGGTTCGATAGCCAATTTTCGCTCAACGGAAGGGGTCAAATCTCCAACGAAAGGTTTAGAGATCATGGGCACACAGCCCAAGACATCTCACAAGGTCACTATTGCATTTAGGCCCCTAGGGTTTACAATAATTGCATAAATACATGAGTTTTAACGCTTTTCAAGCTAGTACTTTTCTAGACACTTTGGGTACTTTTCATGCTCAGGAGATCGAGGAGGTCCAAGGGCTCACCATTGGGTGGCCGGAAAGCTACCGGAACAATAGCTGGAGCAAGCTCGGCCAAAACACAAGTCCTAGAGCTCGGGTTGATCCAACTCAACAGAACATGGGTTCTGTAGCAAACCTAGGGCAAGCAGCAGCATCAGCAACTCAAGGGCAGTGCCATGCGCACACCCGAGTCCAGCGCCGGCGAGCGGTGGCGGCGGATAGCCGGAGCAAAGCCATGCGGCTTGTTGGTGCAGCAAGCTCGGGCCAGCATTATCCAGGGAGTTTCGGGTGCATGCAACAGCACCGCAGGGTCTGTCTCGACCAAATAAGTCAAGCTGGGTGCATGGCCGGCAGTGGGGAGCGGCGGTTGGCCGGCACCCAAGCTTGCGGCCAACCCCAAGCATCAACAATGGCGGATTTCCATGCATGGGGTTTAAGCTTCATGCAAAGGTTCAGGCAGCCTTCCCTCGACGCAAGGAAGCTTGCTGGGTGGTTGGCCGGCGGCGGGAAGCGGCGGTGGCGGTGGAGGAAGCTCGGCCAAACAACAACAACCCGAAGCTAGGGCTTTCCTCAGCCACCCCCACACCGAACCAGACTTCTCCAAACTTCATGGGAAGCTTCAACAGGTTCAACAGAAGGAGCTAAGCAATTTAGAACTGGTCCAAAGCTGCCGAAAGCAACGTGGGGTCGAGGTGGAGCAGACTAGTGTTCCGGCGGGTGTAATGCCCCCGCCGGCAACCCGACGCTTCCCCGGCCACAAGGCAGGGCAGGGGAAGTCCCCACAACCTAAGGAGGCTACTGCAAGAGGTCTTAGGCCAGAGCAACCAAGGGCAGAGAGGACTAACCTCGTCGGAGTTGGAGAAGAAAAGGAAGAAGCCGGTTTTCTCCTCCGGCGCCGTGCGGCCACAGCAGGCTTCGGGCTCCCTCGGGCTTGCCTTCTGGAGGTAGGAGGAAGTCACAGGAGGCTTTGGGAGGAAGTCTCCAAGGTTTGGTGCCTTCTCCACCAAGCCAACCCGAGATATGAACTCACCTTGCTTGGGACTTGGTTTCCCGGCGACCCATGCATGGGGAGGTGGCGGCGACGCTTGGGGAAGGGAGGAGGAAGTTCGAAGGGTTGTGGTGGAGCTCTGGTCCGAGTTAAATGCTTAGGGTCGAGCTCCCATGGTCAAATGGCCACTAATGGAGTTTTGGAAGGAAAAATGCAATGTAGCCCTTGCATTCTTCAACCCCAGCCGCGAGCTCCTCACTGTAGCAATAAAATGCATAAAAGTCCCTCCCCAAGAAGCCCCATACCAATTGGTCCATAAAATGTAAGCATTTAAGTGAAAATTCCCACAAATTCACTATTTTTCACGCATTTCGAGGCTCTAGGATGGTCAAAACAAAAAACAGACTTCGCCACGACGTCCGGCTCGACGAGACCTATCGAGTAGCGATTTTGGTTTGTTGAGTTTAAGCCTCGATAGCTTCTTGATCAATCTTGAACAGTGCATTTTACTATTTTGCACGCTTTTCGATGACCTAGGCTCGTCAAACATGAAAACGGATCCCGCCATTGTGCTCAGAAGGACGAGACGGATCAAATCGAGTATTTTGATCGTCGGATTCGGATTCCTAGCGGTTGATTGGCCAACGTTGGTCGGAAATCCGAAAAACTTATAGGGTTACTATTCACACTCAAGTCACAGCCACTATTACAACTGTATCCCGTTATATAGTCGTTTTGGCCCACTGAAACTTTTTTAACTTGAATTCTTTATTGAATTTAGATTTAAATTTCTCGAATATTACATATTATCACTAGTAACCTTAGAGCAAGGTTTTAAGTATCCATCGGCACGGGCCGTATCTATCGTGCCGTACCGTGCCAACAAGATACCGGCACGATACAGCTCCCGTGCCGATGACACAGTTCAAAACCCTTTTTTCTTAAAATTACTAAGTAATTTTCTTAATAAAGTTCAAAATATTTGATAAAGATACATAATAAGCAATTAAAAAAATTTGTTGCTAAAGAAATTAAATATTTCATGCCATTATGTGTCAGCACGCATGTATTTTTTGTGACCGACACTCATCGGCATGGCTCGGCATGCACCGTGCCGTACCGTGCCGGCAAGTTTTCGGCACGACCCCGTGCCACGGCACTTAAATCCTTGCCTTAGAGCGACCTTTGATTCCTTATCCTGAAATTCTCAACAAATGAGATTTAACCCTATAATACAATCCATTATAAGCTTGTTTGCAAAAATTGCATTCGAACCTCATGTTTCCTCCATGATCCCCTAACTTTTCCACCTTTCTTACATACTTCCACAATGGTGTATTATCATTAATGCTACTTGAACTACCACCTCTATCTCTTGTACTACTACCACTACCTCTTGTACGACTACCACTACGCTACCACTACCACTACCGCTACCACCGGTAGAACCTTGACTTTCACTATTCATTCCCTATGCATGCCAAGATAAATAAATAGATATAATTAACATAACATTATTTATAAGTTATAGCAATATATAGCGCACACAGTATACACAATTTCAATATAGAAAAGCACAATGCAATTACATATGTGATATGTGAGATCCTTAACAATAATTTAATTGCCATAAAACCTCTTTGGATTGATTAGATAAAATTACTCCAAAAATAATTAATCATTCAATTATATTTTGCCTATTTCCAAATAGTATAACTGTATAAGGTTCTAGTATGTAAACTATAAATCTTTATTACGACTTTAACAAAAGAAAATATGCTAACATTTAAAAAAACTGAGAAAAAAAGACTTACGTTATTTTGTATAATCTTTGTAGGTTAGTAACATTATTGGCCAATTAAAAAAAAAAAGGCGAAAGTTAAACCCTAAACACGTAAGCCCATGGCATTTAATACTACAGAAGAAAAAAAAAAGAAGGCAGATTTAAAAGCTCATAGAGTTTAATAAGAGAGAGAGAGAGAGAGAGAGAGAGAGAGAGAGAGAGAGAGATTTAAAAGCATATGGAGTTTAATACGAGAGAGAGAGCCTCAAGCTTGCTACCGACCACAAGCAAAGCTGCTATGTCTACGAGGAAGATGGCCACCACCGTAGCTCTCCGCCGTAGAACCCCACCGCTCGCCCAAATGTAGGGTTCCACTCTCTCTCTCTCTCTCTCTCTCTCTCTCTCTCTCTCTACAAAATAAAAAGGGGAATTGACGTACCACAAAAGAAATAGGTTTTTTTTAAAAAAAATTCTTATGGTTTTGGATGCTGGTATTTTTGAAAATTTTAAAATCTGACCCGTTTAGACTAGAAAATACGCCTCCCGTATCCCACCCATAACCCGAAATGTGTCCCTCCATACCCCTCCATATCCGATCCGTATCTAATATTTTTTTATTTTTTTTTAAATTTCAGATACTTCAATCCTGTATCCGATATGTATCGCACACGTATTGGGCGCGTATCTGTGTCTGATAAGTATCCGATACGAAAACAGGCTGTAATTTAAAGTTTTTGTGCATCATATCCGGCCCAAAATGTTTAAACCTATTTATTATTATTAGGGTCCATGGTTTCTTATATACCATATAAAGGTGTCTCGGACTACCCCGCTTAGGTCCTGACGTCCTCATTAGCCCAATCACACACATAGCCCAAGATCACCAAGCGATTTGAGGCCCGCCTCACACTTTCGGCCGGTGAACTGGCTCTGATACCAAATATAACGACCTACCTAGCTAGCAATAATAACTCATTGGGCCTTAACTACCGGCCAAAAATGTTTAAGCCCATGTATTATTGCTAAAGTCCATGGCCTCTTATAAATCATATCAAGGTGTCACAAATTATAAAAGGGGGAGGAGGGCTAAAGAGGAGGCCTCTCCACCATTAATGGAGGGGCCCTCACCTTCTCCTTGAACCAAATGTGGTGAATTACTCTTTCCTTTACCTTTAACAAGTTTGTTAGAGAAGAGGGTGAGGAGATGGTTCCTCATTGTCTTCACTTTCTCCAACAAGGCGATTTATTAGAGAAGAAAGGAGCGAGAGAGAGAGGAACCCTTTCTCTCCCATTAGAGGAGAAGGCCGCTCAACTCATCCTCCGCCTTGTCCAAGGAAGAGGATGGGAGGCCGCTCACCTCCTCCACCTCGTCGGAGGTAGGAGCAAGAGGATTACTGTTCATGTACGCACGTGAGAGAAAGGGAAGGGGATGAGGAAAGTTTGGTAGATTGAGAAAGAAGAAAACAGGAAAGAAGAGAGTGAAATCATTTTCTTAGTTCGTTCGAGAAATCATTTTCTTAGTTCGTTCGAGAGTATTTCAGTTATTATAAATAAAGATATTAATGAGAACCCCCTACTTTCCACCTTTTCCAATCGCAGAAGTTCCCAAGACGTAGGTTCTGTGGTTGGGGCGTATGCCAAAATTTTCAGATTTCCCACTGCATAATTGGAGAGCCAAATGGTCTATTTTGGCCAAAAGCCCATTTTGCTAATGGAAAAGTTAGGCCCAACACCGACTAAATTATAATATGTCATATGTGATTGTTTAGGCCGATGTAAATTGGCTAAATCTTTTAATTCTGTTGATTACTTGTAATTATTTGCATTTTAACAAATGAAAACCTACACAATCATTCTCTCCATGCTGTAAAATTAGGAAAGATAGTTTACTTCTACACCACCATCATTATTGTGCTTGTGCTTCCCTAGTTTCTTGTAAACTCACTTAGATATTTACATTAAATGCCTTACCATTTTCCTTGCGGTATTTTTAGTGTACAATAATCACTTCTTTTCTATGTGCCTGAAGCTGATCAGAGAATTATTGATGGTGAGGCAGAGATATACATTAGCTATGGTAACAAAGGAAATGAGGTATTTTCTTGTGTAACTCCTTTGTCTTCGCAATCTTCTATATGATTTATTTTCCTTCATTTTTGGCTACAGGAACTATTATACCTTTACGGTTTTGTGATGGATAACAATCCAGATGATTATCTCATGGTATAAAACCCTTCCAGCAGTGTATGTCTTGACCAGTTATTATGCTTTCCACAGAATATAACATAGCAAAGTTATTGTTGTTATTTCTTTCTGTTTGTTGCAGCATGGATGTTTCTCATTGGTGCATGAACAAACATAGGCTTTCTTATAAGTTGATGGATTTGTTGATCTTATATGCAGGTACACTATCCTGTGGAAGCTCTCCAACAGGTCCCATTTTTTGATAGAAAATCTGTTCTCATGGAGATACAGGTAGCTTAATGCTCAATTCTGTCTTCATCTCTTTTTAGAACAATGATCAAATACTTGTTTGCTATTACCAAAAGTTAATTTTCTAGGATTATATGTTGTAAGCAGACATCTTTTCTTTTTTTTTCTTTTTTTTTTTCTGTTCATTTATTTGAATTACTGAATTGATGAAACTATGATTAGTATTACAATTAGAGTTAGTTGATTTTCCTAAACTCTAGTCGTCAATTCCATTCAGACTCTATATATTTAAGAAAATTTGATCAGATTAGTGACAAATACCATGAAAATCTTATAGAAATGCCCGTTGTACTACGACTAACTTCAAAGAAACTTGATTCTTTTTAATTATTAATCTCCGTTTCTTCTTTATGTAAAAGACTCGAGAAAACATGATGAAATTAATTTGATTAAATCATTGAGAAGACTTCTTATCTATCTTTTGTAAGCTTTCAGAGAAATCTGGGAGATAATTTTGGATCAAAACAAATACAATTCTTTCAAACCCAACCATGAAACTAACAACTGCTTTCCTGACTTTTTTTCTTGGTTTGCAAAATTATTGGTTTAATGGATGGGATTGAAAGCATAGTTGGATGAAGGACATCCAGCCCCTTTTAGTCATATCTTCCACAAGGAGCTCCTTACAAAAGAGCATCTGCGAAGACCTCTTCTTAGACCCCCTGCTACTTTCCTTTCTTTCCCTTGGGAATCAAAGCCTATTATTAGAAAGTAGATCTTGGTTACGTAGGCATAAGGAGCTACAACCCTAACCTATTTCATTAAGGTTCACCAATCTGTAGAAAAAGCCCCTGCTGTCCATAAATTTACAAAAAATCTTTCTACTTGCAAGAAATCCCCTTGGCATTCTAAACTTCATATCACAATTTTCAGTTTGCTCAGTTACGCCCTTCATTTATCAGGCAAAAATAAGTATCTTTACAAGCTTGATTACAGATTTTGCGCCTTCTGTATGTTTATATCCATTACTCTTTGGAAGTATTCATCTCTGTTGTCATAGTACTGAAATTTCATGCATAGAATCAAGGATTTAAGTATGCACCGGCACGGGCCGTATCCACCGTGCCGTATCGTGCCAACAAAATACCGACACGATACAACCCTCGTGCCGATGGCACGGTTCAAAATCTTTTTTCCTTTAAATTACTAAGTAATTTTCTCAATAAAGCTCAAAATATTTAATAAAGATACATAATAAGCAATTAGAAAATTTTGTTGCGAAAGAAAATAAATATTTCATGCCATTATGTGTCGGCACACTTGTATTTTTTGTTACTGGCACTCATCGGCACAGCTCGGTACGCACTATGCCGTACCATGCCGACAAGTTTTCGGCATGACCCCGTGCCACGACACTTAAATCCTTGCATAGAATACATATATATATATATATATATATATATATATAGAGAGAGAGAGAGAGAGAGAGAGAGAGAGAGAGAGAGAGAGAGAGAGAGAGAGAGTAGAGCTCATATACTTTCAAAAGCACAAGCCTATCCATGTTTGTGAATTTTTTACCATTGGATTTGTATTGAGATTTGTGCTATTGTAAAGTCAACTAAAGAGAAAGAGAAAAAGTAAATAGCACAAATCTCAATGTAAATCCAATGGTAAAAAATTCACAAGCATATTTGAACTTGAGCTTTTGAAAGTATATAAGCCCTACTCTCTCTCTCTCTCTCTCTCTCTCTCTCTCTCTCTCTCATATATATATATATATATATATATATATATATATATATATAGTTGAGTTGGAACTATCAAAAGTAAACAAGTTCCACTGCCACTCATTTGTTATTAATGATGGAGCTTCCGAATCAACGATCGACACCATTGAAGATAATCTAAACCACTAGAAGTATCTAAAAATCAAATTTTAAATTTTTTCGACATCATTGGCCTAATGATCAAAGGGTTGCAAATTTTATAATTTTAATGGTAGATATGAGTCTTTTGCTTGTTTAATGTTGTAAAAAAGTTTAAATTAATTAAATCTTGGTTAGAAATTTTTTTTAACTATTTAAAACAAGATATATACTCTTGATCTTGATTACAAGACTCCTATCATCACTTTTTGAAGGATTTTTATTTTCAGCCATACATTTTTGTGTCTACTTAATGGACAAGAAAAGAAAATCGAAAATGTATGAAATTTAATTATGAGATAGTTTAAATGGTCTGGATCATATTTAACGGTGTCGATCGTCATTTTGTAAGCTCCATCATCGAAAACAAATAGGTGGCAACGGAGCCCATTTGCTACCGATAGTATTCCAGCCTAGCTCTCTCTCTCTCTCTCTCTCTCTCTCTCTCTCTCTCTCTCTCTATATATATATATATATATATATATATATATATATATATATATATATATATAGTCCGGTTAGTATGCTATCGCCAACACCAAGCACTTGGTGCTACCAAGTTTTCCATCATTAGATCTACTCCTTTGACCATTTCCATCCCTTAGATTACACTATTCCACCAACCACCCGCTAAACCCAAGGGGACTGCTATCATCCTAACCGCACATTCCTTCATTCAAGAGCTGAAAACCTAATAGCACCAATGACTTGGTGCTATTTATAGTATAGTAGCCCGGTTCTATATATAGAGAGAGTTTGGCCGGTATGCTTTTATAAGCACGGAGCCTTCCGTGCTTATAAGTCTTTTTTTTATGCTAGGACTTCCGAATCGACGATCGGCTCCATTAGACTAGATCTGGAGTAATTGAAGTACCTAGAAAATAAATTTTGATTTTTCGATATTATTTGCCTAGCGATCGAAGGGGTTCAAAATGAACAATTTTAATGGTCGCAGTGAACCATTTGCAAATTTAACGGTGTAAAAATATTCAAATCACATGAAATGTTGATAGAAAATTTTTTATACTATATAAAACAAGATCAATATCTTGGACCTAAAATTTTAGTGTCATATCATCACATTTTGTGAGATTTTTATTTTCAGCCGTTGATTTGGGTCATTTCGATCACTAGGCAAATGATATCGAAAAATCACGGAATTTATTTTATAGGTATTTCAAATACTCTAGATCAAGTCTAACAGAGCCGATCGTCGATTCGGAAGTTCCAACGTCGAAAACAACTTATAAGCACAGAGGGCTCCATGCTTATAAAAGCACACCAGGCGCACTCTATATATATATATATATATATATATATATATATATATATGTGTGTGTGTGTGTGTGTGTGTGTGTGTGTGTTTACAAATTCAATCATGTCATCAATATCAACTTATTTTCCTTAAATATTATGTATTACAGCTTAACATTGCTTGTTTATCTTATTAAAGGGTTTATAACTTTAAATTGCACTTAGCCATGAATTCTTAGCCGGCTTCTTTTGTGCTTGCAGAAGGCTGAACTGAGATGTCTCCTACTGAAATCTTTGCTAGATCATGGTTTTTTCAGCAACTACCCTCTCCAAGATGAGGATAATAAGACAAGTCCTAGTCTGATCTCCAATTATAGTTGGAGTGGTCAACGCAAGGTTCCTTCATATTTAAGTAAGTTGGTATTTCCTCAGGAGTTCATAACAGCTTTAAGGACCATCGCCATGAAAGAAGATGAGCTCGACAAAGTTTCTTCTTTGCTAGGCGAGGTGAGGACCTTTTCTTGATGTATTTGGTTGCATGGTTTATTGTCTTTAGAACTATTTGCCATTGTAGTTTGGTATTCCAGATATGTATTTCTTCCTTAGGGATTAAGAAAAATGGTAGTAGTGGCTGTCATATGTGTTTGATTCAAGTGATGATACGCAGACAGATATGCTTTTTGCCAATAAGACTAGAAAGCATTCTAAAGTAAAACTCTGAAAGCAAGACTGCCTTTTCGCAACTAAGGGGAAGATCCATTAGCACTATGTGTTGTAATCTGTTTTTGCTGATACCAAATAGTCCTTACTGTTCCTTAATGAGTGGGATTGGTACAACAGTTGCAAGGCTTCCGATGATCTGTGTATAGTATGGAGGCGTTAACTGGAGTTGATTGGCAAACCTAGACTT
Organism: Tillandsia fasciculata; assembly: GCA_029168755.2. Taxonomy (NCBI): domain Eukaryota; kingdom Viridiplantae; phylum Streptophyta; class Magnoliopsida; order Poales; family Bromeliaceae; genus Tillandsia; species Tillandsia fasciculata. The sequence continues at coordinate 7,279,980 of CM054952.1, forward strand.
CAAGTATGTTTTGTTCGATATGGGTTACAACTGAATTACTGGAATGACCGGCAACTAGATTTATGAAAGATAAATAGTTTCTTTCATGAAATTAATTTGGGGATGAACAAAATAGATTTGATTAAACATGCAATGAGGGAGAGAGAGAGTGCATTTATGCTTATCATATTAGAATGCATTTAGAGAGAGAGAGAGAGAGAGAGAGAGAGAGAGAGAGAGAGAGAGAGAGAGAGAGAGAGAGAGAGCTTACCATATTATGCTTATCATATTAATATGAAAAGAGAGGAAATGTGATTGTGCTTTTTATTTCGATGAGCACATAACTGATTACGTTGCCTGCTATTGAAGCAAGGTAATGTTCTATTGAAACATCACACATGAATCTTTTCTCGTATGATTTTGCTACAGCTAGTATGGTTTATTAGCACTTCTCAAGTAGCAAGTGCATATATATATATATATATATATATATAGAGAGAGAGAGAGAGAGAGAGAGAGAGAGAGAGAGAGAGAGAGAGAGAGAGAGAGAGAGAGAGAGAGAGAGAGAGAGAGCTGAGCTAGAATGCTATCAGTAGTAAACGGGCTTCATTGCCACCTATTTGTTTTCGATAATGGAGCTTCTAAATTGACGATTGGCACCGTTGAACATGATCTAGATCACTGGAAGTATCTAGAAATCAAATTTTAAATTTTTTCAACATTATTGACCTAATGGCAATCGGTTGCAAAATTTATAATTTTAATAGTAAATATAAGTCTTTTGCTCGTTTAATGATGTAAAGAAACCTAAATTAAATAAATTTTAGTGAGAAAATTCTTTAAACTATTTAAAACAATATATATACTCTCGTTCTTCATTACAAGACTTCTATAATCACTTTTTGAAGGATATTCATTTTTGTATCCACTTGATGGACAAGAAAAAAATATCGAAAAAATATGAAATTTAATTTTCAGATAGTTTAAATAGTCTAGATCATATTTGACGGTGCTAATCGTCATTTTGGAAGCTCTATCATCGAAAACAAATAGGTGGCAATGGAACCCATTTGCTATCGATAGTATTCCAGCCAAGCTCTATATATACATAAAGAGCAAGATCAAAACTTTCAATTTAAAATTTAAGTCTTTTATTACTGTTTTTTATGAGATTTTTTTATTTTTGGTCGTTTATTTTGAGACTGCTCGTTCATTAGGCAAGCGTAGTCAAAAAATTATAAAATTTGGTTTCTAGATAGTAACAACACTATAGATCATGTTTAGCAGAACTGATCACCGTGCTTGTAAGTTGTTTTCGATGATAGGATATCCGATTCGGCGATCAGTTTTGTTAACCATGATCTACAATGTTGGAACTATCTAGAAACCAAATTTTATAATTTTTTTATTACGTTTGCCTAATGAACGAGCAGCCTCAAAATGAACGATCGAAAATAAAAAATCTCATAAAAAACAGTGATTAAAGACTTAAATTTCAAATCGAAAATTTTGATCTTGCTCTTTATGTTAAGTAAAATTTTCTACAAAAGTTTTTGGATTGTTCTACACCGTTGAACTTACAAGCGTGCCAAATCGGCCGTTAAAATAGTCACTTTTGAGACTATCACTCCCCGAATTTAAAAATCGGTCTAAATTTTTTTTTTTTTTTTTTTTTTTTTTAAACAGAGTTTAAACTTAAATCTCAGGACGTGATCAGATCACCACGTGCATAGAAAATCTTCTGTCCATTCAGATAGAGTTCTTTATACACGCACAGCTAAGCAATTACAAATATGCATTCAGAGTACTATCTACAATAATAGAAAACTTAAAAAACTATAAATAATCCCATCAACAGTTAAACACATCCTACAATCCATCCGCATGACATAAACATAATCCACATACTCAAAATCACATAACGATAGATCATAGTCAGAGAACTAAAATTGTAAAAGTATAGCACTAGTTAGCTATGGCGAACAATAGGGACGACTCTATCGCGACTGCTCTCCTAATCGTTCCGACATCCCAACACCTGACTAACCCGGAATGGTGGTCACCAAAAGGTGTGAGATACAATATAAATGTATTCTAGTGGGTACGACGAGCCGAGAAATAGCAAGTCGTACCTACTGGTATACTGTAAGTAGCGGATAGTAAAGGCAGGTATATAATCTCAATGCTGAATATGGAAAGTACTGGTAGTTGCTCTAGCATGCTGATAACTGAAGATGGCATTATGAAAATCCTGGTAAATCACAGTGTTGTATACGAGAGATACTGATCAACAGATAGTAGAGCATGCTGAACTAAAATCGACATAACTGAAGGATAGTATAATGAGTCTATGCATCAAAGCTACAAATGAAAATACCCAATCAATGCCGCCATTGGTCATGAGGACCTCTAGCTAATGCCAAAACTGGCACGTTCGGCTAACATATAACCCGACACCCACAAGTGCACTCAGGGGCACACGTGTCCGCCACTATTGTCCATTATGTGCAGCCTGGGGCTCACGGGTCGCCACTATCGACCACTTTACCGGTAAAGAACACCAATGTGGGGATCAATCCACAGGCGTACGTGAAATGAACAGCTAGTGCTATGACGATCACAATGCTGATGCTCAAGCTTGCGGTCTAAAGACCGGATAATCGGCATAAAGCCGGGAAATCCCAAACGGGATGTTGAAAGCTGTAATATCAACTGATGTTGTATAACTGATGTTGTATAACTGAAGCTGTATAACTGAAGTTGAACTCCTATTCTAACATGCAGTACAAGAATAGGAAATGCTGATATGAACTGAGCTGATGATAACTCTAGCTAATGACCAATCAGGCATGGTATATGTCCAGATATATATATATATATATATATATATATATAGTGTGTGTGTGTGTGTGTGTGTGTGTGTGTGTGTGTGTGTGCTGAAGAGGTAAACCGTAAATGCTATACTGAAGGAATAATCGGAAAGCTCAATCGTAGGACTAAGGCTAGCATGAATCATAGGGGTCCGACTAACTACAATACCCTATAAGTGACGATATGATAAAGCCTGGATCGAAGCACCCACCTCAATAGGCGGTTGAAGAATCCGCCGGAAGGCTCGCGTGCTGGCTGCTGACTGCTGGAGCCTGAATCATAACTATGGATCAGTAAAAGATTCTCACACACCCAAACCACTGACTCATTGTATACAGATAAGCTAAACGGGAAACTTCACTGAAGCCCGGGATTTGCTGGAATTTTCGGTAATCCGCCGATCGACTAACTATGGTCCGATCTGTGTCTACGAGTTTCCGAATTCAATGAAACTTGACATGCTGCCCCAGAACGCTTCACTGAAGACGTTCGGGCACTAATATTCCACTGGGTGCGACTTTATACTCAAACAGCGCCATAAATACTGAAATCACTTCCGAAAAGCCAATTTCGGCTCCGGAAGTCGCCAACGCTAAATTGAAGTCACTGGGCCTGCCAAGACAGCGTCGGGAACAGCCAGGGAGATCTGGCAATCATTACCAACCATCTTTATTCCTCGAATTGCGTGATTTACGCCGAAATGCCGATAAGCCGACGATTTTGCCGATTTAGGTTCGTAAATCAAATTTCGCTCAACGGAAGCCGTCGGATCTCGAACGAAGGGTTTAAAGATCATAAACATGCTGGCCAAGACACTACATAAGGTTACACTTGCATTTAGGCCCCTAGATTTACGAGAATTTACATAAAAACTTCTACTTTATGAACTTTTGACTTGTTACAACAATCCAAGGATTTTCGAGCTGATCCAAGGGCACCAGTAGGTGGGCCTCGACATGTAGAATACCGTGCTCGCTGTTTGAAGGTGGCACGGAGCCCGAGAACAACAATGGGTCAACTTGTTTTAAGTTGTTGAGGCTTAGGTTTCTACAATGACCTAACCACTCAACCAAACTCAATTATGAAGTGACACACCATGCTCAGGAGGTCGAGGAGGTTCAGAGGCTCACCTTCGGACAGTCCCCAGGCTGCCGGAACAGTAGATGAAGCAAGGTGGCCAAAGGTTAAATCAACTAGGGCTTGGTTTAGAGCAACCCAACAGAACTTGGGATCATGCGGGTATCTAAGGCAAGCAGCAATAACAAAGGGTCAAAGGCAATGCTAGGGGTGCAACTGGGTCCGGTTCCGGCATCGGAGTGCGGCGGTGGGCCGGACTTTCCACCTTGCGGCCAACCAAGAGCAAGGTTGGAGAGGGAGTTAGGCAGAGGCTTTCAGGCTCAAGTAAAGGAACCTACAGGGCTGTCTTGATGAGGGGAAGCTAACCCCATGCATGGCCGGCGGCGGGGAGTGGCGGCAACGACGTAAGACCAAGCTAAGCCAAGGCACAATAACCCGAAACTAGGGTTCCAAGCTGCGGCTTCTACACTAAACCAAAGTCTATGAAACTTCATGGAGCACCTCTACAAGGTTAGAAGAAGAGTCCCAGCAATTTAGATCTGGACCCAAACCGGCGGAGGCGGCGTACACAAAGATCCGGCCATGGCTAGGGTTCTGGCAAGCTAATGAGAAAATCGCGGGTTTGCGGCATCTCAGGCGACAGAGCTGAGCATGGGTTGGTGCTCAAGGGGTGAGGAAGAGACTGAAGGTGACTCTAAGCAAGAAAAACCGAAGATAAGGGAGTAGGACTCACCTCGGTTCCAAAGAAGGAAGATGATGACTGAGGTCTCCTCTCTGGCAACGTGCGGCCAACGCAGGCGGCCAAGCTCCTCTGGGATCCCTTACAGGCATTGAAGAAGCCCTCAATAATATCCAGAAGCAACTTGAAGAGGTTTGGTTGCCTTCCAATGCTTCCAACCCGAGATCCAAGCAAGATCTATGGAACTTCTTGCTTTTTCGGCGATGGCAGGCGGTGGCTGGCTGTGCTGATGCTCGGAGAAGATGTAGAGGAAGAGGAAGATTCGTGGGGCTGCGGTTTCAAGAGGAAAGCGGCTAGGGTTTGCAAAAGCAAACCCTATATGTGTTATTATACACTTTGTCACAACATGCCACCAAGTTCTCCAACTCTTGGAATTTCAACTTAAGTTCCTCACTGTAGTTCTTTTATGCAAAGAGGTCCCTCTCCACTCATTTTGGTCCAAAACCTTACATAAAATATTGCCTTTAATGCAAAAATACTCCGAATTTCACTGTATTTCACACTTTTTGAGGCTTTTGGGTCGTCAAACTTAAAAATGGACCACACCGCGACGTTCGGCTCGACGAGAACTATTGAGTAGCGATTTTGGTTCGTCAAGATTGAGCTTCATTAGGTCAATTAAACCATCAATACAGTGAATTTCATTGTTTGACACGCTTTTCGATGACCTAGGCTAGTCAAACACAAATTTGGACTGTGCCATTGTTCTCATATCGATGAGACCAATCAAATCGAGTATTTATTTCATCGAATTTCAATCCAGATAGGTTAGTTTAGCCAACTTCACAAAAACACTCCGAACTTTTTCCAAGTTACTATTCACAACTTAAGTCATAACTTAAACTATAATTTTGCACCTTTTTTGATGTGACAGTCTCCATCAAACTTGAAATCGGATCGCGCCATTGTGTTCAATTCGACGAGACCGATCAAGTAGTGATTTCACTTTGCTGAGATCGGGTCTGGATCAAGGAATTAAGTATCCATCTGTGTCTTACCGCACGGAGCGATACGTATCGTGCCACCAATTAAGCGGCACGGTACAGGGGGGTCTCTCTTGGCCCTCATGTGCCGCGATACCCTCTGAGTATCGAACGAGACAGCGATACCCAGAGAGTATCACGGTACGTGCTGCTGCGTGCCCACACAGGCACGGAGTGTTTTTAATTTTTTTTTTACTTCAACCTTTTGTATCTTTTGGTTTCTTGTATAGACCTTTATCCCTCTCTCATCTATTTTCTTCTTTTCACTTCTACCTTTTCTTCTATTCTGCGCTTTCTTTTCTTTCCTCTCACATCTCTTACTCTATTTTTTTCTTTCTATTTTTTTCTTCCCTTTTTTCTCATAATTTTTTTTTTATTTTTTCTTTTCAATCACTTATTATTTTTTGATCACTTCAATCTTAAAATAAAAAGTAAAGAAATAGTAAAATCGAAGATCTACTTATTAGATAGGGTTAATTGCATACACGTCCCTCCAAATATGTCGAGTTACAAATATATCCCTGCAAAATTCAACTTTTCATATTTATCCCTGTAAAAATCCAAAGTTCTTCAAAAATGCCCCTGAGGTTAATCCCCGTTTGGAATCTGTTAATTTTTTAACAGATTCCATGTAAAATTACTTTTTTGCCCCTTAATGATAATAAGGAAAATGAATAGGTAATTTTTTGCCCCATAATGATAATATGGAAAATGAATAGTAATTAATAATTACAAAAAAAAATAAAAATTAATGGGTGGTTCCCTCTGAGATCGCCTCTCTTCCCTTCTCTTCCTCCGCGTCTCCCTCCGCCACCTCCTCCTCCGTTCTCCACCACCTAGGGTTTTTTCCGGCTGCGGAGCTTCTCCACCACCGCCACCGCCGCTTCCTCTGCCATCGCCGGCGCCATGTTCAACAAGATCATCAAGCGCGGCGGCCGCAAGGTGCCCAAATCCGAGTCCTCCCTCGACCCCTCCGCCCCCTCACCCTCCGCCCCCGTCGTCTCCGTCAACCACGCCTCCCGCTCCACAACCGATGGAAAGATGAAGAGGAAGGAGGGGAATGGGAAGAGAAGAGTAAAAAACCCAATAGATGTAAGTTCTGTCTCTTAAAAAAAAAAAAAAAAAAAAAAAAAAAAAGGGTAAAAAGGTATATTTACTTTCTACTATAACCAAGGTTAAGCATTTAACCTATGGTTAACTCAACTTTTCTAACAGTAGGGACATATTTGAATAACGGTGGATTTTTGCAGGGATAAATATGAAAAGTTGAATTTTACAGGGATATATTTGTAATTCGACATATTTGGAGGGACGTGTATGCAATTGCCCCTATTAGATAAGTCAAGAAATTTACAACTTAATTTTTTTTTTTCATACATTTAGAATATATTTAACTTGTAAAGTTTCTTTTGTAAAGAAATATGAAATTATATAAATTTTTATTAACAATTTACAAAAATCTGAAAATATATCCACGTGATTTAATCATTATATGGTCTATTTTTAATTTTTTTTATACAGATTTAGTATTTTGTGCGAGATTTAAGACATTCTTAACTCTGAAAATTTTATTATTAGATTTAGAAATATAAGAATTCTAATAAAATCAAAAACTAAATAGAAGCAATTGATATTTGAATTTACTTAATGTATCTGTCATATGGTTTAGTGTTAAATTTTCATAAATAAATTGCACAAGTTTTCTTATTTAAATTTAAGAAAAATTAATTTTCTTGGATGAACTTACAAATTTTTCATAAAAATTTAAAAAAAATTAATTTTCTCATATTTATATTTTATAATTTTTAAAATTCTAAAAAATAAAAGATAAATAAAAAAAATGTAAAAGTTAATCAATTTTTATTATTGCTTAATTTATTCATAGTATGGTTTATTATTAAATTTTTATGGACAGATTTTATAATTTTTTTAAAATTTTTAGAAAAATTAAATTTCTTTAATTTTTCATAAATATTTTATAAAAATTTGAAAATGAAAAGAAATTATCAATGCACTTGGGGTCTCATTCTAGTTTAATCTAGTTATTATATGATCTTTCATCAAATCAATACGAATGGATCTTGCATATTTTTATAAAAATTTAAAGAAAAAATAATTTTCTCTATGAGTTGTAGTTGTATTTAACTTCACCTATAAAGAACACTGCTATATTAAGCTATTAACTAGTAAGTTAGTAAGTTATTATTGACATTATATCAAGACAAATCAATACATAGCCAAAATTTATAAATATTACTTTGAAACTTTTAAAATAATATTCTAAAACCTTATTGGACAGAAAAAACTAAAAGAAAACAGTGCCAAAGCGTACCATTAGAATGTTGTGCGTGCCCGTCGGCACGCAAGCGTGCCATGTGTCGGCACGCAAGCGTGCCTGTGCCGTATCGTGCCAGGCAACGGCCGGCACACCCCCGTGCTATGGCACTTTAATCCTTGGTCTGGATAGGTTAATCGGGCACAGTGATCGGGTCTGGATAGGTTAATCGGGCAATAGTTTCGCGAAGGCTTCGAAAATTCGAATTTTTGAATTATAGAAATTTCAGAAAAATGAATTAAAATTCAAATTTCAGATTTTAAAAATTCTCGGTTACTACAGAGACCCTCTGATCACTTGGTTAATAATGTCGAAAAATTATGAAATTTGGTTTCTAAATAATTCTAATAACATAAATCATGTTTAACGGAGCCGATCGTCAAATAGGATGTCCTATCATCGAAAACAACTTAAACAGAATTCTCCATGCTTTCGAAAGCATAGAAGACATACTATAGAGAGAGAGAGAGAGAGAGAGAGAGAGAGAGAGAGAGAGAGAGAGAGAGAGAGAGAATTGAGCTCCTATGCTATTAAAAGCATGGAGTCATTGATGCTTGTGAGTTTTTAGCCCTTGGATGAAGGGATGTGTGGTTACGATGATAGCGATTCCCTATGGTTTAGTGGGTGGTTAGCGGAATAGCATGATATAAGAGGTGGAATTGATCAAACGAATAGATCTAACGGTAGAAAACTTACAAGTACCAAATGCTTGATGCATTTAAAAGCACCATAGTCGGACTCTATATATATATATATATATATATATATATATATAACACTTTGATCAAAAATCTGTTCTACTCGAAATAGAAAGCTTTACCTTGCCTGCTGTCGTACGGTTTGGTCAAAATATCTTATTGCTCAATAGTTGAAAAGATTATGGCAAAAGGCTCTGAACATGAATCTCCTGCTTTTATCATAATATATTAAGATATGTTAGAACCTTGTGAGCGGCTATTATGTTCAGGGATGCATACACATACTGTATATATTTGTCTTGTTGCTATTCATTGGTCACCTTTTTCTAAACTTTTATTCTGTTTTCCTGCATATGTAGTAAAAATGTATTGTGTTTATAACTATAGTGCTTTTGTTTGAATTTTGATTTTGCTGTCTGATATCTTTACCCTTGTTTTACCCTTTGCAAGCTTGTGGGATCAGAAGAGGAGCGAGAACCATCAACTAGTGAGGTGCAAGCAGCTGTATGGGAAGTTTGTGGGGATTATGGAGCCTTGGAGTTGCTTGTTGATCTTCTTCGTGCCAAGTAACAAATCACTCTATTTAAAATAACTCTCATTGGTTATTGCTACTAATTGCATTTACACATAGCATTTCCGCGCATCATAATGAATATTGTTGTCCTTTTTCCAACTGCTGCTCATTGATGTGTTAAAGCTACAATTCTAGCTGATAGAATCTAACTCCTTTGAGAGCCTTTAATTATATTTTAAAATGTTTGTAACCTTCTTTTTCACGCACATTAAACTAAATGTGTAACGCCCGAACCCGAAGCGTAACAGACGCCGCGTACTTGCTAGATAAGCAAATACGCAAGCCTACAAAATCAAACAGAGAACACACATAACGATGATTACAAAGAATATTATCAAATTCGAAGAACTAGATTTATTAGGCAATGACAAAATTAAGATTAGAATCAAACTAATTATTACGATTGAAAAGCTAAGGTCTTCAACGAAAATACTAAAGGGACATTTGGTTCAACAGATTCCATAATTAACAATGAAGCAGAAGCGAATAAATTAAATGGTAGATAGGAAGTTTAATTAAACACATCTAACTACACTAATTATGAACAAAATAAAAAGAACGACTCGACGACGACTACGTCTAGCGTTCACTCGGACCCGTCCCTGCCCGGTAAAATAGTCTCGGTACCTTGGTAAGCAACCATACACCATATTAATCGAATTAAGCATACAACAAAATAAATAATAAAAGTTCTGAAATAATTAATTTAAGCAACTGGTTTATTCTTTGCAAATTTTCGGAAAACAGAGATTATTAAATAACAAAGTAATTTTCTTTCGACAATCAAACAAAATTAAAAGTAAATAAATCTCCAATAACGAACTATATAAAATGATCCGTTGGCGAGATCCAGAGGCACCCGTAGGCGCAAAACAAAATAGAGCCACTCGAAAGTGCAGGCGCTCAAAGGCGCATATACAGAACAGAGGCGCTCAAAAGCGCAGGCACCCAGAGGCGCAATACAAAAACGAAGCTAGCTTCTATAACAGAGTACATGTCGACATGACCAATATTAGTATAGCAGAATACCAAGAGATATTATAATTTAAAATACTTACCCAGTCACTAATTTACAGAACAAATTATCAATTTCATAAATATTTAACTAAAAGAAACTGTCAATCGAATTTAAAACTCAATTTTTCAGAATGTGTAATAATATGCTTAATTCTTAGTTTTAAAATCTACAAAATATAAATCTTCTTATAATCAAAATATTTTTCTATACTATATTGCAAAGAACTAACAGGTGTTCAATCGCTTACCTTAAAAGTAGATTCTAGGCTAAGAAGCTATCCGGTCGAGAATGCATAGAGAGTCCATCACCGGAATCTAAAATAAAAATTTACGATTCTCTATGAGCTACTAAAAAAATAAATACAGGACACAAATTAACGATCTGATGAACGAAGCCTAAAATAGTAAACGATCAAATCGGATAAGCACACAAAGGTCAACAATATAAATTACACATACTAACAAATAGGTTGAGATCGAGCATAAAGAAAATTAGAATGAAAATTAAATGGAAACTATATTATTAATCAAGAAAAAGGTGGAGGTCTAAAGTCTAAATTAATCAAAAGGGCAAGATAACTAGAATAGAAGTTAATTATTAAACAAAAGTTTCTAGTTTCGAAAAGAATGTGATTTTCAGATGTTGAATCATAAGTTCATAACCAAAAATTATATGGGGTCAAAATTAGGGGCAAAACGATCTATGCCTTCTCTTAGGCATTTTGTCGAACAGTTGGTGTGCAATTTGAAAGGTATGAAGAATTTAGAGAATTTTGCACAACTAAATCTCATAGGAAAATCTCAGAGTACAATAATGACACAATCGTAGTAACCTTAGATTGGAACGAATCAGATTTTAAAGATTTTAAATTCCAATCAACAAAGGGGTAAATACCAAATATATAACCACATAATCTATAACAACAAAGTTGGAGGATCTCAAGATTTAATAAAAAGGATAAATATGAACGAAAAATAATAATAAGAGACCTCTTCGAGAACGAAAAATAACGACGTCGACGATGAGATTCCGTCGACGGCGAAGGAAAGATGTTGATTGTACTTGAGAAGGGCGGTTGCGGCGACAACGACGGATGACGGCACGAAAAAAAAAGATCCCGCGAGCGTGAGCGCGTGCGGATGGGAGCAGGCGGCACAAGGAAGAGAGAAAAAGTCGTATCGGGATATCAAATTTAATCAAAGAAGGATACATATAGGTTATAGGATTTAATTAAAACAATATGCTGCCAGGCCCCTGAACTATTAATATTTACGAAAAAGTCCAAACTTAAGAAAAAAATGCATCAAACAAAATATTTAAAAGTACGGGGTGTTACAAAATGACCGAAGGATCCTTTTGTCTAAACATATTTTGCCATGAGTAAGCCAACTGCTCATTGAGATAAATGGTCCTATAGCCTTTCTTTTCTTCTTTTTTTTTTTTGACTTTCTGAATGATCATATTATTTTATTTTGCAAGGATGATTGAACTTGCAGAGGGTACTGGAACAGAAGCATCAGACGCTGAAATTCTCGAGGAGCTCCATTTCGAGGACCTTGAAGACTGCACAATGTATGAGGCAGCTATATTTGAATTATTTTGGAGCCATTATTGAGAATAATTTTTGCTTCATCAAAAATATTCTTTGCTTTTTCTGGATAATGGGGACTAAAGCCTTAAGAGTTGTTGCCGCAGAAACGAGCGGATGACTGATGGCAAGTTGAGACGAAATTATTGGTCTAGTGTAGTATACAGAAGAGGGCAAAAGCAGCTGACTAGCTTATTTTTGAGAGAAGCAGAACATGCTTTGGAGTTGTGCACTAACGGATAGCCTTGAGAAGTGCCTTTGAATAGGAAAGCTCATCAATCTCCACACATTGTAAGTGAAATAAAGTTTCTCTTTCTTGGCTAACAAATTATTATGAATTGATTTACAAGTGAAGCAGGCACAATGACAATGTTTTCTTCGATTTCTTTCCCTGCTAAACCATTCTTTGCCCATTTTTTTCCTTGTAAAATGTGAGATTGTGAACTTTGGAAGCACCCCAACTCAATTTAGCACAGAACAAAAGTGAAAAACATGGGGTTTTGGCCATAATCAACAGCAAAATTAAAATAACTATTACTTCATAAGCTTCGGCACAGTGGCAACAGGATTATGAAGCAGCACAATCAATCCTTTCTATTAATGTTTTAAACCATATGCACTTTTTATGCTTCAGTTGTAGAGTTCTTTGTAAATTCTAACTTTTGTTAACAGGAATGGTCGCTTAAATATATTTTCTATATATTCTCGAGCATAGTAGGAGATCTCTCTACGCATTGAGCTTCATGAAAGATATGATGAGGTTTTGAACCTCAAATCTCTTCTTAAGAAGTGCAGGGGACTAATTTGGTTAAGCAGAAGTTATCGACATGCAGTTTATGTTAGTCATTCAGCAGTTATTTTTGTTTTTAATTGTGTTTAGTCCGTTGACTGTTTGTAGAACACCTGCTTTTCCTTTTACTAGTGCTACAGTTGTTGATAGGTTTGAACAAAAAGTTTTAATCTTATGATGATGCATGAGCAAGACATGCTAAATTTGGAAAAAAAATTCATGTAAAAATATAAATGAATAATGGAAAGCCTTTGATTCAGAAGAGTAAGAGAAAACGGAAAAGATCTTGAGGGAGGTTTAGAAGAGTAAGAGAAAAAGCTCCTGAGGGAGTGAAAAGGACAGATACGCAGATTAAAGATTACTAAATGTAGGAGAGGATAAATGTTGTTGTTTGTGGAACATGGAATGCAAGCGATGACTTCAGTAAAGATGAGGTGCTGTAAATCTTCATGAATTTCCTTTATTTCGTGTAAATTGTGGTTGGTTTCACAAGCTACAAAGATGCTCATTTTCATGTGGTATACTTCTACCTTTCTTGGCATGCATAAATCAACTAAGTCTAAGTTTTTTTTTGAGAGAAAGGTAGCATGTTATCAGTTTTATTTATTTTTGAAATAAATTTAGCTGAAAATATGAAGTAACTAAGTTTCGAACTCAGGTCTTGAGTATTAACCACTAAGTCCTTTACCACTTGCACTAGGAACGGTTGATAACTAAGTCAAGTTTTAGGGACTCAGAACTAGATATACTGCGATAGTGTAGTAAGGGCTGGAAATATAACCATATTCGCTGGAATGAAGGAAAAATAAAACAAAACAAGGAATTCTGACTCCCAAACCAGTTGTTTTTATCAAAAAATTTTGTATAAAGACTACTTGGGAAATACTTCCGACGATTCCTTACAATGATTGTCATATCAATATGATCAACCTAATTAATCTCTCATCCCCCTTCATTATGGCACCCCGATAGAAAAAATCATGAAAACAAAATGGCATTAGTTGAGTCATAATCAATTAGATCTACATTTCGCAACAATGAGGTGATTTAGCAGTTCATGTGTAGTCAGTGTTGAAAATTGTCCCGAAGTTGTTTAATTTCTTTTCTTTCTTTTCAATCAGAGTTTAAACTTAAAAATCATGACATGAACATATCACCACATGTATACGAAATCTTTTATTCACTCGAACAGAGTTTTTTCTATATATCCACGGCTAGGCAAGTATAAAATGCACATTCATAGTACAAGATAAGATAATAATTTAAACACAACTAATAAACAGAACCTCACGATCAATCACAATGCTGATATAACTACTACAAATTCATATGATAAACATCAAACACAACTAAACTAGATCCACATCATAAAATCACTAATTCATGAGCATAGTCAATCTAAAACTGTAGATATGAAAGTGACGACCAATCATAGCGGGCATAAGGGACGACTCTAATGAGTAGCTCACATCATCGCCCCGACATCCCACCTCTTGACTGACCTATCACCCAAAGGGTGTGAAAAATAATATAAATGTATCTCAGTTAGTACGACGAGTCGGAAAATAGCAAATCGTACCTACTGACATACTATAATAAGCGGATAGTAAAGGGTCAGTAGATAAATGCAGATATATATATGCAAATAACTGGCAGAAAGCATAATCACAATACTGAGCATATATGGGTGCTGAAATACAGGAGCTAAAGCAAAAATACGATAGTATGAATTATACATCAATAATAGAAATCAAGTACCCAATCACTGCCACTATTGGTCACGAAGACATCAGGCTAAAGCCACTATCGGGCACCTATCTGGCTGACATAACCCCGCACCCTCAGGTACTATCAGAGGGCTCACGGGTCTCACTCTCGACCACTTTACCGGTAAAGAACGCAAGGTGAGAGATCAATCCGACGACGTGCGTGAAGTACAGCGGTGCGTGACGATCATAATATTGATACTGAAGCTCACAGTTTAAGGACTAGGTAATCGGCAACAAACCAGAATCCGAATTGGGATGCAAATATCTGTATACTAATCATGTGTCATCTCATGTAGTAAGGAATACAAGGAAGCTAATATGTCTGAGCAAGAGAGAATCTAAATAATGACCAATCATACATGGCATATGTCCAAGTATAAGCTAAGTATACTGATATCTAGCTAATGACCAAACAAGCATGATAAGTGTCCAAGTATAACAGCTAAAGATAATCAATCAAGGGAAATAAGGCTCAAGGATAGAATCAGGGCTAGCATGAATCACAGGGGTCCGACCAACTACGGTACCCATAGGGCCGAGATGATAAAGCCCAGACTGAAGCAACCCATCTCAGTGTAGACGGTCCCGAAGCCTGCTGGACTACTCGCGTGTTGGCTCTTGGCTGCTGGGGCCTGAATAACAAATTCTGATCAGTAACAGACTCACTCATACACATCCCATCGACACTATATAAACAGAACAACTAAATAGTGAACTTTCCCCAAGTCCCAAGATGTATCGAAATCTTCAAAAATCTGCCAATCGACCAACTATGGCTCGATTAGTGTCTACAGGTTTCCAAACATAATGAAACTTCACACACTGCCTCGTAACATTTCATTTAAGACGTTCGGGCACAAACATTAAACTTTGGGCCATCCAAAATCCAAACTATGCCATAATTACCAAAATTTTCTCCCGAAAATACCGATTTTGGCTCCGAAAATCACCAACGCTAAACCAAAGTTACTAGGCCTGCCAGGACAGCGTCGGGAATAGCCAGGGACATTTGGGACTCACAACTGGTCAACAGAATTTCTTCGATTTACGCGATTAGCGCCAAACAATCGATAATTTAACAATTTCGTCGATTTACGAATCGTTATCCAAATTTCGCTTAACGGAAGCCAACAGATCTCGAACAAAAGTTCAGAGATCATGTGCACGCTGACTAACACAACCCATAAGGCTATAATTGCAATTAGACCCCTAAGGTTTACTTAAATTGCATAATTACATGAATTTTATCACTTTACAAGCTATTACTGCTCAACCGAGGACTTATGAATTGCACCGAGGGCACCATTAGGTGTGCCTCGACACACTGAACACCGTGCTCGCTGTTTGGGAGCAGCACAGGACCCAAGAACAACTACGGGTCAACTTGTATTCATGTTTTAAAGCCTATGTTGCCACATTGACCTATCTACTCAACCAAATGCAAAAGTAAGGTGAGCACCATGCTTAGGAGGTCAAGGGTGTCCAAGGGCTCACCATTAGGTGGCCGAAGCACTGTCGGAACAGTGACAAAGGCAACCTCAGCCATAACCACTTCACTTAGAGCTTGGTCTAGGGCAACCAAACCAAATGAAGGCTCTGGATAGTAACTACAGCAAGCACTAGCAGGAAGATTGTGATGACCTGGATCTCTGCAGAGCTGTGGTGGAGTCATTGGTGGCTTCTGGGAGCCTGTTTTGCGTGTCGGTGGTGTTTGTGCACAATTTGGACACAAGTGTTGGACTTTGGGCTTAAATGGATCACGTGGATGATCGGTTGACTCCGTCGGATCTTTAGAAGTGGTTTCGCGTGAAACGGATATTAAAATTGGGCTCAGCGCGAAGTTTGGAAGAAGAAATATCTTTCCGGGTGCCTTCGGCGATTTTTAGGAGTGGAATTTGGAAAATCGGATGGCGGATTTGGATTCAGCGCGCGAAAACGGTCAAGATGGGCTATTTACTTGTTTTTTCGGAGCTTGCTACAATAATTTTTACTGTTCACTGCCGGAACAGTGTTCCCAGCGGCGCCCGGCGGCGGCGGGCAGCGGCGGAAGGCGGCGGCGCAGGCTCGGGCAAGCGGCGTGCGGCCGCGGGCAGGCGCGCAGGGGCGCAGGCAGGTGCGCGGTCCACGCGGCCGGCGTGCACCGGAGGATGGGACACGTGGCAGGATTTTACTGGTCGGTGTTGTGGTCGGGGAGCACGGAGCAGGCTGGTGGTGTACGGTGGACCGGAGTGGACACGTGGCGGCTTATTATTGGACGGCTCATTGGTCGCGGTCCACGGAACGCGCGGGGCAGGTGTCGGGGCAGGTGCCGTACAGCAGGGGGCAGGCGGGGCAGTTGGGAGCGCCACGTGGCGCCCGCTGATTCGCGGGCGCTACCTACCGCGCTGACCGCAGGCGGGGCCACGCGGCGAGCGCTGGCGGGGCTTGCACGGCTGTCCCGTGTCTGGCGGACACGTGTCAAGCCCCGAGGCGGGTCGGACGGAGGCGCGATCCCGTGCGACCGCGCGGGTTGGGCTGGGCCGCACTGTGCGCGCCCGAAAGATGTGGGCCGGGCCGCACTGTGCGCGCCCGAATTCCGGGCGGGCCGGACCGGGTGCCCGAAATTCGGGACTTATCCGGAATTTTTCCAAATGTTTTCTTCAGCCTATAAATACCTGCCCGAGCTGCCTTCTTGAAGGCTTTTCTCCCATTTTCGAGCCTCCTCTGCCCGAGCACCTTTAAGAAGATTTGTTCACCTTCGTATGCTTGTTCATCCTGCAAAGTTTTGGAATTTCTAGGAGCACGCATCCCGAGGTTCTGGATTTTACGGCGCGGCGCGACGTTGCATTTCCTGTGTTCTTCTTCGTCGCAGCGGCAGTGTTATGGCTCCACTGGGCTACCCCGAGATCCTTTTCCTGTGATTCTTGCGCCGACACACTCTCGAGAGGTAGGGCTTCCTCTTTCGTATTGATCGCACTTTCCCGTTTCGAGTTTTTGGCACGAATCCTGAGGCATCTTTGTGACCATTTTCTGTGTGGATTTCTGAGACAGCAGCTAAGTATTTTGGCCATATCTTCGCGCACGAGCGTCAGACGGAAACGTGCTTATACAACTTTTTCATCTACAGATCGCAAGGAACGCGCTCGTATTTTTCTTGGAATTTCCTGAGATTTATTTCGAGGTGAAAATCCCTGTTTTCTCTGTGAACAGTGTACAGTTTTTAGCACAGATTTTTGTATGAGTGTACCCCCTTGCCGAATTTATATCTTGACTTACCGAGCTCAGATTTGAGCGTGCAAGCAGCCGTTTCGAAGGTATCGACGCGAGGATCGCCGTGATATTTTTCTGGGAATTTTCTGGGCACTTTCTGCAGGTGAAAATTTAGCAGTTTTGGGACTGTTGTTGTATGTGAACTGTATGAGCAATATTTGGGAACTTAAGTGTTTTAGTGGACTTTGTTTTGTGCCAGGAGTGTTACGGGTGTGCTGAACTTATTGGAGCAAGGGATTGGAGTTTTTGGTATTTTCAGCTGTACGGATTTGGACAATTGCATTTCAGGTGGGTGGTTGCTATATCCCTCTTTTCTGACTTACTCACTAGGAATATTAGAGTGATCATCCTTGGAGCATTATGATTGATAATTGCTATTCTCATGAGCATATCATGTTGGAAATGTTATTAGAGCATCACTATGTGGGACACATAATTGAATACTTAATTGGGACTTATGCATGCTTGTGTGGAATCATGGATTGCTATGTTAGCACTTAACCCTGCATGTGAAATTGTTTATTATATTTGATCAAGATGATTTATCCTGTTAGTGGTATTACTTGAGGATATGTGACATGCATAGGTGGATAATTTATGTGAGATTAATTTGGTGGACATAGCATGTTGGAACATGATTACTGGAATATTTTAATAGTAATAATTAACACGCCACGTTAGCACATAGATTTTATGAAAGCGGGTTAAATGGATTGATTGTTGGGACATTATGACATATCTATGTGCGGGTACCACTTTGGTGATTCATCATGGATCAGGGATTATAGACATGTGTGGTTGAGTCATGATTTTAGCATGTTGATGGTTATATCCATGCGGAGCTATTAATCGATACACATGTGGAACCACTATTTGTCACACTTTCTTTTATCGCTCTTGAGGACAATTACATGTTTGTTTGGACATCTAGATAGGCCATCTTTTATCGCTACACTTTCATGCTGGAACTTGACTTAGGAGAAACCTTGTGTGCTTCTTTTCTCCTTTTCGTTAGTCAGGTGGTTCAGGTTGCTCGGGTTTGAGCAGGGGTTTGGGGATAGTGTAGCCGGGGCCTGGATTGTGATTTATGGGTTTTGGCGGCGACCGTGGATCTTGGGCGGTTGACCGGAGGTCGGTTGTGAGACCGGGTTCTAGATTGTGAGGTATTGCGGCGATCGCGGATTTTGGGCGATCGACCGGATGTTCATTTGTGCATCAAATTGGGGGATCTGTGTTTCTTTTAGTGGATGGTGTGTTCCACTGGGGCTTTACGGTTGTGACTTACTCCTGCTTTTGGTACTTATTTTACCGGCGCGGTTATTGCCCGGTGGTGCTTTCCTCGTGTGGGTCGCTCCCCACGAGTTCCCCTCCGGAGGCCGGGGCCAGACAGTTATGGACAGGTTTGCTATCTCACATCGGCGCGGTTTATTTGCCCGATGATGAGAGCGGTACAGATTGGGTCCATCTGGGATGGTTGGTCATTGTTGCATACGGTTATTCCAGTCTAGGACTGCATTTTGAGGCATAGTAGTGGTAGTTTCCTTTCTTCAGCATGTCATCATTGCTTACCACACTTCTTTTCTTTTTGCCTCTGGTAGACCTAGTGGGTGTGTCAGAGTTTGAGGTTTTACCCACTAGGGGAGGCTACTGGTTTACTAGTAGTTCTCACCCCCATTCTTCTTTCTCTTTTCTTCTCCTTTGTTTTGCAGAGCCTTCTGCGGGTACTGCTGGGCATACAGCGGTGGGTCGAGGAGAGAGGACGGCTAAGTAGCTAGACAGTGGACCCGACAGTGAGTTAGCTAGACTTGCACCTCCTATGTATTCTATCTCAGACGGTTTTATTTTTGGATCTGGCTTTTGCCAGCTTTTTGTATATTTGTGGTGAGCTGGGAGAGATGTTGTATTTATTTTGCAGTTGTACTCTTTACTTCCAGCTTCTGTCTGAGATACAGTAGTTTTAGTTTAGCTCTGATTATTATGCTCTTTTTTATTATCTCTTATCTGAGCAGGTTACTGACGCTTCGTGCATGCGGAAAATACCGCATGCACGGCGGATCTGTAGACGGGCCGGGTTCTGGTTTACACCCGGGGCGTGACAAAGATACTAAGGGGCCATGCGCACCTCTGGGTCCAGCGCCGGCGTGTGGTGGCGGCGGATGGCCGGAGAAGAACCTAAGTTCACTTCCAAGCCGCAACCGCAACAATGGTGGAGAGCTATTCAATAGGTTTCATGTCCATGCAAGGGCACCTGTGACCTGCCCTAGATGAGTGGAGGCCAACCATACCCCTGGTCGGCGGCGAGAAGCGGCGGAGGCGGCTGGTGGCTAAGCTCGGCCAACCTTGAGGCCAACAATGGCAAATGTCAAAAGAGAGGTTCTTGGGTTCAAGTAAAGGCACTAGAGGGACTATCTAGGAGAGGGGAAACTCACCACGGAGTTGGCCGGCGCCGAGGAGCGACGGCGGCGGCGGCGCGGCTCGGTCAAGAACAATAACCCAAAACTAGGGCTCTTTATTGCGACTTCTAGACCAAACCAAACCTCATAAAACTTGGTGGAGAGCTTATTGGAGGTCAGAAGAAGACATCCATCAAGTCTAATCTTGATCTAAACGGTTGGATGTGGCGCACGTGAATGTTCGGCCAAGCTATGGTTCCGGCGGGGCTATGATGCAACACAAGCTTCCCGACCTTCTCTGGCGATGGCAATGCACTAGGAGGGTCCTCAGAAGGTAAGAACATCACTGCTAAGGTTCTTGGTGCAAGAAAAACCAAGAAGAGGCTCACCTTGAGTCCAAGAAAAGAAGAAGAAGAAAAGACTTATTCTCCGGCGCAATGCGGCAGAATCCGACGACTGTGCTCCTCATAAGGAATCTCTAGGGGGAGAAAGAACAGGCTAGGGTTCTCTAGAGCAATGCTTGCAGGTTGGTGATCTTCTCTCCAACAAAAACTCAGATTCAAGAGGGAGGAGTCCTTCCTTTCTCCTGCAAGGTTTGGCGAGGGAGGAAGTTTAGAGATTTGTGATTAGTGGTAGAGGAGGAAAACGTGGAGAGGTGGCTGCGGTTACCCCCCACACGTGCGGTTTGTTGCTAAAAGAGTGTGGTTGCTACAAAATGCTAAGCCGCCCTCCAACCACTAGTATTTTCAGGTAAGTCCCTCACTGTAGGTAAGAATTGTAGAGAAGTCCCTCCCAAGGATTTTGGTGTAATTCTTTACATAAAATATTAGACATTCTTGCAAAATATTCAAAATTTTAGTGTTTATCGCACTTTTCAAGACTTTAGAGTCGTCGAACAGGAAAATGAATGATGCCACGACGTTCGGCTCATCGGAACCTATTAAATAGCGATTTTGGCTCATTCGATGACTTAAGATCATCAGACATAAAATCATAAAATCGGATCATGCCATCGCTTAGATCGACGAGAACATTCAAATCTTATATTTACATCGTCCGATTCGAATCTAGATAGGTTGAGTTAGGCAACTTCTTTAAAAAGACCCGAAGATTTTATAAGTTACTATTCATTTCAAGTTATAACTTAAACTACTATTTACACTTTTTTCGAGATGATAGCATGGAATCAAGTGCCGCCCGTGCCGGGCCGGCACGGGCGGCACGTACTGTGCCCTTCAAAGAGGGGCACGGTACAGGGGGGGGTCTCGCACCCCCCCTGTCTCGAGCGATACCCCAGGGTATCGCTCGAGACGGAGCGATACCCTGTGGGGTATCGCGGGCCGTGCCGGCCCGTGCCGACCGGCACGGCCCGTTTTCTTTTTTTTTTTTTTTTTTTTTTTTTTTTCTTTAGCTTTTTTCCTGTTTTTTTTAAAACAGTCATAGTTAGGTGCTTTTGTTTTTTGTTTTTTTTTTTTTTTTTTTTTTTTTTTTTGTTTTTTTTTTTTTTAAGTCACATGTGTACAGTAATGCATAGTAATTTTTTTATTTTTTTTAAAAAGGTATCACATGTGCATAGTTTTTTTTGTTTTTTTCCTTTAGATTTTTTTTTTTTTTTTTTTCCATTCTCTTCCCACGGGAAGATATATATATATATATATATATATATATATATATATATATATATATATATATATATATATATATATATATATATATATATTTTTATTTTTTTTTTCTTTAGCTTTTTTCCTGTTTTTTTTTAAACAGGCATAGTTAGGTGTTTTTTTTTTTTTTTTTTTTAGTCACATGTGTACAGTAATGCATAGTATTTTTTTTTTTTTTTTTTTTAAAGGTATCACGTGTGCATAGTGTTTTTTGTTTTTTTTACCTTTTTTTTTTTTTTTTTTTTTTTTTTTTTTTTTTTTTTTTTTTCATTCTCTTCTCACGGGAAGATTTTTTTTTATCTTTTTCCTCCCTCCTCCCCCTTTCCCTTCCCCCTCCTCTTCTCCTTCCCCTCACGGCCTCACCCTCATAATTCTCGACGGAGTTATCCTCTCTCTCTCTCTTTCTTCCTTTTCTTTCCTTTCATTCTCACGCAAGCAATTTTTTTTTTCTTTTTTCATCGCTGAAGAAAAGACGCGGGAAGTGAAAATCAAAGATCTACTTATTAGGTAAGTAAAAATTATTATAATTTAAATTTTTATTTAGAATTTTTAAATATTTCATAATTATAAAACTCTTTAAAAAAAAAAAAATTAAATTAGTTACTTATAAATTATTTAATTTTGAACTATTTTCAGGATCCATTTATTGATCTCTATCTTTATAATTTATAAATAGTTCAAAATTAAATGGATCAATAAATAGATCTTGAAAAGTTTTGAGAAAAAATATAATATTTTTTAATTTTATATTTTATAATTTTTAAAATTAAAAAAAATGATAAAATCAAAATAATTTTTAAAATTGATATATATAATTTTCTCATCTTTTTCTTATTATTTTGAATGAATTTTAGAATAGTTATTTGTATGTTAAAAAATTGTGTAGATCATAATGGCACCTAAGAAAATAGAAGATTATGGTTGGCAGTACGGACGAATGATTGATGGAAACAGATTTCATTGGAAGTGTAATTACTGTAATATGGTCGGAATGGGCGGAGGTGTCACCCGCTTAAAGAAACATATCGCGGGAGGTTTTTCTGAAGTATCGAAATGCACTAAAGTTCCTCAGGAAATAAGACATGCAATGAAAACTGAGTTAGAATCTACAAAATTAGCAAAACAGAAAATGAGGGATGATCGAGATGAACTAGATAAACGGGCAGCCGAGTATCCCTCTGCTGACCCATATGAAGGTACAGGTGATGAATTTGATATTAATACTAGAGCTGCCATGAAAGCATCTTTACAGGAAAGATGGCAGCAAGATGAAGTCCAACGACATAGAGCACAATTTGCGACCTCTCAGTTTGATGCCGGTGGCGGGTCTAGATCTGGCTCTGCGCCATCAGGTTTATCTCGAAGTGGTTCTGTTGGCCGCATGTTCGACAGATTAAAGAAAATACCAAAAGAAAAAAGTAGAAAAGGTCCAAATATTATAGATATAAACCCAATGGCATTTCCTGGTCCAGATGCTCAACAACAGCGCACAGATACAATGCTCAAAAAAGATAAAAAAGACAGAATTGGTCGAGCAATAGCAAAGTTTTTTCACTTTAGTCATATTCCATCCTATGTAGCAAACAGTCCATATTATAGATCAATGATCACTGCCGTACAAAAGGAGGGTCCAGGAGTTGAACCCCCAACACCGTATGAGATCGCCGGCAAATACCTTGATGCGGAGGTCAATGATATCCATACATGGATAAAAAATTTCAAACAACAGTGAGAGATGTATGGTGTTACTTTAATGTGTGATAGTTGGACATCACATACACATTTGAGCATCATAAATTTTTTGTTTTATTGCAATGGCAAGGTGGTCTTCCACCAGTCAGTTGATGCGACCGGTCGATTTGAAGATACTGATTATATATATGCATTATTGGAGCAAGTTCTTGGTGAGATTGGTGAGAAAAATGTGGTACAGGTAGTGTCAGACAATGGTTCAAACTACAAGAAAACTGGCAAACTACTGATGCAAAGGCATCCACACATATTTTGGACTCCTTGTGCGGCGCATTGTATCAACCTAATGATGTCTGACTTTGGTACGATAAATCGGGTAAAAAAGATTATAGATACTGCACAACGTGTATCTAAGTATCTGTATAATCATAATTGGGTCAAGGCTTTAATGTCCAAATTCATTGGCGGAGAGATCTTACGTCCTGGTATCACACAATTTGCCACAAATTTTATCGCTCTAAACAGTTTCTTGAAAAATAAAAATGGTTTAAAGTCTATGTTTGCATCAAATGAGTGGCAAACATCTCATTATGCCTCCAAGCCTGATGGAAAGAGTATTGAGCAAATAATTCAGTCCACCAAATTTTGGGATTATGTGAAAGAGATTGTTGATATTGTGGAGCCTTTATACGTGGTCCTTCGATTGGTGGATCAGAAAAAAATACCTCAAATGGGACACGTCTATCATAAACTGAGGATGGCTAAAGAGACTATCAAGAAAGTCAATCCATTACGATGTCAATCTTATCTAAAAATTATTGACAAACGTTGGGAAGTTTAGATGGGTCGGGATCTGCACCTAGCAGGCAAGTATAAATTATAACAAAACTATTTGTTAGTGATTATTCAATTGTATTCTTGCATTGTTGATGGAGTTATTTTTTTTTTTAATGATAGGTTATTATCTTAATCCGTCGTACCACCATCGTTATAATCTTGGATATGATGATGAATTATTAAAGGCATTACGAAATGTCATCAATAGATTGGAAATGGATCCAATGCATGCCGCGCTTGCCATAAATGAGGTACAATAGTTTTTTTAATATATTATTAATTTATTATATGTTAATATGCTAATTCCTCATTATTATAATGTATTATAAATTTATAATATTATAATATTATAATATAGGGAAAAATATTTCGTGAATCCATTGGAACTTTTGGCGATGCGGGTGCAATTAACGGGAGACACAACACCGATCCCAGTAAGTAACTAAATAATTACATATTTTATATTTAACGATAAACTTATTTTGATATAATTTTAATTTTTAATTGGACAGCTGAGTGGTGGCTACAATACGGTGGATCAGCAAAACATTTAAAGAAAATTGCTGTGCGCGTTTTATCTCAAACAACAACGTCTAGTGGATGTGAGCGCAACTGGAGTACCTTCGCATTAATACATACCAAAGTGCGTAACCGATTAGCGTACGCTCGATTAGAGAAGCTAGTTTATGTCCACTATAATATGAGGCTCCGTTTAAGATGCATGCGAGGTGAGTATGATAGGGAAAAGGAATTAAAAATTTATGATCCCTTAGATGCAAGTTTTTTCAATGATGAATCAGACCCCATATTTGATTGGCTACAAGACAAAGAGAATTAAGAGGACCCTTTGCTCGATGAGCCTGGAGATCCACCACGACCATTCAGGATAATTGCTGAGGAAGCAGGAGTTACTGATGCAGAAAGATGGGCTAATGAGAATATAGAGGGGTCTCATAATCAGTTAGGTAATGTGCAAGAACAAGCATCTTTGGGCGAAGAATCACAAAATCCCTTGGATGACTCTAATGCAGAATTTGAGCGTCTTATGATGGGACCTGGACATGGTCGCCCACGTCGTACTCAAAGTCAATCAGAAAAAGAGAAGACATCGTCTGTCGCAAAGAGACCTTCAACAACAGTCATAAGTGGTAAAGGTAAAAAAATTATGACATCGAAGGATCCATTAGATGCAACTGATGCAATCTCGCTTGATGAAGATAGCGATACATCGACACCATCAGATTCTGAGTTACCACGGTCCAAAAATGAATGTAGCGATGACGATGACACCACCAATAGCAGTGGGGATGGTGGTGAATGCATTCCACCAACACAACAGGAGGGTGGAGATGAGGGCAGAGGTGGTCTTATATTTACTGAAGAGCAAAATTTCACTCATGCCACTCAAGATGCCGATCATGGGTCGAGACCACGTCAAACATCTGGAGTGGTATATGATCGCAGAAAAGGTAATAGGCCCTCACAACACGATTATAGGGAGATGAGAGAGGGTTTGGAAGCGGTGTCAACTGGGCACCCACGAAGGGATGATAATTTGTGCACACAGTTTGATAGTACTTCAGATTCATCGTATCCCTCATATTAACATGGCTTTTATGGAGAGAGATATGATTATGATCCATCCATACCTTCATATAGTGAAAGTTCGTATGGCGAATCGTATAGTGATAATACTGCATATCCACATTATCCTTATGATGGTGCAGTCCATATGCCAGTACAAGTAACTATTGCCGATCATATCAGCGATCCAATTGCATATGGACATTACGTACGCCAATACAATGGCATATATCACGAATATATGACTTTTCCACAATACTAGAAATATTTATACCAACATTGTCAAATAAATCTGATATCTGCAGATCACACTATGCCATATGATCAACCGCGACAATCTATGTGGAATTAAGCAGTCTTCTCTCTATAAATATGTAAGTTTAAATACTTAATATACTTGTTAATTTATTTATTATATTGTTATTTCTATTCTCTATGAGATATAGTTGTATTTTATATATAAAAAATAATTATCAGTATGTTAATTGGTGAGTGTAGTAAGCTATATATAGTCAATATTCATAATTTTTTGACTAAACAGTTCAAAACAATATTATAAGAGCTTATTGGGAACAAAAAAAATAAAAAAAAACCGTGCCAGAGTGTGCCACTGGGAGGTCATGCGTATCCATCGGCACGCAAGCGTGCCAAGTGTCGGCACGGGAGCGTGCCGGTACCGTACCGTGTCAGGCGGCGAGCGACACGCCTCCGTGCCACGGCACTTCGAACCTTGGATGATAGGCTCGTTAAAATGAAAATCGAATCGCACCAACACATCCAACGAGACAAAACAAGCAGTCGTTTTACTTTTCTGAGTTCATGACAATTTCGCTAAGACCCCAAAATTTTGAATTAATTAAATTCTAAAAAATGAATAAAAATTCAAATTCCAAATTAAAAATTTTCAGTTATTACAAAAATAAAAAAAAAAAAAAAAGAGAGAGAGAGAGGAGGAAAATCAACAGTAGCATAAGCATAAACAGAAAAAGAAATTTGGAAATAGTTTGATAGGGCTTAAGGTGCTCAGCCGAAACACCGAATCCTTTAGCCTGCAAATTGTCTGGAAGGAATATATTCAAGCGCCCCCGATTCTACATCTTGAAACATAATTCATCAAAAGATTGATGTTATAACAATTTACCGTAAGATTCTCTAATCTACTGTCTGGAATACAGGGTAAATCTCTAATTCTCCTGCAATTCAAATAGAACTAAACCCTAAGTTTAGTGCTTGGGCATTCAGTTCTTTATAAATCAAGTGCAAAATGGTGTCTAGGAATAAAAATAAAAAACAAAAAACATACAACTAGCACAATCTAAACAGACCTCTTTAGATCATTACATACTATCCAAAACAATATATATATCAATATATAGGGTACCAAAAAAGAGCAACTTTAAGGAACCGTGCCGAGATCCTTGAAGTAGTCGTGCTCAAGAGCATGGCGAGCTGTGATTCTTCTGCTCGGATCTAGGCATAGCATTTTCTGCACATTAATCGAAGAGGCAATGAAAATGCCACTAATAAATGTCTGAATCACCTGTGTCTTATCTAGAAAAAGAGTATATTTGCGCTTTAACAGAGGACCGGCCAACTTACAGAGAGAAGATCGACTCCTACAGGATCAAGTTTGGGGACCACTGACGCCAGATCCTGCAATAGTATATTTTTGATAGCACATAATAATTTTGATGTATTGTAGATGCAGACTTTAAAATAGGAAAATATAAGGTCTGTTACAGTGCACAAATCACATAGAAAAATATGTAAAATCACATAGATAAATATGCAAGGCATTTCTAGCTCTTGTCGAGAAAAAATATTCTAATAATCCCAAGAATTTCAGCCAACAACATAGTAACAAAGGATGGCAGCTAGGCTACTGTATGAACAAGCAACTAGAGCAACTGAAATGGCCTAGGCTATTTAAATAAAGAGCAAATCCTTGGATCAAGGATTTACACCCTATACTAGGGTGTAAACTTTACACCCTAGTCCACTTTGTGGTATATATTACTCCACTTGTCACATAATTCTTTTTTTTTTTTAAATACTAAAAAACTCTTCGGGGTTTTACAAATCCTTGGATCAAGGGGGATGTAAGATGTACACCCTTATATAGGGTGTACAAGTAGCATTTGTCTTAAATAAAATAAGAGTTATAATTCACCTTCTAGTTCAAGTAGAGACTTGGTAGTGGCTTACATTATTCCGGTAAAATTTTGTTTGTTCAGCAAGAGATGAAGTGCCAACTAAATTGTGTAATGAACCATAATTTTACATACTTTTTGAGTTTCAGTTCATTGCATGAATATTATGTTGTCTATGGAATTTAAAACTAGATTCTTTTCTTCTTTTTTTTTCGAAGAAAATGGGTGCTACAATTTGAGCTAATACAAATAAGTTCTTATTCTACCAGTTAATCAAGTAAATAGAAGAAATAACCTTTTTTAAATTTTATATAAATACTTTCTGTGGCAGGCTCCTATCAGACTGGGATAGCATGTAAGGCCAAAAGGTTAATCTCATAAGCTAGCCTAGGGTATTTGACAACCATGGTGTAATACTAAACTCTAAATTAGACCATTTAGATAAATAAATATGTAAGGCCTCGTTTCGCATCGTTGTCATTTTTTTAAAAAAAATACTAATTTTATATAATTTGATATACTTATAGTTTCTCTTCTTGTCATAATTGATTAGCTTACAATGCATCTGGAAAAAGTTGGAAGCAAAAAAAAATTTTATTTCCAAATTTTTTATTTTTTGCTGCCAAATAAACATCTTGGATGAAAAGGATTGAAAGTAATTTTGTTCTTCGGCACTTTCATATGTAGAATAACTATTTAAAAAAAAAATTAAAAAAACATACATGATACCAAATAAATCAATTTTAGACCAATATTAAATTTTGGAAAATTGAGGGACTCATGCGCAATTTATTTTCCTCTTTGACACATAGGCTATGCATGTGTCAACATGCATGAGCCACTATGGGCCCAAGTTGACACACGCTCACGCATGTGTTCCCAGCATAGTCCTGGATGATCCAGCAGCCGTGGATTATTGCCAGCAACTCCCAAAAACCAAAAAGAAATTTTTCGGGGGTATTTTAGTAATTATGGTATCGGTCTAGCAAAGTGTTATTACCCGAACATCTTCAATGAAGCGTTCCGGGGCCGCACGTCAAGTTTCGTTGCATTCGGAAATCCGTAGGCGCTGATCGGATGAAAGTTGATCGATCGGCGAATTTCCGGCGATTTACGGGAATCTAGAAAAGATCTAGGTTTAAGCTTTCTGTGTAGTGTGAGTCTGTGGATTAGGTATGTGTGAGTCCGTCCCTGATCTGTGTTTATGATCCAGGTCTCTACAGTCTGACTCCGACCCGCAAGCCTTCCGGTGGAGTCGATGGACCGCCTGCACTCAGGTGGGTTTTATTTTCGGTCCGGACTTTATCATTTCGGCCCTCTAGGGTACCTTAATTGGTTGGACCCGTGTTTCATATTAGCCCAAATTATATCTCTGAGCCTTTGCCATTGACTGTTTATTTCTAGCTTATACTTATGCTTTTAGTATACTTGTTGCATATGGATATTTGTCATGCTTGATTGGACATTAGGTAGCTATCAAATTATACATAAATATTCATCATGCTCTGCTTATTTCTGGACATATGCCATATGTATGATTAGCCATTCAAATATTTAGATAGCTAGTACTTCTTGCATTTAGTACTGCACAGGTTTGAGGTATTCGCATCTTTGTGGGGATTTCCGGCTTAGTACCGACTACCCTGTGGACCGTGAGATTGGAGCATCAGCATTGTCATCACCGTACACCTACTGTTCACTCGCGTACACCGATGATTTGGCCACCATCATGGTGTTCTTCACCGGTAGAGAGTCCTCGTGACCCGTGAGCACCCCTTTCTGTAGTACCGTTGGGTACAGGGAGCCCTTTCTGTTGTACCGCTTGATACAGGGATACCCCCACTTCGGTGGTGCTGTTGGGAAGCCCTTGCTGTTGTATCCTTGGTACAGGGTTGCTATCAATTTTTGCCAGGGGATTTTGTTGTGATATTTCGCCTGAGGTCCAGCGACCAAAACGACAGCATGTGGTTAGTTCTGCTATGATATCTTTGCCTGAGGTCCAGCGACCAAACCGGCAGCATCGGTTGTGTACATTGGCATATCATTATATATATGTTCTGCATGATTTAGCACATGTACTGTTACATGCTTAGTATCATGATTAGATCTCTATTTCAGCAAGCTTAGCCCTGTATTGTTGTACCCATATATCTGCTTAGCCTTGTTACAGTTATCTGATTGCTATACCTGCGTTACCTACTGATCTTTTACTATCCGCTAATTATTGTATGCCAATAAGTACGATTTGCTATTTCTCGGTAAGTCGTACCCACCGGGATACACTTATGCTGTATCTTACACCCCTGGATGACCATTTTTCAAGTCGGCCGGGTGCTAGGATATCGGGACGTGTTGGTGAGACTGTCCCGATAGTGCTGACCCTTCTGTCACCCGTATATTTTATCTTTCGCACATTATGTGTTTTTGTAAATGTTAATTGTAATAATTTTTAATTTTGGCTGATTAACTGTATAGTTGTTGCGTAGTTTAGACTGCTCTGATATTGCTGTAAGTGCTTGCCGTGCATGTATAGGAAAGGCTCTGTCCAAGGAGATAGAAAATTTTCTATACATGTGGCGATCTGCTCATGCCCTGAATTGCTTTTAAACTCTGATTTAAAATAATAATAATAAAAAAAAAAACCTGCTTTTCGAACTCGGGGCGTGACCATATTTCATGCTATTATGTGTCGGCATACATGTATTTTTTGTGACCGACACTGATCAGCACGGATCGGCCCGGCACGCACCGTGCCGGCAAGTTTTCGGCACGACCCCGTGCCACGGCACTTAAATCTTTGCTCTTGACTTAGCCGAGTGGGCAAATGAGTTACAAGGATTAGTGTTGGCGTGACCTAGAGTTTCAGGTCAGTGAGCATATGTTGCTTAGGGTTTTGCTAACGTAGGGGATAAGATGGTCCAGGTTGCGAAACGAGTTTAGTGAGCTGTATATTGGATGGTTAGTGATCTTGAAGCGTATTGGTTCGACGCTCATAGATTAGTATTTCCTCCTTATCTTGCCAATGTGAATAACATATTCTATGTTTCCTTACTCTAGAAGTATACTGCACATCCGTCTCAGGTGATTAATCTGCCATGTTTCAATTTCGAGAGGATCTAAGCTTTAAGAAGCTCCGAAGCATATTTTAATATAGAAGGATACGACTGTTGGGGTAAAAAATAATAATAATAATAATAATAATAATAATAATTATAATAATAAAAAAAAAGAATAAGGGGAAAGATTATAGTTGGTTCGTCCAATTTAATGGGTTTTAGATAAATTATGGTCTATACGTTTCTAATAGGCTCATATAAGCTCACAAATTTCTAAACATATGCATAATTTGGGCCCAACAAATTCAAGCCCCCTTAATAGGCCATTTGTGAACATAAACTTGTGGGCCTCATAAAAACCCGTCGAACTTTTTGAGTCTACCAGATAAGTCGGGTCTCATTTTTTTTTTTTTTTTTTTGCATTATATTATAATCAACTTCTTGTTTCTTGTTTCAACTTTTTGAGTCTACCAGATAAGTCGGGTCTCATAAAATTATGTTCAAGTTGAATTTTGAATTTTGAATTTTCAACTAAATTTCAAAATATCTTTCAACCGACTTACCCAAACTCATATTTCATTCGAAATTCAAATTTTCAGTCTTAAAATATCTTTCAACCGATTACTATTTATTTGGAATTTAATTTTGAATTTTGAATCCAAAGCAAATTCCTCATTCGTTATCCTATTTTTGAAATTTGAATCAAACCCTACGCATGACAATCTCTCAACAAACCCCACAATCCCTTGACTAATCCCACACACGTCCCCTCAACAAACCCCACGCACTTCAACCCCACATTCCCTCAACAAACCCCACGCGACATTCCAGGCGACTATTTGTTACACCAACCAATCATCTCTACTACTCTCTACTATAATAAACCCCACGCGACATTCGAGGCACCAACCAATCATCTCTACTACTCTCTACTATAAATAAAAGAAAAAATAATAGATTTTAAGAAGAAGAAGACAACCTTTCTGATCCCACCACACATCGTACATTTCTAATTTCCACATCTCCAATTTCCTCACCACCTCCGATCCTATCCTCTCATCATCTCCGATCTTCATTTTCGATCTCAGATCATGTAAAAAAATAAGATTTAAAAAAAATAAAATAAAATAAAAAATATTCCTTTTGTCCGCCATCATCTCCATGTCCGTCGACATCGTCACCCTCGTCATCCTCGTCGCTACCACCCCACCCAATCCCATATTGACGTCTTCGATGGAAAAGAGGAGGATGAATGATCCTCTGTTTCTTCGGACCTCTCCACTCCATTCGAAATCGTCAATCAAAGAAATAGGTGGTTTACACCGTACATCGCCGTAATTGCCCCGTAATTGCCCCGCGATCGTCTTCATCAGCACCGCCGTCGCATATTAATGTCTTCGATAGAAAAGGGGAGGAGGATCAATGATCCTCCGTTTCTTCGAACCTCTCCACCCCATTCGAAATCATTGATCAATGCACTATCAGAAAATATTTGATCATTTTGACCAAGCCGATTCGGGTGATTTCTTCGAACATCCGGATTTAGGCTCGTTCCAAGCCGATTCAAGTAATTTCTTCGGACACCCGAATTTAGATTCGTTCCAAGCCGATTCGGGTGATTTCTTCGGACATCCGGATTTAGATTCAACCAAGATGGAATTTCTTCGGACCCCAAGATAAGATAAGGGGATTTTCTTCGGACCCCAAACCAAAATAAAATAAAGAAAAATTTTTCGAACCCCAAATTATTTAAATAACGAAAATTTTTTCGGACCCCAAATTATTTAAAAAAAAAAATTTCTTAGGACCCCAAATCAAATAAAATAAAATAAAGAAAATTTTTTCGGACTTCAAATCATTTGAAAATAAAAGAAATTTCTTCGGACCCAAATTATTTAAAATAAAGGAAATTTCTTCGGACCCCAAATTGTTTAAAATAAAGGGGATTTACCCCAAATCATTTAAAAAAGAAATTTCTTCGGACCCCAAATTATTTAAGAATAACGGGAAATTCTTCGGACCCCAAATTATTTAGAAAAAGAAAATTTCTTCAGACCCCAAATTATTTAAAATAAAGAAAAAATTTCTTCGGACCCCAAATCAAAATAAGATAAAGAAATTTCTTCAGACCCCAAATTATTTAAAAAAAAAAAAAAATTCGGACCCCAAATCATTTAAAAATAACATAGATTTCTTCGGATCCCAAATTATTTAAAATAAAGGGGATTTCTTCGGACCCCAAATTATTTAAAAATAAAAAAAAATTCTTTGGACCCCAAATTATTTAAAAACGGAGATTTCTTCGGACCCCAAATTATTTTAAAAAGAAATTCTTCGCACCCCAAAATATTTAAAATAAAGAAAATTTCTTCATACCCCAAATTATTTAAAAAATAAATTTTTTCGGACCCCAAATTATTTAAAAATAACGAAAATTTCTTTGAACCCCAAATTATTTAAAAAAGAAAAATTCTTCGGACCCCAAATCATTTAAAAATAAAGAAAATTTCTTCGGACTCCAAATTATTTAAAAAAAAAAAATTCTTCGAACCCCAAATTAATTCAAAATAAACGATACTTCTTAGGTCCCCAAAAACGAAATAAAAGAATTTCTTTGGATTCAGAATCAATTCCAAACAAAATTCAAAAGGAGTCTAATCAACTTGGAACCCAAGTCCAAACAAAACAAATTCAAAAAGGGCCTAATAAATGAATTCAGTCCTTTGGAAAATAAGACCCAGTCAATATATGGGCTCCAAATTCAATTCCTTAAAAGATAAGGCCCAGTTCACATACGGACCCTGAATCTAGCCCACATATAATATAAGCTCAGTCCACATACGGGCCCTGAATCAAGTCCACATATAATATAGGTCCAGTCCACATACGGGCATTGAATCCAGTCCACATATAATATAGGCCCAGTCTCCATACGGGCCCCGAATTCAGTCCACATATAATATAGGCTCAGTCCATATACGAGCCCTGAATCGAGTCCAAAATCACATACGGGCGCTGAATCCAGTCTACATACAAATAAAACTCATAACCCATTCCAGCCCACAAATAAAACTCATAACCCATTTAGCCCACAAATAAAACCTAGAACCCATTCCAACCCGCAAATAAAACCCATAATCCATTCCAACCCACAAATAAAACCCATAACCTATTCCAATCCATAAATAAAATCCAAAACCCATTCAATCCATAAATAAAGCCCAAGACCTATTCAATCTCATCGCCTTAACACATATAATTAAGGCAAAACTAATATCCAAACCAACTAAATTCTGAGTCATACACTTAGAACTTAGTCAAATCGAATTCAATCAAGCTCTAATACATACACCTAGAGTTCATTCAAATCAACCCGACTAACCCTAATACATATATAGTTAGGGTCTGGTCAACCTTTTTCTCTAGCATATATATCTAGAGTGGAAACCAAATCAACTCGACTAATCCTAATACATATACTTAGGGTCTAGTCAACCTTTTACTCTAGCAACACATAGTTAGAGTGAAAGTTCAATCAAATTTGACGAATCCTAATACATATAATTAGGGTTTAGTCCAATTATTATTCAAGCACATATAACTAGAGTGAAAAATATATCGAACTCGGCCAATCCTGATACATACATTCAAGACTTAGACACTTTCTACCTTCGAGTAGCATCAAATCCAACCCACCTCGATACATGTACTTAGGGTTTGGTCATACCTTCACTTTGGAACAAACGCCAAATGTGGAATCAAATATAATTGGATTCTAAAACATATACTTAGAGCCAATTGAACCCAATTAAACTCTAACACATATACTAGAGTTTAATGTCGACTAGTTCTCAATACAAATACTCAGGATCTAGTTAATTTCAAATCCAACTGAATCCTAACACATATACTTAGGATTTGGTCAACCATTAGGATACGATTTATTCTATCCTCCTCACAAAGGTCTCTTAATCGAAGGTGCTCCAATCTCACGGAGGTAATTAATAATAGATGCTTGCGTCTATTGGAAGTCATGGATCCGCAATACCTGATACCCATATACCCATACATAAATATTCATCTGAATTGTGAATACTATCCCACGGGAACTCAAAAAGATGAACCGTGCGAGATGAGTTATTCAAGATCGCAGACAACGACACGGTTGAGGAATCAAATAATTCAATGTGTAAAAGTTTAGGAGAATCATATGTTGCATGAGGCTACTTGGGAGCTAGATTGTAATGCAAGAGCGGTAACCAAATATGATTACGGTAGACGTGTAATCAAGTTTCGAGGATGAAACTTTCTTTAAGAGCTGAGTGATGTAGAACTCGAGTTTTTAAACCGAGATTTTAAAATAAATTTTCGAAAAAGGTTGATCATTTCTACTAAATTGGACAACTTTTTGTGAAACAAAATCGCCACTCCCAAGGTCTGGAAGTGCCGGAAATAGTGGAATGGACCATTTTGTGTTTTTGCGCGATAAAGCGCAATTTGAAGAGACAAATAGCAAGAGGATAACTGAGATATTTCAGATTTTTTTTGCAAAAAGCATGACTTTTTATATGTCAAACTATGTGAAAATTCATAGAGGGATGCTACTGTGCAAAATACACGCACTGGGGAGTTTTGGATAAGAAACTGTAAGCATAAGAGGCTAAAACGCAAATTTTACGAAATTGATAAACAAAGAAATCTACGAAAAAATTATCATTTCATGTGTGAAAAATAAAAAAATTTCACAGCGAAGGACTCCCGTGCGTAGTGGACCAAGAGAGGACCAAAATGGTCGAAAAGAATTTCTAGGACTACATTGCAAATGTTACATTAAAAGAGAAATTAAAAGAAAGAAAGCGCAAAAACCCTAACCCTAGGTCATTCTCCTCTCTTTCTTCCCTCATCTCTCCCCTCTTATTCCCTCAACCAGCCGCTGCTGCCTACACCTCAAGCTACCAGAGATTTGCCCGGCCGGCGGTGAGCCCAAGCCGTGCTTTTTCTCTCTATATATATCTCTCTTACTCTCGGGTCTCTCTCTCTGTGTATCCAAGGTCGCGGTCCCCATTGTTGCCGCTGGCCTCCTGATACTCCGGCAATCCCTTCTCGTGGCTGCCCCGCCGCCCTCCTCGAGCACAAGTTCTATCCGGAGCTTGAGTTCGTGAGATCTAGGTTCAATTTCCCGATCCGCCGCTGTTGTCGCTTCCTACCGCCAGCTGCTATTGCCCTGGCCTCTCTTCTGTTGGGATAGACCCCTCCTGGCCAGCACCGCCCACCCCTAACCGTGCAGGGCAGGGATGGTCCATGCTGCTCTTTTTTTGTTGCTGGTTTTGAGGCTCCGAACTCCAAGTTGCTCCTCCGGCCACCTTCTGTCACCGGTGACACCACGATGAAGGAGCACAGTACCCTCTCGACCTCTCCAGTACCCATGCTTACCTTAGTGTCATATCTAGTTGCTGCAGTAAACGAGCGTTGGTTGTGTGCTCCCGCGAACATCTTAGTCCGGCAAAAAGATTGCTTCGACCTTGTTATTGGTGCTCCGGAGCGCGAGCACGGTGTCCAAGACGTCGACACCTTTCTACTGGAGTTGTCGGTTTGATTCTAAGTCGCAGAATCGATAGTAACAACCTAAACCTCCATTTTTAATTGTATTTATACTATTTGTGGGAACTACATGGTCTTATATACAGTTGTGCTTGAGCGGCTACCCTGGGTAGTGTTATTTACCTACGCTCGACCTTTGGACTGGTTGTCCTACGTCCGAAACTCGTTTAGGAGCTTGAATGAGCTTCTGACGCGATTATCGACAAAGTTGACCAATAATTCGTGGTTCGTTTTGAAATTCGTGGAAACATTGTCATGGTTGTCTTTTGTCACTGCTGAGCCTTCTTGGCTAGTCGATCCTCGTTGTCTGGTGTATCCAGTGACAACGTGAGGATCGTGGTGGGTCCCGATACCGAAAAGGGCATTTCGAAAGCCCTAATTGGTGTAAATTCAATGTCGTAGTCTTTTTCGGTTTGCACTTTGTGTGCGGCTGCCCCGATCATGTTGATTAGTGAGTTAAGTGACTTTGGGTCACTTTGGTATTGATGTTGTGATTGTGGAGCCATCCTTGGGTCGAATACAGATCGTGCGCGCATTCCGACACCAAAATGATGTTTGGAATATGGTGTTAGGCCTTTTTGGCCTAACCGTTGGGTTGGGAGCTTGCGGCTATATTTGTTGCTAATCGAAACTCTGCTGTAATCGCTTTTTGAGTAGAAATAATCCTCGAGAGTTATCTTGTAGTCAGGTGCAGTCCCATTGCCGAAATCGACAACTTTGGAACTTGTCAGGTGGAAACTCTGCAATTTCGACGCACTGATTGTGCACTTCGATACCGGAACTTGTTGGATGTGTTTCGGAGAGTTCTCGCAGGTTGGAATCAACAGCATGAGTGTTTCTACCTTTCGTTGGTTCCTACGTCAAAATTGGCATACGTTGAAACCCGTGAAGGCCTAGTTTAGGGCTAGGACTTTCGTTGGTGCGCACCTCATGTGCGGTTGTCTCAATACCTAAATTAATATTTTTTGAAACAACAGATAGTCTAAGGAGACCTATGACATAGCACGAGATGCACCAAGGAGTTAGATGTCTCAGTGAGTTGGTGAAAGCTTGGATGAGGTTTGAACATCAGTTAAAGAAATCGATATTCCGATCTTTTCAGGTCATGTTATTGCCTTATTGGCAACTTATTGTCACAGGTTATTGTTGATTTGACGTTGGGAGCCGATTGGACTCTTATAGAGTTGAATATGAGGTTGATCTAGTTGCGGAAGTCTGTTTATGAAACCAAAATACCAAGTATATTGTGGTGCATTTCGGTGCAGTATAGATATGTCAATTGGTTTAGGGGACACATAATGGTTTATATTGACACTTAGTGTTTGTATCTAGGTTCATTTGGCGCCTAGGGACATTGGCAAAGTCACGAACTCAAGTATATTCAGTATATAGGTAGGTGCTTCGATCCGAATCAATAAAGTGATGCTTACGCAGTTACCTTCCTTATTCTCCATTCTCTCTATGGTTTATGTTGAGTATATCCCTGCATCACTTGGTTTATCATCGTATTTGCTCTACTTCAATTGTTGCATCTTTTGATTTATTCTCTAGTAGAGCGATTGTCATTTAACCTACTCGGGCAGTTATTAAATTATTTGACAGATGTTGACCTACTCGATCGGTTATTTGATTATATGACAGATGTTGACCTATTCAGCTGGTTACTTCATTATATGATAAATGTTGACCTACTCAGCCGGTTACTTGATTATATGACAAATGTTGACCTACTCGGTTCGTTACTAATTATATGACACATATTGACCTTTACTTGATTGTATAACCTGATTGGTCGGTGAATATTCTATATATCTCTCTCGGCTATTTGTCGATGGTCTAGCCATTAAGAATATAGCATCAATCGCCACAACTTATGAAGCATTTCACGTATACCAGCGGTTAGACCACCACAACGGTGTTTTTTTTCGAAAAAGTGATCGTACTTTCGACCCATGAGCCCTATACGGTATCTTTTACAGTGAGGTTTATATGCCCGATGACTAAGCACAGATGTGGCTTTGCCTGAGGTTTTTGGACCAACACGGTTGTTTTATATTGGGTTTGGCTATTGGATGGCTCGTCTGCTTGATGCATACGCATGGTTGGTTGTCTTTGTTACACTAGCGATACCTTTTCAGTTATGCAGTTGTTTACTTCCTTTCCTACTTTACCTTTTGCTGTTGTACTCGTTATATTCGTTTATATCTGTCTTGTATCTCTCTACCTATCTTGTATCTCTCTTTTGTTGACTAGTGAGTATAGCTCGCCTTTGGCGGTTTGCAGCCCACTAGACAACATATACATGTTTATCATCCTCTTTTTTTATCAGTGATATTAGAGATGAGAGTCCGGATGGTGCGTGAGGGCGCTAGTTGATAGACATGTTCCCTGTAGCAATAGCTTTATATTCTAGTTACACCCTTTGGTTTTAGATTCCTTTTGTTATTCAGTTATCATTTATGATAGTAGATGTGGTTCAGCATTTCTAGTATTCTCCATATAGTTTGATTTTCTATATAGTTGTTTATTCATCTAGTTATGCTAATTATTCTCCCTATTGTTCTCATCGTTGTTATTTCTGTTGTGGTTGATGTGGTGGTTG
Organism: Tillandsia fasciculata; assembly: GCA_029168755.2. Classification (NCBI taxonomy): domain Eukaryota; kingdom Viridiplantae; phylum Streptophyta; class Magnoliopsida; order Poales; family Bromeliaceae; genus Tillandsia; species Tillandsia fasciculata. The sequence goes on from CM054952.1 coordinate 7,319,229, forward strand.
ATCATTGTACTCTAGGTTCCTACGTCATGCATGTACCGGAGAGACTATCCTTTTGTACAGGAGTCTCTATCCATATGGCTGGTCTATACGCGTTTCGGAGTAATCATTAGTTTTAGTTCGGTAAAAAAAAAAAAAAAAAAAAAAATCATACGTTTCCGTTATTTTCCCTACAAAGGTTTACAAAAGAGCCATGGGGCATGCCACTAATTAAATAATTAACAAATTATGTGATAATTCAACTTATCTTTTATAATTAATAAACTAATGTACTTCTCCATTAACTAATTTTTTAATAGTTAATTAACTAATGTACTTCTCTATTATCTCATTCAGTATTCGGAGTTTATTAATTTATTATTTAATAAATATTTTGATGTTAATTAATTAGGTAAAATATTCTTATTTTAAAACTATAATTATTCATATTCTAGCTTTTCCAATCTAGCTACCAAAAACTATTTTTCTTATTCCTAGAAATAACCCAATTCTCATTCAAACGCAAAATTAGTCTAGTTCATATTTATCTTAGTAGTTGTACCTATACCAGGAATAACCCAAAATTGCATATTCTAAAACCAATCAATACCACTATACAAATTGCCCTTCTCAAGGGCTGTACCCACAGAAAAACTTAACAAATTTCTCAACCTATTGTTGTTATTTCATTTTCAGATTCGACCATAAGCAAGGGCGAGAGATAAGATACCACGTAGATTTTGGCAAACAAAATAAGACAACCATATTATAATTTTAAAATAGTACTTTATTAATTCCTAAAATTGGTGGACATATTATAGTGATTGATGCCTTGCATGAACAGGCAAAATTGTGCTCCACGTCTAGTTTTTCTTCCACATCGGCGTGTGCCTCGTAGTCTATATGCCAGAGAACTATGTTGCACAGATATGGATACGACACGATACGAATACGATGATACGACAATTCCTAAAACTTCTAGGATATAATACGCCAGGTATATTTGAATAAATTTTTTTTAAAAATATATTTAAATAAATGCTGATTATATGTAATGATATCTGAATTATATTGAGAACAATCAGGATATATGGATTATATTAAGGAATATATTCTGATATACATTAACTTGTATAATTGTTCTATATATGTTCATAAAAAAAAATAATCAATCGTATGAATTAATAATTCAAAAAGTATCAACCCACTATTATCCAACTTGACCAAATGACAACAATAGATATTTAGTCGCACAAACTAAACAATTAATCAACCATTTGATATATGTTGATCTTATTAAGTTCTATTATATAAAGCAGTGATAAAAAAAAATATGCTAATAATTTAATAAAAGAAAAAATCATTCTCTATGGCCTTTATTGATTAGTGCTAGGTTGACAAATTAAATAAAAGAAAGTAAAAGAGAAGAGGTAAAGGACTAAACCATAACTTAATAATGCATGGAGATAGAAAAAGAGAGAGCGCCTTCAACTATTTAGAGCAAAACGATAGAAGAAATGACAAATTGAAGAGAGAACGGCGTTTTTCTCTTTTTCTTATTTCCAATGGGTTTGGATGTGGGCTTTTCAAAAAATGTTGAGTTCCGATCATTTTAGACCAAAAAAGAATCCGTCCGTATCGCCCTGTATCCGAGCCGTATCCGATATTTTTTTTATTTTTTAAAAATGCCGAATTCTCTATTCCCGTATCAGGCGTGTATCAGACGCATATCGGTATTTGATACGTGTCCGATACAGATACGGCATGAAACTTGAAGTATCTGTGCTTCATAGGTAGAGAAGTAAATTAGCAACATAGCATGACAAATAACATAAAGGAGTCAGTACCTTCGGTGGCCACTTTGGAAAAGCAGACTTGAAGTCAGGCAATGAAGAAACCCGCGGCCAAATTTCTTCGTTTGGAGTACCCAATACTCTTTAAGGATGGACATGCAAAAAGGAAGTTGCAAAAGTAAAAAACATCAGGGGCCTGCAGAAACATAGTAAAACCATATTTTCAAAAAAAAAAAAAAAAAAAAAAAACATCAATGCTAATTTCTCAAAAGAATACCTGAAAATCCTAAACAGTTCATCTATTTCAGAATCTCCAGGGAATAATGGTCGTTGATTTACCATTTCAGCAAAAATGCAACCAACAGACCACACATCAACAGGAGTTGAATATTGTCTGGCTCCTAAGAGAATTTCCGGTGCCCTGTACCATAGAGTCACCACCTGGACGAAAAGCATACATAAAAATAAAAAAATAGTATAGTCTACACAAATAACATAATCTACAATGTTGAAGAATTATAGGGTGCTTGATTTCCCAATTTGTGTAACAAGAATTTAGTGGTGCTCTTAATAGCTGGAGAATTAACTAGACAGTGAGGAACATCGATGAAATTTATGCTGTTCATGTACTCTGTTATCATTCAATATGTTAACAACTTTCAATATCTAGGACTATCGGAATTCGAAAATGCATCTAAAAACGAAATGTTCCTGTCAGACCCAGAGTACAATTCTAAACTACAAGAAAAGATACAGTATTTGTTCAAAATCATAATAGTACCTCATGAGTGAATGTTCGGACTGGAATACCAAATGCCCTAGCTAGACCAAAGTCTGCAAGCTTAAGGGCATTAGTGCGGCGATCTATAAGTAAATTCTGCGGTTTCAAGTCTCTGTGAAGAACCCTGTGAGAATGGCAGTACGCAATGCCCCGAAGAATCTGGTAGAGAAACTTCTGCAGACAGAAAGATGTAAGATATCAACCCAGATATATCCAGAAATTACACGTCTATAATGGCACCAGAGTTGATTCACTTTATTAGGATGACTTTGATTCTCCAACCTAGAGGGCAAATAAAGCAAAATGGCACTATAGGGTAATAGATTTTGGGGATCTAGATTTTTCGTATGTTGTCTGATGCATACTAGCTGTACACCACAGGTGCTATATTTGACATAATTAACCTTTGATTGTTCTGGCAATTCAGCATGATTTTTCAGTGGTGAAGGTTATGGAAGAGGATAGAGAAGATCTTGATAAATGATTATCAAACATCTACAGCTGGTTACTATTATTGGAAAATCAGTAACACAAGCAAAGTCTAACACCATGAAACCAAAGAGAGCAGGTAATATTTATTTTCCTTCTTGCTTGTATTTTATGCAAACAAACAGAGATTAATCTTCTCTAAGATGGACGAAGAGCAATTATTCACTGTCATTTTTACCAACCAACGAAATGTAAATAAAGCACAAACTTTGATCCAAAGGATTAACTAACCACATTCCCGGATAAGCATTCTAATAGCATATATGTAAGATGAGGAATAATTTGTGAAAGAGTTATTAAAAAAACTCTGCGTAGAAAGACATCTTTTGTGTTTAACCCTCATTTGGACTATTCAATGGCATAAAATGGTGTGGCAGATATTCAGTGCACTGAGATATTCTGAAGAGCATTGCTGTAACTTTGTAACAAAACACTATCAATAAGAACATTACTCCCTCAATGAATTTGTAAAAAATCTAAACAGCATAAGGAAAAAAGAATCTCACTTTTACTAATCGCGGATCTTTAGCAAGATCTGGGCAAGTATCCATGTGCTTCTTCAAATCCAGGTCAAGATACTTAAAAACTAAATAAATCCTCTTTTCACAGTGCACAACATCTTGCAATCTGCTAGAAGAAAATGAGTTGAACTGCTTAGACAATGATAACTAAGACTACTACAGCCAATTAAGGCTTGAAGATATGCGAAACTCATCCCTTGTCAACTAGCTCAGCATCTAATGAATTAAGCAAGCAAAAAGAACACAACAGTCCAAAGTAAAGAGGAAGTTCCTACAAAAGTGAATTTGATTACATACATTCTATTGCTAGGCCTATTACTGAAAAAGAAGGATTTTATAGGAATGAGGGGTGGAAACGCAGCATTCAGAACAGTGAAGGGTGTCATTCCTACTGGAGGTTCCCTTTATGAGACACCTAGACAAGGTGCAGAAGAGGTTGCAATTAAGTTTCTACATTAAGCAACCTTCTATGTTTACTCACTGTGTAAGAATATTGTAAGAGTCACATGCCTAATGTCTCCACGTTCGAACAAAACATCCATATATCCCACCTCAATTCAATCTAGGAAGGAAACTGATATTAAGATTAGGCAAAAGTTTTACCCAAGCCTAAACTATCATATATGTAAAATAGTTAAATATATATTATTAGGAGCAATTCACTCTCGAAGGGGAGGAGGTTTGCTTCGTCATATGCACTAGCATCTGATTACATAAAAAAATCTCTTGTTAGGAATAGCCTATTTTCGTACCAAGTAAATAATCACAAAAGGTAAACCAATGAGTAAACCATTAGATGGAATCATAAAATGCAACATATATCATCCAAGTCTGACACATTAAACATAAAATTAAATCGAATATAAGACATATATCAGAGGCAGCATGCTGTAACGGGTTTAGATGCCGAGTGCTACAATACACAAAAGAATCTCTTGTTAGGAATAGCCTATTTTCGTACCAAGTAAATAATCACAAAAAGTAAACCAATTAGTAAACCATTAGGTGGATTCATAAAATGCAACATATATCATCCAAGTCTGACACATTAAACATAAAATCAAATGGAATATAAGACATATATCAGAGGTAGCATGCTGTAAAGGGTTTAGATGCCGAGTACTACATTATAACATACCCATTTACTTGTGCCTGATAAACTGATTCGATTTAGATCAAACAATCAGTAAATTCAGCAGCTTAGATCAGACTACTACAAGCATTTTATGTAGAACCTTAGAACATTATAGTCTTCCTAGAACAGGTACAGTTGCAGTAATATGCTAAAAGTCACAATTTACTTTGGAGGAAGGTTGGCAAAGAACCAGAAATACCATGTGGAGGCAAGAAGTGTGACAAAGAATGAGGAATAGTACAAAAACTAAATGAATGTCTCATAACCCATATTGAGTATAAGGAAATTCGAGTTTTAATACATGTCCCAAATTTAAACTACTCTACAGACACAAAAAGTAGAGAAAAGCTAAGGGAATCAAGAAATGGATCAAATGTTGGTCCAGCTCTATCTACTAACTATACTTTCCTGTTCATCAAACAGTAGTTGAATCAAAATAAATTGAAATTCTCCCATTATCTCCTGGACAATGAGATATTACACCAAGAACAAAAAAGTATTGTAGAAAAGCATATTAACCAGTGATTTTTGAGAGTTCATTTGGCATGGGAAAATAAATTCTTCTACACGTTGTTTTTTCAATACTTCTGTGAACATATATGCACTTGCCTAAGGGCTGAGGCATACTATTTAAGATTGACTGTGATGGACAACAAATGAATACATAACCTACTACGAACAAATAGTAATGAAGAATGTAATGCACCAATTTCCTATCGAAAATAGTTCTATTTGTCTATTTATAAGCAAACTTGGACTCTCAGAGGGGCTTATATGCTGAGAAGCCCCCCATCAAAATTCAAATAGGAAAGAGATGCATCAGTTTGTTGCATTATTATTGACTTGTGTGTAGGTATGTAGCTTACTAAAACTTTTTAATTATTAAGAGTGTTATGCATAAATTTCATATTAGAGTGAGACTCTTATGCAACCAATTATTCCCCATATTTGTCAATTTCTGGGCAACCTAGACCTCGAAGTGCACCAACAAACTAAGGCACTCGTATAGAGCCTAGATGATAGGCAGTCCCCCATCTAGAGCCCAACAGGAAGGATACTATTTTATTGGCTCTGTTCTAAATTAAGATATTCTGAAGTATACCAGTGACATTCACAAAACACTATGTTGCTTCTTTATAATATAAATAATTAGCTGCTCTGTTATAATGAAGCTTAAGCAGTTCATAGACACACACAATTGAAACTAATGCAATTGAATCGTTGTTCTTAATTTTTGTTACTCTAGTAATCACGTGTGCACTCATGAATAGGCACTCCCCCATTTTAAAGAGTAGAAAATAATATAGAAAGCAGCGTGCACATTGATTGAGAAAATAACCACAATACAGACAATAAAGCTAAAAGAATGGGTCCTATCTCTTAAACCAAATAAGTATCTTATATTCCTGCATATTCTATATCATCAAGCTAAAATGGACTTCAAAATATGAAGGAATAAATGTAAAAACACCCCCTAAACTTTATTAAGTAGTTTAATAAGCCATTCTCCTCAAGGAAAGTTACTAATTAAATAGCCATCCCCGACAACTGTCTGCTGTGTAATAAGTAAAACACACCAAAGCCTGTCTTGTCCATTCTAATACTCAAAAAGCAGCAACAAAAATCAAAGATGGAATCACCCTATTCTCCACTGCTAATGCTTCATTTTCATCCGTGAGAAGAAAAGTAGGTATTCTAGCATTTTGAAGCATTACAAGATCATTCGTAAGACATCCCACCATCATGGCTATTCAATTTGTAATGTTGCTTGAGGCAAAGAGCGATTAAACTATTTGATAAAGTCTTGGGATTCTAGTTGACAAAATTGATAGTTTAGGGGGTCATTTGACAAAGCTCTATGGTTCAGGAGATTGCCATAGCTAAATTTTACAACCTCAAAGCAGAAAAGGGTCATAATTAAAATGAAAAAGATAAGATTTTTCGGAGCATGACCTGACAATGTTGCCATGCCGCATTTCCTTCAAGAGGGATATCTCCCTAATGGCAGTGCTAGGGACTCCCTCGTCCTCTTTCTCGAGCCGGATCTTCTTCAAGGCTATCATTTCATTCGTGACAAGATCGCGAGCCTTATACACCACGCCATACGTCCCTTCGCCGATCTTCTCTACCTTCTCATACTGAGGCCAAATCACTCCCACATTACCATCAAAACGCCCCTCCGCAATTAGTAGTAACTAATTGAATGGAGTTTCTCACCTGATCCATCAAAGTCGATGACTGAGCACTTCCCAGAGCTAAGAACTAATCTGAACAAAGCATTCAACATGCAATCAAAATCAGACAAAATTTCTACCCCAAATCAAGCAACGAAGATAGAAATCGACCAAAATGTAATCAATCCAAAACCCTAACAGGTCGATCGAATCAGAGCAAACTCCTGCATTCTAGTAAATACCAGACGCAACGGATCAAACACTCTTCTAGCAGATTATCAAACACTCAAACGAATTTGGAAAAGAAGTAGAAGATGAGTTCGAAATCTAACTCAATAATGTTCGATAAAAATCGCTAGTACATAGCAAGAGAAACGTGGAGTAGCGCGTCGACATGGGGCCGTGGGGGGTGCGGCGGAGAGAGAGAGAGGAAATGGTGAATCCACTCACATTAAGGTTAGGGTTTCGAACGGTTCTTCGTTGGAGACCTATCGAAGAAAAGAGAGAGAGAGAGAGAGAGAGAGAGAGAGAGAGAGAGAGAGGGGGGGGGAGAGAGGGACTCACCTTTCGCCCTTCGCTTCTCTCCGAGAGAGAGAGAGAGAGAGAGAGAGAGATGTCGTTGGAGTCAAAATTGCAGCTCCTGAGTTATTTTATGGAAAATGCAGACACCTCAACTATTCAGAAAAGAGAAGCTTCGTCGTTTTTTTTTTTTTTTTTTTTTTTTTTGAGACCCCTCAACTTTTAATTATTTTTATCTAATTTAAGTGATTTTAGTCTGAAAATTTGAAGATTTTATCAACTTCAGTGACGATTTTACCAAAATTAATAAGTTAAATAATTTTAACAAATAAAATTAAATCAATTAATGGCTAATAACAGACCGTTATTAAATATAATAAATTTCAACTTAACTTAGTATAAAATCTCAAATCAATATAAATAGAAGTTGAGGGATCTCAATCCAAAAAAATATATAGTTGAGGCTGGTAGAAAAATAATTGATTTTAATTGGAGCAATATTATCCTTACATCCAAAATAAGATATACAATGTATATTCTATCCATTTTAGGGTAGAGATTTTGTCTAATCACTTCAAAGTGATTAGTGAAATTTATTCCATTCCAGAATTATTGTGCATCCTATTTATTTTAAAATCTCATTCCATAATGAATAGAATGTAAGATATACATCTTATTTGGAGTGTGCAAATAGTATTTTTCTTTTACTTTAATTCATATACATTTAGAAATTTAATAAACAAAAAAAATTATAAAAATCAAATAAATTATTAAATAAAAATTAACATATAATATAAAAAAAGAACAATAATAATAGTACATCCCAAATGGAGCGTAAAATTCACATTCTATCCAGGGTATAGTTTTATTTACTAATCACTTTGAAATGACTATTAAATTCATCTCATCCTAAAAAATGAATAAAGTGTAAAATATACACCCTATTTAAAAAAAAAAATTTATTTTTTATAAAAAAATATTTAAAAGTGCAAACAAGTTGTAATTAGCCCATATTATTTAGCGCAGTTTTACGCTATAAATTTAACAAATATATATATATATATATATATATATATTATCACAAATATCTGTCATGAAATAGAGTTACAAAATGACACAATTTACAAACCATAAAATAGTGTAAAACAAAATTAATAAATTAGTAACATATATATTTTTTATCAATCTACAATTTCTAAAATTTAGTACTTTGCTGCTTAGTAATTTATAAATTATAATTAGTAGGTGTGATACCCCAACCCCAATAGTTTCATATTGGATAAAAATGGACCCACATCGAATGAAAATAAACTTATAATTGGGTATATAAGAGACAATGAGCACTACTAATAATAACTAGGCCTTACTAGACTTAAGTATTTTGGGTTGTGGTTTGGGCCTAACAAATTATTATTGTTAGTGGGTTGGATCGTTGGGTCCAAACCATTCGGCCAAATAACAATAATAACTCGTTGGGCCCAAACCACAGCCCAAAATACTTAAGCCCAAATCATAGTCCAAAATACGTAAACCTAGTTATTATTACTGGTGTTCATTGTCTCTTATATACCCAATCACAACTCTATTCTCATCCGATATGGGATTAATCACAACTCTAGCTCCATTCCCATCTGATGTGGGACTATTGGTGTCACGCCCCGAGTGTAAACCAGAACTCGAGTGCGACAACAGATCCGCCGTATATGCATTATTTCCCACATATACGAAGCGATATAATAACTCAAGCAACCAAGTGTAGTGTACAAGAGAATGTATATCCACAAAAAGTGGCACAGAGTGAGAAATGAATAAAGACTACTGTATCAATAAACCATCCACAAAACTCTTCACAACAAATAGTAATACAACTCCACACCACCACTAAATATAATCACTCCAAAATCCAACTACAAAGATATACTAACCAATTAAAACTCCCAAAATCTACACTAAGTACAATTCCACTACTAACAACAACATTCACATATACAACTCCAAATACCAACATCATAAAAGTCCACGATAACTCCAATAATACAACTCTTAAGCAATATAAATACAATTCTTAATAATTTACAACTCTCAAAATTAATACAAAAATATAGTAGCCTGGGTACATAAAAAGACTGAAAGAAATAAATAAATTGTAGGGCAACCTCTATCAGAACCATCAGGATGGAGCTCTATCTAGTCCGCGACACACTGGGACTAACATAATACATAAAGCTGGCTCCAGCCAGCCCAAAAATAGAGTAGCCTGGGTACATAAAAAGACTGAAAGAAATAAATAAACTGTAGGGCAACCTCTATCAGAACCATCAGGATGGAGCTCTATCTAGTCCGCGACACACTGGGACTGACATAATACATAAAGCTGGCTCCAGCCAGCCCAAAAATACAGTAGCCTGGGTACAAAAAAGACTGAAAGAAATAAATAAACTGTAGGGCAACCTCTATCAAAATCATCAGGATGGAGCTCTATCTAGTCCGCGACTCCCTTGCCGCGCTCTGCCAGTACTGCTGCTCCAGAAGAGATCACTAGGGAGCAACAATGGGTGTGAAACTACTAACAGCAGTCCTCAGTGGGTAAATCATCGAACCTCCAACCTACCCACCGAGTCTACCGGAAGGGCAAAGTAGGTGATAGTAGAAGAATAACAGTAATAGCTGAAAGGAAACTACTCTACTGTGCCCAATACTAACTGAATAAAAGAGTGTATGCATGAATAAAAGTAACACTACCCGCGTGTACCAATAATGCCCTCAACTGTATGATCTCAAATAGACACATGCATACCTCATAAAAAGACAACTACTGAGCTATATGATATTCTCAACTGTATGAATATCAAATATGTATATATATATATATATATATATATATATATATATATATATATATATATATATATATATATATATATATATATATATATATATATATATGTATGCATAACTCATAGAAAGACAACTACTGAGGTATATGATATCCTCAACTGTATGAATCTCAAATATGTATATATGTATGCATCATGGAAAGATAACTGCCAAAGCATAACCCAATCACATCGTCCTGTATAGGCCCAGACTTGCCTGTATAAATCAATCTCAACAACCGGTACACCAACCCGGTATATAGCTCAAACTCATCGCCGGTACAACAATCCGGTCCAAATATCACTCTCAATGTCGGTTCAACAACCCGGTCCAATTATCACTCTCAATGCCGATCCAACGACCCGGTCTCGCCTACTCCGGAGTGGCCCTCGAGGGGAGCGACCCGCTCGAGTCAACAAGTAACCCATGTCCAACATCTCTGTCAAGTATCTCAGTCAAGCAGGCATAAGTCGACACTATGCTCAAAGTGGAGACTCACTCTATCCACAATGTAAAACCCAGCCCCAACTGATGCATAACACTAATCGGTCCAACCGCCCTCAATCCGCGGTTGCCGAAACAAAACCCGAGTCGATAATTTGGTGCTATCCCACCTGACTCAACAAAATAGCTATACTACCCCCATCCCTGCTATCTAACCCGAGCAATAAAAGTATAAGAGAAAAGAAAAGGTTTTTTCCTAAGTTTGATTCCAGCATGAATAGTATAGCATGAATAAAAGAGATATGGCCAATCTATATGTCCAGATGTTAAGGAATAGTTCTCACACATAATCAATATAGTTCTCAATAAGAAACTGAAATAAAAGCATAATTAAACCCAACTATAGATAATAAACATCACACAAGGTTACACTTTTGGTTGAGTCGACTTGTAGGCCGCAATTTCGATGTGCTCAACAACCCACCTGTTTACTCGCTGCTTTGAAGTCCGATTGATCTAATTTTTGGCAAGCACACTCCTTATATTCTCAGCTTTTTAACAAACCTGAAATCGCCTCAAAACTCCTGTCGGATAGAAAGTTATAACGAAAATACTACTAGTTGCACAGAATTTCAGCAACTCGAACGGATAGTGAAAGAACTCAAAATCTGCTATATATGTCTCATGAATCTCTAATACCACAGCCCAAACTTGATTTCTAAGTTCCCAGTTACCATAGAAATTCCACTAGGTTTACAAAAAGCCAAACTTAACTCTTTCAAATAAACTCATCCCACAAATACATCAATGTTGTCCCAAATTCCACCATAATCTTGAGCTGAAATTCAACTTGGTATACCTCCCAATTTAGACATAATTACAAGTTGAAACCAAAAGGAAAATTGTCAATCATGCTTCTGAGATTACAAATATTTATTTAAGTTAACCCTCACAACAAGTACTAACCACGAAATTAAAGCCAACACGCAATTAGCTACATAAGTCATTCTCAACTTACATGCAGATTTTCAACAACAATGTACTACAAAGAGGACTAAAGATGGTATATCAATTCTTATCCAAATTTCAAGAATAAGGTATCAAATTGTTCCTCTTGAAGTCTAGAAAATTACCCAACTTGAAATTCACCATTTCATAAAGAGGAGAAAAAGATATCCCAAGATTACCACATGCTGTCCAAAACTGCAATCTGAACAAAGGGCTTCAAAGATGATGAACTTTACCTGGTTTGTAGCAAGATTTAGCCCTCCTCGTCTACATGAAAAATGTAGGTCTCTGAGTCCTGGTGAATTCCCCACAAAAATGAGCCTAAAATTCCACTTCTTCAGTCCTAGGGGACAAAAACACTATGCATGACTCAAAACTAGGTCTAAAATCTCAGCTGTACACAAGAGTCCCAGAAATGGTTTAATTTACCTATTTTAGAGTCCGAATTTGCAATTCCAGCAAATACGAAAAGTGAAGCTCTCTAAGTCCTGAAAATTTCGCAGCAAAAATCAACTTAAACTTCCATTTGTACATCCCAGGGGAGTAAAAACACTAACCTCTGTTCAGAATCCTCCACAGAAAACAAGTGTCTCAAAGATTACTATATTTACCTAGTTTAGTGCTCCAATTAGGTCTTCTCTTCAATATGAAAGTTGTAGATCTTGAAGTGTTGAAGAGAACCCCGCAAAGATTACCCCGAAATTCCTCTCCTACAGCTCTAGAGGCCTCCTAGAAGAAAATGCGACGAAGTGGTCAACTCCAATTGTAAGCTTCAAGTTCCATTCATGGAGTTCTTGGGTGAAGAAGATGACGGAAAACCCCTTAATTTCCTTCACAACAGAGTGGAGATAGGCTAAAACTATAAAAGAACCAATTTGCTGTCCAATGGTGCAATTTATAGCCTCAAAATCCCCTTAAAATGCACCAAAGGTCCATCCAAATCCCCCCACACACACCTACACAATCCCCCCTGCACCGGATCCCGCGCAAGGCGGGTCGGACCCTTGCAATGTGACCGAACAGGTGGCGCGCCCGCGCTGCAACACGCCCGCAGCGCGTGCCACGCGCGTGCAGCGCTGGAGCGCTTTGCGGCCTCCGGTGCACGCGCGGTGCACCGGGCGCCCCTCCAACGGCGCGAGCCCGGTCCAGCGCGGTGTGCTCCCTGCGGCGCACGCCTGTGCTCCCGCCTGCTCCGCCCCACTGTGAGCCCGGTCTACAGCACAGCATGCACCCAAAACTCTGATTTACCTCCAAAAAGCCCAGAAATAGTGTATTTCGTACAGTTTTTCGCAATGAGTCCATTTTTCTCGTCCATTTGGCGAACCGAGGATCCCGACATACCGAAAAAGTATAATCAAAACTCTCCAAACCATAAATATAACGACCATCGCATTTCCGTACATCCCCTTTTATGCGATTTTTCGCACTGGATCTGATTTTCGCGTCCTCTTTGCTCACCGACAACTCTAACACACCCAAAATGTACCAACAAGCTACCAATCCACTACTAACTCAACTCACAAAGATTTCGGTCTTCACAATTGGGGCACAACTCATCCATTCCATTGTGATTCCATTTCCAACTCACAGACTCCCCCCGTTGTGATTCCATTCCCATCCGATCGTTGTGATTCCATTCTCATCCGATGAGGAATCACAGCCCATCTGATGAGGAATCACAACTCACAGACTCCCCCCGTTGTGATTCCATTCCCATCCGATGTGGGACTATTGGGGTTTCCATTCCTATCCGATGCGGGATTATTGGGGTGTCACAGACTCCCCCGTTTAGACCTGACGAGGATCACCAGGCGATGTGAGACTTGTCTCGCTAGCCCTGTCATCTAGACCCAGATTCAGCCGAGACTCGTCACACACTATCGACTGGTTATTGTCTCTAATACCAAATGTAACGATCTGACCCAGCCTAGTTATTATTACTAGTGTCCATTGCCTCTTATATACTCAATCACAACTCCATTTCCATCGGATGTGGGGCTATTGGAGTGTCACAGTAATCTTATTTAACAGTAGATTTTCTTTAATAATTAAAAATATATTGAGTACTGTAAAAATCAGCTAAACCGCAAGGACTTGAATTGAAGTTTTTTCTATCTAAATTTGAGTTACAACTTAAATAATACTAATAGTGTGATTTATGAATGAGCAATGCTACATGTACACTCCAAATGGGGTGTATATTCTACACCCACCCATCTAAAGGTGAGGGGTCACTTTAAAAATTGTGAAGTGACCTCTCACCGCACCCCATCCATTGGATGGATGGGATGTGTGATGTACACCCCAAATGGAGTGTACAAGTAGTATTTTCCTTTATGAATTGGTGTTTAGGAAGGAGAGAGATGGTGCGCACGTCATGTTTACTGCTTCGTGTGACCGAAACGGTTTTCCTTTTTCAGAAAAGGCGCGCGAATGATCTCAAAAAGCCTGCGAAACCAATGTTTCGTTGGCGCGCAACTGTGGATTTTCTTCTTTTTCTTTTTGGAAAGGGAGCGGTGTTAGACTTAGGCCTACCATCCAATTAGGACTATAATTCTATAACTCAATTCATCATATATATATATATATATATATATATATATATATATATATATATATATATATATATATATATATATATATATATATATATATATATATATATCATCAATTATCAAAATCAATCATCATCAATAAAGATTATAAATTCTGAGTTCTTCGAAGCCGATGTGTCGTTCTCCTAAGCCTTTTTTCCGCGCTTTCTCTCTCGCCCGCACTTCCTCCACATGGCTTCTCTTGCTCGCTCGCAAGAAACCTCCTACATGTGAAGCAATGATGCCCCCTCTGCAATGCTTGCCCGCAGGAAACCTCCCACATGGTACGTTCAGTCCCCTTCTTCCCCCGCTCTCCTCCCTCCCTCTCTCTCTCTCTCATAAATCATATTCAAATCCCTATTTCCACTCTCTCTCTCTCTCTCTCTCTCTCTCTCTTAAATAGGTGTTGATCGCCATGCCCGACGAGCTTGCGGACGATCTCTGCAGCATATCTTCAGCTTCTCGAAGAGATCGGGGTCGTCCATGGTCTCCTCCACGGAATCGGGGTCGTTGTCGTCCTCCTCCTCCTCGATTGCGTCGGTGCCCAAGGCCAGGAGCGTTGATCCGCGGCTCGATCTGATCCGGCGGTTGAGATGCTCCGACATGGCCCGACCCGGGAGCGCGTTGTCGCTGTCGGATCTGTGGTTCATGCGGCGGCTGGGGTCGGGCGACATCGCGAGCGTGTACCTGGAGGAGGTGAAGTGCGGCGGAGGTAAGTTGGGGGAGAGGGTGCTGGTGGCGGCAAAGGTGATGGGCAAGAAGGAGCTGGAGGGGAGGAGCAAGTAGGGCCGAGCGAGGACGGAGCGGGAGATCCTGGAGATGGTCGGGGAGCATCCCTTCCTGCCCCGGCTCTACAGCGTCGCCGAGAACGATCGCTGGTCCTGCCTCCTCACCGACTTTTACCCTGGCGGCGACCTCCACCTCCTCCGCCAGCGCCAGCCCACCAACCGCAGATTCCTTGACTCCGCCGTTAAGTACGCCTCATCCTCTTTCTCTCTCTCTCATTTTATTTACCTAGGACCAATATTATTATTATAATAAAGAAAAAAATGCTAATACCCATGTTTTTTTTCTTTTTTCTTTTTTTTTTCTTCTTCTTCTTCTAAGTTGGCTATTCAGATTGTTGGAAAAAATATGTTTTATTTATATATTTCATAAAAAAATATTATAGATAATATTATTTACGCACTGCTCTATATATAAATCTCGGACTAGATTTTTGGTTGTGATTATATAAATTCCAAAGAACAAATGTTATGGTATACAGAAAAAAAGAAGTTTTTTTTCAGCTATCATAGTATATTTCTTCTTTTAATCTATAATTATTCTTCAATTAGTGCAAGTGGCAAAGGGCTCGGTGGTTGATACCCGTGACCGAGTTCGAAGTTAAGTTTATTTCAAAAATAAACGAAGTGGGTATCATGCTACCTTTCTCTCAAAAAAAAAAAAAAAAAATTCTCCCTTTTTTTGGGGGCCAGTAATCTTTCTTTCTTGCAAAAATCACCAAGAAAAGATGTTACTTTTTTAAAGAAATTGGTACTAATTTCTTTTTAATTTCCTCTTAATTAGGTGGTTAGTTCCAACATGCATGGGACTCTTCTTGAAGTAGTCCAAGTGATTACTGATTTGAATCTTATCATCACCAACACTTATATTTTCTCATATTGTGGTTGGTTTATGGATGGTAAGGATAGTAAATAGCTCAATTTTTTTTTAAAAAAATCTCTCTCACACACACACACACACACACACACACACACACACACACACACACACAATTCTAAACATGAAATGCAATTCAATTAACATATTTTTTTCTTGGTATTTTTGGTTTTTTAGTGTCCAATGTGATGGATCACGAAGGGCGAAAAATTTGGGACGAAGCAATCATTTCTCAAATACAAGAGGTAACTAATTTACCAAAGTTTGCTTGCAACATATTTGAGTGATGAGTAATAATCTAAGCACATCTCAATTCATGTTGGATTTGTAGACACTGGAATCGGATTCTTACTTCTTCCCTGCAATCCGTAACTCTGTCAGCGTGATACCCTCGACGAAACACACGTCGATCGAGCTAACCGGCACCGACCGGCCCGGCCTATTCTCCGACATAACCGCCGTGCTCACCGATCTCCACTACAATGTCGTGAGCACCAAGGTGAGGACTCACAATGCCAGGGTTGCGGCCGTTGTGCACGTAACCGATAACCACTCCGCGGAGCCCAACAAAAAAACACCCTGCTAGGCTCTCGACAATCAAAAGGCTCCTCAAAAACATCCTCGAGGGGGATAGCGAATCTGAAGCCGCGAAAACTTCGGTCTCGATGGACTTGACTCACACTGAGAGGAGGTTGCATCAGATGATGTTCGATGACAGGGACTACGAGAGGGTTTGTGCGGCATATGATAAGAGCTCTTCCGCTAGGCCTCAAGTGTTAGCATTGGATTGCGCCGAGAGGGATTATACGGTGATCATAATGAACTCGAAGGATCGACCGAAGCTTTAGTTCGACACGGTTTGTACTCTCACCGATATGAAGTATGTCGTGTTCCACGGAACGGTCAGCACTTCAATTGAAGGAGCTTATCAGGTGTGACATGTTGTGCATTGAATGATCAGTAAGTTTGAGCTTAAAATTGGAATTTGTATCTGAATTTGGAGTGTGTTTTGTTTTCAGGAATACTACATCAGGCATATTAATGGGCACCCATTAAGTTCTTAGGCCGAAAGACAGTGCGTGATTTAGTGTCTTGAGGCGGCAATTGAGCAGCGGACATCAGAGGTATGTAATTTATTTGAGCAACACATCATCTGTTATGTGGTTAGAGAAATAAAATTTGAAAATGTGAACTATATTCTCAATTGTACATGTATACGCGTATATTTTTTTTCCACGAGGACTTCTATACTATTTAGAACTGTTTACGCACAAGCTAAATGAGCCGGTTGCCTCTATATGAAATGTAATGAGTGGAATGCTTTAGTATTAATTAGAAAGCTTCTCTAATTGTGGTTAGCCGCAGTTTTAAATGGTTGCACTTGGTTTTATGAAAGATATGATTTTAAGTAAATTGGGTGTTCTTAACTCATGACTTTGAATGCCTACCATATGTTTTGCCTTTGATTGCCAAATGTAGCCTTTGATTGCCTTTGGCATCATATATTGTTTTCCTTCTTATCAAACCTAAATAGTAGGGTTCCAATAGCGTACATATTGAGCTGAATCTTTCGTCATTTGAAGTTGGCACTATTTTTTGTTTTCTGTGAGTTCCAAATGAGAGAGCCAAACTACTTTGTAGAAAACACCATGCTATTGAGCTGAATCCCATACTCCAATAATCAGCTATGTGGGGAATGTTTATCAAAATGGGTATTCACAAAATCATAATGGGATTGTGCCTAAGAATCTGGAGGGGAAAGCTATGTCTGCACTGAGCAGGTTTGGCGAGAATGCTAAAATGGTGTTGGACCCGATGTCATTGACTAGACTTCGACATGCTTTTGAGCCTCCTGCTAATATTTTAAAGGTGAAAACCTACAAAGACTAGCTGAACTATATTGCATTTGAAATGAGTATCAAAATTTTAAATTATGAATTTAGTACCTAACTTTCCATAATTCTTTATTTCAGTTACTCTCAATTAAGTTTTATCAGAACTAAACAGTTCCCACGAGAAATAGTTATAGAATATCTCATCAAGTAACATAATATTTTGCTAATTTACAAAGAATGACAACATTGTTATATTATGATGGAGAGGTATTGGAAGGTTAGGTGATTGAAATCAGTATTATTTTTTTGTTATTGTGGTACCCATTTTAAACTGGCCTATAGTTTAGGTTGTCTCTATCTTTTACCTATTTTAATCAGTTTAATGATTGTGAGCCGTATTGTACTTTGTGTTAAATTCACAAATACTTTATGTAATGTCGATTTTTCTTGCAGCTTTGGTAGTAGAAGAACCTACACTGTCCAGTATTTGGTCAGAGAAAGGGCTTTCGGGCCGTTCATTTTTTGTTGGGGAGGTTCTCTCTATCTTGAGACCGCTTATATATGTGATGTTCATAAGAAAATACGGGTTTATATCAAACCTTGGTTAGTGTTACTGGCTGTAGATCTCAGTAGTATGAGCATCCTATCGCGTGCTGCTACTCGACCTCACAGAGTCGGAGTAAAATTTTATCAGCTCTCTACCTCTGAAAAAGATGAGGCAAGTGCTGTCACGCCCCGGGGTCGGAACTGTGCCCTGGGCTCGCCAACAGATCCGCCGCCCCTACAGGAAGCCCTGTAGAGACGTAGCGTCTAACCTGCAATTAAACAACTATACTAGCAGATATCAGAGCTGTAAAAATAAAAACTAACTAAAAACAGAAAGTAGAGCTGTCACACAAAAATATACATAACATCCTCACCTGAAATACAAGAGTCTCTCGAAAGAAAACAAAAGAGTACAACTCGATCCCTCACTACATCGTCTCTCAAACATGACACAACCAAAAAGAACATCAGGGTACCTCTATCACTCGCTGAAGCGGAAGGGGGAAGGGATCTATCTCGCGACTCCCTTACCTCGGTCTGTAGGAGCTGGATCAGCAACAGGTGCAGCAGGAACTGGAGCTGAAGTCCCTGGGAAAAAGACACCACGACGGGTGTGAGAACTACCTCCCACAGTAGTTCTCAGTGGGTGCCGCCAACAAGCCCGACGGTCTGCCCACTAAGTCTACTAGAGGCATAAAGTAACAAAAGGAATGCTGTATAGAAAAAATTGGAAAGTAAAAATCTACTGCTACTATGCCTCTATCTAAATGCTCAAGGAATAGGACAGAAGATCAATATGCCACTACTGAGACTCATCTCAAATCACCCAATCCAAACTGACTGCCACAACGGGTCCAGTCAAACCTGCGCCTACCTACTGCTGTAGGTATGTCCGTAGCTGCCAAAACTGGCTCAGCCAGAGGGATGGTGTCTGTGACTGCCAAAACTGGCTCAGCCAGAGGGACACCAACATCGACAAGCCGCGATAGAAGTATCAAGCCCAACTCCGGAGTGGCACTCGTGGGTAGCGACCCCACCGAGCAAAATATCCGCGCATCTCTGTCGATCTCAAATATGGCTCCTGCAGGCTATGATCCAAACAACTATCTCTCTCTCTCAGGCTAAAAGCAACACTGCTGAGACTCACTGTCACTCTGACATCTCTCATGAACCCAAAACTAACATCACTATCACCATCCCAAGAAAAGTGGTCTACAGACTGCTATCAACTCCACTCGGTCCCCAGACACGAGTGCAAATGCATCCCACTGCTACTCGACCTCCCAACCCACGACTCGGGGAAAAACACTATGTCCAGAATGACAAGAGTAACGACCAATGTGGGCAAACTAAAGCAATGAATATATCCAATTCAAGTTTAGGTTTACTATAATCCGGTGGAGCATGATGTATAAATAAATAACAGGGGTGCTAAGTTAAGTTTCATGATGCAAAATTAACAAAGAGGTCATCAGATTTAGCAATTAGCAACGGTGGGTTCAACATACAGTTTTCACAGATTATATGGCTCATATACTAACATGCATGTTACTATACTCGTAGAATTAGAGTGCAGTCCATAGATTTTGAAAGCAGGATCACCCACCTGAACACGCTAACTGTCCGGGACGGTACAGATAAGAAACCCAGAAATCGACAAATCTCCGAATTCGCTAAGCAAAGAGCACAATAGTGGTGCTCACAAAGTCCTGGGTACAACAACAATCCACAATTACACAGAATTCCACACAAATATCCATGTTCAAAAATCTGCATGAACAGTCCCTGTTCACACGAAAATTTCACCTGAAAATAATCCTCAATAAATTCCGATAAAAATATCACGACGATCCTCGCGAAGTGTAGATGTCGATAGGCTCTTGAATCGTCGAAATCCGATACCCGGAAGGGGAGATAAAAATCCGCGAAGCAGCAGCTGTCCAGAAACTCAAACAGTCACAAAGGGTGGTTAAAATGTACCCCAAACCCCTGTATAAGCTCATTTCCAGGAAAAATGTCCAACACGGAAAACGTAGATATACCTCTTGTGAAACCGCTGTCAAAGAAATCGTCCAAAAATAGCGTCGGGGTAGCTCTGCAGGTCTCCCAGACGAAAATGCGACGGAAGTGGGCCTCCAACAGTATACCGTCGCTCCGCACTACGAGGCAGGAAACGCTGTCGTCGCGGCTTCCCAAAAATCTGAAATTTCACCAGGAGATGTTCAAGAGGGAGAGGAAGAATTCTTATGAAGAGATTAGAGGCTAATTCACCCGGGAAAGGGCAGAAATTTCGGCCCAAAGTGGCCTATTTATAGGCCTCCAAAAGAAAACAGCCAAAAAGGACCCAATTATTGGGCTCGGGCCCAACTTTCGGGCGCCCGAAAATTTTCGGGCGCCCGAAAATTTTCGGGCGCCTACAGTGTTGGGCCCGGGCCCAACACTGTTCACGCCCGAATCCTTCCGGTGCTGCCACGTGTCCGCCGAACAGGGAACACCGGTGCAAGTCCACTCAGAAACCGCCACGTGTCCCGCCGAACAGGAAACACCGGTGCAAGGCCGCTCGGTGACCGCCACGTGTCCACACTCTGGGCACAGTAAGGCGGTTGCGCCCGCCAATGAGCGGGCGCCACGTGTCCTCCGGCTGACCAGCCGACCGGTCGACGTGCGCGCCGGTCGCACGACGTGCGCACGCACGTGCGCACGCTTCCCGAGGCACCTACCGCGCGCCCCGTGCACCGCGCGTGCTGCACCCGCCA
Source organism: Tillandsia fasciculata (assembly GCA_029168755.2). NCBI lineage: Eukaryota > Viridiplantae > Streptophyta > Magnoliopsida > Poales > Bromeliaceae > Tillandsia > Tillandsia fasciculata. The sequence continues at coordinate 7,340,339 of CM054952.1, forward strand.
ATCAAGGAGTGACACGTGTCCCGTGCACCCGGTCCACGCCTTCCGCAGGAATTCCGTGGACCGCGCCGCGTGCACCGACCAACCGGAGGCTGCCACGTGTCTCCCGCCTGGTCCATGCACCGCCGCGCACTTCCAGTAGACCGCGCGCCTTGAGCCCGCCAATTAGGCGGTGCCACGTGTCCCTGCGCCGGGTCTGTGCACCCCGCCGCGCAGCTCTGTGGACCGCGCGCCGTAAACCAGCCAATAATAGGCCGCCACGTGGCATCCCGGCGGTCTACGGCCCATCCCATGCACCAAAAATCACAGAAAACTTCCGGGGGTTCGTTTTTGGGCATCCGGACTCCAAATTAAACAAACAAATAGTCGTTTTCAAACGTTTTTCCGTGCTGAATCCAATTCCGACCTCCGTTTGGCCTGATTCTTTTCAGAAATTTCGGCAAACCCAGCCGAAGGCCAAAACAGCAAATAGAATCACACAGGGTCCATCAGTAGCATCCGATTGATGCACCGTGGGCCAGATACACCAATACTAGGTGTTCTAACAGTGGATTCATCGGAAGAACGCTGCATGGGAACTAGGGCCACTACATCCTCCCCCACTAAAAAAAAGTTTCGTCCTCGAAACGAAACAAGGTAAAACAAGCGTACCTCAGCCAGAAGTCTCGAATAGAGAAGGGTAGGCATCTCTCATCTCCGTCTCAAGCTCCCAGATAGCCTCTCGCTCCTCGTGGTTGCTCCAAAGGATCTTCACATAAGGTATTGCCCGGTTGCGCAATTCCCTCACCTCACGAGCCAGAATCCGCAGCGGGCGTTCCTCGTAAACCAAGTCCTCGCCGATATCCAAGGATGCGAAGTCAATGACATGAGACGGATCGAACACATATCTCTTCAAGGCCGAAACGTGGAAGACATCATGAACACCAGCCAAACGGGGAGGTAGAGCAACTCTATAAGCCATAGGGCCTACCCTCTCAAGCACCTCAAAGGGTCCAATGAAGCGGGGACTAAGCTTCCCACGCACTCCAAACCTCCGGACCCCTTTCGAGGGCGAGACCTTCAAGAAGACATGGTCACCAATCTGGAACTCAAGGTCTCGCCGTCGAACATCCGCATAGCTCCTCTGGCGACTCTGGGCTGTCTCAAGATGCCAACGAACAACTCTGATCTTCTCCTCCGCCTCCAGCAAAATATCAGGCCCCAACGTCCTCCTCTCACCCACGTCACTCCAATACAGGGGCGACCGACACTTGCGTCCATACAACGCCTCAAACGGAGCCATCTGAATGCTCGCTTGATAGCTGTTGTTGTACGCAAACTCAACCAAGGATAAGTGTCGGTGCCACCCTCCTCCAAAGTCCATAACGCACGCTCTCAACATATCCTCAAGAGTCTAGATGGTGCGCTCGGACTGGCCATCGGTCTGTGGGTGGAAAGCAGTGCTGAATCTAAGCTGTGTCCCCAAGGCTGACTACAGACTCCCCCAAAATCGTGACACAGACCTCGGGTCTCGATTCGAAACAATGGACGCTGGTACTCCATGCAGCCTCACGATCTCATCCAAGTATAGCTGTGCCAGGCGCTCTAAGGACCAAGTCATCTATACTGGCAGGAAATGTGCAGACTTGGTAAGTCTATCAACAATCACCCAGACAGCGTCGGCTCCACTCTGTGCTCTCGGTAGCCCAGTCACAAAATCCATGGTGATGTGGTCCCACTTCCATTCGAGAATTGGAAGGCTCTACAACTTGCCAGCAGGAACACGATGCTCTGCCTTCACTTGCTGGCAAGTTAAGCAATGAGCTACAAACCTTCCAATATCTCGCTTCATTCCTGGCCACCAAAAGTGTGCCTTGAGGTCCTTATACATCTTAGTACCTCCAGGATGGATGGTATAAGGTGTATAATGGGCCTCTCTCAATATCTGGTCCCTGATCTCTGAATCCGATGGCACACAAACTCGGTCCCTGTACCGCAGTACTCCCGAGCTATCCACAGAAAAATCCCCTCTCTGATCTGTCTGAAACTGTGCTCTGATCTGCTCCAAGTGGGGGTCCTCACTCTGTGTCTCCCTGATCCTGTCCAACAGAGTGGGCTGCAAGACCATAGTCATAAGCCTCGCAGAGACCCCAGGGGATACAACCTCAATCTGAAGTCGCCTCATCTGCTCTATCAGCTGTGCCTGCTGTGTAATCATCAAGCTCAAGCTATGCGCCGACCTCCGGCTCAAAGCATCTGCCACGACGTTAGCCTTGCCGGGGTGATAAAGGATACTCAGATCGTAATCCTTTAACAGCTCCAACCACCGGCGTTGCCTCAGGTTCAGCTCCTTTTGGGTGAACAGATACTTTAAGCTTTTATGATCCGTATAGATCTCACAATGCTCACCATAGAGGTAATGCCGCCACAGCTTCAGTGCAAATACTACAGCTGCAAGCTCCAAGTCATGCGTAGGGTAGTTCTTCTTGTAATCCTTTAATTGCCGTGAGGCATAGGCAATTACCCTACCATGCTGCATCAAGACGCATCCCAAACCGCTGAGCGAGGCGTCACTGTAAATCACGAAGCCCTCTCCCATCACCGGCAGTGCAAGAACAGGTGCTGAGATCAATCTCCTCTTCAGCTCCTCGAAACTCTGCTGACACTGCTCGGTCCAAACGAACCTCGTCCCCTTCCTCGTCAGACTGGTCAGGGGAGTAGAGAGCTTCGCAAAGCCCTCCACGAACCGACGATAGTAGCCTGCCAGACCCAAGAAACTCCGCACCTCAGTAACCGTCGTCGGTCTCGGCCAATCCCGAACTGTAACAATCTTCGTCGGGTCGACTGCCACTCCAGCGGCTGAAACTATGTGGCCCAAGAAAGCAACCTCCCGAAGCCAAAACTCGCACTTTTTAAGCTTGGCATACAACTTCTTCTCTCGTAGAAGCTGCAGCACTATCCACAAGTGCTCCTCGTGCTCCACATCGCTCCGGGAGTAAATCAGGATGTCATCAATAAACACAACTACAAACAGATCCAAGTACGGCTGAAATACCCGGTTCATCAGATCCATAAATGTAGCTGGGGCATTGGTCAAACCGAACGGCATAACCGTAAACTCGTAATGCCCATACCGGGATCTAAACGCCGTCTTGGGGATGTCCTCGGCCCTCACCCTCAGCTGGTGGTAACCTGACTGGAGATCAATCTTCGAAAACACGGAGGCTCCCTGTAGCTGATCAAACAAGTCATCAATCCGTGGCAGAGGATACTTATTCCGGATGGTCACCTTATTCAGCTCCCGATAGTCCACACATAAGCGAAGTGTCCCATCCTTCTTCTTCACGAACAACACAGGCGCTCCCCACGGTGAAACACTGGGCCGAATGAAGCCTCTGTCCAAAAGATCCTGAAGCTGGGCCTTCAATTCTCTCAGCTCGGCAGGCGCCAACCTGTAAGGTGGTAGCAGGTATTACAACCGCTGTAGGCACGATTTTCCCAAACGAAGTGCCGTGTGGGCACGGGTTTTACAACCGCTGGTTTTATCCTTTCCAAATGGTGACGCCGCTTTAATAGTTTACTTGAAAAAAATAAGGTGTCGAGTGGACACCGGTCTTTTAAAACAGTAGCTAAATCTATGTACTCTGATTGGTGATGTATGTCTACTGTATGGTTGATGGTTGATGAATGATGTTGTAAATGAGACGCCGTGCATATACAGAGGAGACTCTGTCCGCGGACAGAGAAAATTTGTGTATGTGGCGGTCTGGCACACACCGGGGATGAGGTTTATGTTACTATATTAAGGAAAAAAAATATATATTCACGCAATTTTCCGCATTGCTTGACTCAAAAACCCCCGGGGGCGTGACAGATTAAATGGTATCAGAGAAAAACAACCATAACCATAGTAGACGTGATCCACATCCACAGTGTAAGGTGCCACAAGCAAATCGGACATGAGATAACCAAGGTGTAGGTGCGGTAGTACGTGAGAGTACGGGGAAAAAGGGAATGTAACCTAGGTGCGATCGTAAGACAGGGTGCTAGGGTTATAACCTTAGGGTTAACGTGGTTTCTTTGTTTACAGCGGACGATGGCCCGGACTAGATCGACCACCGACAATGCGGACGCGGACGGGGTGACCCCGGCCGCCGCAGAGAACCAGCTCCTCCGGCGACAACTGCGGGAAATGGCCGGGCAGTTGGCGACACTGACGGAGCAGGTTCGTCGATTGACGCAGCGACAGGCAACCGCGCCAGCCGAGCGCGATCCGACCCTTCCGCCCGAAGCCACCGCACCCACTACGGAACCGCACGGGGCGGGTGGTACGACAACGGAACAGCCCCCAGCCCCAAGGGATGTGCCTACCCCGACGACCTCGGGGCCCGTATTGGGAGCGACAGCGGGGGAGATAGGGACGACCCTTACTCTTGGGGGGTCCGCCACGGCAGGAGGAACCCCGGAGCAGCGAGCGACGAGGGAAAGGGTTAGGACGAATTTGACCGAGTTCAAGAAGCATGACCCTCCCACTTTTGAGGGAGAGACGACCGATCCATGGGTCGTCGAGAAATGGGTGGATACCATGGAAAAACTCTTCGAGGACCTACTGATGGAGGAACACGACCGGGTTCCCCTAGCTGTCCACTTCCTAGAAGGGAATGCTCGCATCTGGTGGAAGACGGTACGCCCGGATCCGTCTACAAGTGACCCACTACCGACATGGTCGGCCTTTAGAGAGGAACTTTTCCGCGCTTTCTTCTCCGACAGCGTCAAGCGGCAATTGGAAGACGACCTAAAGAATATTAGACAAGGGAACCGCTTGGTCGTGGAATATCAAAGAGAGTTCGTAAGATTGGTTAACTGCGTCCCGTACGTTATACGGGATGAACCCCACAAGGCCCGCCTTTTTGTGGACGGGTTACGGAGCGACATCTTCGAGATGGTTCAGGCAGCAGACTTGCGCACATTCCGGGAGGTGGTGGACAGGGCCACCATCGTGGAGCGGGGATTCGCCATCACCCGAGCTCGACGTGAGGGACCAGAAAATAACCGGGAAAAGAAGCGGACACAGACTTACCCGGGAGGGGGCTCTTCTGGAGGGAGCCGACCCCCAAAGTACCCCAAGACGCAACAAGGAAGCAAGAGTACGCCTACGGGAAGGCCACGACCATCGTTCAAGCCATGTGTTATCTGCGGAGCATCGCATCCAGTGACGGAATGCCCTAAGAGACTAGATCACTGTTTCCGCTGCGGCAAACAGGGGCATCTCCGATACAACTGTCCCCTGAATACGGGAGCGGCATCTTCCGCGGCTTCCGCCCCAACGGCGCAGCCACCAGGACGGGGTAGAGCGCCAACGGGAATGCCCCCACACCCTCCGGCGCCAAGATCAAAAAAGGAATCGCGACCACAACCAGGAGGGAGACTCTACTCCATGGGTCAGCATGGAGCGGTACTGCCAGAGGAGGTGGTAGCAGGTATTACCTCCGTCTCTAATTTTCGAGCTCGAACCCTGTTTGACACCGGAGCGACTCGCTCCTTCATCTCCCGCACTTTTGCCCAAACACACTTGTTAGAAAGTAGCCCTCTTGTTGTAATGATGGCCGTCCAGACTCCTGGGGGGCCAATCGCGGCGACCGGTCTGGTACCCTCGTGTCCAATAAGACTGGGAAGGTTGTCGTGCCCCTGGGATCTGATAGTTATACCGCTAAAGGAGTACGACGTGGTGTTGGGCATGGACTGGCTTACCGAGTATCAGGCGGTCATCGACTGCGAGAAGCGCCAGGTGCAACTACAGAAGCCGGGATTCCCGAAAAACGTGTACTTGGCATGTAAAAGTACTTCCTTTTTAGCCGTCATCTCCGCGTCGCGGTCTAGGAAGCTGATAGAGGGTGGGTGCGTGGCCTATCTAGCCTCGGTAGATTTAGCCACCCGACCCGTTCCCTCGCCGTCCGAAATTTCCGTCGTAAGGGAATTTCCGAATGTATTTCCGGCGGAGCTCCCCGGAATGCCGCCGGAACGAGAGGTCGACTTCCCTATTGAGTTGCTTCCCGACACCAAACCCATCACCAAGGCACCGTATAGGATGGCCTTCGCGGAGTTGAAAGAACTCAAAGCACAGTTGGAGGACCTTTTGGATAAGGGTTTTATCAGACCTTGCGCGTCACCTTGGGGCGCGCCCGTCCTGTTCGTGAGGAAAAAGGACGGAAGTCTCCGGTTGTGCATCGACTACTGGGAGATAAATAAGGTCACCGTTAAGAACAAGTACCCCCTGCCAAGGATCGACGACCTCTTCGACCAATTACAGGGGGCGACGGTGTTTTCAAAAATTGACCTGCAGTCGGGCTATCATCAGCTCCGGGTTAAGGGGGAGGACATCCCCAAAACGGCTTTCCGGACTCGCTATGGCCATTACGAATTTACGGTAATGCCATTCGGGCTCACAAATGCCCCGGCGGTGTTCATGGATATGATGAATAGGGTATTCAAACCCTTCCTGGACTTATTCGTGGTGGTCTTCATCGACGATATCCTCATCTACTCTCGTACAGACGAGGAACATGAAGAACATCTGCGCACAGTCCTCCAGACCCTACGGGAACAGAAACTCTACGCCAAACTCAAAAAGTGTGAGTTTTGGCTCCGTGAGGTCGGTTTCTTGGGGCATGTAATCTCGGCGGCTGGAGTCGCGGTGGATCCGAAGAAGATAGATTCGGTGACGGACTGGCCCCAACCGACAACGGTGACGGAGGTTCGAAGCTTCCTGGGATTAGCCGGGTATTACCGGCGCTTCGTGGAGGGTTTCTCCAAGATAGCCACCCCCTTAACCCGTTTGACTAGAAAGGGGGAAAAGTTCATCTGGACGGACAAATGCCAAAGGAGCTTCGAGGAGCTCAAGGATAGATTGACGCGAGCCCCGATTCTCGCCCTGCCAGAACCAGGGGAGGATTATGAAGTATTTTGCGATGCGTCGCGAAACGGACTGGGTGGAGTACTCATGCAACGGGGAAAGGTTATAGCCTATGCGTCAAGGCAGCTCAAGGAGTACGAGCGAAATTACCTCGTGCACGATTTGGAACTCGCAGCGGTCGTGTTCGTCCTCAAGCTTTGGAGACACTACCTGTGTGATGATCCGGACTCCCGCAGAACTGCGCAACCTTAATTAGTGACTGTAGGAAGTTTTTACAGAGCAACGAAGCCTGTAGAATCGAAATTGGGTATTTAAAATTGACTCTGCGCGAAAATCGGAGCAAATGGGATTTTCCGGGAGCTTTTTGCAAAATTTCGGATGAGAATTTGGCGAAACGGACGTCGGATTTGGACTCAGCGCGCGAAAACGATTAAATTGGTATATTCGCTTTATTTTTCCGGCACCGGGTACTGTTCACCGGAACAGTAACCGCCGGCCGGAATTACTGTTCCGGCCGGCGGCGGCCGCCGGCGAGCGGCGGCGGGCGGCGGCGCACGGCAGCGGGCAGCGGCACAGCGGCGGCGCAGCAGCGGAGCGCGGCGCGGGCAGGCGCGGGCAGCGCGGGCAGGCGCGGGCAGCGCGGGCAGGGGGCGCTGGTGCGCGGTCCACAGCTTGGCGTGCACCAGGTGCACCGACATTCTCCCGTGCCACGTGGCAGCTCCTGAGTGGCTGGCCGGTTTCTAGAACCTTCTGGATGGTCGACACGTGGCGCATTTTTATTGGTCCTTGCACAGGCTGTCCCCTGTTTTGTGGACACGTGGCGCGCGCTGAATGGCCAGTTTTGGTGTTTCGTGTTCGGATCCGATCCTTTGTGGGAATATTCCCTTTTGGCCCATTATTTAAGAGGTTCCACCCCCTCTCATTTCCCACCTTGGATTCCGAGCCGAAGAAGAGAGAATCTGAGAAAGTGCCAAATATGAAAGTTGTTCCTCTCTCTCTCTTCTTTCTCTCTCTAGAATCTCAGGAATTTAGGAGTTACAGATAGTGAGATATCTGCGACGCGGCGCACTGCGACGATTTTCTTTTTAGGCCCATTTCCCGTCGCAGTTCCGTCAAAAATTCACTGCGGGCTAACCGGGTGGAATTTTTGGACGATTTTTGCGGCAACGCGACCGTAAGAGGTAGGGCTTCGATTTACGTGTTGATCACTTTGCTCCGTTTTGTACTTTTGGCACAGTTTTTAGGTCCTCTTTGACCCCCCTTTTTTGCTGTGGTAATTTTTGGACAGCACCGACTTCTCCGATTTTTATCTTGACGTAGGAGCGTCAGATCGAGGCGTTTTAGGAGTCGATTTTGACCTACTCTTCGCGAGGAACGCAACCGTGATTTTTCTGGGATTTTAGGAGCTCTTTTAGAGGTGAAAAATTCCCCTTTTCCCGTGCTGTTTGAAAAACAGCAAATATTGTGCTTTTTAAGATTTGTATTTATACCGGGAGCGTTGATTTGCAGGATTTGAGGACTATGGACAACCAGGGGACTACCTGGGGTATTGTTTGAGCTACTCGAGGTGGGCGGTTGTTGCTTACCTCATTTTTGACAAGCTCACTGGGATTACTAGAAATCCCCTAAAATATGACAATTAATGAGAACCATTGGGACAAACTAACAGGACTACTAACAGGACTACTAACAGGACCACTAACAGGACAATTGATGAGAACTATTGGGACAAACTAATATGACAATTGATGAGAACTATTGGGACAAACTAATATGACAATTGATGAGAATCATTGGGATAAACTAATATGACAATTGGGACGAACTAACGTGACAATTGATGGGACGAACTCTCCTAAAAATTAATATAACTCCACAGATGATATGATGACTTATATTGGGACACTGTGATTGAGACAAAGGCTATAATCTCGCATGCAAATGACTTTTATTCAGTAAATCAATCTTTTTAAATCTTTGACCTTATTTTACAGCTTGCATGCATGACTGAACATCTAGTAAGGCCACTATTTATTGCTACACTATCATATTGAGATTTGAACATGTTTCATTGTTGTCCTTTGCATCCAGATGCTTGTTGCTCAGGTATGAGCAGGGGTTTGGGATAGTGTAGTCGAGATTGCATTAGATTGTGGATTTGTGGGGTATTGCGGTGACCGCGGACAGTAGGCGGTTGACCAGATGTTTATCCTTGCATCAGATTGGGGGTTGAGTTTGGTTATTGCATCAGTTGGGGATTGGGTTTCTATAGTGGATGGAGTTTCCCACTTTGATCATGGTTATGATCCAGTCCTGCTATATTGAGACATGTGCTACAGAGATACTTGTGATACTGATGACAGAGATATTTTACTCGTGTGGGTCGCTCCCCTCGAGTGCCACTCCGGAGGTGTGCTTTCTCGGACCCAGCCTTGTGTGCCGGTCTGATACTTATTTTGGGATGCGAGCCGTGCGGGCCGATCCCGCGGTTTCGAGCCATGTGTGCAGATTCCGCTGAGCTGGGATGCGAGCCGTGCGGGCCGATCCCGCGGTTTCGAGCCTTGTGTGCAGATTCCGCTGAGCAGGCAACACCAGTTGTTACTGGTATCCAGATTGGGTTTATTTGGACAGATACTGTTTCTGATGCATGCATACAGTTTTGACAGCATAGTAGTGGTAGTTTACCTGTTTCAGCATCTTATGTATTTTACCACTTCCCCTTTTCCCTTTTGCCTCTAGTAGTCCTAGTGGGTGCGTCAGAGTTGAGGTTTTACCCACTAGGGGAGGCTGCTGGTTTATCTGGTAGTTCTCACCCCCATTATTATTTTCTGTCTTTTCCCTTCCCCTTCATTTTCGCAGAGTCGTCTGTGGGAGCTGCTGGGCCATCAGCGGCAGATCGAGGTAAGGGGATCGCTGAATAGATAGATCTCCTGTGAGGCTGAGAGCTACTAGACAGATATTGTACCCTCCACTCAGACTGTGATATTCTCCTTTCATTTTGGGTCTGGCGTTAGCCAGCTGGTTGTACTATTTTGGTGAGCTGGGAGATTATTGTACATATTACTGCTGTACTTGTGGTTCCAGTCTGAGATACTATGTAGTTCTTCTATTTCAGCTCTGTATTATGCTCTTTTATTGTTATATTATATCTGAGCAGGTTACCAGCGCTTCGTGTACGCGGAAAATTCCGTGTGCACGGCGGATCTGTAGACGAGCCCGGGTCCCGGGGCGTGACAGATTAAGTTGGTATCAGAGCTTAGGGATAGGTCAGTTGGGACTTAGGAAACCCTAAGCTTTTGGCAGACCCTAGGATAATAGGGCGTGAGAGACGTGACATTTTGCGAAAGTCGTTAATTATTTGTTTGACTCTTCCAGTAAGTGAAGAGAGACCGACATACCCAATTTCTGGTGAACAGTTATGTTGGCTGCAGACAACATAAAGTCACAGAAATAGGGGAATGTCTTTGACTTTCGCTAGATTGGGTCGTGTGGGGTTTTGTTTTCCTGATTTGTGGCTTCTGGTGACAGTATGTCGCCCCTTCGTCGTATTTCCGCCGGGGGTATTCCCACCCCCTCTGAGGAGCCCGAGCAGGCAGTATCTGCCGAACTGGGAGAACTGCGGGCCTTGGTGACCCAGTTGGTGGCAAGGAGCTTTCGACAGGACCAGCGTTTGGAGCAGCTGTTGGCACAGAGGAGTGATCCGGCAGTCGGGGAGAGGACCAGGGCTTCTAAGCAGCATGTAGAGAGAAAACGCCCAGCACCGGATGATAATGGACAGACCAGTTCTCGGAGACGGAGGCGACAGTCGAGGCCTCAGCGGCATAGGCAGCAGCAGCAGCAGGTAAGGCAGCCTCAGCCTACATTTAGGTGCATTTTCTGCGAGGGTCAGCACACTTCAGGTGCTTGTGACTTGAGGTTCGGCCGCTGTTTCAAGTGTGGACAGCCCGGGCACATACGAGTTACGTGTCCTTCGGGGATAACTGTGGCACCTACCTCGGCGGTTGTTCCTACCACTTCCCAGCTACGACCGGGAGCTTCACCAACAGACCTTCAAGGGGATCAAGTTTCATTCCCCCGCCCTTCTGGAGAGAGACAGCCGTTGTCGAGCAGTCGGGACGACTTAGCACTGGCGGAGGATTCTACTGTAGCTGACCGAGAGAAAGCAGGTATGATTTACTTTCTGGCATAGGGACTCGTACCTCGTTTTATAGGGGTATCTCTTTTATTTGTAGAGAACGAGCATTATTGCATGGGTTAGGGATAGGACTATCACCTTGTGCACGGAAGGTGTAGATTCTCGATTGCACTCTGCATATGGAGAGGTACTGTTAGTCCCGCCGATTTAGATCGAGTCCCGAATTATGCCAGCGGACCTGTTGGTCTTATGACAACTGGAGGACTTTGATATGGTCTAGGGATAGACTGGCTGGCTCGGTGTTTTGTGACTTTTGATTGTGCCGCAAGGACCGTCACTTTTCGAGAGCCAGGCCAGGAGATGTTAGTATACCGGGGAATGTCAGAGCGCTTTCTTTGCCCCTATAGTTTCGACTTCCCAAGAGGATCCTTTAAGGTTGTGTAGCCTTTTAGCTAGTGTTGAGGGGCCTACGGCGGCGCCGGGACTCGGGGATATCCCTATTGTCCGCGAGTTTCCGGATGTTTTCCATCTGAGTTGACTAGCATGCCGCCAGATAAGGAGATTGAGTTCGTGATTGACGTAGTTCCAGGAACTGCGCCAATCTCAAAGGCTCCTTACCGGATGGCACCGGCTGAACTGCGAGAGCTTAAGGCGCAACTCCAGGATTTAATGGACAAGGGCTTTATTAGGCCAAGTGTGTCGCCTTGGGGAGCACCGGTGCTATTCGTGAAGATGAAGGATGGGTCACTTCGACTTTGTGTGGACTATAGAGAATTGAACAAAGTGACCATCAAGAACAAGTACCCTTTGCCGCGCATTGATGATCTTTTTGATCAGCTGCAAGGGTCTTGTGTCTTTTCTAAGATAGATCTACAGTCCGGTTACCACCAGTTGAAGGTGAAGGCCGAGGATATTCCGAAAACGGCATTTAGGTCGGTACGGGCATTATGAGTTTACAGTTATGCCTTTTGGGCTAACTAATGCCCCTGCCGCATTCATGGATTTGATGAACTGGATCTTCCGACCATATTTAGACCGATTCGTGGTAATTTGCATTGATGATATCTTGGTCTACTCCCGAAGTGATGCGGAGCATGAGGAGCACCTGAGGGTGGTGCTGCAACTTCTGCGAGAGAAGAAGTTGTTTGCCAAACTGACAAAGCGCGAGTTTTGGCTTCGGGAGATAGTCTTCTTAGACCATGTGATTTCGCCACAGGTGTGGCGATAGACCCAGCAAAGATTGAGGCGGTTCGGGATTGGCCCCGACCGACGACAGTTTCGGAGGTGCGTAGTTTGATGGGCATAGCTGGGTATTACCGTCGGTTTGTGGAAGGCTTTGCAAAGCTCTCCACACCCCTCACTCGTTTGACGCGTAAGGGAGTAAAGTGAGGACTGTCAAGGGAGTTTTGAGGAGCTGAAGAATAGATTAATGACCGTCCCTATCCTTTCCCTCCCTGTTATGGGGAAAGGATATGTGATCTACAGCGACGCATCACACAGCGGACTTGGTTGTGTGTTGATGCAAGATGGGAGGGTAATTGCTTATGCATCAAGGCAACTTAAGGATTATGAGAAGAATTACCCTACCCATGACTTGAAGCTTACTGCTGTAGTGTTTATTCTGAAGCATTGGCGTCATAGACCACAAGAGCCTAAAGTATCTATTCACGCCAAAGGGGCTGAAATTGAGGCGACGCAGATGGTTGGAATTACTAAGAGATTGTGATGTAAACATCCTGTACCATCTGGGCAGAGCAAATGTGGTTGCTTATGCCTCGAATAGGAGGGCGGTGCAAAGTTTGTCTATGTTAATCACAGACCAGACACCACTATTAGAGGAGATGAGACGACTCGAGATAGAGGTTGTGTCCCCTGGGGTCACTGCTAGACGGACATCTTTAGTCTTGCAGCCCACTCTGCTGGATAAGATCAGGGAGAAACAGAGTGAGGACCCCCACTTGACCAAGAATAGAGATCAAATTCCGAATGATCAGTCGGGAGACTTTACGGTAGTTGCCTCGGGAGTACTGAAGTACAGGAACCGAGCATGTGTGCCAGCGGATGCGGAGATCCGAGAGCAGATATTGCGAGAGGCCCATTATACACCTTATACCCTACATCCTGGTGGGACTAAGATGTATAAGGACCTCAAGGCACACTTTTGGTGGAATGGCATAAAAAGGGATGTCGGGAGATTTGTGGCTCAGTGTTTAACTTAGCATCGAGTGCCAGCCGGCAAGTTTCAGAGTCTCCCAATTCCCCAGTGGAAATGGGACCACATTACGATGGATTTCGTGGTCGGACTACCAAGAGCACTGGGAGGAACAGATGCTATCTGGGTAGTTGTAGATCGACTTACCAAGTCGGCGCACTTTCTGCCCATGCAGACTACGTGGCCACTTGAGTGACTAGCCCAGCTATCTAGATGAGATAGTGAAATTGCATGGAGTACCCGCCTCCATTGTTTCAGTTGGAGACCCAAGGTTTGCCTTGCGACTCTAAAGGAATTTGCAGACACCTTGGGGACTCAGCTAAGAGTCAGTACAGCTTTTATCCGCAGACTGATGGGCAGTCAGAGCGGACTGTACAGACCTTAAAGGACATGCTTAGGGCTTGCACTTATCTTTGGCTGAGTTCGCGTACAACAATAGCTTTCAAGCGAGCGTTCAGATGACTCCGTTTGAAGCATTGTATGGACGCAAGTGTCAATCACCGCTTTGTTGGAGTAATATGGGCGAAAGGTGGACCTTGGGACCAGAGGTATTGTCTGAGGCAGAAGAGAAGGTCCGGGTGATTCGACGGCACCTTCAGACCCCCCAGAGCCGACAAGGAGTTATGACGATGTTCGGCGACGGGACTTAAAGTTTCAGGTTGGTGATTATGTGTTCCTGAAAGTCTCGCCCTCCAAAGAAGTCAGGAGGTTCGGCATTCGTGGGAAACTTAGCCCCGATCTATTGGACCCTTTGAGTTATTATCGGGCCAGTTGCCTACCGACTTGCACTTGCTGGTGTATTTCACGTTCCGACTCTGAGGATTACTGTTTAGTCTCGTTTCGAGGACGAAACTCTTTTTAGTGGGGGAGGATGTGATGATCCGGACTCCCGCAGAACTGCGCAACCTTAATTAGTGACTGTAGGAAGTTTTTACAGAGCAACGAAGCCTGTAGAATCGAAATTGGGTATTTAAAATTGACTCTGCGCGAAAATCGGAGCAAATGGGATTTTCCGGGAGCTTTTTGCAAAATTTCGGATGAGAATTTGGCGAAACGGACGTCGGATTTGGACTCAGCGCGCGAAAACGATTAAATTGGTATATTCGCTTTATTTTTCCGGCACCGGGTACTGTTCACCGGAACAGTAACCGCCGGCCGGAATTACTGTTCCGGCCGGCGGCGGCCGCCGGCGAGCGGCGGCGGGCGGCGGCGCACGGCGGCGGGCAGCGGCACAGCGGCGGCGCAGCAGCGGAGCGCGGCGCGGGCAGGCGCGGGCAGCGCGGGCAGGCGCGGGCAGCGCGGGCAGGGGGCGCTGGTGCGCGGTCCACAGCTTGGCGTGCACCAGGTGCACCGACATTCTCCCGTGCCACGTGGCAGCTCCTGAGTGGCTGGCCGGTTTCTAGAACCTTCTGGATGGTCGACACGTGGCGCATTTTTATTGGTCCTTGCACAGGCTGTCCCCTGTTTTGTGGACACGTGGCGCGCGCTGAATGGCCAGTTTTGGTGTTTCGTGTTCGGATCCGATCCTTTGTGGGAATATTCCCTTTTTGGCCCATTATATAAGAGGTTCCACCCCCTCTCATTTCCCACCTTGGATTCCGAGCCGAAGAAGAGAGAATCTGAGAAAGTGCCAAATATGAAAGTTGTTCCTCTCTCTCTCTTCTTTCTCTCTCTAGAATCTCAGGAATTTAGGAGTTACAGATAGTGAGATATCTGCGACGCGGCGCACTGCGACGATTTTCTTTTTAGGCCCATTTCCCGTCGCAGTTCCGTCAAAAATTCACTGCGGGCTAACCGGGTGGAATTTTTGGACGATTTTTGCGGCAGCGCGACCGTAAGAGGTAGGGCTTCGATTTACGTGTTGATCATTTTGCTCCGTTTTGTACTTTTGGCACAGTTTTTAGGTCCTCTTTGACCCCCCTTTTTTGCTGTGGTAATTTTTGGACAGCACCGACTTCTCCGATTTTTATCTTGACGTAGGAGCGTCAGATCGAGGCGTTTTAGTAGTCGATTTTGACCTACTCTTCGCGAGGAACGCAACCGTGATTTTTCTGGGATTTTAGGAGCTCTTTTTAGAGGTGAAAATTCCCCTTTTCCCGTGCTGTTTGAAAAACAGCAAATATTGTGCTTTTTAAGATTTGTATTTATACCGGGAGCGTTGATTTGCAGGATTTGAGGACTATGGACAACCAGGGGACTACCTGGGGTATTGTTTGAGCTACTCGAGGTGGGCGGTTGTTGCTTACCTCATTTTTGACAAGCTCACTGGGATTACTAGAAATCCCCTAAAATATGACAATTAATGAGAACCATTGGGACAAACTAACAGGACTACTAACAGGACTACTAACAGGACCACTAACAGGACAATTGATGAGAACTATTGGGACAAACTAATATGACAATTGATGAGAACTATTGGGACAAACTAATATGACAATTGATGAGAATCATTGGGATAAACTAATATGACAATTGGGACGAACTAACGTGACAATTGATGGGACGAACTCTCCTAAAAATTAATATAACTCCACAGATGATATGATGACTTATATTGGGACACTGTGATTGAGACAAAGGCTATAATCTCGCATGCAAATGACTTTTATTCAGTAAATCAATCTTTTTAAATCTTTGACCTTATTTTACAGCTTGCATGCATGACTGAACATCTAGTAAAGGCCACTATTTATTGCTACACTATCATATTGAGATTTGAACATGTTTCATTGTTGTCCTTTGCATCCAGATGCTTGTTGCTCAAGTATGAGCAGGGGTTTGGGATAGTGTAGTCGAGATTGCATTAGATTGTGGATTTGTGGGGTATTGCGGTGACCGCGGACAGTAGGCGGTTGACCAGATGTTTATCCTTGCATCAGATTGGGGTTGAGTTTGGTTTATTGCATCAGTTGGGGATTGGGTTTCTATAGTGGATGGAGTTTCCCACTTTGATCATGGTTATGATCCAGTCCTGCTATATTGAGACATGTGCTACAGAGATACTTGTGATACTGATGACAGAGATATTTTACTCGTGTGGGTCGCTCCCCTCGAGTGCCACTCCGGAGGTGTGCTTTCTCGGACCCAGCCTTGTGTGCCGGTCTGATACTTATTTTGGGATGCGAGCCGTGCGGGCCGATCCCGCGGTTTCGAGCCATGTGTGCAGATTCCGCTGAGCTGGGATGCGAGCCGTGCGGGCCGATCCCGCGGTTTCGAGCCTTGTGTGCAGATTCCGCTGAGCAGGCAACACCAGTTGTTACTGGTATCTAGATTGGGTTTATTTGGACAGATACTGTTTCTGATGCATGCATACAGTTTTGACAGCATAGTAGTGGTAGTTTACCTGTTTCAGCATCTTATGTATTTTACCACTTCCCCTTTTCCCTTTTGCCTCTAGTAGTCCTAGTGGGTGCGTCAGAGTTGAGGTTTTACCCACTAGGGGAGGCTGCTGGTTTATCTGGTAGTTCTCACCCCCATTATTATTTTCTGTCTTTTCCCTTCCCCTTCATTTTCGCAGAGTCGTCTGTGGGAGCTGCTGGGCCATCAGCGGCAGATCGAGGTAAGGGGATCGCTGAATAGATAGATCTCCTGTGAGGCTGAGAGCTACTAGACAGATATTGTACCCTCCACTCAGACTGTGATATTCTCCTTTCATTTTGGGGTCTGGCGTTAGCCAGCTGGTTGTACTATTTTGGTGAGCTGGGAGATTATTGTACATATTACTGCTGTACTTGTGGTTCCAGTCTGAGATACTATGTAGTTCTTCTATTTCAGCTCTGTATTATGCTCTTTTATTGTTATATTATATCTGAGCAGGTTACCAGCGCTTCGTGTACGCGGAAAATTCCGTGTGCACGGCGGATCTGTAGACGAGCCCGGGTCCCGGGGCGTGACAACCTGTATGGGGCACACTGCAATGTGTACTCAGACCATAAGAGTCTCAAGTACCTTTTCACCCAAAAGGAGTTAAATTTGGGACAAAGGCGGTGGCTCGAGCTACTGAAGGATTACGATTTAACGATCCACTATCACCCGGGAAAAGCAAACATGGTGGCCGACGCCCTGAGTCGCAAGGGGCAGGCCGAGGAGGCAGGTGTAAGTGCCATTACCCAGCAAGACAGTCTGATTGCGGAATTCTCGCAATTGAGACTAGAAGTAGTACCGGCGGGGACAGTCGCACAACTTCTGACACTGGTGGTCAGACCTACCTTGCTGGACAGGATTCTCGAAGGGCAATCGACTGACGACCAACTCCAGTTGGTGCGAAGTAGGATAACCGCCGACCAGGAAGGTGATTTTGCAGTGGACTCCGACGGCACGATACGATTTCGGGGACGAATCTGCGTGCCGGATCTACCGGAGCTCAAAGAGGAAATCCTGCGGGAGGCGCATACTGCCCCATATGCAGCGTACCCCGGGGGAACGAAGATGTACAAGGACGTCAAACAGACCTTCTGGTGGCCCAAAATGAAGGGAGACGTGACTCGATTCGTGGCACACTGCCTGGTGTGCCAACAGGTGAAGGCCGAGCATCAGCGCCCGGCAGAAAAATTGCAACCTTTACCGGTGCCCGAGTGGAAGTGGGACATGATTACCATGGATTTTGTGACCGGATTCCCGAGATCGCCACAGGGACACGATGCGATATGGGTGATTGTGGACCGTTTGACGAAATCGGCCCACTTTCTGCCCATACACACGACGTGGACGCGGGAACGACTGGCACAAACATACATCGACGAGATAGTAAGGTTGCATGGAGTACCGACATCTATCACGTCGGACAGGGACACGCGATTTGTGTCAAACTTTTGGCGAAGCCTGCAACGAGCAATGGGTACCAAGTTGCATTTCAGTACGGCATTTCACCCACAGACCGATGGACAGTCAGAGCGGGTGATACAAATCGTGGAGGACATGCTTCGAGCGTGTGTTTTGGACTTGGGCGAAGGGTGGGCACGGTGTTTGCCCCTAGTGGAATTTGCCTACAATAACAGTTATCAGGCCAGCATTCAGATGGCACCCTACGAGGCCCTGTACGGGCGCCGCTGTCGGTCTCCAATATGCTGGGACGACTTGGGTGAGCGTAAGTTTCTGGGCCCAGATTTGGTGGAGGAGACCGAAGCAAAGGTGCGATTAATTAGGCAAAGGCTACTGACCGCCCAGAGCAGACAGAAAAGCTACGCGGACAACAGACGCCGAGACTTAGAGTTCATGGTGGGTGAGCATGTGTTACTCCGAGTTTCGCCCTCCAAGGGGAACCGACGTTTCGGCATAAAGGGAAAGTTAAGCCCAAGGTACGTGGGACCGTTCGAAATTCTAGAACGCGTAGGACCGGTGGCGTACCGATTAGCCTTGCCGCCGAACCTCGAACGAGTCCACAACGTGTTCCATGTCTCAATGCTCCGGAAGTACCTCGCTGACCCCTCTCATGCCTTGGATACCTCCACCATCGAGTTGCGAGAGGATTTGAGCGTCGAGGAGACGCCGGTGCGGATTTTGGCAAGAGAGGACAAGAAGTTGCGCAATCGAACTATTCCCTACGTGAAGGTCCAGTGGAGCAACCACGAAGAGCGCGAGGCGACATGGGAACTGGAATCGAAAATGAGGGAATGTTTTTCCGATTTGTTTTAGTGAGGTTTGTACTTAAGTTTCGGGACGAAACTTTTTATAAAGTGTGAGTGGTGTAGTGATTCGGCCCTTAGGGGTATTTTTGACTCACATGTAAGCTATTTAAGCCTTTAGGTGAAATAAAATTATTTAATTTTTAAAAGTCGGTCGGTGCGTGGTGCTGGTATTTTTCTGCGATAGAGCACGGAAAATGATGACCGACGGTGCGATCGGATCTGAAATCCGATGTCGGGATCTCCCGGAACGGAATTCTTAGTGATGCGGTGAGTAGTCATGCATCGGAATCCGTGCAAAATATCTTGCACCCGTTGGAGATCAGGTGGGTTATCTCGTAGGGGATAATTAATTAATTAATTAATTATCCGGTGATGGAAAATAGAATTTTCTTACGTTCGAATTAAAGAGAAAATTAATTAAATATACGTAATCAAATAATACGGATTATATAAGTGATTCCGGTTATCTGAGGGAAAGAAAGAAAAATAAAACCCTAACCGGTGAGAAGAGAAAGAAAGAGGAAAGGAAAAGACGGAACCCTAGCCGGAAGGAAGGAAAAGGCAAAAGAGAAAGAGCCCGATCTTCCCGGACATCGAACCGAAGGCAAGAACGCGACCGGGCGACCTTCCCGTCGATCTTCGGTTAGTAAAATAATTTTTATAATTTTTTCGGAATTTTTCTGTCGTTCTCTTGTAGGGTTTTCGGGTTTCCCCGTCGTCTCCGTCACTGTCGCCGTCATCGTCATCGTGCTAGGGCACGGAACGGGCGACGGAGACGCGCGATGCCGTTAGGGCATCGCGCGGAAGGTCCCCGCGGACGGCCGGCCGCCGCCGCGAGCGGAGACGGGGGAGGGGAAACCGCGCGGGCACCGCGCGGGCTCCGCGCGGGCCGTACCCCCGCGAGGGCAACCCCCGCGCGGGCGCCGCGCTGGCCCGCACCCGCGCGGGCGCCGCGTGGGCTCACCGCTGCGCGGGCACCGCGCGGGCGCCCCGCGGCCGCCGCGCGGGCGCCGCGCGGGCAGCGCTTGCGCGGGCGTCGCGCAAGGGGCCGCGCCGCGGGGGGCGCCGCCCGTGGAGCCACACCGCGCGGTCCCGAGCCGCGCGGGGCTCCGACGGGCGGCGACGACGACGCGGGAGTCCGGTTTTCGGCAAACCGGACGGTGCTGGACTTTTCCGTCAAAGGAGTAAATTGGGGTTTTCCGTTTTGAGATGTTAGTATGTGTTTCTGACCATAGTTTATCCTTGCGGACTTTTCCTAGGTCCGGGTGCGCAGCGGGAGTGTGTGAAAGATCCGAGTGCTCCGATCTTCCCGCAACAAGGTGGGTACAGTTGCTATAAGTGCAACAAGTGCAGTAAGTGCATCTATCATCGTAAAAAGTGTTATTAATATGTCTAACAAAGTAGATGGACTGTTTAACCTTTCGCATGAATGTTTTTCATCTTATATAATGACTGTTGCGGCTGCGGTCGCGGTGCTTAATACACGCCGATTTGGCAAATCCGGTTTTTGGATGCTGCACGTACACAGGCGGATTGGCCTCCGCATGGGTGTACTTTTCCGGGGAAGTGGTCTATACGACCCGTGTGCCCCACGCAGTGTGGGGACCTCCTCACGGCTGCTACAGGTACCGCACTAGCCCCGTGAAGAGGTTGTAAGCATCAATAGTCTCGAGGGGAGAAGCGTTGACTACCCCTGGGACGGTGGCACTAAAGTAAATAAAGTGAGCAAAGTAAGTTGCAGGGTTTTAGCGAAAGGTTCCGGTGTATTCGGTTTGCTCTTCTTTCCTTGTTGTTATTTATACATCTACTTTGTTTGTCACTGACTTTACCCACTCCGTGACAGGTGATACTAGGTGCGTTAGCCGGGATGGCGGTGAGACTGCGTCGCGAGAACCGTAGTCAGAACTCTTGGATATATCTCATTTTCCTTTATGCTTTTATTAGTTAATTTGCTTGTGGACTATATTAGTTGTGGACATGTATTAGTTAGCGCTGTGGATGAGATGTACTTTTATGTTTAGATACTACCAGTGATGTTTCATATGCGGCACGTTTTCATGAAAAAACCAATTGATTGCGAAAATGTTTTCCCAAACGAAGTGCCGTGTGGGCACGGATTTTACAACCGCTGGTTTTATCCTTTCCAAATGGTGACGCCGCTTTAATAGTTTACTTGAAAAAAATAAGGTGTCGAGTGGACACCGGTCTTTTAAAACAGTAGCTAAATCTATGTACTCTGATTGGTGATGTATGTCTACTGTATGGTTGATGGTTGATGGATGATGTTGTAAATGAGACGCCGTGCATATACAGAGGAGACTCTGTCCGCGGACAGAGAAAATTTGTGTATGTGGCGGTCTGGCACGCACCGGGGATGAGGTTTATGTTACTATATTAAGAAAAAAAAAAATATATTCACGCAATTTTTCGCATTGCTTGACTCAAAAACCCCCGGGGGCGTGACAGCATGGTAGGGTAATTGCTTATACTTCACGGCAATTAAAGGATTATGAGAAGAATTACCCTACTCATGATTTGGAGCTTGCAGCCGTGGTGTTCGCGCTGAAGTTGTGGCGGCATTACCTCTACGGGGAGCATTGTGAGATTTACACTGATCATAAGAGCTTGAAGTACCTGTTCACACAAAAGGAGCTGAACTTGAGGCAACGCCGGTGGTTGGAGTTGCTAAAGGACTATGATGTGAGTATTCTTTATCACCCCGGCAAGGCCAATGTAGTGGCAGATGCTTTGAGTAGGAGGTCAGCGCAGAGCTTGAGCATGTTGATCACCCAGCAGGCACCGCTTGTGGAGCAGATGAGGCGCTTACAGATTGAGGTTGTATCCCCTGGGGTCTCTGCTAGACTCATGTCTATGGTCTTGCAGCTCACTATGTTGGAGAGGATTAGAGAGACACAGAGTGAGGACCCCCACTTGACTCGGATTAGATCGCAGATTCAGGCTGATCAGTTAGGGCATTTTGAAGTGGATAGCTTGGGAGTACTGCGGTACAGGGACCGAGTGTGCGTGCCTATGGACACTGAGCTCAGAGATCAGATTTTGAGGGAGGCCCATTATACACCTTATACCATTCATCCTGGTGGTACTAAGATGTATAAGGACCTCAAGGCACATTTTTGGTGGCCCGGAATGAAGCGGGATATTGGAAGATTCATGGCTCATTGTTTAACTTGCCAGCAAGTGAAGGCAGAGCATCGTGTTCCTGCTGGCAAGTTACAGAGTCTTCCAATTCCCGAGTGGAAGTGGGACCACATCACCATGGATTTCGTCACTGGACTGCCGAGGGTGCAGAGTGGGGCCGATGCGATTTGGGTTATCGTGGATAGACTCACCAAGTCTGCACACTTTTTGCCTGTACAGATGACTTTGCCGTTGGAGCGACTTGCGCAGTTATACTTGGATGAGGTAGTGAGACTGCACGGTATACCCACCTCGATTGTATCAGATAGGGACCCGAGGTTCGTATCGCACTTCTGGGGGAGTCTTCAGTCAGCCTTGGGGACCCAGCTCCGTTTTAGCACAGCATTCCACCCACAGACCGATGGACAGTCTGAGCGCACCATACAGACCCTCGAGGACATGTTGAGAGCGTGCGTTATGAATTTTGGAGGAAGGTGGTATCGGCACTTAGCATTGGTTGAGTTTGCGTACAACAACAGCTATCAAGCGAGCATCCAGATGACTCCGTTTGAGGCGTTGTATGGACGCAAGTGTCGGTCACCCCTGTATTGGAGTGACATGGGTGAGAGGAGGACTTTGGGACCGGACTTACTGCTGGAGGCAGAGGAGAAAGTCAGATTGGTTCGCCGACATCTTGAGATAGCCCAGAGTCGCCAGAGGAGCTACGCTGATACTCGGCGGCGAGACCTAGAGTTTCAGATCGGTGATCATGTCTTTTTGAAGGTCTCGCCTTCGAAAGGGGTCAGGAGATTCGGAGTTCGGGGGAAGCTCACTCCCCGCTTTATTGGACCCTTCGAGGTACTTGAGAGGATTGGCCCTGTGGCTTATAGAGTTGCTCTTCCACCTCGCCTGGCCGGAGTTCATGACGTCTTCCACGTCTCAGCTTTGAGGAGATATGTTTTCGACCCCTCGCACGTGATCGACTTCACTTCTTTGGAGATCGGAGAGGATCTTGGCTACGAGGAGCGCCCGTTGCGAATTCTCGCTCGAGAGGTGAGAGAATTGCGCAACCGGACCATACCTTATGTGAAGGTTTTGTGGAGCAATCACGAGGAGCGGGAGGCTACTTGGGAGCTGGAGACGGTGATGCGGGATACCTATCCTTTTCTGTTCGAGACTTCTAGTTGAGGTACGCCTGTTTGTTTCTTGTTTCGAGGACGAAACTCCCTTTTAGTGGGGGAGGATGTGGTGGCCCAGATTCCCATGCAGCTTTTTCTGGGGAATCCATTGTTTAGAACACCTATTGTTGGTGTGTCTGGCCCATTGTGCATCAAGGGGATGCTACAGATGGACCCTGTGAGATATCTACAGCTGTGTTGGCCTTCGGCTGTGTTTGCCAAAATTTTGAAAAGGTTTTTGGCCAAACAGAGGTTGGAAATGGATTCAGCACGAAAAAACGCTTGAAAACGGCTATTTGCTTGTTAAATTCTGAGTCCGGATGCCCAAAAACGGACTCCCGGAAGTTTTCGATGAATTTCGGTGCATGGGAGGGGCCGTGGACCGCCGGCTGCCACGTGGCAGCCCACGATTGGCCGGTCCGCAGCGCGCGGTCCACAGAGCGCCGCGGCTGGGTGCACGGACTCGGCGCATGACACGTGGCGCCGCCTGATTGGCGGGCCCGTGAGGCGCGGTCTACAGGGTTTGCGCGGCGGTGCATGGACCGGGGCGGGGGGACGCGTGGCATCCCGCGGTTGGTCGGTGCACGCGGCGCGGTCCACGGAACCTAAATTTGGTGCGTGGACCAGGTGCACGGGACACGTGTCGTCACTCTATTCGCGGGCTCACGAGGCGCGGCGCACGGAACGGCGGACAGGCGCCTCGGGGCGCGTGCGTGGCAGGCAGCCAGGGCGGCGCCCTGCCCGCACGTGTGACCGCGACAGTGGCAGGGCCACGTGTCGCCCTGCCACTGGCGGGCGCCACCTACCCGCTTTGACCGCGGGGAGGGGCACGTGGCGGCGTTTGGCGCGCCCCGCACAGCTGTTCGCTGTGCGGGACGCGTGTCGGGCGGGGAGGCGCGCGACGTGGCCGCCGCTGAGTCGCTCCGCCCGCTGTCGCCTGTTTGACGGGCGACGTGGCGGCCCAGGAGAGTTTCGGGCGCGCACAGTGTTGGGCCGGGCCCAACACTGTAGCAGCCCGAAACTTTTGGGCGCCCGAAAGTTGGGACACGCCCGGTATTTCTTGAATTGTTCTGGGAGCCTATAAATAGCCCGAAAACAGTTCAAGTCGGGTTTTTCTCCGTTTCTATGCCTTTTCTCTCCGAGCTTCCTTCAGAGAAGTTGATCCTCACACTGTCAAGCTTCCATCTGCAGAGTTTGGGGATTTTTGGGGGCACGCTTTTTGAGATTCTCATTTTCTTGGCGCGGCGCGACGCTCTTTCTTCGGTGTTTCTTCCGTCGCTCTTCGGTGTTCTAGCTCCCCCGACCTACTCCGACCATCTTTTCGAGCGATTTCTTCGCTGTTGGATTCGTAACAGGTGAGGCTACGATTTTGGGTTTCACGCACATTTTCAGATTTCGCATTTTTCGAGGTGTTTTCTCGTGCTCATTGGGACCCTTCTTGCTGTGAGTTTTTGGTGAGGACAGCAGCTTCTTTTGAGGAGATCTTCGCGCACAAATCTCGGATCAGGACGTGCTTATAGACTTTTTTCATCTACTCGACACAAGGATCATCGTGGTTTTTTTTTTGGAATTTCCTGAGATCTTCCCGGAGGTATACATCTTCCTTTTTATCTGTGCAAGATTTTACAGTTATGTGGTTGTATGTTTTCGCGCGCCCGTGTTGTGGAATTTATATCTTGGCCTACGGAACTCCGATTTGGGCGTGTAGGTACTCGTTTCGAAGCTATCGACGCGAAGAACGCCGGGATATTTTTATTGGAATTTATTGGACACTTTATGCAGGTGAAATTTTGGCATCTGTACAGCTGAAATTCAGCATGAGATTTTTGGGCAGATTTTTGGGGATTTGTGTATAACTGTAGCCTATGTTGTACCCAGGTGGGATTTTGGACTATACTGGACATACTGGACAGTGAGTTGCTGTTGTTCTGGTATTATCAGCTGTAGGACTTGGACAGATCAGCGCATCAGGTGGGTGACCTCTTTTTCAAGATCAGCGGACTGTGTACTAATTCTAGCTTTAGGGACTTGCATATTTTAGGTACTCGTGTTCGGCTCGTTTACTAAACGAGCGATTCGATCTCGAGCTCATTTCGAGCCGAACACGAGCTGGCTCGCGAACAGCGAGCTGGATTGCCACCCCTAGTTGTAGTTAGATGATCCTGAGTTTATTAACTTGCTTCCCACAAGCTGTTGATTATTAATTATTTTGGAACTTGACCTAGCACCACTGCCATATGATGCATGTTCAGCCAGACTGTAGAAAACCTCAACTTGGGCTAGGTTTTTATTGCTCTAGACATTCCCACATCACTTTTCTTTTTATCACTCTGGACTTAGAGTTTTTCTCGCCCAAGTAGTGGGCCGAGAGGTCGGATTATTGTGGGATGCATTTACACTTGTGTCTGGGGACCGAGTGGAGTTGTTAGCAGTCTGTAGACCAGGTTTCTTGGGGAGAGTGACTTGGGTTGTAGATCGAGATCTTGAGAGCTATTTTGAGTGACAGTGAGTCTCGGCTGTGCAGTTTTCCAGCCTGTGTGTGAGACAGTGTTCCTTTGGTTACAGTCGATCTTGTTGATCGAGGATTTGGATTATAGCCTGCATGAGCCACATTTGAGCTCGACAGAGATACGCGGATACTTTCCTCGGTGGGGTCGCTCCCCTCGAGAGCCACTCCGGAGTTGGGCCTGTTCTTCTATCGCGACTTGTCGACGCAGTGTTCCCTCTGGCTGGGCCAGTTAGTGGCAGTCACGGACACAGTCCCTCTGGCTGGGCCAGTTAGTGGCAGTCACGGACGCCCTACGTAAGTCCGGTCCCCCGGGACGTGACGGCAGTAGGTAGGCGCAGGTTTGACTGGACCCTATGCGGCAGTCAGTTGAGATTGGGTGATTTGAGACGAGAGCTAGTTGTAGCATCATGTTCTTTCTGTTCCACTATTGAGCATCTAGATAGAGGCATAGTAGCTGTAGAGTTTACTTTACCAGTATTTTTCCTTTCCGCACTGCATTGTTACTTTTTGCCTCTAGTAGACTTAGTGGGCAGACCGTCGGGCTTGTTGGCGGCACCCACTGAGAACTACTTGGGACGTAGTTCTCACACCCGTCGTGGTGTCTTTTCCCCCGGGACTTCTTCTTCTGCTCCAGTTCCTGCCGCACCTGTTGCTGACCCGATGATCGAGGTAAGGGAGTCGCGAGATAGATCCCTACCAGTGTCGCCTGAGAGTAGATGTACCTCCCTACTTTTGAGAGTTCATGTCGAGTGACCTTGTAGTGAGGATTGAGTTGTACTCTTCTTATTTTGAGAGATATATGTATTTTTGGGTGAGGATTCTGGTTGTATATTTTGTTAGAGTTGTATTTATTTTATCCAGCTTTTACTTTTCAGCTCTGATATCTGTATAGTGTAGATCTCTTTTGCAGGTTAGTTGCTACGTCTATACGGGGCTTCCCGTATGGGCGGCAGATCTGTTGGCGAGCCCGGGTCGCAGTTTCGACCCGGGGCGTGACAACGAGAGAGGTGCTCGCCACGAAGGGTCTTCACATCCTTAATCTCAAAGGAATCCACGTAGAGGTCATCAAGGCGTAGGAGGGCAAGGGCGTCGGCGATGTCGAATCCAAGCATGAAGGCGTGGACGAAGTCGGCGCATTTCTGTAGGTTGCTCACGTCTGGGGTGTCCGATCTGGTCTTCATCTCCACCTTTCGAGCCTAAATTAGGGTTTGTAAGAAAGACGAAACATACGTAAGTTGAGCCAAGAAATGGAAGAATCTGAAAGAATGAGTAGGAGAAGAATATAGAGGAAAATAGCACTTAAACAAGAAATCTTATGCCTCGTTTGTCTGTACGTGTGTACTTTTTTTTTTTTGTTGGGGTCTTCCCCAAACTCAAACTCTACACAATTGAACGCACTAACAGATGGACTGTAGGACCCCTGAACCCCATGCAGCATTTTCCCGTGAATCCACTGTGCAAACACCTGTTGATGGTGTATTTGGCCCATAGTGCATCAAAGGGATGCCACAGATGGACCCTGTGAGCTTTTGATAGCTGTGTTGGCCTTCGGCTGATTTTGCCGAATTTTAGAAAAAATTTTAGGCCAAACGGAGGTTGGATTTGGATTCAGCGCGGAAAAACGCTTGAAAATGGCTTTTTGTTTGCTAAATTCTGAGTCCGGATGCCCAAAAACGGACTCCCGAAAGTTTTACTAGATTTCTGGTACATGGTGGAGCCGTGGACCGGCGGGGGTGCCATGTGGC
Source organism: Tillandsia fasciculata (assembly GCA_029168755.2). NCBI lineage: Eukaryota > Viridiplantae > Streptophyta > Magnoliopsida > Poales > Bromeliaceae > Tillandsia > Tillandsia fasciculata. The sequence goes on from CM054952.1 coordinate 7,367,775, forward strand.
AGCCCCTGATTGGCCGGCGCACGCAGCCGGGTCCACGGAGTACCAGGGGAAAGGCCGGGGTGCACGGCTGGAGGCGTGGACCGGCGGTTGTCCACGTGGCAGCGCCTGATTGGGTGGCCCACGCGCGCTCGGTCCACAGGCGCGCGCGGGGGGTCGTGGACTGGGGGCGCGCCACGTGGCAGCACCTCATTGGCGGGTCCACGGGCGCGCGGTCCACGCAGCGCGCGGGGCAGGTACCGGGGCAGGTGCCGTACCGCAGGGGGGCAGGCGGGGCAGTTGGGTGCGCCACATGGCGCCCGCTGATTCGCGGGCGCCACCCACCGCGTTGACCGCGGTTGGGGACACATGGCGCTTCCCGCGGGGGCTTGCACGGCTGCCGCCTGTTCGGTGGACGCGTGGCAAGCCCCGGGGCGGGTCGGACAGCGCGGGATCGGGTCGGACGATCCCGTGCGGGGCGGGGATTGGGCCGGGCCGCACTGTGCGAGCCCGAATTCGGGCGGGCCGGGCCGCACTGTGTGCGCCCGAATCTTTCGGGCGCCCGAAAGATGGGACACAATGGGAATTTTCCCAATTGTTTCCCTCAGCCTATAAATAGGCAGCCCGAGCCCTCTTCTTTGGTTTTTTCCTCTCAGCCCAAGCTTGATCTCCCCGAGCTCCCTTTAGATGAATTGTTCTTCTCTAAGTTCTTGATCATCCTGCAGTGTTTTGGGATTTTTGGGAGCATCCCGAGGTTCTGGATTTTACGGCGCGGTGCGACGTTGTGTTTCCGGAGTTCTTCTTCGTCGCAGTTCGGTGTAAAATTCCCCCTGAGCTACCCCGACCTTCTTTTTCCGTGATTCTTGCGCCGGCATACTCGTAAGAGGTAGGGATTCATCTTTCATATTGATCGTGCTTTCCCATTTCGAGTTTTTGGCACGGATCCCGAGGCAACATAGTGACCCATTTTCTGTGTGGATTTTTGAGACAGCAGCAGAGTGTTTCCGCCATATCTTCGCGCACGAGCGTCAGACGGAAACGTGCTTATACAACTTTTTCATCTACAGATCGCAAGGAACGCGCTCGTAATTTCTTGGATTTTTCAGAGATTTATTTCGATGTGAAAATCCCTGTTTCCCTGTGTATAGTGCTACAGTATTTTGATGCAGATTTTGTTTGAGTGTACCACCTTGCCGAATTTATATCTTGACTTACCGAACTCAGATTTGGGCGTGCAAGCAGCCGTTTCGAAGGTATCGACGCGAGGATCGCTGTGATATTTTTCTGGGAATTTTCTGGGCATTTTTAGCAGGTGAAAATTAGGCATCTTTGGGACTGAAGTTGTATGTGATTGTAAGAGCAGTTTTGGGAATTTACGTGTAATTGTGGACTTTGTTTTGTGCCCAGGAGAGTTGCGAGTGCTACTGGACTCATTGGAGTAGGAGATTTGGATTTATCTGGTATTTTCAGCTGTCGAAGTTTGGACAGTTAGCATTTCAGGTGGGTGGTTGTTGTACTCCTCTCCTTTGGTATGCCCACTAGGAATCTCAGAGTGTTCCCTTGTTATTGATGCTCAACTTATTGTTGGTAGCCTTGCATGCTCTAGGAAACTAATTAATGGTTGATTGATCCATGATAATATTGTTGATAGCATGATTACTTTATTTAGTCGCATAATTATTCTGAACTGCATGTTTAGGGGCAGGATAGTAATTGAGGACTGTAAATTGATGATCATCCAAATGAGACTGTCACTTTAGCTTTTGTTGCTCTAAACTGATTACTCTTGTAAAATAGACTAAAATACTGGGACAAATGCATGTTTAAACTGGTCACTTTGCTAAGTCATTCTTTTTACTGCTACACTATCTTTTGGGACTTGACTTAGGAGAAACCATGCTTTTATCCTTTCTCTTTCTCCTATTATTTAGACTTGAGGGATAGCTTGCTCGGGTTCGAGCGGGGGTTGGATAGTGTAGTCCGGTGCTGGGGATTTGGGACAGGCTGGGCTTTATGACAGGGTATGACGGCAACCACGAATTTTGGGTGGTTGACCGGATTGTACTATTGCATCAGATTGGGTGATGGGGATCGGGCTATCTTTTGTGGAGGATTTTTCCCACTTGATTGAGTCATGATCCAGTCCTGCTATATCAGGTTACTTGTGGTTACTTACTTTCCTCGTGTGGGTCGCTCCCCACGAGTGCCACTCCGGAGTGCGCGGCAGACAGATTTTGAGTCCTGGGGACTCCTTTGCTTCGGTGTTATGCGTAGGCTGGCATACCCGTCGCGGCAGAGCAGGCAGTGCCAGTGTCCACTGGCGGTCAGATTGGGTCGTTTTGACAGGCTTCCAGATACTGATGCATACTTTTCCCATCCTTGTTGGTTGGTCATGTAGAGGCATATTAGGGGTAGCATTTTATCAGTCGTCACTCTTGGCTTCACCCCCCTTTTCTTTTCCTTTCCTTTTTGCCTCTGATTACCTGGTGGGCATGTTTGAGCTGAGGTTTTACCCACTAGGGGAGGCTACTGTTTATAGTAGTACTTACCCCCATTGTCTTTTCTTTGTTCCTTTTTCCCTCCCGTTTTGCAGAGTCCTCTGCGGGAGTTGCTGGGCCGCCAGAAGCTGATCGAGGTAAGAGGATTGCGGACTAGATAGCGAGCCACCCGAGGGATGTAGCTGGAGTTTTGGTGTACCCGTTTTTCTCAGACAGCTTTTTACTATTTCTTTTTGGGTCTGGCTTTTGCCAGCTGTTTGTATATTTTTGGTGAACTGGGAGAGATGTTGTATTTATTTTTACAGTTGTACCTTATTTTACTTCCAGCTTCTGTCTGAGATACAGTAGTTTTAGTTCAGCTCTGATTTTTATGCTCTTTTATTATCATCTCTTATATTTGAGCAGGTTACCGACGCTTCGTGTACGCGGGAAATACCGCATGCACGGCGGATCTGTGGACGGGCCCGGGTTCTGGTTTTCACCCGGGGCGTGACATGGACTTTGCTAGTTGATTAGCCTGCAAATTCAGCTTTTCTTGGAAGCAAACAAAGAAGCGAAAAGAGACACCAATCAAGGTCCCATTCATTATTGTTGCCTTTTTCTTGTTTTCCTAAACACAAATGGTGTGAGATTGAATATATCGGCGGATGGACTTATTGTTGGTTAGCTTGAGATACGCCTCAACGGAACGCGAATAGCAACTTCTCCAAGAAAATAAAGAAGAGCAAAAATGTACGCCTCAACGGAATGCGGATAGCATCTTCTTCAAGAAAATAAAGAAGAGCAAAAAATGAAATTAGCGTTCTTCTATTTGTTGTCACTTCCCAAACAAACTCTATAGATGCTTAGATTGCAAGTAATCTGCCGCCTACCGGTACACTCCATCACATAGACTCTGTGTTTCAAAAAACAAAGACAACGGCAATGGTAGAAAACAGGGCCTAAATTTTTTATTCAGTTGACATACATGTATGCATTTATACATTCTGCTGGCACATTTAATCACATAGAAATTAAGTTTGAAAATACCGAAAAAAAAAAACAAAATTGTAGCATAACAGACAGCCATTGAGTTTTGATAATACGATATGCAAAAGAAACTTCTTGAAACTACGAGAAGATTCAGCATAACCAAGTTCAGAAGAAATACGAAAAGAATACGGGAATTTCATGTTCCGCTTTGATACAAATAACCACTTTTGAGAGTTAAATATGAAAATTTTCTTATCTACTACATACTCAAGTAATTAATATGCATGATATTGGTTTAGCTCTTATTGAGACTCCTCTACAATTGCTCTAGATTTTTCCAATACAAAGCAATAAAACTCTTATGATATGGTGCATTGACAGATAACTTTATCTTGACCAATCCGGATCCCAAACTAAAAAAGAAGGTTTCTACCAAAATCTGTTTATACGAGGGAACAACTTCTGCATTCTGCAATACTAAATACAAATGACATGTGATACTTCTTTTCTATATTTTTTTATTCTTGGGCAGCAAAATAGATTCTACCAACAGAAATACAGTATCCAACTTTCCATAAAAGAAAGAGCCCAAATAGATAGCAGAGAGAATCAGGAGAAGAGACAAGAAAGAAAAAAAATATGGGAACAAAGTGGGATGGAAGGTATGAGAGAAATCAAAAGATACGAAATAACACTCCCATAGATTAATAAGAGATTCAAAGAAAAAAAGAGGGATGAGGGAAATCAAGCACAAAGAATGAGGTTCCAATGCTAGCACCAAATACACGATAAGAAATAACACTCCCATAGGTTAATAAGAGATTCAACGACAAAAAGGGGGATGAGGGAAATCAAGCACAAAGAATGAGATTCCCACGCTAGCACCAAATACACACAGAGCATGTGGGTTAATGCCACATGGCAGTACAATGTTCAAAGCTCGCAATGTGCCATGAGCATAAGCTGGCACAGCCCTATGGATCATGTTAATGACTTTCTAGCAGAAGGTCAATAATGGCACTTAAATCCATTATCAGATTGTCCAAGGTCTCTACTACAGTTCTTCCCATTTCCCGATAAGTCAAAGAAAAATCTAAACAAAGAACTCCATGAGACCCTTTTTGGTACCTAAATTTATTTGGACTAATAACTGACTTGTCTTTCAAATCTCCTTGGAAGGAAATTTCAAGATATAAAAGAAAACTATATAGAAGGACAACTAAAACTTTCAAAATTAAGATTTTTGGATACACAAGATACACTGTGACGCCCCCAATAGTCCCACATCGGATGTGGATGGAATTGTGATTGGGTTTATATGAGACATGGACACTAGTATTAATAACTGGGCTTAAGCATTTTGGGCTGTGGTTTGGGCCCAACGAGTTATTATTGCTAGTGGGCCGGGTCGTTACATTTGGTATCAGAGCCAATAACCAGCCGAAAGTGTACGGCGAGTCTCGACTGAGTCTGGGTTTAGATGACAGGACTAGCGAGACGAGTCTCACATCGCCTGGTGATCTTGGGTTGCTGCTGTGTGTGTTTGGGCTGACGAGGACGTCAGGCCTAAACGGGGGGAGTCTGTGACGCCCCCAATAGTCCCATATCGGATGTGGATGGAATTGTGATTGGGTTTATATGAGACATGGACACTAGTAATAATAACTGGGCTTAAGCATTTTGGGCTGTGGTATGGGCTCAACAAGTTATTATTGCTAGTGGGCCGGGTCGTTATATTTGGTATCAGAGCCAATAACCAGCCGGAAGTGTGCGGCGAGTCTCGGCTGAGCGAGAAGATGGCAGGGCTAGCGAGACAAGTCTCACACCGCCTGGTGATCTTGGGCTGCTGTGTGTGTGTGTTTGGGCTGACGAGGACGTCAGGCCTAAACGGGGGGAGTCTGTGACGCCCCCAATAGTCCCACATCGGATGTGGATGGAATTGTGATTGGGTTTATATGAGACATGGACACTAGTAATAATAACTGGGCTTAAGCATTTTGGGCTGTGGTTTGGGCCCAACAAGTTACTATTGCTAGTGGGCCGGGTCGTTACATACACTCTAAAAAATAGATAGAAAAATTTCAAGATACAAAATAAAACTATATAGAAGGACAACTAAAACTTTCAAAACTAAGATTTTTGTATACACAAGATACACTCTAAAAAATAGATAGAAAAAAATCCAATATAAAAAATAATAAGAATAAGAAAGAATGAACCTCTAATAATGCAGACAATTGATTTCACTATAGCAAACTAATTTATATCACAATGGTATCCATAAATTATAGTTGAATCATAGCTTTTTAAGAGGCCATGATTCACCTTGTTATCTCCTTAAATCAGCAAGGTTTTTATGAAGCAAGGTTAACGCTTCTTTATATACTATGCTTCCATCCAAAGAATCATCCAAAGAAAATAACTCTTCAATCTAGTTTTCTTAATGTCTATCTAGATCCATGATAAACTAGGCTCCAACTCTTCCATAGACTAGTAAAGTGTCTTTGCTTAAATAACTCTTCAATAGACTAGGCTCCAACTATAGATCGGTGCGCTTGATACATTAAAGCTGATATGTAGTAACTAACATAGGTAGCTTTCACATTATAATTTTTACGACCTTATTTGATACACTCACTCCTTTTCTCTTTCCCTTAGCACAGGACATCACGGGAATGTGTTCTTTAGTTTTGACGTAAGCTACACAATCAAGTGTTTCAGCTTAAATCCTGGACAATCATCAATCATCTCAAGTAACATATTTAAAAACAATCTTTACAAACTTAATTTCACTGCATATTGGTCCGTGACATGCGGAAGAGACAGTAAAAGATCCTCGTCCTTCCAAAACGAACCAAAGGAAGTGGTTAAGATCTCAAAATGAGCTTCTTCTAATGCAAATAATCACTAGATTACATCTTTTACATGAAAACATAGGGTTGACCGGCCAAAAAATCATACGAACAGCAGAATAACTTAGTACCCATTAAGTAGTACAGCTCAACCTTATTCATCAAACTCAAGACCGGATCTTGTTCTAACAGATCAATTCATTGCTCAAACTAGATGCGTCGAATGATCTAATAATTTAAATCCAAATTGCAAGCAACATAGGATCACCGATAAAGTCATGTAGCTTAATATCTGTAGATGTGCCACTTGAGGGGAAAACAAAAAAACCAAGAAAGAAAAGAGGGCGAAGAGCGAGCGAACCTTAAGATTCATCCTTATGTCGATCTTCATCTGCTCGTAGACGGGGGTGTAGATCTCCATCCAGCAACGCTTCAGCGGGGCGAAGCGGTGAGAAGGCACGGGAATCTTCCGGAACTGCACCCTCCTGTCCGACATCTCGTGCGGCTTCAGCGCCTTGAAGTGCGGGCGCGGCTGCGCGGCGGTAGCGGCGGCGAAGGATGGGGGAGGAGCTCCGGCGGCCTCGATTTCCATGGACGAGGAGGACGATGGCGCTCCCGTCGACGCCATTGAGGTTAATGTCGGGGTTTGGAGAGGAAGAGGTGGAGGGAGAGAGGAGCGAAGGTAGACTCCGCGCCGCAAGGAACCACGATGGGAGAGAAAACTAGGGTTTTAGGTTCCGAATCTTATTTAGAGAATTTTGTTATAAAGGTACCTTATATTTTTAATAATTTAATAAAGACCTCGAAAAAATACTATTTGTACACCTAAAAAAAAAAAAAAAAAAAATTGTAGGTTGTAGATCGTACATTATTATTTGAGTTCACAAAATTTTAATAATATTTGCATATCTTACACTCTCATTCTAAAATTTACAAAATTTTAAATAATTTTATTTTTATTACCAAATAACCCAATTATTTTAGTTTGATATTATTTATACTTTGCTTCTTTAAATTTTTTGTTCAACATAGGAAAAAAGAATGTATTGAAATTGCTGCATCTTATATGCTATAATGAATTGTTTCTCCAATGTTGAGCTCTTTGCTAGATTAATCCCTCCAATACTAAATTGTTTGTTAATCGTTTTACATGTGTTCTGTTTACTATATTCTCTAATGATCTACTCCTAAGATAGTGAATTCATTATTAAGAATGTGAAATTCTAAAATATAAACCTACCGCTTTGGTGAGGAATACAAATATATTCCTACGAAATTTTGCTGTTCTTTTCTGAAAAGAACAGAATGGAGCATTAGACCTAGAAAAGAGTTCACCTAGAAATGAGTAATCATTATGAACAAATCTTTGTAAGTAATCTTATATACATTGGTTTTCCTATATGCTATAATGAATTGCTGCTGTAGTACGCAATGATCTACTCCTATAATACCGAATTCTTTGTTCCCAATGTGGAATTGATCTTTGAGTCCTCTATATATATATATATATATATATATATATATATATATATATATATATATATATATATCTTTCTCTATATATTGGGAAAACTACTTTTCTTTATGTACATATTGTGGAAGTACTTTCTTGAGAAGCATGTAAACATTTATTTTGGTAGGAATCTAGCGGTATCGTTCATTTCGTTGGATCCAAAAAATTTGGAATAGCTAATTTCCTATGTGTCGAACCTCCCCAGTGCGAAGTAACTTCCACTATCGAAGGTTGGTTCTTACCATATATAGCGGATTGTTGAGATAACGCAGCACAAGAGATATTATTCTTTTCTTTTAAATATTGCTTGCTACCGTGTATTTAAACCTAACAAATGAGAAGTTTTTTATTGTTGCCTTTTGCGTTCGTGTGCTAATGTTGGGTTAGGCAATGATGATACATATATATAGTAATACTTCTCGATAGCCTTAGGCAACCAATTACTCTTTGACAAAAAAAAAAAAGAATGGAATGGAAAATATCCGTAATTTTTCATGGCCTTGGATAATTTTGGACGGCCTTCGGTGCCCAAGTGTTTGATAAGTCATGCAAATTATACTCTTTATTGCACATTTGGGTAAAATGTACCTGAGCCTATTAGTTGTTGGTAAAAATAATTTGTATAGGGAGGCGAGTTTTCTTCAAAAGTTCATGTGTAGGCATTCATGCTCTTCATGTGCAATTAAAATGCTGTAGGAACTTTCATGCTCTTCATGAAGTTACAATTGACAAGTTTTTGATGGTTGCCGATGTATTGAGACTTTATGAAGTGACTCGCCGTGTATTTAAACATAACAAATGAGAAGTTTTTGATGGTTGCCTTTCGCGTTCGTGTGCTGATGTTAGGTTAGGCAGTGATGATACATATATATATATATATATATATATATATATATATATATATATATATATATATATATATGGATAGCCTTAGGCAACCAATTACTCTTTGACCAGAAAAAATGAATGGAATGAAAAATATACCTAATTTTTCATGGCATTGGGTAATTTTGGACGGCCTTCGGTGACCAACTGTTTGATAAGTCATGCAATTTGTACTCTTTATTGCACATTTGGGTAAAATGTATCAATTTGTACTCTTTATTGCACATTTGGGTAAAATGTATCTGAGCCTATTAGTTGTTGGTAAAATAATTTGTATATAGGGAGAATTGAAACCAACTGTGTGATAAGTAATGCAGTTTGTACTCTTTCAAACTCCAAATTTTAAATATTTAAATTTAGATTAAAATTAGAAATTTTCAATCATAAACAAAAAGAATGAAAACATGTATACAAATTTATTTGAAATTATAAATTCTAAATTTAAAATAAACACATTTGCAATTCCAAAATTGGAATTTCTAATGTTAAATTTGGACTTTTAAAAAATTAAATTTGGTCTTAAATATGAAATTTCCAAACAAATAAATTTAACCTTAAATTTAAAATGAGATTTGTGATTTAATATTTAAACTTTAATTCCCCAATTTTGTCAAATAACAAATCAAAAAATAATAACATGAATTTACATAAAAAATTCAGTTTTAGTGATAAAATAAAATGTCTTTAACTTCAAAATTTATAATCTTAAATGAGTATGCTCTAATTTGTTAATCACATTTTCTTTAATAATTTATACTAACAAAATAAAAATTTTAATTTTAATTTATAAAAACAAATAATTTGAAAAGGATATTTATTATCTTAAATGCTTATGTTTTACATTATAAGCTGTTTTTTAAAATAAATTATACAAAAAAATATAAATATATTTTGAATTGAAATTTCATATTCCTGAACTTTTCAATCGAAAGTTGAAATTTAAATAATAATTTTAGCCTATTAGTTGTTTGTAAAATAATTTGTATAGGGAGAATTGCTAATTGAAATTTACTTTCCTAACAAATGAGAAGTTTTTTATGGTTGCCTTTCGTGTTCATGTGGTAATGTTGGGTTAGGTAAATTAGTTAGTACATGTCTAATTAACATAAATTTTTTTCCTTCCCATAATTTAGATAGCTTTGGCTACATAAAATTGCCAATACCAATTTATCATCCATCTCATGTAAATGAACTTAAGTAAATCTTCAATTTAGTTTGTTTTAAGTATCTCACAATGAAGAAAGGAAAGCTATATACAAAAAACAATAAGAAATCTACTACAATCATGACATTTGGTGGCGACAAAAGTCGCCACCATAAGCCAAAAAGTCGCCACCAAATACTTTTGGTGGCGACATTGTCGCCACCATAAGCCAAAAAGTCGCCACCAAATACTTTTGGCGGCGACTAAATGTCGCCACCTCAAAGCATGTCGCCTAAAGTATATAGCGGCGACAACTTTAGCGGCGATAGAAAAGGTGGCGACAATTGTCGCCACCAAATGTATGAAGAAACGGTGGCGACATTTGTCGCCACCAAATGTATGAAGAAACGGTGGCGACATTTGTCGCCACCAAATATCTGAAAAACGGTAGAAAAGGCGGCGACAATTGTCGCCACCAAATGTCTGGAGAAACGGTGGCGACAAATGTCGCCACCAAATGTCTGAAGAAAAGGTGGCGACAATTGTCGCCACCAAATGTCTAGATAAAAAGTGGCGGCAGCTGTCGCCACCAAATGTAAGAAAAGGGTGCGACATCTTGTGAAATGATTTGGCGAGCAGCGACGACAAATTGTCGCGACTAAATTTTTGAATGAACCTAAACTTCATCCTTTACCAAATGCCAAAGTATTGTGTTGAAGAGCAGTATTCCCTGATTCAAATATATAGCGATATACTTGATAAAAGGATATGTTTTCACGTATAAAAGGAGGACATTGTCATCCTAAAAAAGATATCAATCCGGAGAAAATACAGAAAAGGAAAAAAAAAAAAAAAAAAAAAAAAAAAAAAACCAATATATCACCCAAATAGATACTAAATAATAGTAGCAGGGAACAGAAGAAATTTCATATATTGTAGCAATATTACATGATGTTACAAAAGATGATACCCCAATATCTTCTCCAAAAGACAGAATATTGCTGTTTCTCCAGAAATTTCAGATGTAATGCAATAAAAATAGTGGCAACACTATCTAATTTTATGAAGAATTTGCAGGTTTTGAATAATTGTAGTAATCTGAAATATTTTATTTTTAATAAATAAATTAAAAATAATTTTCAGTCGGAGTTCGGATTCAAAAGACCTAAATTAACCTACTTGGTCAAACGCCTGTGTGCTAATTGCACGAATTACGAGATAAAAAGGCTAACTTCTAATCCGGACATGATCTTGGAAATCCGAGTTGACCGTTGTGATCGTCTCGTCAAATCGAGCGATTTTCATATTCAGAACTTTTCGATCCGACGGTCGGATCTTCCAAAAATTAAAGAAGAAGCGAGCGAATTTCGCGACATAAAGGGGAACAGTGTCTGTACACAGTGTTTTAAGTTAACACTGTAGATGTACAGTAATCCTTAAAATCGGATTCCCGGCGGTTGTAACGAGCACTATTTCACTGTTCGGAGTCTGAATTCAGTGATCCAGGTAGTCGTTTTTATCGGTCTCATCGATCTGGACGCAATGGCGCAGACGAAAAGTTTGTTTGACGACCCTGAGATCTCGAAAAGCGCAAAAACTGTAAAATTGGATAGTTTTTATGGACCCAAAATTTATCTGGACACCGAGTCGAAAAACTAAAATCGCTGTCTTGAAGATTTCGACGTGCCAGACGCAATGGCGAAATCTGTTTTTCATTCTGAAGAGCGAAACTTCTCGAAAAGCGTGAAAACACTGGATTTCGCGGAAAGACCCTTATACTTTATGCTTTAAGAAGCGTGCCACCTGTATGAGAGGGACTAAAGTGTGAAGGGAGAAGTTTTGTTCAAGACTTAACTTTAAATACCTCGGGTTGGTGGGGGTGTTGTGCAATTGTACCTTATATGCATGTATATGCATGCAAACCGTGTTAGCGACTCTTCGTAACCCCCACACACACCCGAGCCTCCTCTTTATTGCTCCTCTCGGGAACGGACGCTTCGCACTCCTCCCCAACCGTCGCCTGGGCACCGACGTTTTCCGTCGCCGGAGCAGCCAAGGAACGAACGTGCTTGTTGAAGGGTGTTCTCGGGTTGTAATTGGATCGCGTCTGGGGGGAAAACCTGAGGACTCAAGCTTCTACCTGAGAGGTCTTGGTGTTGGCAGCGACCGAGCCAAGGAGGTCCCGACGGTCGCCGTTGCCGCGCGCCGCCGTGGAGTGATTATTCTCCAAGAATTTTCCGGCGAGGTTGGTATCATGTAAAAATTTTTATATTTTAGTCCGGGGTTGTCTCGAGTGTATTCCTGACGTCGAGTGAACCTTCTCCATGAAGCCGAGGCCGTCGCCGTGCCTCCGGTAGTCGGCGAAAGCCTTGCGTTGCCGGAAGTGGATAATTGGCCGAGCTTCACCGCGGGAATTTTCCGACCGTTAAAAATCTGATCGGGACCGTTGGATCTCTTGTCCTGGACGACTGTAAGACTCCCCCGAATTTTGGAGAAGACCAGACAAGGATCCGCGCCACACGGCCGAGCCCTGGAACCGGGCTTTTCCACACTTCGCCGGAGGAGCTTTTTTTCCCGGCGCCGCCGCTCATCCCCGACGCCGGCCATCATCACAGCAAGCTTCCTTGGGTCAAGTGGAGGCTTTTGGTCCATCTTGCAAAGCCCCGTTTGCACCCGGCCGGATTCCGCCATTAACGGGCCATTTTCCGGCGAACTCTTCTTCCGGAGATTCCCGGGGCTCCGTCAGGTGGGAAACCAGCACATGTATGTTCCTTAGGATGGTTTTGAGCTCCCCATCATCTTGCATGTGAACCTTAACGTGCGGTTTTTGATGGTTGAAGTTGCACCCTTCTCTCGGCCGTACACCTTCTCCGGCCGCCGTCGTTAACTCCGGGCTTCGACTAACCACCCAGGTAAGCTTTAATTGTTGTATGTGAGCACCCCATCAAGTTGGTTTGGCCTAAATGCAATTGCAAATTAAGTGGGTTCAAGTTGTTGTATTTAAAGATAACCTTGATGGTTTCTTGGCCGCCGCCGTCTCCGGCCGCCGGCCGTGGGTCGGACCTGACCCAAAGACCCTCTGGGAGGTAGCTCTAACCGTGCTCCCTCTTATTTGCAGTTGGTACGAAGGTTTCATTGGTTTGAACCAAACGGAGCCTAGCTCTTTGTGAGGAGTTTTCCGGCGAACTTTCCAGCTGGTCTGCGACGAACCCGAGGTGAGCCCTCGACTCAGTAGGTTGATATGATCATGATGCTCACTGAAAACACAAGGTTGCATGCATAGTTACATGTAGTTAATTAAGTGTGTATGTGGGAATTTAATGTTTATGGGCCAGCTTTTTGTTCGGGCCTTTTGTCGGCCCAAGTCCGTGAGCACGAGCTTCGTCTCGCTGTCCTGGACACACTGAAACTTGCCGCGTAATTTTTGGACTCTAGAAGTATTACGAGGGCATTTTTGTAATTTAAATACTTAAAGAATTAAGTTGACAATTTTGGATTGTTATAGTAATAGTCGGGATGGGTTTGAGCGAGTCAGTCACTGATTCCAGTTATATGTTCAGGACCTAGCAGTTCGGCACCCGCGTCCCAGTAGACCAGCGGGAGTTCGGGATCGGCCTACATTGAGGTGGGTTATCTTCGGTCCGGGCTTTATCTTTTCGGCCCTCTGGTTGCTTTAGTCCAGTCGGACACTTGTTTTTGATTTCAGCCCTGATTATGCCTATATGTGCTTGTTCCTAAATAATAGAAGTTATAGTCTCAGTTCCTGGCATGATTACATAATTGCATTAGTATCGATATCCCAGTGGGGATTTCGTCGGCTTCTCGCCGTCTGTCCGGTCTACTGACCGTGGATTTAGATTCAGCATTGTGATTTGCATCAGTATCGATATCCCAGTGGGGATTTCCTCGGCTTCTCGCCGTCTGTCCGGTCTACCGACCGTGGACTAAGATTTAGCATCATGACTACTACTAAGTTTATACCTGCTCTTATTACTTGCTTGCATATCATGCTTATATTCTAGCAGTTGCTTGATTACTCTACTGAGACCTATCATGCTTATATTCCAGCAGTTGCTTGATTACTCTACTGAGACCTATCATGCTTATATTCCAGCAGTTGCTTGATTACTCTACTGAGACATATCATGCTTATATTCCAGCAGTTGCTTGATTACTCTACTGAGACATATCATGATTTCTTCAGCAGTTGATATGCATTTCCTGGACACATGCCATGCTTGATTGGTCACTAGCATAGTTCTATACCTGTCTCTATTCTTTACTGCATGTTTAGAATAGGTGAGATTACTTCAGTACTTGGCATGTTATACTTGTATCCCAGTAGGGATTTTCTTCGGCTTCTTGCCGTCTATTTGGTCAATGGACCATTGTTTGAGCATCAGCATTATGATCGCCGTGTTGAGCCAGCTTTTCGTCACGCACACCGACGGTTTGGCCACCGTCACGGTGTTCTTTACCGGTAGAGAGGTCTGATCGACCCGTGAGCCCAGTGGGGTTATGATAGCTTGCAGGGTGTCCAAGAATGGCTTTAGGCCTGAGGCCCCAGGGTGTCCAAGAATGGCTTTAGGCCTGAGGCCCCGATGACCAAGAGTGGTTTAGCCTGAGGTCATTATGCTCCATGGCAGTTTAGCCTGAGGCCCTTGCGGCCAAAAGTGGCATTTGATTGGGTATATTTGTGGTACTACCTTTGATGCACCTTCTTGATATTCCTGCTTGTTTGTTTACCTGCATTTTCATATCTGATTGTGTTGTATATGCATACTCTATTTTATTGGTCCATGTTTGATCTTACTTGGCTTAGACTGCATATCTGCACTGTTGTTTAATCCCTGATAATGGTATTCTACTTAGTTGTATACTTGCATCTTATCCTTCAGTATACTCTGCTTATCTGTAGACCTGCTATTGCTTATTCAGCCTTTATCCACTGACCTGTTACTATCCGCAGATTATTGTATCCAGTAGGTACGATTAGCTATTTCTCGGCTCGTCGTGCCCACTGGGATACACTTATGTGTGTCTCACACCCTCGGGTGACTGTTTTTCAGGACCATTGGGTGGTGAGATGTCAGGACGGTCTGGTGAGATGATCACGATAGAGCTGTTCCCCTGTGGATCTGACCTTTTGGGAAATGATCAGATACGGTATTTTACTAGTTCAGTTGTTAGTTACGTTCTTAGTTAAGTTATCTGTACTTGAACTCTGAATGCATTATGTACTTGCCTAGCCGTGCATGTATAGGGAAGTCTCTGTCTGGATGGAGGAGTTCCCTATGCATGTGGCGGTCTGTTACGCCCGGTTTCTGAAAACTCTGATTTAAAAAAAAAAAAAAAAAAAAATTTAGACCGGTTTTTAAACTCGAGGCGTGACAATAATTCCAAGAACCTACAGGATGTGTAGAAAAATGGCAATTGTCCTCAATATCAAGGCTTAATAGGAAAATACAAGATAACTATACACAGGAATGGAATTAGCGGTCAAGTGACCTAAGTACACTCTGCACCAAATACATGATCAGAATGTAATAAGAAATAGACGTTCATAACCTTTTAGCATCTTATTTCGAGGATCAAATATACAAGAGAGCACTTTGAACGAGCAATCAAACACTACTATTATGCACTCAAAAGAAAAGCCTCTAATCTTCCTTTATCTATCTTAAATTAATTTAATAAGATATCTAAGAAGGAGATCATACTTTCCATGAGCAGTTTCCCCATAAAGCATTACAGCATCACTGCCCTCGCGAACTGCGATTGCGATGTCCGAGACCTCTGCTCGAGTTGGTGTAGGATGAACAATCATGCTTTCCAGCATGTTTGTAGCAACAATAACCGCTTTGCCCATACTCCTGCACATTCTAATGATCTCTTCCTGCACGTGAAGAATTAGAAAAAGCACTTAAATTGTTTGTCTCATTGGACTTAATCGAACAGGTTTTTGGCATATATATATATACACTATACAGCTATACACCCCTTGCAAATATGCAAAATTGCACATATACCCCTAGAAAAATGGTATTTGTGCACATATCCTTGGAAACTTTTAACTCATTTAGACACATTACCCTGCCAAGGGTATCCAGGTGTTTGTGCACATACTACGTGACAACACTTGCAAATACCAACATAGCAGGTGTACTTGCGTTAGAATATTTGCAGGGCTATATGTGCAAAAACAAATAGACCTATAAGTCTAAATATGAATACTATTAAGTAATAAAATCTCCTCTGGACAAGATTCAGTGTTTCTGAGCAAAGCAAAACAAGCATTTATGTTATAATTGACAGTCAGGTGGAAATCATGTACCTGCAATAATGGGACCTCTTCAATCGGGAGCTCAGCTCTAAGGTCACCCCTAGCTACCATAGCCTACAACAGAACAGATTGAGACAAAAAATAAGATTGGGATTTATTCTTTCTATAAGAAGCCAGTTAATATCAACCACAACAAGAAACAAACTTAAGAAGAAAACAAGAAAAAAAAGAAGAGAGGTCTTGTTCATACAGATTCTAAATTTCATATGACTGAAAATTCAGCAATAGAGCATATGTATCGTCTAGTTGCTATGCAAAAGTCAGCATTATATACTAGTCATAATTGATCAAATCCTTACCCCATCTGATGCAGTGATAATAGAATGCAGATTAGGAATGGAATCTGCACTTTCAATTTTCACTGTCACATGTATATCAGCGCCGCAGCCTGACCAAAATAAAAAAGAAAGAACGAAGGTAATATAGGCAACACTGAAAAAAATTGTAACCATCATGATGTTCGGAGCACAAAAGATTTGAGACTTGAGAGTTACTTTTGAGATAGTCTTTTAATTCATGAACAACTTTAGCATCTTTGACAAAAGATACAGCATAGAAATCCACTTGATTCTCAACCCCAAACTTAATATCTTCCCAGTCCTTATCTGCAAAGAGGGAAAACGTTGAATATATCAATAAAGCATCAAACACTAAATAAAGCTTATAAACTTGGAAAGGTCCAGAATTTTATGCAAAAGGAAATGAGAAATTGGGATGCAAATTAAATAATTCTTGTTCTGACCAGTGATGGATGGCAAGGTAGCACTCTTTCCTCGAACATTCAGATGCCGCCGAGATTTGAGTTCACCTCCATCAACAACTTCACATTTCACAGAATCCGCAGTCTTTGACTTGACCACCAAAGTCATCATTCCCCCTAAAGGATCATGTATGCCATTAAGCATCAGACTATCATTTCTTACAGCAGCTAAATGATCTGAAGTTCTATCTAATTATGTACACAAACATTCCTATGGTTTATGTATGTTTTCATGGCTCAGAATTAAGACAAACACCCACACATCTTCAGGGACAAGATAAGAGTAATGCTGCTACTCAAAAGCATGTTTTCATACAAGATGTACACAAGTCGATGTTCATGTTCAGAAATGACCAGCAACTAGAGATAAGTTACAATCAACTACTACAAGGAATACTTGTTAGGATTTCCATATATGTGGCATAATTAATTATATTTAATTTGGATTTACTATAGATAAGGTCAATCCTAAAGGATATAGAATTACTTGATATGGTATATCTTATCCCTTTCTTATCCATTTAAATTAAATAGAATCCTAACCGACTTTGATGGGGAGTCGATCTGGAATCTATATAAAGGGGTACTGGTCCTGCCACCTACTTATGTGCATTCTGGTAAGATTATCCATTAAATCCACACCATACGGAAGAGTGCCTGAGACAGGAGGAGAAACCAGATTACCTAGTTCGGTCGGTAATATAAAGTATTGCAACCGAATTTCTTGCTTCCGCTATTTGATAAAGAATTTCTTCTTGATGGCGCTCTGTAAGTTATTTTACAGTTTTATTTATGATCCTGGATATTGGTATTTATTGGTTTATATATTTTATGCCATATAAATTCCATCAATTGGTATCGGAGCCAGGTTAGGTAAATTTAATATTATATGCATAATTTATTTTAATCAAATTGTGATGAAGGATTATGTATTATGACAGAAGTTTCAATATCTATCTTTTGAGATATTGATCTTGGTAATGCATACGTCTTCATTACTTATGCATGTACAATGGTATTAACTAAGACTATACTGTTCATCATCTTCTTTCCTACCTATATATATATATCTTTTATAATCACCGATCAAATTAATTAAGTCGGCGTCTTAGCGACTCTTGGTTGCTTGAAGTGGACGTGGCGTGATTGCAACAATCTTTGGCGTTGGAGTCACAGCGACTTTTGGCCGCATGATTTTTTGGCATCAACATCAGTCCGTTTGGTTGCCACGTACTAATTCTTTTTTGCGCGATGATGCCATGAGCAGTCACGCACGGGTTTGCCCGTGCATAAATTCGGCCGCGTGTGGTTAGCGATGCTCAGTTAATAAATCAACGTTTTAGTACGATTAAGAAGAAGAAGATGAACAGTTAGTTTTGGATTAAAACATGCTTTAATAATTTTGCATACAATATTAATTTATCATAAATTCATTTATCTGATATTTATGGTGAAATATGGATATACATAAATTTTATGAATGCAATATTATATTTTAAATTATTGTATGTATATTTATGTATATCATAAAGTGTTATTTTGATCAGACATAACATGAAAATTAAATAATCATAATTGTTGTTAGATTATTTAAATCTAGACGCTAAGTTAAATTAATTGATTATTTCGATTAATTAGGTGCAAGCCAAAGCGGCCCTAACTAAAGAATAATAAATTAATTTACTTTAAAGTAGCGTTCTTTTGGATAATTTTCATGTTAATTATACGGCACTAAGTCAAATTAATTTATTGTTTCAACTGTTCGGGTGCAAGCCAAAGCGGCCTCGTTCAGAAGAAATAGTGAATTAATCACTTTAAAGAAGTGCACGTAAAAAATTGCACCCTATTATTTTGGTTTAGTATGATTCTAGACATAAAGGTATATGGGTGGTGTAGGATGGTAATTTTCTTGTAACTCGTTTGGAGAGATTTGCCTGGCCAAAGCTGACAATTTCTTCATATGGGAAACTTGAAATTATCACGATCTACAGAAAGTCTAAATCAATTTCTGATAAAGAAATTGCATATTTATGCTCGTAACTCTGCTCCCAAAGGAGGGGTTATGATGCCATATAAAGTATATGCATAAAGAAAGAAAGAAAAATATTTATGCTCATAATTCTGCTCCCAAAGGAGGTGTTGTGGTGTCATATAAATTATATTTTTCTAATTTTGGTGTGGAATATTATGATGTGGTTTCTTATTAATAAAGACATGCATTTTATTTTTCAGCTATGACTTCATCCTTTGTTCCTATTGGTGATTCTGTTCCTATGCTTAATGGTTCTAATTACTCGGAGTGGAAAGAACAGATTATGCTTACATTAGGGTGTATGGATCTCGATTTGGCTCTAAGAGAGGAAAAACCTCTTCCTCTTACAGATCAAAGTACGCCAATCCAAACAGCATCTTTGGAAAAGTGGGAGCGCTCTAATCGACTTAGTTTGATGCTGATGAAGGCGCGTGTCGGTAAAAACATTCGGAGCTCTATTCCTGAATGTAAGACAGCCCGCGATTTCTTAAATGCTGTGGAGCAACAGTTTGTTAGCTCCAGTAAAGCTTTGGCAAGTACCCTAATGAATAAACTGTCTTCCATGAAGTACTCCGGAAATGGCTCGATTCGCGAGCACATTATGGAAATGCGAGATATTGCAGCGCAGCTCACTGCACTTGAAGTAACCATCTCTGATTCATTCTTAGTGCACTTTATTTTGAACTCCTTACCATCTGAATATGGACCATTTCAGATCTCTTATAACACACATAAGGATAAATGGTCAATCAATGAATTGTTGACTATGTGTGTGCAAGAGGAAGGCAGATTGATACAAGAAAAACAAAATACAGTTGACTTTGTTTCTCACAAGGGACAAATAAAGCGTACTAAGAATGGTAAAGGCAAGAATGGCTCGAAAAAGAAGAACTTGGAAGTCATGTCTGGTTCACAAAGCCAATCAAGTAATTGGACTCCCAAGTGCTTCTTTTGCAAGAAAAAGGGTCATATAAAGAAAGACTGTCTAAAGTATCAGAAATGGCTCCAGAAGAAAGGTAAGTTTCTGGTTTTGATGCATGAGTTGCATTTAGTTTCTGTTCCATCTAATACTTGGTGGATTGACTCTGGTGCCACATGCCATGTGGCGAATTCCGTGCAGGGATTTCTAAACCGCAGGAAACCCAATAAAGATGAAGCCACTATCTATACTGCTGAAGGAAATCCAACTAAAGTTAAATTTGTAGGAACATTTAGATTAGTTCTTTCTGGTGGTTATGTTTTGGATCTAAGTGATACTTTTTATGTTCCAAATTTTTCAAAGAATTTAATTTCTATTTCGAAACTTGTTGGTTTGGGATATAGTTTCAATTTTGATAATAAAGTTTTTTCGTTATCCTACAAATCTGAGATAGTTGGCTCTGGTGTTTTGGAAAATAATCTATATAAAGTATCTTTAGATCATTCGTATAGTGAAATCCTTCTTACCATGCACGGAAATGTTGGATCAAAACGTGGCATTAATAATGAAAAGTCATCCATGTTATGGCATAGGAGGTTGGGACACATATCGAAACAGAGAATCCAAAGATTAATTAGAGAAGGAATTTTGGATGATCTTGACTTCTCTGATTTTGGAACGTGTGTGGACTGCATAAAGGGAAAGCAGACCAAAACCTCCTCTAAAGGTGCCAAAAGGTGTGATGGAACATTAGAGCTGATTCATACGGATATATGCGGACCTCTCACTCTTACGTTTACTGGCCATAAATATTTTATCACATTTACTGATGACTACTCTCGATATGGCTATCTTTACTTGCTTAAAGAGAAATCTGAAGCATTAGATGCCTTTAAGGCATATAAGGCTGAAGTAGAGAATCAACTCGAGAGAAAGATAAAAGTGGTCAGATCAGATAGGGGTGGTGAATATTTTGGTAGACAGACAGATAAAGGCCAAATTCCTGGGCCTTTCGCTAAGTTTCTAGAGCAGTGCGGGATTGTTCCACAGTACACCATGCCAGGCACACCTGAGCAGAATGGTGTTGCTGAAAGAAGGAATCGCACATTAATTGATATGCTCAGGAGTATGATCAGTAATTCTACCCTTCCGATATCATTGTGGGGTGAGGCGCTCAAAACTGCCATATATATTCTTAATCGGGTCCCTACTAAGGCTGTCACTAAGACTCCTTTTGAGCTTTGGACAGGTAGGAAACCCAGTTTAAGACATTTTCATACATGGGGTTGTCAAGCTGAGGCCAAATTGTATGACCCACAAATAAAGAAATTGGATCCTCGAACCATTTCAGGATATTTTATTGGTTATTCAGAAAGGTCCAAAGGGTATAAGTTTTACTGTCCATCACTTCCTATAAAGATTGCAGAAACTAAAACAGCACGGTTTATTGAGGATGAAACAGTTAGTGGGAGCTCTGAACCTCGATTCGTTGAATTTGATGAAATTCAAGAGCATTTAGATTCTGTACAGAATATACCCATTATTGTTCCTAATAATTTGATGGTTCCAGTTCCAGTAGAACAACAAGTTATTTTGGAACCACAAAGTGAAGGTGAACCTATCATTGATAATCCACATCAAGATTTACAAGTGGATGATCAGATAGATTTAAGAAGATCCTCAAGACAGAGAAGACCGGCTATATTTAGCGATTATATTGTCTATCTTTATGAGAATGGTCAGAACTTTGATGATCCTCTCAGTTTTTCCGAAGCCATAAATAGCAGTAATGCAACAGAATGGTGCAATGCCATGAAAGATGAGATTGAATCCATGAACCACAATAAGGTATGGGATCTTGTTGAGTTACCGATAGGAGTTAAACCTGTAGGATGCAAGTGGGTTTATAAAATCAAATGGGACTCCAAAGGTAACATAGAGAAATACAAGCCCGTCTTGTGGCGAAAGGGTTTACTCAGAAAGAAGGCATTGATTATAAAGAGACTTTCTCTCCGGTATCGAGAAAGGAATCTTTCCGTGTGATTATGGCTCTGGTTGCTCATTATGATCTCGAGCTATACCAGATGGATGTAAAAACTGCCTTTTTAAATGGAGATCTTCATGAAGAGGTATATATGAGTCAATCAGAAGGATTCTCGCAAAAAGAAATGGAGCACTTGGTATGCAAATTAAAGAAATCAATATATGGACTAAAACAGGCATCCCGACAATGGTACTTAAAGTTTAAACAAACCGTTTTAACCTTTGGTTTTAAAGAAAACATTGTTGATCAATGTATATATCTGAAGGTTAGTGGGAGTAAAATAATTTTCTTAGTCCTTTATGTTGATGATATTTTGCTTGCCAGTAATGATCTCGGACTATTGCATGACACTAAAGAATTTTTTTTTCAAAATTTTGAAATGAAAGATTTAGGTGAGGCCTCATATGTTCTTGGTATTGAAATTAAAAGAGATAGACATAAAGGTTTACTCGGTCTATCTCAAAAGGCCTACATAAAGAAAGTTTTGAAAAATTTTGAAATGCATAATTGTAAACCGAGTGTTGCTCCCGTTCAGAAAGGGGATAAGCTTAATGCTTTTCAGTGTCCCAAGAACCAATTAGAAATTGAACAGATGAAAACCATACCATATGCCTCTGCAGTTGGTAGTCTTATGTATGCACAGACGTGCACACGTCCGGATATTGCTTTTGCCGTTGGATTGCTTGGCAGGTATCAAAGTAATCCAGGTATGGAGCATTGGAAGGCTGCTAAGAAAGTTATGAGGTATTTGAAGGGTACTTTGGATCATATGCTGATATACAGGAGATCAGATCATTTGGAGCTGATCGGATATTCAGACTCTGATTTTGCGGGATGTCCAGATACCAGAAAGTCTACAACTGGATATATTTTTCTGCTTGCTGGTGGAGCGATTTCATGGAAGAGCAGCAAACAAAGTATTACTGCTCCTTCGACCATGGCTGCAGAGTACATTGCATGTTATGAGACCACATCACAGGCTATTTGGCTTAGGAATTTTATCACAGACTTAAAGATTGTGGACTCCATTGCTCGTCCAATAAAGATTTTCTGTGATAGTTCAGCTGCTATTTCCTTTGCCAATAACAACAAGATTACGACGGGGTGTAAACACTTGGACACCAAGTATCTTGTGGTGAGAGAGAAGATAAATGAAGGACATGTTAGAATTGAATACATCAGTACCAAGTGTATGATTGCAGACCCAATGACCAAGGGGCTAGCACCTGGGTCATATAAAGATCATGTTTGTAGCATGGGTCTAATGAGTTCTTTTGATGTATAAGATTATGACATTATTTTTATCTTTTTTCAATAAAGTTACAGTTTTAATGCAGCTGTATTGGACCGTTTAATAGACATAAAGCTTTGTCTGTTAACGAATGGACATAAAGTTTTAGTTCATTCATAAAGTTGTGCCATATAAAGTGCTTGGCTAGGAGATGAAGATGATATGGTAATTATGGAAGGAAAATTTCAATATAGAGAGGTGGACCGCCATAGTTCCTGTCATTGTAGTCTTTTAGTTTAAGTTAAGGATCAAGTGAGTTCTAAGGTATTTGACCATAAAGTTTCCAATAATGCGCAATAAAGTTTGGAATATAGAAATCCGTTCAGGAAATATAATTAATATAAGCCAAGTGGGAGATTGTTAGGATTTCCATATATGTGGCATAATTAATTATATTTAATTTGGATTTACTATAGATAAGGTCAATCCTAAAGGATATAGAATTACTTGATATGGTATATCTTATCACTTTCTTATCCATTTAAATTAAATAGAATCCTAACCGACTTTGATGGGGAGTCGATCTGGAATCTATATAAAGGGGTACTGGTCCTGCCACCTACTTATGTGCATTCTGGTAAGATTATCCATTAAATCCACACCATACGGAAGAGTGCCTGAGACAGGAGGAGAAACCAGATTACCTAGTTCGGTCGGTAATATAAAGTATTGCAACCGAATTTCTTGCTTCCGCTATTTGATAAAGAATTTCTTCTTGATGGCGCTCTGTAAGTTATTTTACAGTTTTATTTATGATCCTGGATATTGGTATTTATTGGTTTATATATTTTATGCCATATAAATTCCATCAATACTTACCCACTTAAAATTAGAAGGCAACTTATTAAGAGGATAAGAGGATATTTATGTAGATATTATGATTTTATAAGTTAAAAATCTTCTCAAGTTATCTAATTACAAGAAGGGAACACAAAAAATTGAAATTGTATAAACTACAAAAAAAAAAAAAAGCAATGAGAAATATGCCATATTAATTTGGAGTGTCAATCCAATTTAAAAAAAATGAAAATTTAAGTGTCAAGGTATAGCTAGTTATGTTTGAAATCCATGCCTATTTTATCTAGATTCTGCTGCAAGTAAGGTATTTGAAAATTCATCTAAGAAATCATTTTGGCCTTAAAAGATCTGCATCACATACTACGATCCATAGAACAGCCTACTACTGCTTGATAAGAAAAAGTGATATTCCCAGAATCTAGGCACTGAAGTCCAAGCATTTCTTTTATTACAACAAACAAAGGGGTTATCAGCTTCAAAGTGTGTAGGCATCCAAAGTACTATTTTGTTAGCTTTCAACAAGATTAGTGGAACGCAGATTCGCTCTATAATGCAATTTGTTTGTTTGGTAGGAACCTCAGATAGTGACACTTGAAGATAGGAATATGTAATATTAGGCTCATATTAATGAAATAACTGTGCCTTTAAGTAGGTGGTACATGCTATTACTTAATATGTGAGACTATCAATTGGCCCCAACACTTTCATTTTCTAAATCTTCAAATCAAAGCATAATTAAGATTAGACTGAAGGGAGCCCATGACTTGATGTTTCTCAAACGGCATATGCAAATCGGACTAATTACTAACAACAGAAAACGTTCAATTTGAATTAGAAGACTTAGGATCAACATAACCTTAAATTAGAAGACTTAGGATCAACAAAAAACGTTCATATTAATTTGGACTTTTAAAAAATTAAATTTGATCTTAAATATTAAATTTTCAAACAAATAAATTTAACCTTAAATTTAAAATGAGATTTGTGATTTAATATTTAATAAACAAATAAATTTAACCTTAAATGTAAAATGAGATTTGTGACTTAATATTTAATAAATAAATAAATTTAACCTTAAATTTTAAATGAGATTTGTGATTTAATATTTAAACTTTAATTCCCCAATTCTCTCAAATAACAAATTAAAAAATAATAACATGAATTTACATAAAAAAATTAAGTTTTACTGATAAAATAAAATGCCTTTAACTTTAAAATTTATAATCTTAAATGAGTATGGTCTAATTTGTTAATCACATTTTTTTAAATAATTTATACTAAAAAAATAAAAATAAAAATTTTAATTTATAAAAACAAATAATTTGAAAAGGATATTTATTATCTTAAATGCTTATGCTTTACATTATAAGCTGTTTTTTAAAATAAATTATACTAAAAAATATAAATATATTTTGAATTGAAATTTCATATTCCCACTTTTCAATGGAAAGTTGAAATTTAAATCATAATTTTAACTTCTTTGGAGAATTGCTAATTGAAATTTACTTCCCTAACAAATGAGAAGTTTTTTATGGTTGTCTTTCGCGTTCATGTGGTAATGTTGGGTTAGGTAAATTAGTTAGTACATGTCTAATTAACATAAATTTTTTACCTTTCCATAATTTAGGTAGCTTTGGCTACATAAAATTGCTAATACCAATTTATCATCCATCTCATGTAAATGAACTCAAGCAAATATTCAACTTAGTTTGTTTTAAGTGCCTCACAATGAAGAAAGGAAAGCTATATACAAAAAACAATAAGAAATCTACCTTGCATATTAAATTTGGACTTTTAAAAAATTAAATTTGGTCTTAAATATTAAATTTTCAAACAAATAAATTTAACCTTAAATTTAAAATGAGATTTGTGATTTAATATTTAATAAACAAATAAATTTAACCTTAAATGTAAAATGAGATTTGTGATTTAATATTTAATAAACAAATAAATTTAACCTTAAATTTTAAATGAGATTTGTGATTTAATATTTAAACTTTAACTCCCCAATTCTCTCAAATAAACAATCAAAAAATAATAACATGAATTTACATAAAGAAATTAAGTTTTTGTGATAAAATAAAATGCCTTTAACTTTAAAATTTATAATCTTAAATGAGAATCGTCTAATTTGTTAATCACATTTTTTTAAATAATTTATACTAAAAAAATAGAAATAGAAATTTTAATTTATAAAAACAAATAATTTGAAAAGGATATTTATTATCTTAAATGCTTATCCTTTACATTATAAGGTGTTTTTTAAAATAAATTATACTAAAAAATATAAATATATTTTGAATTAAAATTTCATATTTCCACTTTTCAATCAAAAGTTGAAATTTAAATCGTAATTTTCAATATTGAATTGTAAAAAGAGAAAAAGTTAAAATTATATAATTTAATTTAAAGGGAAATGTGACGCCCCCAATAGTCCCACATCGGATGTGGATGGAATTGTGATTGGGTTTATATAAGACATGGACACTAGTAATAATAACTAGGCTTAAGTATTTTGGGCTGGGATTTGGGCCCAACGAGTTATTATTGCTAGTGGGCCGGGTCGTTACATTTGGTATCAGAGCCAATAATCAGTCGGAAGTGTGCGGCGAGTCTCAGCTGAGCTTGGGTCTAGATGACAGGGCTAGCGAGACGAGTCTCACATCGCCTGGTGATCTTGGGCTGCTGTGTGTGTGTTTGGGCTGACGAGGACGTCAGGCCTAAACGGGGGGAATCTGTGACATGGACACTATTAATAATAACTGGGGTTACGTATTTTGGGCTGGGATTTGGGTCCAATGAGTTATTATTGCTAGTGGGCCGGGTCGTTACAGAAAATAAGTATGAATAACAATTTAAAATTCTACGTATTTAAAATTTAAAAATTAAAATTTCTAATTGTCGATTTGAAGTAATTAAAATTTAAATTCGTTAATTAGATATAAAAATTAAGCATAATTAAATGTGAACTTAAATTTGAAATAACATTTAACGTCTTTTGTACCTTACCATAATTTAGGTCACTTTGGCTACATAAAATTACCAATACCAATTAATCATCCATCTCATGTAAATGAACTCAAACAAATCTTCAATTTAGTTTGTTTTAAGTGGCTAACAATGAAGAAAGGAAAGCTATATACAAAAAAAAAAAAAAAAAAAAAAAAAGAAGGAAAATTCTAATCTTCAATTTGAAGTAATTAAAGTTTAAATTCTTTAATTAGATATAAAAATTAAGCATAATTAAATCTAAACTTAAATTTGAAATAACATTTAACCTCTTTTTTATCTTCTCATAATATAGGTCGCTTTGGGTACATAAAATTGCCAATACCAATTTATCATCCATCTCATGTAAATTTAGCAAATCTTCAACTTAGTTTGTTTTAAGTGCATCACAATGAAGAAAGGAAAGCTATATACAAAAAAACAATAAGAAATCTATCTTGCATGTTAAATTTGGACTTTTAAAAAATTAAATTTGGTCTTAAATATTAATTTTCAAACAAATAAATTTGACCTTAAATTTAAAATGAGATTTGTGATTTAGTATTTAATAAACAAATAAATTTAACCTTAAATGTAAAATGAGATTTGTGATTTAATATTTAGACTTTAATTCCCTAATTCTCTCAAATAACAAATCAAAAAATAATAACACGAATTTACATAAAAAATTAAGTTTAAGTGATAAAATAAAATGCCTTTAACTTTGAAATTTATAATCTTAAATGAGTATGCTCTAATTTGTTAATCACATTGTTTTTAATAATTTATACTAAGAAAACAAAAATATAAATTTTAATTTATAAGAACAAAAAATTTGAAAAGGATATTTATTATCTTAAATGCTTATCCTTTACATTATCAGCTGTTTTTAAAAATAAATTATACTAAAAAATATAAATATATTTTGAATTGAAATTTCATATTCCCACTTTTCAATCGAAAGTTGAAATTTAAATCATAATTTTAAATATTGAATTGTAAAAAGGAAAAAAGTTAAAATTCCAGAATTTAATTTAAAGGGAAAATAAGTATCAATAACAATTTAAAATTCTACCAATTTAAAATTTAAAAATTAAAATTCCTAATCTTCAATTTGACGTAATTAAATTTTAAATTCTTTAATCAGAGATAAAAATTAAGCATAATTAAATCTGAACTTAAATTTTAAATAACATTTAACGTCTAATGTTTAAACTTATATATTTGATATTATTATCAAAAATAACTAATTAATTAATTGTAATAAAAAAAATTATATATTTCGGTTTCCTCCCCCTCTTTCCGGTTTTCTCTCCGCACATAAGTTCTCCCCTCTCCCCTTTTATCTCACCTCTTCGACAGATGGGTTTCTCCTCCTCTGTCTCCCGCGAGCCTCTCTGCACATGGGTTTGCCTCTCTCCACTTCTCTCTCCCCTCTTCTACAAGGGTTCATGCCCCCCTGTCTTTCCTCTCCTAGAGAGGGGGTCGGATCACAGAATGACAATGCTTGCGTCGGATGTACGAATCGCTGCACGGAGGGGAGCAGTTCGCACAGTTCACGGGTGGGTGTCGCGCTTCTCTCTGAGGTGAGGCCCAACCGTTGATGCGCCGGAAATGTACCCGTCGTGCGCCTCTGTGTGAGTATTTTCTACCTCCTACCTTCTACCTCCTATAACCCCAATAATTGTTTCGTACCTTCGGCTCTCTCCTTTCCCCCTGCCTTCCCTACATTCTCTTACTGTTCTCTCTGGAGATTTTTCTATAAATAGTGCCTAATGTGCAAATGGGACTCCCAAGTCCGTATGCTTTCCTAGATATTTGTGTTCTCATAGTGCTTCAGTAGTTATTTATGTGCTCAGAACTTGCAGTATTTTCTGCGCCTTGTTTCGTTCCATCAGAACTCTGATTCTCTGAGAACTATGCCTGTCTTTGTTCAATTTCTATAATTGCGAGAGAACAAAAGGTGAGTGAAATGAGAATTTCCTTCATGAATGCTAGATAATGCTGAATGGTTCTAATCTGTTCCAACTTTTCATTTTTCCTCCTTTGCTCTTTAGTTAGTAAAATCATATCCCGAAACAGATTATGTGTAATCCATAGGAAAATGAAATTAACTTTTGGGGGTTTGCTTCCATTTTTTACAAAATTTCTCGGTATTTACTTGCGGATCATTTTGGTACAGAATTTATTATTTGTTGTTTGTGATTATATTTTGGAGATTTTCTGTAATTTTTCTCCAAATTCGTATCAACTTAATATTATATTTTGGATAAAAAAAACATATCGCAGTTTTTTATTAAAACATAGTAAGGAATTTTGTAGATTTAAAAATTCTCATTATTTTAAATTTTAAATTATTTGAATGCATATTGTCAAATTCCACAAAATTACATCCAATTTAAAATTTTAAAAGTTGGGAAGTAAAAAATATGCAATTTATATTTTAATATTTTAAAATTAAATCTTTTATGAAATTAAAAGGTACAAAAAAAGGGCTTCAGATTTAAAAATTGTAAACTAAAATTAAATTTAAAATTAGAATTTCAACTTCGTATTTTGGGGATTTCAACAGTAATGTTTTAGCAATTAGTACAGATATAAAACAAAAGCTATAAAGATTACCAACTTTCCTAAGTAATGAATGTTATCTATAAAAACAAAACTTAATTAAGGTACTATACAACACTTCCTTTAAGCAAACCGAGTTAAAAAACACATTAAAAACTTGACATTTGGTCTCCTAAAAAAAAAAAAAAAAAGAAAAAAAGAAAAAGAGAGGAAAAAAGAACTTCGCATTTGGTTCTCGCATTAACAAGGATATTTAGTTTCGTAAGTCTTAAAGAATATATAAAAACAAATAACTTTTTCATTTAAATAAAGAATCCCACGACTGCTGTTTTTAATTAAAGGAATTACCAACTCCCTATCAAACAGGTCTACTCTTTTTTTCCCTCCACCTTATACATTTTGACTAAAGTTATCTCTTCCAAGTTCTCTAAGGCAGTGTTTGGTTAAGGGATAAAAATGGAATAATCCACTTTATCCCACTATTCATGCCAAACGACATGATTTTTGGCTGGAATATTTTATCCCGATCAAACCTTGGTATTCTCGGTTATCCCGGGATAGCTTGGAATAAACTATTCCACCATTTTGGTGGAATAGTACTATTCTAAGAATTAATTCTAAATTTTATTAAGATTATAAATTGATTTAAAGCTAAATTATGTAGACACAATTTATTACATATTATAATATATTATTTTTATTATAAAATTATTAATTATATATATTAATACATATTATTTTTATTTAAATATTATAATGAATTATTTTTATTAAATTATAATTTATAATAAATTATTTTTTTAAAATATTATAATAATTTTTTTTACAATAAATTATTTTTATAACAAATTATTTTTATTAAATTATATTTTATATTAAATTTAACTATCACTTTTTTTTTTTATTATTCTCTACTATTAGATTTTTAAATTTTTAAATTTAGAAAAAATTTAAATTTTATAACTTTTTTAATTTATAACTTTAATTTTTAATAAATTTATAAATTTAATAAATTTTAAAATTTATACAAATTTTAAATTTTTAACTTTAATTTTAATAAAATTAAACGGTATTATTTACTAAAATATAAACTTTAATTTATACAAATATTAATTATTATTTAATTAATATTTTATATTAATTAATTAGATAAAATATTATTATCCCCAGCTATTCTTAAATTTAAATTTTTTATTTATAAATTTTAAAATTTTTAACTTTAATTTTTTATAAATTTAAAATTTTAAAATTTTAAAATTTTAAAATTTATACAAATTTTGTATATATAAATTTTTAATTTTTTTATAAATTTATTTTTATTTATAAAAATTTAAAAATTAATATTTTTGCATAATCTTTTATACATTTTATGAGATAATTAAAATTTAAAATTTAAAATTTAGAGAAATTTTAAATTTTATAATTTTTTAAATTTGTAACTTTAATTTTTAATAAATTTATAAATTTAATAAATTTTAAAATTTATACAAATTTTAATTTTTTTAACTTTAATTTTTAAAAAATTAAACAGTATTATTTACTAAAATATAAATTTTAATTTATACAAATATTAATTATTATTTAATTAATATTTTATATTAATTAATTAGATAAAATATTATTATTTTAAAATTATAATTATTTTTATTTTTTCACTATTCTCGTTTATTCTAAGAAATGAACCAAACACAATTTCAACTATTCCTAAGAATAACAGCTTTACAAACCAAACACTATTTTTCTTTTATCCTTGACTATCTCGGAATAGCAAGCTATCCCAGGAATAAAAAAATTTATCCCCAAACTTATAATCCCCGAACCAAACATTACCTAAAGTAATAAATAACATATTTGAAGTTATTACTCTTCCCTAGATGGAATAGCAGAATGGTCTTCTAAAGAATCTAATAAATCTAAGGTTATTAAGTTGTCTCGCTTTTAGTTTGTATGTAGTAATATGCTGATTTCTGTTGGTTCCCTTTCTTGATATTATTGCTTAATATATTGTATATCTTGGAGTACTTTGTTATTTATTCCCTACGTCATATTGTTTGAATTTCGTAGTCTCGATTGAGCTATGTAAGGATCTTATGACAGAAGGTTGAGAATTAAATTGCAAGAGGGTGAAGCAAGTGGGGAAAAAAAAGTAGATGCTCTAAACAACGTAGTGTGTAGAATTGGTAGAGTTGAGATTGAGTCTAAAAATTTCTTAAAAGTTAGTGTGCCCAACCTTTGTTCATACTCAGAGTTAATACATTGTATACTGTCCTTATGTGCGGATTTAATAGGTCTTGGTTAACTATTCGAGTAAGAAAAAGGTTAGATGTCCTGAACAAAATAGTGCGTAGAATTGGTAGAGTTGAGATTGAGACTAGAAATTTCTTGAAAGTTAGTATACACAGCCTTTATTGATTCTCAGAGTTAATACATTATATATTGTTCTTATGTGCGGATTTAATAGGTCTTGGTTAGCTATTCGAGAGCACCATTTCCAAAAGATCAAAAATTCTGTGGATCGCTATATTTAAACATACCTTATTTGAGCACCCAGCATGCCTAAAAAAAAAAACACTAATCGGATTTCTTGAAAGTTAGTATGCACAACCTTTATTGATACTCAGAGTTAGTACATTGTATATTGTTTTTATGTGCGGATTTAATAGGTCTTGGTTAGCTATTCGAGATCACCATTTCCAAAAAATCAAAAATTTCATGGAACACTATATTTAAACATACCTTATTTGAGTACTCAGCATGCCTAAAAAAAAAAACACTAATTGGAAAATCTACACATGTTTTACACACCTATAATCCCTACATGAAAAAAAAAAATGTTGTACTACTAATGTATTGGACTCATTACTCCTTTTTTTTTACCCCCCCTGTTATTTGTAAAATGTAAATTTACGCGTCCATGTTTTTTTGTTCCTTATGTTCTTCACCAGTTTTTGGCCTCAACTACCATTGTTCCCATGGCCATTGTTCAACTTTCTTACATTAAATTACTTGAGGAAATAGTCGAGAAACTAAGCATCGAAAATCCCCAATGTGAGGTGACTTTGGTTGGTGAGGGGAGGGGTGGTTTCTAGCGTACATAGAGCTAGAAATTGCACGTGCCGAACCTGTTGTCGAGGTCGTACGTTGCTGGGGTGGCCCATCTCCTGATATCCAGAAAGCAAAGGAAGACGCCGCCCGTTTTACTGTTGAAAAAATGAAGTCTAAATTCGATTTGCAGATTAAAGATATAAATTACGAGGACTATATATTGTACAAAAATATGCACAATGATGTTACTGCCCAGTATGCCGATATCTTGACTCGGTTCAACAACCTAGGCCAAGAATACAATGGACTAAAAGATTGCTACATTTCTGCTCTTGCTGACAACGCCACATTTGTAAATGAGCAACTAAAAATGCGTCGTACAATCGACGAGCACCGCGCGACCATCAACTCTCTTCGTCGGGTCTGCTCTGTTTCTCCAACGGGTCCATCTGAAGAAGACTCTGCTTCTGAAAATTAGACTCACTTTGTGTCTTAGTGGCATTCCTTTGTCTCTTTCTTTTTAGTTATAAATATGGATCACATTCCTTTTTGTGTTAAGGAATTGGGAATTGCCATATTTTGAATTTCAAGTTTTACTGAAAATTGTAATAAACCTACTGAACTTTGGTGTTCTAAATAGATATTTTAATGCAGGAGCGGGCATCTAAATAGGTATTTCAATGGAAGATCGTATAGTAATTTGGATACACAAGAATTTACAGGATCAAGATTAGGAATCCTTCCTTTGATGTACATAGTTTTAATTACTATATGTAGTAATCTTGAAATTTAAAATTTAAATTGAAGAATTCAGATGTGAATATTAATGAGAAAATGGAAAGGTAACCCTATGTGGTTGTACACCGGGGTGCAAATTGCACAGTTATCGAAGCACGATGTCTGCCTTTCAGATCCGAGTCCGATCTCGAAAATCTGAAATCGCCAGTGCGACCGTCTCGTCGAATTGAGTGAAAATGATATAAACTGATTTTCGATCCGACGGTCGGATTGTTCAGAAATCAGTGAAGAAGCTTGTGGGGCCCACGACTTAAGTCGTGAATAGTAACCTCCTGTTTTATTTCCCCGCCGAGTGAACGTGGACCGATTCACTGTCTGGAGTCCGAATTTAACGGTCCAGGTAGTCGGGTTTAACCGCTTCGTCATTCTAAGCGCAGTGGCGCTGACGAAATTTACATTTGATGAGCCTAAAGCATCGTAAAACGTGCCAAACTGTATAATTTACAGTATAAGATGGATTTTAAAAATTATGGAGCTGAATTTTAGCGAACCAAAATCGCTACCTAATAGGTTTCGTCGAGCCGGACGTCGTGGTGGTGTCCGTTTTTCAGTTTGACAACCCGGTTGTCTCGAAAAGCGTGAAATGTGTAAAAAGTTGTAGTATTTCGCAAAGAGTCCTTATATTTTGTGTCGTTTTGCTCCAAACTTGTTCAAGAGGGACTTCCTTGTGATTCTATTCTACAGCAAAGGACCCAAGTGAAAATACAAAGAGTTCGGGGTCTTAGTTGCATTTTGTTGCAAAGTAAATTATAGCAACTTAGGGTTGCTTGAGAGAAACCCTAGCCACTTCGGTTCCTATAACCGTAGCCTCCACTCCACGACCCCACGACTCCTCTGTGAGGTTTCCCGAGCTCCTGCGCTGCCGGCCGCCCCTCTCCGTCGCCGGAAAAACCAAGAAGAAAAACAACCTTGCTCCTTGATTCCGAGGTTGTAAGAGAAGGTGAGCATCAAAACCTTTTAACCTGAGCCTGGACCTCTCTGTGGATGTGAACTTCATCCAGAAGACAAACCGAGGTGGGCTGGTGCACTGCCGTGGCCGCGCATCGCCGCTGCCACCACCTTCTTCTTCCTCAATTCCGGCCAAGGTGAGTCCAGGTTTTTCGTTAGTTATTTTACTACCTAGACACTTGGAGCATATTCCTTACCTTCTAGAGATCATCCCTGCCGAACCCCAACGTTGGGAATGCTTCCGGCCGCCGGCGGGGAAGTTGCACCCGCCGGAATGCATGAAAGCTCTGCCGCGACCGTTTGCTGCACCCGATGGCTCAGCTTCGAAACTAAGTTGATAGAAACCTTCTGTAGGGCCTAGAGAACCTCCCTAGGAAGTTTGGTTGCATTTGGTTTAGTGTGCACCTTGTAGTTCGAAACCCTAGATTTGGGTTAGCTCGGGTTTGCCCGAGGTTGCGCCGCCGCCGTCGTTGCCGCTTGTTGCCGCCGGCCACTTGCCCAGATAGCTTCACTAGGTTGAGACTGGCCCATAGATACACTTGCATGCAACCCATGCTGTCCTGTTGGGTTTCCACCATTAATGGTGCATATTCCGGCCAAGATTGCTCCGCCGCCGCCGCCGTTGCCTCTCGCCGCCGGCCATGGGTCCAGCAAGTTTTGTGGAGTCGGGTAGCACCTACAGGTGCTGGTGCATGAGACCCAGAGCCTTGGTGTAGAGATTCACCATTGTTGTCTTCATGTTTGTGTATAAAGCTTGATGCCCACCTTGTGTTTGTAGTAATGCCCGAGAGAGCCAAATTTGGTTCTGGTCATCCAGCAAGCGAGCATTCGACTACTACTGTCCTCCTGAGCACAATGCTCACTCTACTTCAGCAAATGGCTGAGTAGATGGAGAGATCTTGTATATAGAGCTCTTTAAGTTTATGTTTTTGGAGCCATTTTGCTCCGGCGATGTCCCCGGTTACCCCGCAGCACCTAGTTGGTGAGCCTCTGAGTTCTTTCGACCCACTGAGCATGATGCTCACCCTAAAATTGGGTTTGGTCGAGTGTAGGTATTAAATGTAGCAATGTGAGCCTTTATGTCAAGAAATTGTTGACCCGAAGTTTTACTCGGGTTTCGCGTTGCTTCCAAAAGGTGAGCACAGTGTCCAACAGGTCGAGGGCCACCTTCTGGTGGTGTCGGTTCGTTAAAATAGCACTCCGAAATTAAATGAAAGCGAAAATGGCATGAAATTGCATGCTTTTATGCAATTTGGTAAAATCCCGGGGGCCTAAATGCAATTGTGACCATACTAGCTGCTGTGTACAGAGTACACATTGATCTCTAAACCTCTTGTTGGAGGTCCGATGCTTTTCGTTGAGCGGGAATTGGATCCCGAACCGTAAATCGGCAAAATCGCCGGTTTAACGGCGATTCGGCGTTAATCATGCAATTCAGGAAATTGTAGTGATTAATTGATGATGCCAGGTATACATGGCTGTTCCCAGTGCTGTTCTAAAGAGCCCGGTGATTTTAGTTTCTCGTTTGCAACTTCCGGTGCCAAAATGGGCTTCCCGGGAGTGTTTCAGTGGTTATAGCCTTGCCGGTGCACAGGATCACTCAGAGTTTAGTGTTAGAGCCTAAATGTCTTAAGTTAGACATTCTTGGGTAGCACGTGAAGTTTCACGAGTGTTGATTGTTGTTCAGCACCGATTGGGTCATAGTGGATCTATCGGCAAATTTCTGGAAATTTTGGAACATTCCGGGACTTCAGCGAAGTTCCCCGTTTAGCTTGTCTGCACACAGTGTGTCAGTGGGTTGGGTATGTGTGAGAGTCTTTTTCTGACCTGTGCATTTGATTCAGGTCCCAGCAGTCAGCCGCCATCTTGCGAGCCATCCAGCAGCCATCGTGATCATTGAGGTGGGTTATCTTCGGTCCGGGCTTTATCAGGTTGGCCCTATGGGGTACCGTGGTAGGTCGGACCCCTGTTTTTGGTGTAGCCTGAACCTATGCTTGAGCCTTTCTAATTGTTTTGATTCCAGTATTCTTTATATACAGCTATGTAGCATCGATCTTGCAGTTCAGTTCTTGCCATGATTCCATATTCAGCATTTAGTATGTATACAGTTACATCATGAGTTATTTATCATGCTTGTTTGTCATCAGCTTTGTTATGCTAGCATTTTCTGTGCTATGTTGCATGATAGAATAAGGGTACTTTCTGCTATTCAGTTCAGTTACAGTTCAGCATCCCGATAGGGATTATCTGGCTCATTACCGACTGTTCAGCTTGAGCATCAGTCTTATGATCGCCATAGCACTAGCTGTTCATTTCACGATCGCAGTGGGCCTGATCCCCCACAACGCGATCTTTACCGGTAAAGTGGTCGATAGTGGCGACCCGTGAGCCCCAGGCTGCACATAGTGGACGAGAGTGGCGACACGTGTGCCCCTGAGTGCACCGATGGTGTCGGGTTATATGTCAGCCGAACGTGCCAGCTTTGGCATTGGTCTAGGTCCTCGTGACCGATGACGGCACTGATTGGGTACTTACAGTTATCATTATTCAGCTTCTTCAGTTTACAGCATTGTCATATACCAGCTTTGTTTATAGCATGATTATTCTGCTTGACAGATTTATTGATTACAGTATGATTAGCTTCTTGTATGAGTACCCCTGTTCCCATTTCAGCATGCTTAGATTTTTATCTGCATCTTGTTATTCAGCTTTCAGTTATATCCTGCTTTTACTATCTGCTTATCATTGTATCCGGTAGGTACGACTTGCTATTTCTCGGCCCGTCGTGCCCACTGGGATACATGTAGAGTGTATCTCACACCCCCTGGGTGCCTGTTTTTCAGGTTAGTCGGGTGCTGGGAGTTTGGGACGATCCAGTGAGCTGTCTGCGCTAGAGTTGTCCCCTGCTATTGGCCACAGTGGCCCAGTGCTAGTATTTTTAGTATTATGATCCTAGCTTTCTGTATAGATTTTATTAGTTGGAGTATTTATGGGTTTGGATGTATTAGTTGTGGATGTATTAGTTGTAGAGTTTATAGTTTGGTTTAACTGTTGATTTTATTGCTCTCTGATTGTATTCTGTACTTGCCTAGCCGAGCATGTATAGGGGAGACTCTGTCCGTGTGGACAGAGGATTTCCTATGCATGTGGCGGTCTGTTCACGTTCTGAGTTTAAAGTTTGAACTCTGATAAAAAAAAAAAAAAATTTACCGCTGTTTTGAAACTCGGGGCGTGACAGATTAGATGGTATCAGAGAATAGGTATAAGATACCTAGGTTTGGGTTAGGATTAAACCCTAGGATGACTTGAGACTTACGTGAGAGTGCGGGGTTAGGAGCTCGAGTACGGTATGGTCGGTCGAGTTGTGTCCTATCCCTGATCAGTGTGATATAGCTTGGCAATCACGAGTATTCCGGCAGAGGTGGTGTGACAGTGAGCGCACTGGCGCTGGCATGGTTGTACTACTGATCGATATTAGTGGCTTGTGGGCCCGATGGTAACCCTGATTGGGTTGGTGTTGTATCCAGGTCCCACCTCTTGCATTGGATTTCGTGGATCATTACAGATTCTGTTACAACAATAATAGTCGTTGTGGCTATGCCTTAGTGAGGATCCGATGATAGTCCGTAATGGGCTCGACTTGTGTTTAATTCCCCTTATTGCCTGCGATCTGCTAGAGGGGTTGAGATCACCTCTGTCGACGTTTTAAGTTGCGACTAGTGTCGCTAGAGCTGTGTTAGCCACTAGTGTGGAATTCAAAGTGTTAGTGAGCACTGAGATATCATTTCGATTTTTGGTGAGTTGCCAAAGTGGCACTCGTGACCACGATATATTAGTGGTGTTTGATATTGGTTTTCAATATCGGTTTAGAGATTGGTGTTGTAAGGTACGTTGGTACCTTCTGTTGGTTCGCGGTGTGTTATGTCTCCAACTAGTTGTTGGCGATAGATTGTGGGTATTTTTCTATTCTTTTGACAAGCACGTTGGCTGCAGACAACGTACTGTCGAAAGAGTGGATGAAATACTTTACCCCGCAAAAAGGGGAGTATTATGATTGGGTCTGTATGCGTACCTTCCTATAAGTTAGCCTTGCAGTTGCCTCCTGAGCACAGGGTGATTACCCTGCAGGTGATATCGTAGCCTATGATTGGATTTTAGACAGATCTTTACCGTACATGTGCGTAGTTGACTTCTTGTCACTGTGATTAATGGACGTCTATACAAGCGACGTCGGCCTTTACGGGTAAACTGTTGTGTCACGCCCCGGGTGTAAACCAGAACCCGGGCCCGCCAACAGATCCGCCGTGCACACAGAATTTTCCATGTACACGAAGCGCTGGTAACCTGCTCAGATAAGAAATAGCAATAAAAGAGCATAATAATAATCAGAGCTAAACTAAAACTACTGTATCTCAGACAGAAGCTGGAAGTAAAAGG
Source organism: Tillandsia fasciculata (assembly GCA_029168755.2). Lineage (NCBI taxonomy): Eukaryota > Viridiplantae > Streptophyta > Magnoliopsida > Poales > Bromeliaceae > Tillandsia > Tillandsia fasciculata. The sequence goes on from CM054952.1 coordinate 7,406,586, forward strand.
TACAACAGTAAAATAAAATACAGATGTCTCTCCCAGCTCACCACTATAATACAAACAGCTGGCAGAAGCCAGACCCCAAAAGTAAAAGTACAACAGTCTGAGATAAGATGCATGAAAGGTACAAGTCTAGCTAACTCACTGTCGGGTCCACTGTCTAGCTACTCAGCCGTCCTCTCTCCTCGACCCGCCGCTGTAAGCCCAGCAGCACCCGCAGAAGGCTCTGCAAAACAAAGGAGAAGAAAAGAGAAAGAAGAATGGGGGTGAGAACTACTAGTAAACCAGTAGCCTCCCCTAGTGGGTAAAACCTCAAACTCTGACGCACCCACTAGGTCTACCAGAGGCGAAAAGGAAAGAAGAGTGGTAAGAAATAATGACTACCGAAGAAATGAAACTACCACTACTATGCCTCTAAAAATGCAGTCCTAAACTGGAATAACCATATCCAACAATAACCACCCGTCCCAGATTAACCCATCTGTACCGCCCTCATCATCGGGCAAGTAAGCCGCGCCGATGTGATAGCAAAGCTCCTGCCGCCGCCCTCATCATCGGGCAGATAAGCCGCGCCGATGTGATAGCGAATCCGTCAATAACAGTCTGGCCCCGGCCTCCGGAGGGGAACTCGAGGGGAGCGACCCACTCGAGGAAAGCACTACCAGGCAATAACCGCGCCGGTAAAATAAGTACCAAAAGCAGGAGTAAATCACAACTGTAAAGCCCCGGTGGAACACACCCTCCACTAAAAGAAACACAGATCCCCCAATCTGATGCACAAATGAACATCCGGTCGATCGCCCAAAATCCGCGATCGCCGCAATACCCACAATCACAATCATGTCCTACATTCGACATCCGGTCAACCGCCTACTGTCCGCGGTAGCCGCTATAATCCCGCAACCCAGAATCAAACACAACCTATCCCCGACCATCAGGTCCTCGCTACACTATCCCAAACCCCTGCTCGAACCCGAGCAACCAGACTCAAAGGTCTAAATAAGAAGGAGAAAAGAAAACAAACATGGTTTCTCCTATGTCAATTCCAGCATGATAGTGTAGCAGAAAAAGGTGGCCTATCTAGGTGACCAAACAAGCATGCATAAGTTCTCAGGAGCGATAAAAGAAAGTGTCCCAATAATCCTGTTCCAACATGCTATATCCACCAAATTAATCTCACATAAATCATCCACCTAGGCATGTACAACAGATCCTCAAGTGGTGCTCTCCTACAAGTCATTTCATATTATCCCATCATGAAAGTAAATTCCACATGCAAGGTTGAGTGCTAAAATTCTATCCATACAACATCTCTAAGTCCCAACCATTATCAGATATCCACAATAGTACTTTTCATGTGATGGCTCACAATTATATTATTTTAAAGCATGCAGGTCCAAATAAAGGAATTACTCTAATATTCCTAGTGAGCATGTCAAAATAGAGGTAAACAACGACCACCCACCTGAAGTGCAACTGTCCAAGTCCGTACAGCTAGAAAATACCAAAACTTCAAATCCTTGCTCCCACAATATTAGCACATCCGCAATGCTCCTGGTACAATGCAAAGCTCACTAATTACACTTAGGCTCCCAATTATTTCACTTATAACCACATACAATCTCGAATTCTAAACTGTTAAATTATCACCTGCAGAGAGTGCCCAGAAAATTCCAACAAAAATATCACGGCGATCCTTGCGTCGATAGCTTCGAAACGGTACCTTGCACGCCCAAATCGGAGTTCGGTAAGTCAAGATAAAAATTCGGCAAGGGGGTACACTCATACAAAAATCTGTGCTAAAACTGTACACTGATCACTGCGAAAACAGTAATTTTCACCTCGAAATAAATCTCACAAAAATCCAATAAAAATACGAGCGCGTTCCTTGCGATCCGTAGATGAAAAAGTTGTACAAGCTCGTTTCCGTCTGACGCTCGTGCGCAAAGATATGGCCAAAATACCCCGCTGCTGTCAAGGAAGTCCACACAGAAAATGGGGTCACAGTTTGCCTCGGGATCCGTGCCAAAACCTCGAAACGGGAAAGTGCGACCAAAACGAAAGATGAAGTCCTACCTCTTAGGAATCTGCCGGTGCAAGAATCACAGCAAAATGATCTCGAGGTAGCCCAGGGAAGCTAAAACACTGTCGCTGCGCCGAAGAAGAACACTAGAAAGCAACGTCGCGCCGCACCGTAAAATGGGGAACCTCGGGATTCGTGCCTCCTAAAATCCTAGAACTTGGCAGGGAGATCAAGCACTTAGAGATGAAAATCTTTGCTTAAGGGAGCTCGGGCTGAAGGTGAAAGGATTGAGAGATAAAGAGAAAAGAGAGGGGCTCGGGTTGGGGACTTTATATAGGCTGAAAAACATTTGAAGAAATACCAACCATGTCCCCACTTTCGGGCGCCCGAATATTTTCGGGCTGCTACAGTAACGGGCCGGCCCGTTACTGTTCACGCCCGAAATCCTCTGGGCCGGCCACGTAGCCCAGTCCAACAGGCCCCTGGACCCCGCTGCACCCGGTGCACCTGCACCAGCGAATGGCGACGCGCCACGTGTCCCCGGCAGCCCGTGCACCGCGCACGCCGCGCCGTGCACCGCGCACGTCGCCGTGCTTCCCGGTCACCTGCCCGCGTACGGCACCTGCCCCGGTCAACTGCCCCACCTACCGCGTGGACCGGGAGCACAGAACCGCACCAACCAACAGCCGCCACGTGGCACCGCCTGGTGCACGCGCGCCGCCGTGGACCGCGCGCCTGCCCGCGCCCTGCCCGCGTCGCGTGCCGCCGCCTGCCGCCTGGCCGAGGCCGCGCCGCCGCCCGCCGGCGCTGCCCGCCGCCGCCGGCCGCCGCCGGCGATCGCCGGAAACACTGTTCCGGCGTGAACAGTACCCGCAAGCTCAAAAACGACAAGTAAATAGTCCATCTTGACCGTTTTCGCGCGCTGATTCCAAAAACGATGTCCGTTTCGCCAAAATCCGCCTCTAAAATTTGCCGGAGGCTCCCGCAAGCACCACAACTGCCCAAAACTTTCGGGAGTCCGCTTTTGGACATCCGGACTCAGAATTGAGCAAACAAAAAGCCATTTCCAAGCGTTTTTTCGCGCTGAATCCAAATTTGATAACCGTTTCGCGCGAAACCACCTCTAAACATCCGACGGGGTCAGCCGATCACCCACGTGATCCAATAAGGCTCGAGGTCCAACACTTGTGTCCAATCATGCACAACCACTTCCCGAAACATAGTACAGGCTCCCCCGAAGTCACCAATGACTCTACCACAGCTCTGCAGAGATCCAGGTCATCACATCCTCCCCCACTAAAAGAAAGTTTCGTCCTCGAAACTAAAGTCGTTCCTCAACACGAAATCTCAACCAAATAGAGGGGGTAATTATCCGATCATCCGCCACTCAAGCTCCCAAAGCTGTCAAATACCTCCTCCAGGGATACGATACAATCCTCGGGTCTCTAACAAGAACAAAAATAAAGGTGAGCACTCCAAGAATCTGTACTACCTCAACCAAGTACAGCTAGACTAACCGCTCGAGCTACCAAGTAGTCCACATCGGTATACGCATCCGCTCCTCCTCAGCCTCAGATAATCCAACCACAAGTCCATCGGCACACTAGCTCGATCCAAGTACCTCTTTACTTCCCGCGATATCCAATGTAAGTCCCTCAACCACACCAGCCAAAAAGGCTACTCAACCACTGCGAAACATCCGCTTCACGCACAAAATCAAACCAAGTCCCGCCACCAGGTTAAGACCATCAGGTCCACCGGTACTAACGAAGACTCAACTGCACCGGGCAGGACCAACCACACGCCCCTACGTGCCAAAGATCGGGAATATAAACCTCCCGAACACAAGGTAACCGTCCTACCCCTAACCCATGCAAGAAGTACATGCACACCCAACAAAGGACAAGGATGCTAAAGTGCAAAACAATGCAAAACTAAAGCCAGTAAACAAAACAAAACAAAATAATACCTGCCACCACAAGGTCGGTTGCTGCAAAGTCCTCCACCTGAGCGGCGTAGACCCGACCGCTCTGAGCAGGCGACCGATGATCCGCAGAGTAGGAAGATGGTGAACCGCTCGCTGGAGCATACAGCCGCTGAGCTGACAACTGCTGCTGAGGCGGAAAAGGGGCCGATGCTGATGACGGTGCCGCTGAAGTCGAAAAGGGGCACGAAGCTCGAATGTGGCCTGGCTGTCCACACTTATAACAACGACCCCACCTCTGATCACAGGTGTGCGACAAATGGGGTCCCCCGCAGAAAATACACCTGTCTCTGTCGCGAAACCGTGGCTGTCCCGACTGATGCTGTCTCTGTGCCTGATGCTGAGACTCCGGCTGCTGCCGCGACGACCTCTGGGGTCCACTGGGCTCTCGCGGCTCCGCACGCCCACGGCTAGATGACTGAGGCCGCGATGGTCTCCATGAACTAGCCTGTCCCTCGTCCTCTGGGGCTGGTCGCTTCCTGTCGGAACTCTGCGCGACCGCGGCCCTCCGTCTAGCCACCTCCTGATCACCTCTCTCCACCCACTGTGCATGCTCTGCGGCTGCCTCCAAGGTCTGAAATCTCTGAGCATGCACAAGTGTGTAAGTCTCTGGACGAAGGCCTGCCTCAAACAACTCTACCTGGTGCGGACCGTCACGGGCGACGAAAGGGACACAGTTCAGCAACTCCATGAACTCCTGGAAATAGGCATGAGCCGACCGATCGCCCTGCTGCAGATTCTTCAAGTCATCCTCCAACTTCTTCTTCACACTGGTAGAAAAATAGGTGTCCAACACCATCCGTTTGAACTCCTCCCAAGGTAACTGCCGAGTAATCCGGAACTCCAGTGGCTCTACCCGCTGCCACCAAAAATCTGCATCTCCGTCCAAACAGTGCACCGCCATGTGCACTCGATACTTCGGGTCGATGAAGAAGTCCCGAAAAAGCTTCTCCATCGCAGAAAGCCATCTCCCAACATCCCGGGGCTGAGCATCCCGTCCCGAGAATCTAGGTGGTCCCCGCTTAACAAACTGGAGAGTTTGTCAGCAAAATCCTGCTCCTCCTCCGCAGTCAAAGGCTGAATAGCTCCAGGAGCCCCGCTACTCGAAGATGGTGCCGACGGCACAAAAGGTGCAACAAGAGGCACAGGGGCCTCAGGAACAGCCGGGGGTGGTGCCTCCCTCTGAGCAAGCAGCTGATCAATCCTCTGCTCCTGGCGGCGCTGTCCCTCCGCCAACTGGGCCACCAAGGCCCTCAACTCAGTAAGCTCGGGGGGTGTAGGCTGCTCTGGCTCAACAGGGGGCAAAGGGACACCCCGAGTGGGAATCCGACGTCGAGGAGGCATCCTGTCACAAGAAACCAAGCATCAGTAACAAAACCCCACACGACCCAATCTGGCGAAAGTCAAAGACATCCCCCTATTTCTGTAACCTTATGTTGTCTGCAGCCAACATAATGGTTCAACAGAAATAGACTATGTCGATCCCTCTTCACTCACAGGAAGAGTTAACTATAAAAATCACCGACTTTCGCAAAATGTCACGCCACTCACGCCCTATCATCCTAGGGTCTGTCCAAAAGCCTAGGGTTTCCTAAGTCCCAACTGACCTATCCCTAAGCTCTGATACCAACTTAATCTGTCACGCCCCGGGTGTAAACCAGAACCCGGGCCCGCCAACAGATCCGCCGTGCACACGGTATTTTCCATGTACACGAAGCGTCGGTAACCTGCTCAGATAAGAAATAGCAATAAAAGAGCATAATAATAATCAGAGCTAAACTAAAACTACTGTATCTCAGACAGAAGCTGGAAGTAAAAGGTACAACAGTAAAATAAAATACAGATGTCTCTCCCAGCTCACCACTATAATACAAACAGCTGGCAGAAGCCAGACCCCAAAAGTAAAAGTACAACAGTCTGAGATAAGATGCATGAAAGGTACAAGTCTAGCTAACTCACTGTCGGGTCCACTGTCTAGCTACTCAGCCGTCCTCTCTCCTCGACCCGCCGCTGTAAGCCCAGCAGCACCCGCAGAAGGCTCTGCAAAACAAAGGAGAAGAAAAGAGAAAGAAGAATGGGGGTGAGAACTACTAGTAAACCAGTAGCCTCCCCTAGTGGGTAAAACCTCAAACTCTGACGCACCCACTAGGTCTACCAGAGGCAAAAGGAAAGAAGAGTGGTAAGAAATAATGACTACCGAAGAAATGAAACTACCACTACTATGCCTCTAAAATGCAGTCCTAAACTGGAATAACCATATCCAACAATAACCACCCGTCCCAGATTAACCCATCTGTACCGCCCTCATCATCGGGCAAGTAAGCCGCGCCGATGTGATAGCAAAGCTCCTGCCGCCGCCCTCATCATCGGGCAAATAAGCCGCGCCGATGTGATAGCGAATCCGTCAATAACAGTCTGGCCCCGGCCTCCGGAGGGGAACTCGAGGGGAGCGACCCACTCGAGGAAAGCACTACCAGGCAATAACCGCGCCGGTAAAATAAGTACCAAAAGCAGGAGTAAATCACAACTGTAAAGCCCCGGTGGAACACACCCTCCACTAAAAGAAACACAGATCCCCCAATCTGATGCACAAATGAACATCCGGTCGATCGCCCAAAATCCGCGATCGCCGCAATACCCACAATCACAATCATGTCCTACATTCGACATCCGGTCAACCGCCTACTGTCCGCGGTAGCCGCTATAATCCCGCAACCCAGAATCAAACACAACCTATCCCCGACCATCAGGTCCTCGCTACACTATCCCAAACCCCTGCTCGAACCCGAGCAACCAGACTCAAAGGTCTAAATAAGAAGGAGAAAAGAAAACAAACATGGTTTCTCCTATGTCAATTCCAGCATGATAGTGTAGCAGAAAAAGGTGGCCTATCTAGGTGACCAAACAAGCATGCATAAGTTCTCAGGAGCGATAAAAGAAAGTGTCCCAATAATCCTGTTCCAACATGCTATATCCACCAAATTAATCTCACATAAATCATCCACCTAGGCATGTACAACAGATCCTCAAGTGGTGCTCTCCTACAAGTCATTTCATATTATCCCATCATGAAAGTAAATTCCACATGCAAGGTTGAGTGCTAAAATTCTATCCATACAACATCTCTAAGTCCCAACCATTATCAGATATCCACAATAGTACTTTTCATGTGATGGCTCACAATTATATTATTTTAAAGCATGCAGGTCCAAATAAAGGAATTACTCTAATATTCCTAGTGAGCATGTCAAAATAGAGGTAAACAACAACCACCCACCTGAAGTGCAACTGTCCAAGTCCGTACAGCTAGAAAATACCAAAACTTCAAATCCTTGCTCCCACAATATTAGCACACCCGCAATGCTCCTGGTACAATACAAAGCTCACTAATTACACTTAGGCTCCCAATTATTGCACTTATAACCACATACAACCTCGAATTCTAAACTGTTAAATTATCACCTGCAGAAAGTGCCCAGAAAATTCCAATAAAAATATCACGGCGATCCTTGCGTCGATAGCTTCGAAACGGTACCTTGCACGCCCAAATCGGAGTTCGGTAAGTCAAGATAAAAATTCGGCAAGGGGGCACACTCATACAAAAATCTGTGCTAAAACTGATTACTGTTCACTGAGAAAACAGTAATTTTCACCTCGAAATAAATCTCACAAAAATCCAATAAAAATACGAGCGCGTTCCTTGCGATCCGTAGATGAAAAAGTTGTATAAGCTCGTTTCCGTCTGACGCTCGTGCGCAAAGATATGGCCAAAATACTCCGCTGCTGTCAAGGAAGTCCACACAGAAAATGGGGTCACTGTTTGCCTCGGGATCCGTGCCAAAACCTCGAAACGGGAAAGTGCGACCAAAACGAAAGATGAAGTCCTACCTCTTAGGAGTCTGCCGGTGCAAGAATCACAGCAAAATGATCTCGGGGTAGCCCAGGGGAGCTAAAACACTGTCGCTGCGCCGAAGAAGAACACTAGAAAGCAACGTCGCGCCGCACCGTAAAATGGGGAACCTCGGGATTCGTGCCTCCTAAAATCCTAGAACTTGGCAGGGAGATCAAGCACTTAGAGATGAAAATCTTTGCTTAAGGGAGCTCGGGCTGAAGGTGAAAGGATTGAGAGATAAAGAGAAAAGAGAGGGGCTCGGGTTGGGGACTTTATATAGGCTGAAAAACATTTGAAGAAATACCAACCATGTCCCCACTTTCGGGCGCCCGAATATTTTCGGGCTGCTACAGTAACGGGCCGGCCCGTTACTGTTCACGCCCGAAATCCTCTGGGCCGGCCACGTAGCCCAGTCCAACAGGCCCCTGGACCCCGCTGCACCCGGTGCACCTGCACCAGCGAATGGCGACGCGCCACGTGTCCCCGGCAGCCCGTGCACCGCGCACGCCGCGCCGTGCACCGCGCACGTCGCCGTGCTTCCCGGTCACCTGCCCGCGTACGGCACCTGCCCCGGTCAACTGCCCCACCTACCGCGTGGACCGGGAGCACAGAACCGCACCAACCAACAGCCGCCACGTGGCACCGCCTGGTGCACGCGCGCCGCCGTGGACCGCGCGCCTGCCCGCGCCCTGCCCGCGCCGCGTGCCGCCGCCTGCCGCCTGGCCGAGGCCGCGCCGCCGCCCGCCGGCGCTGCCCGCCGCCGCCGGCCGCCGCCGGCGATCGCCGGAAACACTGTTCCGGCGTGAACAGTACCCGCAAGCTCAAAAACGACAAGTAAATAGTCCATCTTGACCGTTTTCGCGCGCTGATTCCAAAAACGATGTCCGTTTCGCCAAAATCCGCCTCTAAAATTTGCCGGAGGCTCCCGCAAGCACCACAACTGCCCAAAACTTCCGGGAGTCCGCTTTTGGACATCCGGACTCAGAATTGAGCAAACAAAAAGCCATTTCCAAGCGTTTTTCCGCGCTGAATCCAAATTTGATAACCGTTTCGCGCGAAACCACCTCTAAACATCCGACGGGGTCAGCCGATCACCCACGTGATCCAATAAGGCTCGAGGTCCAACACTTGTGTCCAATCATGCACAACCACTTCCCGAAACATAGTACAGGCTCCCCCGAAGTCACCAATGACTCTACCACAGCTCTGCAGAGATCCAGGTCATCACAGTTGAAACTAGTAGTCCTGAGTTGTTCTAGACAGTGCTGATATTCCATTGAGCTTTCCAGTTTATTATGTGCTTTGTGACTGATTGTCACTGTGGTTGAGTTAGACAGTGCAGATGTCCAGCAACTGATTGTTGCTGTGTATGTGTTAGACTTGCACCGTGTTAGTGGACTGTTTAATGTCCTACTGTAGTTAAGTAGGCTGATTGGTCTTACTGTATGGTACGGTGTTATTTGATATATAGATGTTTGAGCAGTGTTGTTAGCAAATGCACTATCAAAGATATCCTCTGGAGCATTAATGGTTTCCGTATTGAATTTCCGATGCTCTTTCGTGTATTCTAAGAGAATACTTAAAGAAAATTGCCATTAAATTTCTTATTCTATTTATGCACATTACAAAGAACAGGTATCGACACTGGATTAAAAGAGATATTGACTTAAAGAAAATTGCCATCAAATTTGCTATTCTATTTACATACATAAGAAAGAACAAGTACCGGGTCGTTCACTGTTTCCAATAGTTTACATAGTAAACAACATTAGGCCATGGTAGTACCTTCCTTCGCTCTGTTATTTAGATACGTCATAGAATCTGCTCAAATCTTAGTTTGATGATTAAAAGAGATAGTGATGATCAAAAGTAGTGAGAAAGCCCAACCTTCATTTGGTGCAGTTTTTGAATTTGAATGTTAGTGTACTTTACAAATCATTTGTAAATGTTGCTAAGGTTATTTTCTCGAGGCATTAGTTTGTCTAATGAATTTTTTTGTGTTACTAATTATTTTTGTAATATATATTACAAAAAATAACATAATGATATATTTAGAAATAGTTTATCCATTATATAAGAAGGAATATAAGTAATTCTAATTTTTTTGTATGATTCAATTTAGTCTGTGCTCTACCAATACAGTGTAAATATGAAATATTACAATGAACTTTAGTTGATGTTTAGATAATATTTTGATTACAAATTTTTGTATTGTATTATTTTTTTACATTACTAAAAAAAATTATAAAAAATATCCGCAGCGAAGCACGGACACTTCACTAGTAATTGATTACGTTACACTTCATCCGGCTAAGCGATAAAAAAAATATGTTTAAAAAAAATTGGAAATTTAAAATAAAATTATTTTCAAGGTTTATTTTTTATTATCAAATATATACTTTAGAAGAAAAAATTATAAGCAATTTACTGCCACTCGTACACTATTTAATATACAAAATTTTATTTTTAAAAAATAAAATCCAAACTTGATACCGAGGGCTTTCGTATTTCTTTTCCAAGTAATGGATTCAAAATATAATATAATTGATTAAATTTTTTACTGATCATCATCAGTTTTTTGTTGAGATATGTGCAACGAGGCCTCGCTCGGAGCTCGATCCCCACTTAAATTTTGTATGAAATGATGTTCAAATAACATTTTCTTTCTGGGGCTTTTTTTAATTTATTCCTGCAGCTATTCTAAATTTTTAAATTTATAGGAAATTTTCAAAATATCCTTCTAAGACCTAATCACACAAGTAAACCGTAAGAAAAATAAGGATATTTGAAGGAATTATTTGAAATCAACAAAGATATTTTCATCTTTCAATAGTTAATAAGGTATTTTTAAAATTTTGCAGGGTGCATTAATTAATAACTATTAATTTTTTTTTTTATGAACAATGCTACTTATACACTTCAAAAGTGGTGAATATTCTACACCTCCCATCTATATAATGGATGGATTATTTTTTATTTGTTGCTTTACGCATTTATTTCATCTATTGGATGGACGGAATGTGAAATGTATATATCAAAAAGAATGTACAAGTAACATTTTTCTTTTATATATATATATATATATATATATATATATATATATATATATATATATATATGCTAGAATACTATCGATAGCACAAAGTCATTGGTGCTATCAAGTTTTTAATCTTTGGATTAAAAAATGTGTGGTTAAGATGATAGTGGTCCCTTAGGGTTTACTAGGTAGTTGGTTGATGTAATAGTCAGATTTTTTCTATTTTTAAATAAATAGAAAGAAAAGTGAAATTCAGTCTTGGTTCGGGTTTAAAAAGCCTAAAATGACCTGACTGGTCAAACGTCGGTGTGCAATTTGCACAATTTACGAAACAAAAAAAGCTATTTTTCAATCCGGACATGATCTTGAAAATCCGAGATCACCGTTGCGATCGTCTCGTCGAACTGAGCGAGATTCATATTCAGCAAATTTCGATCTGATGGTCGAATCTTTCAAAAATTAGTAAAAAAATGGGCGAATATCGCGACCAAGGTAACAGAGGCCCTGTGCACAGTACTTTAAGTTAGTTACTGTAGATGAACAGTAACCCCTAAACTCGGGACTCCCTTGGTTGCAATGTGGGTTGATTTGCTATTCGGACTCCGAACATAGCGATCCAAGTAGTCGTTTCGATCGGTTTCATCGATCTAAACGCAATGGCATTGACGGAATTTCCGTTTGACGACCCTAGAGTCTCGAAAAGCGTGATAAACTATATTTTTGTACAGTAATCATGGACCGAGGTTTTATCCGGGCATCGCGTCGAGAAACGAAAATCACTACCTTGTAGATTTCGACGTGCCGGACGTCGTGGCGAAGTCTGTTTTTCATTTCGATGACCGAAATGCCTCGAAAAGCATAAAATACGGTGAAAGACGCGTTAAATTGCGCGAAAACCCCATGGTTTGTGCTTCGTAAAGCGTGCCACTCTATGGTGAGGGACTAAACTTTAAGGTGAACATTTTCTGTTGAGGACTTGAAGCCAAATACGCATAGTAGAGGGACTAGAATGCACTTTATTGCATTAGTATTAAAGCTTCATTAGGGTTCCTTTTAGCAACCCTAAACCCAGAGAAAACCCTAGCACCCAGCAGCACTACACATCCCTTCATCTCCCTCTGCTCTCTCCACGGGCGTTACGCCGCCAGCCGGCGCCGTCTCACGCCGGAGAAGCCCAAGAAACCAAGTGGGAATCTCGGGCTTTGGGCGTTGTTGGCGTGAGAAGCAACCTGGGAGGCGTTGGATTGCTACAAGTGCATCTGAACCTTCCTCTGTGAAGCTGTGACCGAGTCCAAACCTTCCAGACGCCTTGCTCCGCCGTGCGCCGCCACGGTTGTCTTCCTCGTCCTCGAGATTTTTCGGCGAGGTAAGAACATGGAACATCTTGGTTTTAATTGGCACATGAACCCTGTAAATGTGTTCCTGACATCGATGCGACCCATATTGTGAAGCCCGAGCCGCCGCCGTCGACCCCATCGCCGGCGGGAGCGACCTATTGCCGGATTTCTTATTTTCAGTCGATCTTGGTCTCGGGAGGTTTTCGACCGTTGAAACTCAGATCAAGACCGTTGATCCTCTTCATTCCGACGACTGCAAGGAGTCCCCCAAGTCTCGGGCCGATCGGTGAGGATCCAAGCCGCGCGAGGAAGCCCTAGAATCGGGCTTTGTGCTTCCTCGGCCGAGCTTCGCCGTCCGGCGCCGCCGCTCGCCTGCGCCGCCGGTCACCACCACAGGAAGCTTCCTGGCACCAAGTGGAACACTTTGGTCCAAGTTGGAGAGACTCGGGTGTTGCCGGTCGGAATCCGCCATTAGAGACCTTCTTCTTCACCGATCTTGGTTGGGGTTCGTCGCCGGCGATCGCCGACGCTTCGTGCCGCCAGCCATCTACTCGGGTGAGTTACTTGGACACTGAGAAAGCTTCTCATCAAGTTGCATGAAGCTTTTAACGTAGGCCTTGCTTCTTCTGTAGTTGCACCACCCATTACGCAACCCGAGGCACCTCCTCCGGCCGCCGCCGTCGCCTCTGGTCGCCGGCCAACCACCCAGGTAAGCTTTAAACATCAAATGCTTGCTTTACATCAAGATGTTTTGGCCTAAGTTCCCTGTTAAACAGAGTTACTCCATCTTATTTTGGGTGTATTCGATTTGGGTTCTTTCCCAGCCGCCGCCGTTTCCGGCTGTCGGCAGTGGGTTAGACCTGGACCAAACAATTGCTGTGAGGGTTTGCTAACTTGTGCTCACCCTTATTTTCAGTCAGAACCTTGTTTGATCCAAACTTGTGCAACCCGAGCCTGGGTCTTTTGAGGGTGTTGCTCCGGCGATTTCTCCGGTCACTTTCTGGCAAGCCTCAGGTGAGCACTACAATTTCCTGTCATTTCTAAGCATGATGCTCACAGTAGACTTCAGTTTGATCAAGTATATTATTAGTTGTAGCATGGTTGCTTATTTGGCCTTAAGTAATTACGGGCCAACTTTTTAAGTGGGTCTCATGCTGGCCCAAGCCTGTGAGCACGAGCCTCGTCTCGTCGTTTCAGACACGTTGAAACTTACGGCGCTGTCTTTGGCTTCCGGGATTTCGAGAACGAGTCGAAACAACGTTTAAAACAAAGCTATTATGCAATTTAGAGAAGTTTAATGGGTTAACTTGCAATTGTAACCTTATGGACAGTATTTAAATAGAGTAAACATGTCTCTGGGCAATTTGTTAGATTTCCGTAGACTCTCGTTGAGCGGAAAATGGATATCGTTCCGTAAATCGGCAAAATCATCGGTTTCACGATTTCTGGCGCGTGTTTCGCGTACCACGGTATGAAAGAATGGATTCATATTACTGTAGTGTTGTCGGGATGGGTATGAGTGAGTCTATTTCTGACCACAGTTTTCGGTTCAGGGCCCAGCAGTTCAGCACCAGCCTCCCAGTAGCCTAGCGGGAGTTCGAAATCGGCCTACACTCAGGTGGGTTATCTTCGGTCCAGGCTTTATCTTTTCGGCCCTCTGGTTGCTTTAGTCTAGTCGGACACCTATTCTTGACTTAGCCCTGATTATGTATACCTGTCTTATTTTCATAGATGTTCGTTATCTGCTATTCGCTTATATGCTTGCTCCCCTGTTCATATATCACAGTATAGTTGTTATTACAGTCTGATCATGCCAGTTGTTTATATTCCACTGCATTTATTTCCAGTTATACACGCTTTGATATTCCAGATATGCATGATAGACTTGTGATTGAGATATTCGGATATCTGCTTCCTTGTTGGGATCCTCGGCTTGTTGCCGACTACCCGGTCGTTGGACCGCGAGCTTGAGCATAGCACTATGATCGCCACGCACCGCTGTACGTCACGTACACTGACGGTTTGGCCACCGTCACAGTGTTCTTTACCGGTAAAGTGGTCTAGAGGAAAGACCCGTGAGCCCCCAGGCAGCACCTGTTGGTGCGGGGTTATGTCAGCCAGATAGGTGCCAGATAGTGGCATGAGCCTGAGGTCCTCGTGACCAATAGTGGCATTGATTGGGTACTTGATATTCTTGTGATTGATGCATAGCTTTTATACTTCCATGTTCTAGCATGCTTATTTCAGTACCTACTTCTGCTCTGTTATATTTGATTATCACCATGATTGATTCTAATATTTTTGTACCCGTATATGCACAGCGTTATGATCATGATACATTCATCTAGTATGACTGGCACAGATTAGTGGTACCTTTCTTTTATAGCACCGATACTTGTGAATTATCATATTTACCCTCAACAGTATCTCTTGTAGATTGAGATTTACAGGACTATCAGATTTGGCAGTTATGGCTTGACTTGTCAGTTACAGCTTGATTAGCATCATCTATCAGTACCATTACTTTATTTTACTGATTGGGTATCTGTTTTCTTTACCGAAGCATAGTTCATAATATCGTATTTCAGTATGCTATGGTCCTGTATTTTGGTACTCATTATGTTCAGTATCATGATTATGCTTCCTGCCAGTTTTTGTTTCATATATCAGCTGTTACCTATTGATCTATTACTATCCGCAGATTATTATATCCAGTAGGTACAATTAGCTATTTCTCGGCTCGTCGTGCCCACTGGGATACACTGTCGATGTATCTCACACCCCCTGGGTGACCATTTTTCAGGTCCGTCGGGTGGTGAGATGTCGGGACGGTCCGGTGAGCCGATCACGATAGAGCTGTTCCCCTGATGATCTACCAGAGTTGTTGTGATCCTGATCTGATCTGTAGACAGTATTTTGGATTATTATGATATCTTAGCACTGATGTCTATTTCACAGTTTGTCGTTCAGTACTCTAGTTTTAATTTACTTTCTCTGAGGATTGGTATGATTTAGTATATCTTTAAACTGATTGGATATTATCATGTAGTCTAGTTTGGTTGTACTTGATCTCTGAATGTATATTGTTGTACTTGCCGAGCCGTGCATGTATAGGGGAAACTCTGGCCGTGTGGTTAGAGGATTTTCCTACATGTGTGGCGGTCTGTTACGCCAGGTTTTGCGAACTCTGATTTAAAAAAAAAAAAAAAAAATTTAGACCGGTTTTTAAACTCGGGGCGTGACAGTTGAATAGTAAAAATCTTAGGGGACCACTATAATCCCAAACGCATATCTTTTCATCCAACGGCAGAAAACTTGATAGCGCCAATTTCTTGGTGCTATCGATAGTATTCTAGCCGGGCTCTATATATATATATATATATATATATATATATATATATATATATATATATATATATATATATATATATATATATATATATATATAAAATTTAGCTTCTATACTCTTAAAAGTATCAAGTCATTGGTGCTTATAGGTTTTAGCCCTTAGATGAAAAGATGTGTGGTTAGGATAATAGTGGACCCTTTAGGTTAAATGAGTGGTTGGTGAAGTAGAATAATGTAAGGGATGAAATTAGTCAAAGGGATAGATCTAACGGTTGAAAATTACAAACACTAATTGCTTGATGCTTGTACAAGAATAGTTGCTAGACTATATATATATATATATATATATATATATATATATATATATATATATATATATATATATATATATATATATATATGGTCCGGCTACTATACTCTTATGAGTAAAAATTTTTTGTATAAGTTTTCATCCCTTGGAGGAATGAATATGCGGTTAGGATTATAGTTGTTCCTAAGATTTTTACTATTTTCCCAACAACTTAGTAAACCCTAGAGACCACTATCATGCTAACCACACATTCCTTCATCCAATGATTAAAAAATTATGAGTACAAAGGAGTTTTTACTCATAAGAGTATAGTAGCCCTACGCTATATATATATATATATATATATATATATATATATATATATATATATATATATATATATATATATATATAGTCCGGCTACTGTGCTTGTACAAGCACCAAGCAGTTGGTGCTTATAAGTTTTTTACCGTTAGATCTAACGCTTTGATTAATTTACCCCTTAGATCATACTATTTCACCAACCAACCACTAAACCCAAGGAGCCCACCATCATCCTAACCGCACATTCCTACATCCAAGGGTAAAAAACTCACAAGTATAAATAACTTTATACTTTTACAAGTATACATATATATATATATATATATATATATATATATATATATATATATATATATATATATATATATATATATGTGTGTGTGTGTGTGTGTGTGTGTAATAGAATTTATGTATTTTCAAAAATACAAATCCATTTATGTTTGTAAATTTTTTATCATAAAATTTGTATTGGGATTCGTGTAGTTGTACTTTTTATCTCTCTCTCTCTTTAATTGCATTTACAACAACATAGATCCCAATACAAATCCTATGGTAAAAAATTCACAAGTATGAATGAGTTTGCAATATATATATATATATATATATATATATATATATATATATATATATATATATATATATATATTGCTAGGGCTACGTAAAATGGAAAATGCTTCTTATACACCCCAAATAGAGTGTATATCTTACACCCCACTATTCCATGGTGGGATGAATTTTACTAGTCATTTCGAAGTCTGTGACGCCCCAACTTTCCAGGGGTTCACCCATCCTAGAGCTACTCTAGCTCTAACACGCGAAACTCACTTAACCTCTTGGGTCTTGCTATTATCCAAAATGCTATAATCAGGTTAAGAGGTTTTGTTTTATTTATACTTTAAAACTAATCCAAATTCTAGAGGTGTTACAAAGTGACTAGTGGATAAGTTCTCATTCTGAAATAAATGAGGTATATATCGTACACCTAATTTTGAATGTACATATAGCATTGCTCATATAAAATCACCGTCATCTTTTTAGTTTTCTTCTTTTATATATATATATATATATATATATATATATATATATATATATATATATATATATATATATATGCTCGTGTGCTTTTAAAAGTACGGAGGCCCCGTGCTCCCAAGTTGTTTTCGATGTTGGGACTTCTGAATAGATAATCGGCTCCGTTAAACTTGATCTAAAGTATTTAAAAGCCCTAGAAATTAGATTTTGCAAATTTTTGATATTATTTGCGTAGTGATCAAAGTGGCTCAAAATCAATAATTTTAATGATCGTAGTGAGCCGTTTACAAGTTTAACGATGTAGAAATATTCAAATCACGCAAAATTTTGATAAATTTTTTTTTATAATATATAAAACAAGATCAATATTTTTGATCTAAAATTTTAGTATCATATCATCACATTTTGTGAGATTTTTATTTTCAGTCATCACTTTCGATCACTAAGTAAATAATATCGAAAAATCGTAAAATTTATTTTCTAGATACTTCAAATATTTTAGATCAAGTCAACGGAGTTGATCGTTCATTCGGAAGTCCTAACATTAAAAATAACTTAGGAGCGCGGACGATTTCGTGTTTCTAAATGCAAACAAGTCCTAATATATATATATATATATATATATATATATATATATATATATAGAGAGAGAGAGAGAGAGAGAGAGAGAGAGAGAGAGAGAGAGAGAGAGAGAGAGAGAGAATTAGGCTAGAATACTATCGATAGCACCAAGCCATTGGTACTATCAAGTTTTTAGCCGTTGGATTAAAAAATATGAGGTTGGGATTATAGTGGTCCCCTAGGGTTTACTAGGTTGTTGGTTGAATAGTAAAAATTTTAGGGGACCATTATAATCCCAACCGCATATTTTTTCATCCAACGGCTGAAAACTTGATAGCACCAATTGTTTGGTGCTATCGATAGTAATCTAGCCGGACAATACCATCGATAGCACTATCGATAGCATCAAACAATTGGTGCTATCAAGTTTTCAGCCGTTGGATGAAAAAAATATGCGGTTAGGATTATAGTGGTCCCCTAGGGTTTACTAGGTTGTTGGTTGAATAGTAAAAATCTTAGGGGACCACTATAATCCTAACTGCATTTTTTTTCATCCAACGGCTGAAAACTTGATAGCACCAATTGTTTGGTGCTATCGATAGTGTAATGTACCGAATTTTCGGCACATAAATAAATATAAATAAAGGTGGTATAAAATACTAGTGTTATGAAAGTTGGGGAAGTAAGGAACATTTGGACGCTAGTTGGGCCCAATTCGGGTTAAAATGGAGAGATCTAAAAATTTATTGGAGAAAGGGGGCCCAGATTTTTAGTGGAAAATTTACAGTGTCAGAAAATTCCGAGAAAATTACGGGAGCCCCGTAAATATGTTTTAAGACCACAGAAAAAGTTTCGCGTTGATCGGATGCCTGATAGTGAGAACGGGCTCCGCCAACAGTGTCGAAAAATTCTGAGAAAATTACGGGAGCTGTGTAATTATGTTTTAAGGTCCCAGTAAAAATTTCGGGTTGATAGGATATCCGGATTGCGAGAACGGGGTCCGCCAGCGATTCTGGATACAGCGAGGCTTTTGGTGGCCCAGAAATGGCCCAAACTGAAAATTTAAAATTTTCTGTGGTTAATTAGGCTGAAACGAAACCGCTTGTCAAATTTGGACGGAAACGGACGAAAAATGGACAGAAAACGGATCAAAAACGAATTTCCAAGACATGCGGCGTGCTGCGCAATGCGAACAGCTGGCGCGCACAGAGGCGCGGGACACGCGCGCGCGTGGCGTTGGGGGCGCTCCCTGGACCCGGTGCGCGCTCCCTTTGTGGTGGACCGCCACCCGGCGATTCCCTATTGGGCGGTCCCGTGGACCCGGTCCACGGACCACCCTCCTTTCTTTTCTCCTTCTTTTTCTTTTCTTCTTCTTCCTTCTCCCTCGCAGACCTTCTCCTCTTCTTTCTGTTCTTCTTCTCCGACCGAGCTTCAAGAGAGAGAGAGCTTCCAGAGCTTCGAGAGAGAGAGAGAGAGAGAGAGAGAAAAGAAGAAGTAATTTTGTGAGATGGAACGGCGCGATTTACGAGGTAAGTCCCGCATGTTATTTTTACGGTATTTTTAGCACAGTTTTTTAGACCTCTTTTGGGTTTGGATTTGACCCTAGTATCGTGTTGCGTGTTAGGAACCGAGTTATACTGTGCCGTTTTGTTGCGCAGACTGTCGGGGACAATTTTGGCGCGCCTCGTTTTGCGTGCCAATCCGAGGTACGTGCTCCGTTTTACGCACAGATTGAGTTGTTGTACACGGTTTACATGCAGTTTATAATATTATACATCATTTTTCGTACAGAGATAGAAAATATGTTCCGTTTTGCGTGCAACCTTACAGTTAAACTTGCACCGTTTTGCGTGCAGATTATTTTATCGCGCACCGTTTTGTGTGCAGTTTATAATATTATACATCATTTTTCGTGCAGAGATAAAAAATATGCACCGTTTTGCGTGCAACCTTACAGTTAAACTTGCACCGTTTTGCGTGCAGATCATTTTATCGCGCACCGTTTTGTGTGCAGTTTATAATATTATACATTATTTTTCGTCAGTGATAGAAAAATATGCACCGTTTTGCGTGCAACCTTACAGTTAAACTTGCACCGTTTTGCGTGCAGATCATTTTATCGCGCACCGTTTTGCGTGCAGTTTATAATATTATACATCGTTTTTCGTGCAGGGATAGAAAAATATGCACCGTTTTGCGTGCAACCTATAGTTAAGCGTGCACCGTTTTGCGTGCAGATTTGAGGTACGTGCATCATTTTGCGTGTCGGTTGTGTTGTCGCGCATCGTTTTGCGTGCACTCTCTAATATTATACATCATTTTTCGTACAGGGTTAGAAAAAATGTGCACCGTTTTACGTGCAACCCTACGGTAGACCGTGCACCGTTTTGCGTGCAGATTCGAGGTACGTGCACCGTTTTGCGTGCCGGTTGATTTAACGCGCACCGTTTTGCGTGTGGGTTTTTAGTGACGTGCATCGTTTTGCGTGCAGGTTTGGTGGACGTGCACCGTTTTGCGTGCAGACTCGAGAGAAGTGCATCGTTTTGCGTGCAAGCTCGAGGAGACAAGTGGAATCGCGCGGAGACCAATTGCAAGTGTCTACAAGCAATTGGGTACACTACAAGGTGGGGAATTCTGCCGAAATTGGGTGACCTCTCCCCTTGCTCCTTTGCTTTTCGATTCGAAGCATGATAGTAGCCTGTTAGAGGCGTTAGGTAATTATGAATAAGATTGCATGTTTAGAGGAACACAGATGAAAAGAGCAACTGTTGGTTGCCAATAACAGATGATATATGTGCATGTGTAGAGAAATTTAGAGGAAAAGTGATATTTATGATTTATCCACAATAGGGGATAAATTTGTATGTGTAGATGGACACAGATGATAAGTGCAACTGTCAGTTGCCAAAAGGAGATAATTCATATTCATGTGCAAAAGAACTTAGAGGATAAATATTATTTTATGATGGATATGAAAATAATTGCATGCGTAGAAATGAGTAATTACTTGATGACTGTGATCATGTTAGGGTACAACCCTAGGAATCATGTGATATAAGGGAACAGAACTTGTTGGTAGTAAGACTAGGAGAAACCTAGTTTAGGGGTTTGACGAGTGACATCAACTTAGGAGTTATCCTAGGAAGGATGAGTGGCATGGTCTTAGGTGATAACCTAAGGACACTGGATAGAGTGATCAACATAGAGTCAGAAAACTCTAGGTTGTATATGACATGGAACTTAGGTAAAGAGAACCTAAGGAGAACTAGTGTTCAACATAGAGTCAAGGAACTCTAGGATGAGTATGACATGGAACTTAGGTAAAGGAAACCTAAGGTGAACTAGAGGTCAGCATAGAGTCATGGAACTCTAGGACAAGTATGACATGGGACTTAGGTAAAGGGAACCTAAGTTGAGCTAGAAGAGTTTAAACTCACAGACAGGAAAATAGAGTCAAGTTGACTCTAGGATTCAGTAAGGAATCAGGAGGATGGAAAAGTGGATCAAGTGTGGAGATATGAAAGGAAAACAGAAAAGTAGAGTCAATGTAATTCTAAGATAACAGTGGAACATGGAATTAGAGTCAGTGTAACTCTAAGATAATGGAACAGGAAATTAGAGTCCGTGTAACTCTAAGTTAAAAGTGGAACAGGAAAGTAGAGTTAAGTTAACTCTAGGATTCAGTGAGGAATCAGGAAAGTGGGATAAGATCCCAAGGTTAAAGAATTAAACAAATATAACCCTAGAAGTCATAGGGTGTCTGGGCAAATGGACAATAACTTTAACTTCAATTTGAGTTAAAGAAATAAAAGAGAAATGTTTAAGAGTCCAGGAGACTCTCTGGTTATCCTTATGGCAAGACCTAGGATAAGAGGAAAAATTGTTGCAAAAAGGCAAAGATTAAAAGCAAGCTAAAAGTGGCTAAAAGCATAAAGAAAATGTAAATGGCGCCTTCGAATTTGAGACTCGTCAAGTGGAGCAGGACTCCCTGGGCAGTGACCCGTCGGACGAGGTACTTTCGAAGGGCTAAAAGTGAAAGCAAGGAGCTAAATGCTCAAAGAAAAGAGAAAGTGATTTGCCAGTGGCAAAAAGGGAGCTATAAGCTCGAATAAGAAAGGAAAGCAAGTGTTCAAAGGCAAAGAGGCTAAGAACTAAAGCAAAAAGAAAAGAAAGAAAATATAAAGATAAAACGGGCGTACCTACGGTGAAGCCAGCCCATGTTGGAGGTACGGGCAGTATCCCTCTCCCGGGTAGAGACCCGTTCGGGACGCTTCTTCCGTAGGACGGGGTAACACTTGCGGGTGTTATCGGCAACCTTAGAAATCTTATCTTATGGTAGCAGGACTACCGGGCTCGGGCCCGTTGGATAAGAATTTCTGAGGGTTAACTTGAACTAAAGCACCAGAATCTAAAGAATAAAGAAAAATAGAGTGGCCAAGGTGGCCGGGTTAGTTGACCCTGTATACAGCGGCATAGTGGCCGAGTTGGTGCTTAGCAGCCTAGTGTGGCTAGACAGAGTAGTGCTGGGTCGATGGTTGTACACAGATAGTGTAGTGATATATTATTGCATAGCTGCATATTGATGTTGAGGATTTTAGTTTCCTAGCACACTATTATTATTGCTTCCATTGGACCAAGTGGTGTAGGACACTCTCTCTCGGTGGTTGAACCCACTGGGAACTCGCTCGTAAGTTCTCACACCCCTTGGGTGACCCCCCCCCACAGGTTCGGGAATGGATGCAGCGGTCGAGACAGATCAGATGCAGACGACAGCGAGGCATACGACAGGGGCAAGGGCCCAGCAGCATAGTGACCTAGAGGGTCTAGCAGAGGTATCCCTTTCTATATATTTCTTGAGTGAACCTTGTATGGTGAGGAATTATGTAAAGGAAATGTAATAATTTATTTGCAAGTTCAGAATTGTAAAGTGTAATAAGTTTAATTTATGGTTCACTCCTGTATGCTTTCATTTCCGTATTAGTTATTGAATGAAAGTTTTAAATTTATAGTGATTTTAGTACTCTGATATTGAGCTTCCGCATACACTTGTTGTGTTATTATGGATGTTACCGTTCCTTTCGGGTAGAAAAAGGTTTTACCCGATTGGCGGGTCTGTTGGCGTGCCCGAACCGTACAAATTGGCGGACTCGGGGCGTGACAGATAGTTATTCTAGCCGGACTATTATATATTATATATATATATATATATATATTATCTGTGTGTTGTGTGTGTTGTGTGTGTGTGTGTGTGTGTGTGTGTACATACAATGTATATATGTATATGTGTGTGTGTGTGTGTGTGTGGTGTACATACACATGTATACATAGTATACAATATATGTATATATATATATATATATATATACACACACACACACACACCACACACACACACACACATATATGTATATATATACACACACACACACACACACACACACACACACACACACACACACACACACACACAGATATATATATATATATATATATATATATATATATATATATATATATATATTAGTCATTAGTGCTATCAATTTTTTAATCATTGGATTTAAAAATGTGCCGTTATGATGATAGCGGTCTCCTAGGGTTTAGTGAGTGATTGGTTGAATAGTAAAAATTTTAAAAATTCACTATAATTCCAACCGCATATCCTTTTATCTAAAGGTTGAAAACGTGGTAGCACCAATTGTTTGGTGCTATCTATAATATTCCAGCCAAACTATATATATATATATATATATATATATATATATATATATATATATATATATATATATATATATATATATATAAATATAGAGAGAGAGAGAGAGAGAGAGAGAGAGAGAGAGAGAGAGTAGAGCTTATATACTTTCAAAAGCGCAAGCCCAATTATATTTGCAAATTCTTTACCATTAAATTTTGTATTGAGATTTGTACTTTTGTAAAATCAACTAAAAAGAGAAAAAGAAAAAAAATACAATAACACAAATTTTAATACAAATTTAATAAAAATTTACTAATATAATTAAACTTATACTTTTACAAGTATATAAACTTTAAGGCTATATTTGGTTGGGGGATAAAGGGGGGATAACTCCTTTATCCCCCATTATACCCCCCCCCCCCCCCCCCCCCCCCTCCAAAAAAAAAAAAAAAAAAAAAAGGGAGGGATTTGTTATTCCTCCCTTAACGGGCTATTCTGGAATAGCCCGTTAAGGAGGGGATAACAATTCCTCCCATTGGTGGGAATAAGGTTGTTCCTATTCGAGAACAACCTTATTTCCATTTTTTTTTTAATTTTTTTAAATTTAAATTAAAGTTTATAAAATTTATAAAATTTTAAATTTAAATTTTTTTATTTTATAAATTTTAAAACTTTTAACTTTAATTTTTTATAAATTTTAAAATTTTAAAATTTTAAAATTTATACAAATTTTGTATATATAAATTTTTAATTTTTTTATAAAATTTTTTAAATTTATAAATATTTAAAAATTAAAATTTTTGCATAATCTTTTACTCATTTTTTGAGATAATTAAAATTTAATTTAAAATTTAGAGAAATTTTAAATTTTACAACTTTTTAAATTTGTAACTTTAATTTTTAATAAATTTATAAATTTATTAAATTTTAAAATTTATACAAATTTTAAAATTTATACAAATTTTAAAATTTTAAAATTTATACGGATTTTAATTTTTTTTAACTTTAATTTTAAAAAAATTAAACATTATTATTTACTAAAATATAAATTTTAATTTATACAAATATTAATTATTATTTAATTAATATTTTATATTAATTAGTTAGATAAAATATTATTATTTTAAAATTATAATTATTTTTATTTTTTCACTATTCTTATTTATTCTAAGAAATTAACCAAACACAATTTCAGCTATTCCTAAGAATAACAGTTTTACAAATCAAACACTATTTTTCTTTTTTTCCTAACTATTCCGAAATAGCAAGCTATCCGAAGGATAAAAAAATTTATCCCCAAACTCATAATCTTCGAACCAAATATTACCTAAATATATATATATTTTGCTACGTTTATATAAAATCACCGGTCAACAGCTCTTTAGAGTGACATTACCCAGCTGATTTGGTATGATACTTTAAGAATATTCTCTACTATCAAATACAGCTAAGTAATAACAACCTTAATAAGTGGTGTATTACTAGATACAGCTAACTAACTATCTGAACTGTGTTGATACTCCATATTGACCATAGTAGTAGATTTTTGTTTAATTTTGCGATGGTTCCAATTAGTGGGCCCCACTTCCGATGTAACTCGACTCCTCGAACTCTATCCGCTTCTTCCTCGAAAAGAGCTATTTATCGATGGTACACGTGGACAGATCCTTCGCACACGTGTCCGACACAGGGCGGATTAGCGGTTAAGACTCTGACAGGTCGGGACCACATATCGCCACCGCCATTATAGTGGGCAATTCTCTGGCCGGTTATACTTGTACAAAATGGCAAAAAAAAATTAAATAAATAAATAAATAAAATTATGGTATACAATAAATAAAATATATATTTTATATTTCAATCATTTTAGAACAAACATCAATATAATTAATAAAAAAATTAAATTTAAAATAAATAAAAAATATATTATATATTTTATTTGGAATATATAGATTTTGTTACTATCCATTTTTTTTGAAATATTATTTTACTATGAATAAAATGATAAGTAAAAAATATCTCTCCTCTTAAATAAATAAAAAGTAAAATATTTTTTTTTTGAAAAGTACAAAAAAGGATTCTTCCAAGTAGTAAAAGCTTATGGAGACTCTAAACTAGGTAGATTTTTGAATGGGTCTTTTCATTTTTTTATTTTTTATTTTTTATTTTTCTAACTTGTCAAATTTTTATTTGACTAATTTAAGTTATCAGAAATTAAATATTTTATTAAACAACTTCATTAGTTGGAAATAGCTGATTACTAACAAAATTTATATATTTTTAAGAAAAGTAATTCAAATTGCTAATTATAAAAGAATTTCTAATGCTGCCAACACTACCTAATCTAATTAAATAGTATTCTAGTCACCGACCAAGAATCCAATTAGATAGTATTCCCGGACCAAAAATCCAATTAGATAGTATTCCGGTCACCGACCAAGAAGTGGGAGGTTTATTCTCTCATATGCGCATGTGCAGAAATGATGACTTAGATTTCCGGGCTTCTTGAAAAAATTATAATATAACTAATTACAATGTATACTTGGGGTGATATTTGCGGACTCGTTTTTTTTATATTTTATTTTTTTTAAACAGAAAAAATTCTACCAGATGGAACTAAATTTATAATTTGATTAGCTAAAATATATTAAAATAAAAAAAATTTTAAATGATGTATAAAAATTAAAATTGAGAGTTTGTGTTGCAAAATCTTCGAGCGAAATTCTCCGTAAAACATGGGCAACATGATTACTGTGAACAAAAAAAATCTGAACCGTCCATTGAAACAAATAACTGAACAGGTATCAGCCTACAATGTGACATCCCCATTCTATCGTTTGCTCTTCTCCTTTATTCTCCATCGTCGCTGCTGGGAGAGTTTGTAAAACAGAGCACTCAATCCCAATTCGACTCAAATAAAAAAAAAATGAAAAATATAAAATAAAAACAGGGGATATTAAAATTCCTCATCGCCTTCAAATAGAGTAGCTCCAGAGGGACACCTCGTCGCCGCCGCCGCAGTCTCCTCGTCCCAATTACTGTGCCCTCCGCTGCCTCCGTCGCGCGACATGGGCGGCTCCACGAACCACCCCTCGGCCATGCTCGCGTAGTACATCCCCGAGTCCAAATCGTCGTAGCTCATCCACCCGCTAAACCCTTCGTCGCCGCAGCCGCCGTTGCCGCCGGCACTGTTGGCATAAAATTCCGACATTGCGTACGCATCGGGCGGGGACGTGGCCGCCGCGGCGGGCGAACTGGGGCTGAATTCCGGGGGACGGAATGCCTCGGCGGCCTCGGCGGCGGCCCGCTGGATGTCGCGGGTGCTGGCGAAGGAGGCCGGGATGGGGAGGAGGGTCGCGGAGTCGGCGAAGTTGAGGCAGGCGGACTGGCCGCGGAGGGCGATGGCGGCGACGTCGTGGGCGCGGGCAGCCATCTCGGCGGTGGGGAACGTGCCGAGCCAGATCCGCGACTTCTTGTTCGGCTCCCGAACCTCGCACACCCACCGCCCCGCCGCGCCCCGCCGCCTCACCCCTTTGTACACCGGGTGCCGAGTCTCCCGGAACTTCGTCCTCCCCGCCGGCCTCTTCGGCGGCGCCGACAACACCGTCGCGTACTCCCCCGTTACCGCCGACGCCGATGTCGACGGTGAGCTCGATTCGCCCCTTCCGTTTAAGAACTCCATATACGCACGCAGTCACGCAGTCACTTAATTTTGCTGTGTCTGTAGTTTCTGGTGTATATATATATCTGTTATTGCTTCCGAATTTGGGGAGTTAATGTTGGGGGTTTGGATTTGTATTTATAGTACACGGTGTGCGCGGGGAGTGAGAGAGAGAGATGGAGTTGTTGTCTTTAACGCGGGAAAGAAGTGGGGAGAAGGGGCGGTGCAGAGGAGACAGCTGGAGCGGAGCGAGAATCTGAGTGGGATGGATTTATTTTTTTATTTTTTTATTTTTTTATTTAAACACTAAAAGATTTGGCACGTGGCTGCGTACGGATGACCGGGGAGGGGGGGTGAGTGGCGACGTACTCCTCGCGGATTTATCAACGTCGTACAGTTGGTCAGAGCTTTGACTTCATAGCCAGTCATATTTAAAAAGAAAAAAATTAGGGGTGTAAGATGTACATTTGTAAGGGTGTACAAGTAGCAACCCTCATTTTAAAAAATTTTTATATTTTTTTTATTATTAATTCGGAATGATTAGTATATAATTTAAATTAAGATATTGTCAGAAATGTTGATGTAGTCGTAGGATCATAAATGTTTTTATTTTTTAGTAATCTATTAGCATATAAAGCAATGATTACCTAGCTAGCATACTTCTCATAGAATATATATATAAGAGTTATATCAATCCAAACAAGACAATTTAAGCTCGTGTTCATTAAAATTTTAAGTTAAAAAATTCAGTTTATAGTCGGCTCGTTTATTAAATGAGCAATCGATTTTGAATTCATTTTTAATGAAATATAAGTTGACTCGTAAATAATTATCGGTCCTAAATGTCAACATATTGATTTTGGGCAAGTTTGCAAAAATCAAAATCCAAAATCTAAATTCAAACCCGAATTCGAATCCGACGAATTTTAAAAAATTTTTATGCAAAATCGAATTCGACCAAAAATTCAAAAGCTAAATCCAAAATCGAAATAATTATTTTTTTACAATATTTTAAAATATATTATATTAAAATTTAAATTTTCAAAATAAATATTCAAATGTAAAATATATTTTTATATATATATTTATAATGTAAAATTAATTTAGGTTTGAGTCGAGTTCGGATTTGATTTAAATACAAACAAAATTTATATCCGAATCCAAAATCCGTCAGATTTTTATTTTTTATATCTACATCAGTAATGATCTTCGTTTACCATCAGATAATCCCACCTCTTTCGGATACAGATTTAATGACAATTTTAGATATCCGTAACCATTGGCTTCCTAAGTAGAGTATTTGATTTCAGACTATTTAGTAGTATGCTGCACGACTTAATTTTTATTACGGGGTGATATGAATTTTTATTTTTTCTAAAAAAAAAATGAATTATTTTAATATGTCAAGTAAATCAATGTTGCGCTAAATTTGGCAGATTTATTAACAATTTATTACTAATCATTATAGTTTTATTTGTTTATTTACTTAAAAAAAAGTTAAATAAATTAAATTATGGAATATGGGTTAAATAACAGCATGACTCCAGTTCCTCGGCCGGGCCCACCACGTAATCCGCGGGCGATGGACCGGAACGGCGCGAACTCTTCCACGGCGCGGTTGTAGGGATATAGCTAAATCCCCATCAACGCGGAAGCTGACGTGGCCCGGGCCCAGCCAATGGGACGAGTCCGCGTGGCACAACGGACAATAACTTACTCTGTATTTTTTTGGGGTGAGTTTGTGGACCCCTTCAAAACTGGGGCTGTGTCTCCCAATCGCTGTTTTCTCCTTCTCCAGAAAGTTAAAAGAGTCTTCCTTGATAAGTAAACTAGCTCGTCCAGAAAGTTTGAGATCAAGTCTTCTCTGCTGTTAACCGTTTGTATTGCGGCTACTGCACAAGTCGCAAAGAAGTGCCACAAGAAGATATTTTATTTATTTTTCACAAGTTCTTTGCGCTATTAACTCATCCGTTTCAACGGTCGACACCACTACATGTGATCTAATATTTTATAATTTTATAAATATTAAATTTTTAAAATTATTTACTTAGTGATTCGGTAATCTTTAAAATAATAACTTTATTGACTTATACGAGGTGTTTTCTAAATTAACGCGATATATAGACAAGTTAAAATAAGTTGAATTCGTAATTATTATTATTATTTTTAACTATTTATCTCTCTAAATTTTCAACGTTTTTTAAATATAGCCTTGAAGAGTTAATATTTTTATTAGTTTACGATTAAAAATAATAGTTAACTGGCTCATTTACCCTTCCAAATATGCTCCTTAAAAAATTAAGTTAAATTTTTTTATTTTTTTTATTTTTTTTATTTTTTTTTTGCAAAATAACCCATATTTTAACTTGGGATTAGATAGAGTATGAAGTTAATTATTCGGGTTTAATCCGATGACATTTATAAATAACCAAAGAAAACGATAGAAAAATAAAATATATTATTTAATATTTTTAAAATAAATAAAAAATTAAATATTTTAGAGAGGTAGTATAGCTGATTATTTTTTAAAAACTTATGATCCTTAAATAGAAGGAGTGGGTAATCTTATAATACCTCGTTTATCCAACAAATATTATTTATTTATTAGATTTATCAATTTTTTTTTTTTAAATTCTATGAATTTATATTAAAAAAAAAAAAACTTGAAATTTTTAGATAGACGGAAGGTAAAATGCATATTTAAGTTATAGAATACACGTACATGCGGCATTTCTCTGTTTTTATTTTGTTAACATAAAAGTTTGCTTGATCTGTTGATTACGGAACAAACTGCCGTCAGCATCCCGGAGAATCGTGCGGGATTTGGGGATTGAGGGATTCGGGGGCACGTGTGCGGCAGACGGTTGGGTTCGGTTGGTTGGGATAGGGATTAAAAATATCCTAACTCAGGAAATCCCTCGCGCCGCCCGCGTAAACGCGTGGTTCTGTGGGGGCGGTTGGCGGTGGCCCCACTTGGACTGACAGTTTTCTGTTTTGCTTCTCCCCGATGAAAACTTCCATACGACAGCTAACACATAGCAGTTACAACTCGACTACCGAAGCACGCTTCGAAACTTCCTCCCGTTTTTGTATTTCTTTATTAGGAGTCGTATTCGACGTTAACCTGATCACGAAATTCCTACAGCTCATTTTGTCGTCCCCATCTATCCCTATTCCCTAGTGCGTCCTGACTTAAACATTAAGCCATGCTTGGTTAAACATCAACCAACCATGCAGCATGCACCTTTTCCTCAAGTCCTTTTTCTTTGAAAAAAAATAATATATATATAAAATTTATATGTATTATAAATTATTTTCAATAGACTAATATATTTTTTAAAATTATAATTTTTCTATTAAAATTTTTAATTTATTTGATTTTACTATTTTCAATAGACTAATTGTTGGGTTTTAATTAGTTTTTGTGATTTAAATCTTGTGTTTTGGCCTTTAGGCTTTTCTGGACAGCCCAATATCAATGGGCTTTGCCTGGAAGCCCAAACCCATTTCCCCTCTACATGTGATGTTTAGTCCCACATCGAAAATTCATCACATGTAGAGTGGGTTTATTTACTCCCTCTCTTGTGCATGTATTGGTTTGGAATTGGGAGCAAAGCTTTTCCAATACACACACGGGCCGGGCTTGTGTGTTTTTGACTTGGTCCATTTGACTTTTGCTTTTTGTATTTAAAGCCTACATTGGGAATTTGTTTCTCGGGCTACCCAAAGGCCTTCCTTGGGAAGGGTCTTTGTGGGCTGCCCGAGATGGGTTTTGGGCTCTTTAAAAGAGAGTATAAGAAGGCTTGTGGGCTAAGAAAAAAAAGATAGACAGCATCTTCTCTTAAGCTTCAATTTACACTGAGATTTACACATAGTGATTTTTCCTCTTTGAGTTTCTATTTTGCTGGATCTCTGAAAGTTGTTTGGTTCGCTACGCACTATCCCGGAGTCGTTGCCGACGGGGTGGACAGAGGTCGTTGTATCGCTAGGGGTGATTGCCGGAGCCTCACACGTAGAGGGGCAATTTTGCTTCTAGGACAGTGCTCACGCACGCCTCGACATTCACAGGCTTCATCTAAACTTTATTTTATATTATTTTGAGTTTAAATTAAGTTTAAATTAAGTTTAAATTATTTAAAAGAATTAATTTGAAAAGATTCATTTTTCCAACAATCTAGAAACAAGATTTTATTTATTTTATCTTTTCATATAATTAGTGAAATACTGTTGCCTTGTGATTAAGATAAATATTTAATTAGTTTATTAAATAGTTGATCTTATATACTCTGTTAGTATAGCTCATAAATTAATTTAGTTATACTATACTGTTAGAATTATTAACTCTAACACTGTTAATATAAATATTATTAAATATTGTGAGTACAGTAGATTAATTAATATTGCTGTGTTAGACTAATCTAGTATACACTGTTGCATACGTGACTACTTCCTTAATTATATTTTTTATTACTGTTAGTATTAATATAACTAGTATTACGCGCAACCGTACTGTGATTATTTAATTAGTTTGCTTTGTTAGTACTCTCAACTATACAACTCTATTAATTAGTCTGTACTGTGGTGTTAATATAGTGACTATTATAACATACTGTTAATCTATTTGGTTTGTACTATTTCTATAGTACCGTTACTATAGATTCCACTACACTATTTTTTTTTGTCTAAACATTTAATTATTTTATTACTGTTAGTATTTAATTATTATTATATTGTTAATTAAATATTAATGTGTAGTTGATCTTCACACTGTTTAATATTTAATTCTTTTAATACTGTTAATTAAAACATAGTTAAACTATTATTTAAAAATTAGTATAATTATTGTTGATTAAATTTAAACCTGTTAACTTAGATTAACTGTTTTCAAACTTAGAATAATTTTGTGACATTATTATTGATTAAACAGATTCTGATTAATGGAGGATTCGTATTCGGCGAAGCCGTTTACTTTTGATGGTCGTAATTTTAGAAGGTGGCAGAATCAAATGCGATTCTGGCTCACCACACTGGGACTTGCTTCTGCCATCTCAGATCCTGTTGAGAATGGTAATGAAACTGCACCTGATGGTGCTATTCAGTCTGCGGCAAATCGCCCTCAGACTCGCAGCCAGTCTCAGTGTCACGCCCCGGGATCGAAACTGCGCCCCGGGCTCGCTAACAGATCCGCCGCCCATACGGTGAACCCCGTATAGACGAAGCGTTTAACCTGCAAAAGAAAGATGCTATACTAAACATATATCAGAGCTGGAAGTAAACTGCTAGAAATAAAATATAATACAACACAAAGTCCTCACCAAAAGTACATAAGTCTCTCTCAGCAATGAAAGAAAAGTACAACTCTATACCTCACTACAAGGTCTCTCAACAAGAATCTCTCAAAATATAAAAAGGGTACATCTACTCTCTGGACGACGACTGGTAGGGATCTAGCTCGCGACTCCCTTACCTCGGTCTGAAGAAGCAGCAGCTGGAGCAACAGGAACAGGAGCAGACGTCCCTGGGGAAAAAGACACCACGACGGGTGTGAGAACTACATCCCACAGTAGTTCTCAGTGGGTGCCGTCAACAAGCCCAACGGTCTGCCCACTAAGTCTACTAGAGGCATGCTGTAACAAATGAAATACTGAAGGAAAGAGCTGGAGATGTATAACCCTACAGCTACTATGCCCTTATCTAGATGCTCAAAAAGTGGAACAGACGATAACATGATGCATCTACTATCCCTCAACTCAGATCACCCAATCTACCTGACTGCCTCCTCGGGTCCAGTCAAACCTGCGCCTACCTACTGCCGCACATCCTCAACAGGACGGGTCTACCGTAGGTATGTCCGTAGCTGCCAAAACTGGCTCAGCCAGAGGGACTGTGTCCGTAACTGCCAAAACTGGCTCAGTCAGAGGGACGGCGTCGACAAGTCGCGATACCAAAGTAACAGATCCACCCCGGACGTGGCTCTCGTGGGGCGCGACCCCATCGAGGACAAAGGTATCCACGCACTCTGTCGAGCTGGCACTGCAGGCTATAGTCAAAATCCACGCTCATGCTCTGAACGAAACAATCTCAGGATCCTCAAACATCTCGCACAACGGTCGGAGCACTCTCGACGACTCAGCTGATCAGCTCTCTCGAATCTCAAGACACAAGCAACTCCACCAACTCAAAGCACAAAGTCGCATCCACTGCGAACAACTGCCTCATCAGGCCAAACATCACATCCACTGCGAGAAACTATCTTAACAGGCCAAACAGGCCGAACATCGCATCCACTGCGAGAAACTATCTCAACAGGCCAAACAGGCCGAACATCGCATCCACTACGAGAAACTGTCTCAACAGGCCACAATATCCAACATGCAGACTCACTGACAGGATAAACTCCACAACTGACACAATGAAGGGTCCGGGAACCCCGAAAGACTAGAACCTACAACCCTAATCAAACAAGAACAGGCTCTAGGAATAGCCTTTCATTGTTCTCGTCCTAAGAAGAAGGCAGACCTTAGAACCCAGACCACTCGAATCATCTCGGGTGGTTCATTTAGAAAAAAGGTGACATTTCTTACTGAAAGCCATTCGATCTGGAAGAAATCCTTATTTAATGATTTTTAGTTCTTTTTTGGAAAACAATTGAAAACAAGTTTTATATCCAAGCCTCGTAGAGCTAATGCCTTTGTACAATCAAACAAGAACAGACTCGGGCGACCCTACGATGCTCGAAAGAAAACATTGGTTGACTAAAATCATATGTGTGTCCAAAAACAGTTCTGGGTTCAAGGTCCTGCTATCACTGGTATATAGCTGCCACTGACACAGTGGCGACAATAAAATAAGAAACCAAAACATCTCGGGACCGCCGTCTACCCAAACGGCTCCCGCCACAGATGAACGATCAACTACATCTACCAGACTCCACTCTGCTCCCAAGCACGAGTATAAAATGCATCCCACACTAAAAGAAACTTGACCACTCGGCCCACTACCCGGGCGAGTAAAACACTATGTCCAGGAAGGAATAAGAAGTGTGGATGTCTAAAGCAGAATAAACCTAGCCCAAGTTGGAGTTTTCTACAGTCTGGCTGAACATGCTGCATATGATGGGGGTGCTAGGTCAAGTTCCAAGATAACAATAAACAACAGTTTGTAGGAGAGAAATAAACACATGATCATCTAACAACAACAGGAACATCAATTTCTATATTCTAGCATGCTATACAAAATACTTACAACATGCAAGTTCCTACACAGCTAGAATTAGTACACAGTTCATAGATCCTGAAGACGAGGCCACCCACCTGGAAACGCTAACTGTCCAAGGTTCCACAGCTGAAAACACCAGGAGCAATAACCTTCACTAATCCTCAACACCAACAGGTTCACAAACACCCGCAAATACCCCTGGGTACAACAAAAAGTCCAAGGTTACACTTTAAATCCACAAATTACCCAAATAAGTTACATTCTAAATTCAGCCACATAGATGTCACTTTTTCACCTGCAAACAATGCTCCAAAAATTCTAATAAAAATACCATGGCGATCTTCGCGTTGATACCTTCGAAACGGGTGCCTGCACGTCCAATTCCGAGCCCCGTAGGCCGAGTTACAAATTCCACAGTACAGGCGCGCAAAATCTCACAACCACATAACTGTAAAACTCTGCACAGTAAAAGGGGAAACAGTATACCTTCGGGCAAGCCTTAGAAAAATCCCAGAAAAATACGATGATAATCCTCGCGACGATTAGATGCAAAAAGTGTACAGGCTCGTCTCGATCCGACGCTCGAGTGCGGAGATAAAATTCCGGCAAGGGGCTGCTGTCCAAAAACTCCACCAGCAAACAGCGGCATAGAAATGTCCCAAAAACCGTGCCATAAACTCTGAATCCAGCAAGATAATCAACACGAAAGTCGAAGACGTACCTCTCGTGAACGCGCTGCCGCAAAAATCGGCTCAAAATACCATCGGAGTGATCCAGGGTGTCTCTCTGACCGAAAAGCGACGGTGGAAGCCGAAATCCAAGAATCGTCGCAGTACGCCGCGTCGCAGAAAACACGGATGTCGAACCTCCAAAAATTCTGAAACTTCAACGGCGGGTAGAGGAAAGGGAGAGGAACACACCATCTTCACAACTCCAGTGAAGATGGGCTCGGGAAAGCCCTCAAATGGCCGGCCGAAGAGGAGAAATACACTCAATTCTCCAACAAATGCAAAATACCCACTGTGTCCCAGCAAATCTGGCCGTCCATCAAGATCACGGAGCCTCCCCATCGCGCCACGTGGCGCCGAACAGCAAACAGCCAACCGAGCCACTCCCGGGGCGACGCGTGGCTAGCCTCGGACGCCGCCACGTGGCCCGCTACGCGCGGGAACCGCTCGTCAACGCGCGCCCGCGTGCGCGCACGCCGCGCTGCCGGGCACGGATCCCGAGGCCACCTGCACACTATTCCGTGGACCGCGCGCGCTACACCGCACCAACTACACGCTCCCACGTGTCGCCCTTCGGTCCACCGTACACCCGTTATTTTTTCGTGGACCGCACCTCCTGCACCAACCAATTCGCACTAGCCACATGTCAAGTCCAAAGGTGCACGCCGGCCCGTGGACCGCGCGCCTGCCCGCACGCCCGCGCGCCTGCCCGCAGGCCTGCCCGCGGCGCTCCGCCGCCTGCCGAGCCCGCTCCGCCGCTGCCCGCCGCTGCCCGCCGGCCGCCGGAACAGTGCCAACGCCTCGAAAAACGTGTTTTCGTATTCGGGCTCCGAAAAATACAAGTAAATAGTCCATTTCGATCGTTTTCTCGCGCTGAATCCAAATCCGAAGTCCGTCTGGCCCAATTCCACTTCTAAAATTTGTTGAAAATTCCCGAAAAAGTAAACTTGATCCATTTTTCTTGCCGGGTCAATTTCTTGGTTCCAATACGCGCGCAAAAACCTCAATCACCCAATATAGGTCTCCTGATAAGCAATCTTGCTCCAATTACACCAGGAATCCATTTCTTGGGCCCGACACGCGCACAAACACTCCCAAAAGCCACTAATCCATCAATAACCCTTAAGTGGGGATTCAGGTCCTCACACTCAGAGTGCTCCTACTCCTCCTGGTGTTGCACCTGTACCTATACCTATGCCTCCTACTGATCCTACTATGATTAATTATCATTGTCTGAACCGGATCCTTAGCACCCTTTCTGATAAGCTTTATGACATTTACTGTAGTAATCAGACTGCTAGGGAACTCTGGATTTCCTTAGAACAAAAGTATGGCCAGATTGATCCTACTAAGAAGAGATACCAAGCTTCAGATTTGCTCAAGTTTATATTGGTAGATAGTAAACCAATGTCTGACCAACTACAGGATTTTGAGTACATTATTGAGCAGCTTAGATCTAGTGGTATAGATCTAGATGAGAGTTTTCTAGTTGCCACTTTAATAGATAAGTTGCCTCCTTCCTGGTCTAGCCATGCCAATGATCTGAACCACAATCAAAGAGAACTTTTCATGAATTTTGTCCTAAGATCTCTTAGGATAGAAGAAACCAACCGAGCTAGAGATAAGAAGCCTAGCGAGCCTTCTACCCAAGCCAACCTAGTAGAGAACCCGAAACCTAAGGGTAGAAATTTCCAACCCTTTAGGAACTTTAAGAAGAAGCCTTTCCAACATAGAAAGTTCAACCCAAACTTTAAGAAGTCTGCACCTAAGGGGAGTGGAGTGAATTCTGGATGCTTTGTGTGCGGGAAGACGAACTACTTTGCGAAGGACTGCTATTTTCGCAAGACTCGACCTTCCGCGCCAAAGAAGAAGGGAGCTCATCCTGAGCGTCAGCTGAACATGTTGACTGATGTACCCAGCCTTTCTGACTCCACTATCAGGCTAGGAACTAGCTTACCCGAGGTTAACCTTGCTATTAGTTCTTCTGATTGGTGGATTGACACTGGAGCAAATGTACATGCTTGCTCTGACCGTTCTTGGTTTTCCACTTATCAGGACTCAAGTGGAGGATCGGTGAACATGGGAAATGCAGCATCTTCGCGCGTGCTTGGGACTGGTCGAGTGGACTTGAAGTTGACCTCTGGGAAGACTCTTTCCTTGCACGACGTGCATCATGTTCCTGATCTTAGGAAGAATTTGATTAGTGCTTCTCTTTTAGTTCAGCAAGGTTTTTAGTTTGTTTTTGAATGTAATAGGGTAGTAATTACTAAAGGTGTGAACTTTATTGGGAAAGGATTTTTGAGTGATGGTTTATTTAAGCTTTCTGTGATGACATCTACTATTAATGAAAGTTTGATTTTGAATGTTGTTTCATCTGATGTTTGGCATTGTCACGCCCCTGGGGGTTTTTGAGTCAATCAAAGCGAAAAATTGCGTGTCCATTTTTTTTTTTTCTTAATAAGGTAATATAGACCTCATCCCCGGTGCGTGCCAGACCGCCGCATACACAAATTCTCTCCGCCAACGGACGGAGTCTCCTTTGTATATGCACGGCGTCTCATTTACAACATGCAATTCAATTACAACATCAAACTTCAACCAACAACCATACAGTAGACATACATCACCCAACAACCATACAGTAGACATACATCACCCAACAACACAAGTTTATAAAGCGGCGTCAACGTTTGGAAAGGATAAAACCTAGCGTTTGTAAATCCGTGCCCACACGGCACCTTGTTTTGAGAAAATATTTTCGTAATCAATTAGTTTATCGTGAAAACGTGCCGCGTAAGAAAGTACCACTAGAAGTATCAAAAGCATATGAGTACACCTCATCCACAGAACTAACTAATACATGTCCAAAACTAAAGTAATCCACAACTAAAGTAATCCACAAGCAAATTAACTATTTAAAGCCTAAAAGGGAAATGAGATAGAAAACCAAGTGTCCTGACTACGGTCCTCGCGACGCAGTCTCACCGCCATCCCGGCTAACGCACCTAGTAGCACCTGTCACGGAGTGGGTAAAGTCAGTGACAAACAAAGTAGATGTCTAATAATAACAATGAAGGAAAACGAACCGAATAACCGAGTACACCGAAACCTTTCGTTGAAACCCTGTGCATATTTTAAACTGGGCACCAACCCCAGATTTATCAATTAAGTTGGGCACCAACCCCAGAGTACCTGTCGAGAGACTAAAGTCCCCCTCGTGCACAATCACCTCTTTGATGCTTTTACCTCTTCACGGTGCTGATGTGCTATTTTCAGCTGGCGCGAAGAGGTCCTCACGGCTCCCACTCCTTTGTGAGGCACACGGGTCAAAAAGACCACTCTTCCGGAAAAGTACACCCATGCGGAGGCCAATCCGCCTGTGTACGTGCAGCATCCGAAACCGGATTTGCCGAGATCGGCGTGTAGTGAGCACCGCGACCGCAGCCGCTTCAATTGTTAGATAAAAATATAATTATGCGAAAGGTTAAACTGTCCATCTACTTTGTTAGGTAAATTGAGAGTATTTTAATGACGATAGATGCACTTACTGCACTTGTTGCACTTATAGCAACCGTACCCACCTTGTTGAAGAGAAATCGGAACACCTGAATCCTTTGCGCACCCCGCTGCGCACCTGGACCTAAAGAAAGTCCGCAAGGATAACCATGATCAGAAACACACACTAACATCTTAAAACGGAAAGACCCCACTTTAAACTTTTGACGGAAAAGTCCCGGCACCGTCCGGTTTGCCGAAACCGAACCCCCCCCCCCCCTATCGCCGTCGCCGCCCGTCGGAGCCCCGCGCGGCTCGAACCCGCGCGGCGTGGCTCCGCGGGCGGCGCCCGCGCGGCGCGGCGCTTCGCGCGGCGTCCGTGCGGGTGCTGCCCGCGCGGTGGCCGCGCGGTGCCCGCGCGGCGCCCGCGCGGGTGGGCCCCGCGCGGCGCCCCGCGCGGTGTCCGCGCGGGTGCGGGCCCGCGCGGCGCCCGCGCGGATGCCCCGCGCGGCGCCCGCGCGGTGCCCCGCGCGGCGCCCGCGCGGATGCCCCGCGCGGCGCCCGCGCGGTGCCCCGCGCGCGCCCGCGCGGTGCCCGCCCGCGCGCGCCCGCGCGGGTGCGGCCCGCGCGGCGCCGGCGCGGGGTTGCCCGCGCGGCGCTCGCGCGGTGCCCCGCGCGGCGCCCGCGCGGGTGCGGGCCCGCGCGTCGCCCGCGCGGGGTTGCCCGCGCGGGTTGCCCGCGCGGCGCCCGCGCGGTTGCGGCCCGCGCGGTGTCGCCCGCGCGCGGCCGCGCGGTGCCCGGGCAGCGCCCGCGCGGTCCCGTCGCCGCTTGCGGCGGCGTCCGGCCGTCCGCGGCTCTCCTCCGCGCGATGCCTTAGCGGCACCGCGCGTCCCCGCTGTCCGTTCCGTGCCCTAGCATGATGACGTTGACGGCGACGGTAACGGGACGACGGAGAACCCAAGAACTTGACAAAAAGGGCGACGGAAAAATCCCAAAAAACTTCTAAATTATTTTTCTCACCGAAATCGTCGGGAAGGTCGCCCGGTCGTGTTTTTGCCTTCGGATCGTGTTTGGGACGATCGGGCTCCTTCTCTTTTTCCTTCTCCTTCCTTCGGCTATGGTTCCGTCTTTTTCCTTTTTCCCTTTTCTTTCTCTTCTCTCCGGTTAGGGTTTTTAATTTCCTTTTTTTATCTTTCGGATAACGGGGATTGTTTAAATACCCCATTTTATTTAATTATTTATTTATTATACGATACGTAGAAAGGAAAACCCGTAAACATCCGGATTTATTAAATATCCGATCTACGAGATAAAATCCCCACCTTTTAAATCCTGGCCACCGATTATTTAATCCCCTTCATTAAATAATCTCGGGAATAAATTCCCAATTTTAAATACACATATAATTAATTTTCCCCTTTTATTCGTACGTAAGAGAATTCAAATTTCCGTCACCGGATAATTAATTACTTAATTAATTAATTATCCCCTACGAGATAACCCACCTTATCTCCTACGGGTGCAAGATATTTTGCACGGATTCCGATGCGTGACTAATCCCCGCGTCGCTAAGGATCCCGTTCCGGGAGATCCCGACATCGGATTTCGAATCCGATCGCACCGTCGGTCATCATTTTTCGCGCTCTATCGCAGAAAAATACACGCACCCCGCCCCGGCCGACTTTTGAAAATTAAATAATTTTATTTCGCTTAAGGCTTAAGCAATTACATGTGAGTCAAAAATACCCCTAAGGGTCGGATCACTACACCACTCACACTTTATAAAAAGTTTCGTCCCGAAACTTAAACAAACCTCACTTCGGGAAAACATTCCCTCATTTTCGATTCCAGTTCCCACGTCGCCTCGCGCTCTTCGTGGTTGCTCCACTGGACCTTCACATAGGAGATAGTTCGATTGCGCAACTTCTTGTCCTCTCTTGCCAAAATCCGCACCGGCGTCTCCTCGACGCTCAAATCCTCTCGCAACTCGATGGTGGAGGCATCCAAGGCATGAGAGGGGTCAGCGAGGTACTTCCGGAGCATTGAGACATGGAACACGTTGTGGACTCGTTCGAGGTTCGGTGGCAGGCTAACCGGTACGCCACCGGTCCTACGCGTTCCAGGATTTCGAACGGTCCCACGTACCTCGGGCTTAGCTTTCCCTTTATGCCGAAACGTCGGTTCCCCTTGGAGGGTGAAACCCGGAGCAGCACATGCTCGCCCACCATGAACTCT
Organism: Tillandsia fasciculata; assembly: GCA_029168755.2. NCBI lineage: Eukaryota > Viridiplantae > Streptophyta > Magnoliopsida > Poales > Bromeliaceae > Tillandsia > Tillandsia fasciculata. The sequence continues at coordinate 7,447,439 of CM054952.1, forward strand.
AAGTCTCGGCGTCTGTTGTCTGCGTAGCTTTTCTGTCTGCTTTGGGCGGTCAGTAGCCTTTGTTTAATCAATCGCACCTTTGCTTCGGTCTCCTCCACCAAATCTGGGCCCAGAAACTTACGCTCACCCAAGTCGTCCCAGCATATTGGAGACCGACAGCGGCGCCCGTACAGGGCCTCGTATGGCGCCATCTGAATGCTGGCCTGGTAACTGTTATTGTAGGCAAATTCCACCAGGGGCAAACACCGTGCCCACCCTTCGCCCAAGTCCAAACGCATGCTCGAAGCATGTCCTCCACGATCTGTATCACCCGCTCTGATTGTCCATCGGTTTGCGGGTGAAAAGCCGTACTGAAGTGCAACTTGGTCCCCATTGCTCGTTGCAGGCTTCGCCAAAAGTTCGACACAAAACGTGTGTCTCTGTCCGACGTGATGGATGTCGGTACTCCGTGCAACCTTACTATCTCGTCGATGTACGTTTGTGCCAGTCGTTCCCGAGTCCACGTCGTGTGTATGGGCAGAAAGTGGGCCGATTTCGTCAAACGGTCCACAATCACCCATATTGCATCGTGTCCCTGTGGCGACCTCGGGAATCCGGTCACAAAATCCATGGTAATCATGTCCCATTTCCACTCGGGCACCGGTAAAGGTTGCAATTTTCCTGCCGGCGCTGATGCTCGGCCTTCACCTGTTGGCACACCAGGCAGTGTGCCACAAATCGAGTCACGTCTCCCTTCATTTTGGGCCACCAGAAGGTCTGTTTGACGTCCTTGTACATCTTCGTTCCCCCGGGATGCGCCGCATACGGGGCAGTATGCGCCTCCCGTAGGATTTCCTCTTTGAGTTCCGGTAGATCCGGCACGCAGATTCGTCCCCGAAATCGTATCGTGCCGTCGGAGTTCACCGTGAAATCGCCCTCCTGGTCGGCGGTTATTCTACTTCGCACCAGCTGGAGTTGGTCATCAGTCGATTGCCCTTCGAGAATCCTGTCCAGCAGAGTAGGTCTGACCACCAGTGTCAGAAGTTGTGCGACTGTACCTGCCGGTACTACTTCTAGTCTCAATCGCGAAAATTCCGCAATCAGACTATCTTGCTGTGTAATGGCGCTTACATCCGCCTCCTCGGCCTGTCCCTTGCGACTCAGGGCGTCGGCCACCACGTTGGCCTTTCCCGGGTGATAGTGGATCGTTAGATCGTAATCCTTTAGTAGCTCAAGCCACCGCCTTTGTCGCAGATTTAGCTCCTTTTGGGTGAAAAGGTACTTGAGGCTCTTATGATCTGAGTACACATTGCAGTGTGCCCCATACAGGTAGTGTCTCCAAAGCTTGAGGACAAACACCACCGCTGCGAGTTCCAAATCGTGCACGGGGTAATTCCGCTCGTACTCCTTGAGCTGCCTTGACGCATAGGCTATAACCTTTCCCCGTTGCATGAGTACTCCACCCAATCCATTTCGCGACGCATCGCAATACACTTCATAATCCTCCCCTGGTTCTGGCAGGGCGAGAATCGGGGCTCGCGTCAATCTATCCTTGAGCTCCTCGAAGCTTCTTTGACACTTGTCCGTCCAGATAAACTTTTCCCCCTTTCTAGTCAAACGGGTTAAGGGGGTGGCTATCTTGGAGAAGCCCTCCACGAAGCGCCGGTAATACCCGGCTAATCCCAGGAAGCTTCGAATCTCCGTCACCGTCGTCGGTTGGGGCCAGTCCGTCACCGAATCTATCTTCTTCGGATCCACCGCGACTCCAGCCGCCGAGATTACGTGCCCCAAGAAACCGACCTCACGGAGCCAAAACTCACACTTTTTGAGTTTGGCGTAGAGTTTCTGTTCCCGTAGGGTCTGGAGGACTGTGCGCAGATGTTCTTCATGTTCCTCGTCTGTACGGGAGTAGATGAGGATATCGTCGATGAAGACTACCACGAATAAGTCCAGGAAGGGTTTGAATACCCTGTTCATCATATCCATAACACCGCCGGGGCATTTGTGAGCCCGAATGGCATTACCGTAAATTCGTAATGGCCATAGCGAGTGCGAAAAGCCGTTTTGGGGATATCCTCCCCCTTAACCCTGTCACGCCCCGGGTGTAAACCAGAACCCAGGCCCGTCTACAGATCCGCCGTATACACAGAATTTCCCGTGTATACGAAGCGCTGGTAACCTGCTCAGATAAAGATGATATAATAAAAGAGCATAAACAGAGCTAAACAGTAACTAATACATCTCAGATAAAGCTGAAAAGTAAAGTGCAGAAATAAACTCTCAATAATACATATGTCTCTCCCAGCTCACTGATCAAATACAACCAGCCGGACGCAGCCGGACCCAAAATGAAATGAAAAGTAGAGTATCTGAGAGTATCTGGGGTACAACTAGTAACAGAACTGGTGCCTGGGTAGACCGCTATCTAATCCACGATCCACTCACCTCGATCCGCTGAGGAGGGTCCCGCAACTCCCGCAGACGACACTGCAAAACAAAGGGGAAAGAGAGAAAGAAAAAGCAGTGGGGAGTGAGAACTACTATAGAACAGTAGCCTCCTCCTAGTGGGTAAACCTCAACTCAAATGTGCCCACCAGGACTAGAAGAGGCGGAAGAATGAACAAAGGTGGTAAGCTGAAACAAAACTGCTGATGATGACTAGAGCTACCACTACATGCCTCTAAAATGCCAGCTAGGAATATAGCTAAATATATGCATCAGAAAGTAAATGCCTGCCTGCCTAGACCCAATCGATACACCAGTAAACACTGGTACTGCCTGCTGTGCCTGCCTGCCTGCCAAATCGGGTATGCTGGCCAACGCATAACACCGATAGGAAAAGAGAGTCCCGAGGACTCGAAGCCTGTAAAAACGCACACTCCGGAGTGGCACTCGAGGGGAGCGACCCACACGAGTATAATGCCTGGGTAACAAGTACCAAAATAATGCCTGGGTAACAAGTACCAAATCAGCAGGACTGGATCATGACTCTGATCAAAGTGGGAAAACCCATCCACTAAAAAGGAGACCCGATCTCAACCCGATGCAAGGTAGACAAATAGTGGGAAACCCCATCCACTAAAAGGAGACCCGATACCCAATCTGATGCAATACCACTGTCTGGTCAACCGCCCAAGGTCCGCGGTTGCCGCAATACCCTGCCACCAAGCCTGCCTGTCCCAAAATCCAAGATCCACAATCGGGTAGAATAATCGATATCCGGTCAACCGCCTACTGTCCGCGGTTGCCGCAATACCCTGCCCTCACAGCCTGCCTGTCCCAAAACCCACAACTGTCTGACTACACTATCCCAGCCCCTGCTCGAACCCGAGCGTACTATCCCCCAAATGTAGACAAAAGAAGAGAAAAGCATGGTTTCTCCTAAGTCAATGCCATCATGATAGTGTAGCAGAAAAAGGTGGCCTAACTAATGTCCAATCAAGCATGCAAAGTCCATTATTTAAAACAGGTTTAAATATTATGATCTTTCCCCCATAACAGGGATGCCACAATTAAACTTCCATCTGCCAAGTAATCCCATGTCCATTTATCACTTAACATAAGAGGTCCCAATGTGTACAAGCAATATAGTCCAATTCCCATTACCCTGCCATTTTTACTTTTTACCGGTTCATTTAGCAATGTAATAAAAGCAACTCAAATAGGCCTAGTGGGGACATCACAAGTAGGAGGTTAAACAACGGTACCCACCTCGAGCGCTAAATCCAAGTTCCGACGGCGAAGTCCGCGCCCGATCTCCAAGAATCTCCGCAACACTGTGCCAAGGGTCCCACAAAATACACCCGATTACTATCTCAAGTTTAACCCAAAATTCTGTCCCCTAAAGATCAGATTCACTGTTCGTTAATTTTTACCTGCGAATAGTGCCGACAAAAATCCCCGAAAAATACACTGCGATCTACGCGACGATCCGGTCGAAATGAGTACCTGCACGTTTTCCCACGATTTATCTGTGCTGAGAACGAAAATCGACAAGAGGACTATCTCAACAATACTTTCATCCCAAAACAGCAGTAAAAATATCTGTAAAAAGGGATTCCTCACCCTCAGGGAAAATCCACGAAATTCCAAGAAAATTCCAGTAGACTCCTCGCGATGTGTAGATGCAAATCCCCTTTTGAATCGCCCTGTTTCGATGCTCGAGCGCAAAGTTATCGCCAAAACAAGTTGGTGCTGTCCGAAAACTCCGCGACGGAAAAAGGGTCAGAAAGAAGCCTCAAAATCATCATCAAAACCTCTGAACCAGGAGAAACCCATTAGAAGAGGAATTGAAGCCCTACCTGTTAGGAATCCAACGGCGCAAAAATCGGGAAAATACGATGTCGGGGTGAACCGGGGGAGCTTGAACACCGAGAAGCGACGAATCTGGTAGCCGTAGAACAATCGTCGCGCCGCGCCGGAAAATTTGCAAACCTCGGGATCCGAGCTTCTACAAATCTCGGGGTAGCCACAGTAGATAGAGGATTGTGGGAGCAACAAATGTCTAAGAGAGGAGCTCGGGCCAAATCTGAACAGGGAGGAAGAAAAACCCTCTACAAATGCCTTAGGAAGCTTAAAAGGAGAAAACAAACCGGTTTAATGGATTTCGGGCCGGGTTTGGGCCCGGATCCGCTCGGCCGGGTCGGACGCGCCCCGTCCGACCGGGCGGAGCCAGTGAAAACGCGCCGCGCGTCCCCACAGGGGATCGGCGCGCATCCCGCACAGCGAACAGCCGTGCGGGGCGCGCCAGCGGCCGACGCGCGTCCCGACCGCGCGGTCAACCCCGCAGGCGACCGCCAATCGCGTGGCGACGCGCGTCCCGGCACTGTGCGGTCAGGCGCGCGGGCGGCGCCGCCTGACCGGCCGCCTGACATGCGCCAGGCCTGTCCCCGTGCGCCGTCTCCCGTGAGCCAGCCAACGAGCGAGCGCCACGTGTCCCTGCGCCGGGTCCATGCACCCGCGCGGGGAACTCCGTAGACCGAAGCCCTGCACCGCTCCAATCCACGGCCGACACGTGGCTCCCGGCCGCTCCCGTGCACCGCCGCTCGAACCTATACACCGGCCACCCAAACACACTGAACCGCGCGCCGCGAGCCACCCAATCCTGTCCTGCCACGTGGCACCGCCTTGGTGCACGCCCGCGCGGTGGACCGGCCGCCTGCCCGCCCCCCGCCGCTGCTGCCCGCGCCCTCAGCGCCTGCCCGCGGCCCTCCACCGCCTGCCCGCCGCCTTCCGCCGCCCTCCGCCGTCGCTCGCCGCCGCCGGCCGCCGCCGGCGATCGCCGGAAATACTGTTCCGGCGTGAACAGTAACCCGAAGCCCAAAATTTATGCAAATACACTGTCTGAAGCGTTTTCGCGCGCTGAATCCGATTTTGACGTCCGCTTCGCCAAATTCTCACTCTAAAAATTGCCGAATGCCCCCGGAAAGTATTCTTAGTCCGAAATTCGCGCCGAGCCCAATCTTAATATCCGATTTGCGCGAGGGCACTTCTAAACATCCGATGGGGTCCCCTGATTACCCGCGTGATCCATTTTAAGCCCGAAGTCTAACACTTGTTTCCAATCATGCACCGAACACCTCCAGCACCCCGCGTAGGCCTCCAGAAGCTGCCGGTCACCCTGAAAAAGCCCCAAATACCTCCCGCACACCGCGTAGGCCTCCAGTAGCCACCTCAAAGCACCGCAACAGCTCTGCGAAGATCCAGGTCATCACATCCTCCCCCACTAAAAGAAAGTTTCGTCCTCGAAACTAAAGTCATTCCTCAACACGGAATCTCAACCAACAGGGAGGTAAATATCCAATCATCCACCACTCAAGCTCCCAAACTACCAAATACCTCAACCAGAGGCACTAAGCAACCTTGGGTCTCTAACCAGAACGAAACAAAGGAGAACACATCCAGAGGGCCACGCCACCTCAACAAGGTACAGCTGGGCTAACTGCTCGGCCATCAAGTAGTCTGCACCGGTACAAGCATCTGCCCCTCCCAGGGCCTCAGAAAATCCAATCACCAGTCCGTCGACACCAAAGCTCGATCCAAATACCTCTGTACTCCCAAAGTATCCGATATAAGTCCCCCAACTGGTCTCAGAACCTCAGATCTCCAAAACCAAGCCGTCGGGACATAGAAGTACATCCCTAACCCTCCGGCATCAATACTCAGCCATGAGTAGTCGAGAGGACCAGACCGTAAAACAACCTTCGCGAAGATCCAATACCTTGCAGCTCGTAACTCAAATCCCCCAAGCTTGACAGAAGGGTGCTAGCTCCCGACAATCACTTTACCAGATTCTTACGGGTTCTGACAAAGCCGTAGTGAACCAACCTTCCACACTCGAATAGCACCGGCGCCCCCAAAGGTGCCACACTGGGCCTGACACAAATCCAACACATCAAATCCTGGAGTTGGGTCCTCAGCCCCCAAACTGGTGTCATGCCAAACAACTCCAATAGGGAACAGCTCGAAACTCACCACCAAAAGGGGTATCACCAAGTCCCGATGCCACCGCAGATCCCTCAAACACACCAGCCAAACAAGCTACTCACCCACTACGAGGCATCCGCCTCGCTCACAGGGTCAAAACCAAAGAAGCGAAGATACCCTCAAACAACCCAGGTACACCAACGCCTCCAGGCCTGGCTCTCATAAGAACCGTCCTTGCAGCATACTCAGCTGCCGCGAAAAGTAAACGACCGAGCCAGCCTAACCATCCTAAGTGCCAAACCAAGCCCCACAAAACCATCAGGCCTACAGGTAAAACCAAGGACTCAACCGTACCGGGCAGGACCCACAACACGTCCCTACGTGCTAAAGATCGGGAATACGACCTCCCGAACACCCGGTAACCGTCCTACCCTTAACCCAATGCAAGGAAGTACATGCACTCCTAACAAAAGACTAGGATGCCCAAATGCAACACAATGCACAAACAATGCCGGTAAATACAGTAAAACCATACCTGCCCCCACAAGGTCGGCTGCTGCAAAATCCTCCACCTGAGTGGCGTAGACCGGACCGCCCCGATCCGGCAACTGCTGATCCGCAGGGTAAAAAGGTGGTGACCTGCTCGCTGGAGCATAAGGCCACTGAGTCGACCACTGCTGCTGAGGCGAAAGAGGAGCCGATGCTGATGAGGGTGCCGCTGAAGTCGAAAGGGGGCACGTAGCTCGAATGTGGCCTGGCTGTCCGCACTTGTAACAACGACCCCACCTCCGATCACAGGTGTGCGACAAGTGAGGTCCTCCACAGAATATGCACCTGTCTCTCTCACGAAACCGTGGCCGCCCTGTCTGCTGCTGACTCTGAGTCTGCTGCTGGGACTCCTGCTGCTGCTGCGATGGCCACTGGGATCCGCTAGGCTCTCGCTGCTCCATACGCCCACGGCTAGGTGACTGAGGCCGTGGCGGTCTCCATGAACCAGTTTGTCCCTCATCCTCGGGTGCCGGTCGTTTCCTCGCGGAACTCAGCACGACCATCCCGCCTCGCCTTGCCACCTCTGCGTCGCCTCCCTCCACCCAAAAGGCATGCTCGACGGCCTCCTGAAGAGTCTGGTGTCGCTGTGCATGCACAAGGATATAAAGCTCGCTGCGGAGACCTGCCTCGAATAACTCGACCTGATGTGGTCCATCCCGGGCGACATAGGGCACACAATTAAACAGCCGCATGAACTCCTGATGGTACTCCTGAACTGACCGGTCGCCCTGCTGAATGCTTTTCAGATCATCCTCCAGCTTCCTCTTCACGCTGGTCGAAAAATAGGTATCCACAATCATGCGCCGAAACTCGGACCAGGGTAACTGTCGAGAAATCTGAAACTCCCGTGGCTCCACCCGATGCCACCAGAGGTCTGCATCTCCATCTAGGCAATGTACCGCCATATAAACTCTGTACCTTGGGTCGATGAAGAAATCCCGAAAAATCTTCTCCATCGCTGCTAACCATGTCCCAACCTCCCACGGCTGCATATCTCGCCCCGAGAACCTGGGCGGCCCGCGCTTACAGAACTTAACCAGTTTATCCGCGAAGTCCTGCTCCTCCGCCGGGGTCAAAGGCTGGGCCACGCCCTGAGCCCCGCTACTCCAAGATGGCGCCGTCGGCACAAGTGGTTCCACAGGTGGTGCCGGGGTCTCTGACACTGTCGGAGGCGGCGCCCCTCTCCGCGCCAGTAGCTGCTCAATCCGCTGCTCCTGCCGGCGGCTGCTCTCCGCCAATTGGGCTACCAAGGCCCTCAGCTCAGCAATCTCAGAAGATCCAGCCTGTCCTCGCTCCACAGGGGGTGTAGGGGCACCCCGGGTAGGAATCCGACGTCGGGGAGGCATCCTGTCACACAGAGAACCACAGATCAATAACGAAACCGCACTCGACCCAATCTAGCGAAAGTCAAAGGCATCCTCCTATTTTTGTAACTTTATGTTGTCTGCAGCCAACATAACTGTCCCACAAAAATAGGGTATGCCAATCCCTCTTCCCCCTCTGGAAGAGTCAACTAAACACATGACCAAATCGCCGACTTTCGCATAATGTCACGTCACTCACGTCCTGCCTTCCTAAGGTCTGCCAAAAGCCTAGGGTTTCCTAAGTCCCAACTGACCTATCCCTAAGCTCTGATACCAACTAAATCTGTCACGCCCCGGGTGTAAACCAGAACCCAGGCCCGTCTACAGATCCGCCGTATACACAGAATTTCCCGTGTATACGAAGCGCTGGTAACCTGCTCAGATAAAGATGATATAATAAAAGAGCATAAACAGAGCTAAACAGTAACTAATACATCTCAGATAAAGCTGAAAAGTAAAGTGCAGAAATAAACTCTCAATAATACATATGTCTCTCCCAGCTCACTGATCAAATACAACCAGCCGGACGCAGCCGGACCCAAAATGAAATGAAAAGTAGAGTATCTGAGAGTATCTGGGGTACAACTAGTAACAGAACTGGTGCCTGGGTAGACCGCTATCTAATCCGCGATCCACTCACCTCGATCCGCTGAGGAGGGTCCCGCAACTCCCGCAGACGACACTGCAAAACAAAGGGGAAAGAGAGAAAGAAAAAGCAGTGGGGAGTGAGAACTACTATAGAACAGTAGCCTCCTCCTAGTGGGTAAACCTCAACTCAAATGTGCCCACCAGGACTAGAAGAGGCGGAAGAATGAACAAAGGTGGTAAGCTGAAACAAAACTGCTGATGATGACTAGAGCTACCACTACATGCCTCTAAAATGCCAGCTAGGAATATAGCTAAATATATGCATCAGAAGTAAATGCCTGCCTGCCTAGACCCAATCGATACACCAGTAAACACTGGTACTGCCTGCTGTGCCTGCCTGCCTGCCAAATCGGGTATGCTGGCCAACGCATAACACCGATAGGAAAAGAGAGTCCCGAGGACTCGAAGCCTGTAAAAACGCACACTCCGGAGTGGCACTCGAGGGGAGCGACCCACACGAGTATAATGCCTGGGTAACAAGTACCAAAATAATGCCTGGGTAACAAGTACCAAATCAGCAGGACTGGATCATGACTCTGATCAAAGTGGGAAAACCCATCCACTAAAAGGAGACCCGATCTCAACCCGATGCAAGTAAACAATAGTGGGAAACCCCATCCACTAAAAGGAGACCCGATACCCAATCTGATGCAATAACCACTGTCCGGTCAACCGCCCAAGGTCCGCGGTTGCCGCAATACCCTGCCACCAAGCCTGCCTGTCCCAAAATCCAAGATCCACAATCGGGTAGAATAATCGATATCCGGTCAACCGCCTACTGTCCGCGGTTGCCGCAATACCCTGCCTCACAGCCTGCCTGTCCCAAAACCCACAACTGTCTGACTACACTATCCCAGCCCCTGCTCGAACCCGAGCGTACTATCCCCAAATGTAGAAAAAGAAGAGAAAAGCATGGTTTCTCCTAAGTCAATGCCATCATGATAGTGTAGCAGAAAAAGGTGGCCTAACTAGATGTCCATTTAAGCATGCAAAGTCCATTATTTAAAACAGGGTTTAAATATTATGATCTTTCCCCCATAACAGGGATGCCACTAATTAACTTCCATTTGCCAAGTAATCCCATGTCCATTTATCACTTAAACATAAGAGGCCCAATGTGTACAAGCAATAAGTCCAATTCCAATTACCCTGCCATTTTTACTTTTACCGGTTCATTTAGCAATGTAATAAAAGCAACTCAAATAGGCCTAGTGGGGACATCACAAGTAGGAGGTTAAACAACGGTACCCACCTCGAGCGCTAAATCCAAGTTCCGACGGCGAAGTCCGCGCCCGATCTCCAAGAATCTCCGCAACACTGTGCCAAGGGTCCCACAAAATACACCCGATTACTATCTCAAGTTTAACCCAAAATTCTGTCCCCTAAAGATCAGATTCACTGTTCGTTAATTTTTACCTGCGAATAGTGCCGACAAAAATCCCCGAAAAATACACTGCGATCTACGCGACGATCCGGTCGAAATGAGTACCTGCACGTTTTCCCACGATTTATCTGTGCTGAGAACGAAAATCGACAAGAGGACTATCTCAACAATACTTTCATCCCAAAACAGCAGTAAAATATCTGTAAAAAGGGATTCCTCACCCTCAGGGAAAATCCACGAAATTCCAAGAAAATTCCAGTAGACTCCTCGCGATGTGTAGATGCAAATCCCCTTTTGAATCGCCCTGTTTCGATGCTCGAGCGCAAAGTTATCGCCAAAACAAGTTGGTGCTGTCCGAAAACTCCGCGACGGAAAAGGGTCAGAAAGAAGCCTCAAAATCATCATCAAAACCTCTGAACCAGGAGAAACCCATTAGAAGAGGAATTGAAGCCCTACCTGTTAGGAATCCAACGGCGCAAAAATCGGGAAAATACGATGTCGGGGTGAACCGGGGAGCTTGAACACCGAGAAGCGACGAATCTGGTAGCCGTAGAACAATCGTCGCGCCGCGCCGGAAAATTTGCAAACCTCGGGATCCGAGCTTCTACAAATCTCGGGGTAGCCACAGTAGATAGAGGATTGTGGGAGCAACAAATGTCTAAGAGAGGAGCTCGGGCCAAATCTGAACAGGGAGGAGAAAAACCCTCTACAAATGCCTTAGGAAGCTTAAAAGGAGAAACAAACCGTTTTAATGGATTTCGGGCCGGGTTTGGGCCCGGATCCGCTCGGCCGGGTCGGACGCGCCCCGTCCGACCGGGCGGAGCCAGTGAAAACGCGCCGCGCGTCCCCACAGGGGATCGGCGCGCATCCCGCACAGCGAACAGCCGTGCGGGGCGCGCCAGCGGCCGACGCGCGTCCCGACCGCGCGGTCAACCCCGCAGGCGACCGCCAATCGCGTGGCGACGCGCGTCCCGGCACTGTGCGTCAGGCGCGCGGGCGGCGCCGCCTGACCGGCCCGCCTGACATGCGCCAGGCCTGTCCCCGTGCGCCGTCTCCCGTGAGCCAGCCAACGAGCGAGCGCCACGTGTCCCTGCGCCGGGTCCATGCACCCGCGCGGGGAACTCCGTAGACCGAAGCCCTGCACCGCTCCAATCCACGGCCGACACGTGTCCCGGCCGCTCCGTGCACCGTGAACCTATACACAGGCCACCCAAACACACTGAACCGCGCGCCGCGAGCCACCCAATCCTGTCCTGCCACGTGGCACCGCCTTGGTGCACGCCCGCGCGGTGGACCGGCCGCCTGCCCGCGCCCCCGCCGCTGCTGCCCGCGCCCTCAGCGCCTGCCCGCGGCCTCCCCGCCTGCCCGCCGCCTTCCGCCGCCCTCCGCCGTCGCTCGCCGCCGCCGGCCGCCGCCGGCGATCGCCGGAAATACTGTTCCGGCGTGAACAGTAACCCGAAGCCCAAAATTTATGCAAATACACTGTCTGAAGCGTTTTCGCGCGCTGAATCCGATTTTGACGTCCGTTTCGCCAAATTCTCACTCTAAAAATTGCCGAATGCCCCCGGAAAGTATTCTTAGTCCGAAATTCGCGCCGAGCCCAATCTTAATATCCGATTTGCGCGAGGGCACTTCTAAACATCCGATGGGGTCCCCTGATTACCCGCGTGATCCATTTTAAGCCCGAAGTCCACACTTGTGTCCAATCATGCACCGAACACCTCCAGCACCCCGCGTAGGCCTCCAGAAGCTGCCGGTCACCCTGAAAAAGCCCCAAATACCTCCCGCACACCGCGTAGGCCTCCAGTAGCCACCTCAAAGCACCGCAAATAACGCATGGCTTTTTCGCTGGTCGTGCTTCCCAGCGGCGCACTCTTGCTTCCTGGTTGCGTCCTTGGGGTACTTTGGGTGTCGCCCCCCCAGAAGGGCCCCCTCCCGGGTAAGTCTGTGGTTCGCTTCTTCTCCGGTATTCTCTGATCCCTCCCATCGAGCTCGGGTGATAGCGACCCCCGCTCCACGATGGTGGCCCCTGTCTCCCCTCCCGGAACTGTTCGCAAGTCCGCTGCCTGAACCATCTCGAAGATGTCACTCCGTTTAGCCCATCAACAAAAAGACGGGCCTTGTGGGGTTCATCCCGTATAGCAAACGGACGCATTAACCAATCTTACAAACTCCCTTTGATACTCCACGACCGAGCGGTTCCCTTGTCTAATGTTCTTCAAGTCGTCTTCCAGTTGCCGCTTAACGCTATCGGAGAAAAACGCGCCGAAGAGCTCCTCTCTGAAGACCGACCATGTCGGTAGCGGGTCGTTTGTAGACGGATCCGGACGTAAAACCGTCTTCCACCAGATGCGCGCATTCCCTTCAAGAAAGTGGACAGCTAGTGGAACCCGCTCATGTTCCTCCATCAGTAGGTCCTCGAGAGTGTTTTCATGGTATCCACCCACTTCTCGACCCCCAGGATCGGTCGTTTCTCCCTCGAAAGTGGGAGGGTCATGCTTCTTGAATTCGGTTAAATTCGTCCTGATCCTTTCCCGCATCGCTCGCTGCTCTGTGTTCCCTCCTGCGGTGGAGGACCCCCCAAGAGTTGGGGTCGTTCCTGCCTCTCCCGCTGTTGCTCCCAACACGGGCCCCGAAGTCGTCGGGGAGGGTACTTCCCTTGGGCCGGGGGCTGTTCCGTTGTGTACCACCCGCCCCTTGCGGTTCCGTAGTGGGTGCGGTGGTTTCGGGCGGAGGAGTCGGATCGCGCTCGGCTGGCGCGGTCGCCTGTCGCTGCGTCAGTTGGCGAACCTGCTCCGTCAGTGTCGCTAACTGCCCGGCCATTTCCCGCAATTGTCGCCGGAGGAGCTGGTTCTCTGCGGCGGCCGGGGCCGCTCCGTCTGCGTCTGCATCCTCGGTAGACGATCTAGTCCGAGCCATTGTTCGCTGTAACCAAAGAAACCATGTCAACCCTATGGTTATAACCCTAGCACCCCGTCTCACGATTACACCTATATTACGTTTCGGTTTCCCCGTACTCTCACGTACTACGCACCTATACCTTGGTTATCTCATGTCCAATTTGCTTGTGGTACCTTACACTGTGGATGTGGATCACGTCTACTATGGTTGTGGTTGCATTTCTCTGATACCATTTAATCTGTCACGCCCCCGGGAGTTTTTGAGTCAATCAAAGCGGAAAATTGCGTGTCCATTTTTTTTTTTCTTAATAAGGTAATATAGACCTCATTCCCGGTGCGTGCCAGACCGCCGCATACACAAATTCTCTCCGCCAACGGACGGAGTCTCCTTTGTATATGCATGGCGTCTCATTTACAACATGCAATTCAATTACAACATCAAACTTCAACCAACAACCATACAGTAGACATACATCACCCAACAACACAAGTTTATAAAGCGGCGTCAACGTTTGGAAGGGATAAAACCCAGCATTTGTAAATCCGTGCCCACACGGCACCTTGTTTTGAGAAAACATTTTCGCAATCAATTAGTTTATCGTGAAAACGTGCCGCGTAAGAAAGTACCACTAGAAGTATCAAAAGCATATGAGTACACCTCATCCACAGAACTAACTAATACATGTCCAAAACTAAAGTAATCCACAACTAAAGTAATCCACAAGCAAATTAACTATTTAAAGCCTAAAAGGAAATAAGATAGAAAACCAAGTGTCCTGACTACGGTCCTCGCGACGCAGTCTCACCGCCATCCCGGCTAACGCACCTAGTAGTACCTGTCACGGAGTGGGTAAAGTCAGTGACAAACAAAGTAGATGTCTAATAATAGCAAAGAAGGAAAAACGAACCGAATAACCCGAGTACACCGAAACCTTTCGTTGAAACCCTGTGCATATTTTAAACTGGGCACCAACCCCAGATTTATCAATTAAGTTGGGCACCAACCCCAGAGTACCTGTCGGAGAGACTAAAGTCCCCCTGTTACGGAATTTGAGTTGGCGTATTTCGTGAAGGTGTTAAGTCTTGAAGATTGAAGATGAAAGAACTTTGGATCATATACTTAGATGGCATTTCCGATCTATTTCTAATCTAAGTATTCGGCGGATCATCACCACCCAAAAACAACGATTTATCCTAAATCGGCGCGTGGACTCGCGTGGCCTTGTGGATTCAAGGTGCAACCGCTTTCGTGGATTCGAAACGAGGTACGTTCGTGGATTCGAAGCGTGCTACTGGGTGAAGACCGTGGATTCGGTCGGACGTCGTGGACTCGACGTTGGACGCTGAGGATTCGGCGTTGGGCGCAGATCGTGGATTCGAGAAGCGTCGTGGAGCGAGCGGAGAAGATCTACTAGGAGCGTATGGTAAAAGGTTGAGTCGTCTGTGAGTACGTTATATCACCTTGTACGTGTGTTACTTCTAGTGGATTTCACCGTGTTATCGGTCCCGTACTTTTTTACTCCGGTTTGGAGTTTTTCCACGTAAAAATCTTGCGTGTTCATTTATATTTCCGCATTGGGTTTTATTGCGCAATAATTTTTTGAGTGTTTATTGTTTACACCTATTCACCCCCCTCTAGGTATTTTTTCCCCTATTTAGATTCATATTAGTATAACCCAACACCCCCCTCGTGCACAATCACCTCTTTGATGCTTTTACCCCTTTCGCGGTGCTGATGTGCTATTTTCAGCTGGCGCGAAGAGGTCCTCACGGCTCCCACTCCTTTGTGTGAGGCACACGGGTCAAAAAAAGACCACTCTTCCGGAAAAGTACACCCATGCGGAGGCCAATCCGCCTGTGTACGTGCAGCATCCGAAACCGGATTTGCCGAGATCGGCGTGTAGTGAGCCCCGCGACCGCAGCCGCTTCAATTGTTAGATAAAAATATAATTATGCGAAAGGTTAAACTGTCCATCTACTTTGTTAGGTAAATTGAGAGCATTTTTAATGACGATAGATGCACTTACTGCACTTGTTGCACTTATAGCAATCGTACCCACCTTGTTGAAGAGAAATCGGAACTCCTGAATACTTTGCGCACCCCTGCTGCGCACCTGGACGTAAAGAAAGTCCGCAAGGATAACTATGATCAGAAACACACACTAACATCTTAACTCGGAAAGACCCCACTTTAAACTTTTGACGGAAAAAGACCCGGCACCGTCCGGTTTGCCGAAACCGGAACCGCCCCCCGCATCGCCGTTGCCGCCCGTCGGAGCCCCGCGCGGCTCGAACCCGCGCGGCGTGGCTCCGCGGGCGGCGCCCGCGCGGCGCGGCGCTTCGCGCGGCGTCCGTGCGGGTGCTGCCCGGGCGGCGGCCGCGCGGTGCCCGCGTGGCGCCCGCGCGGGTGGGGCCCCGCGCGGCGCCCGTGCGGGGTCGCCCGCGCGGCGCTCCGCGCGGTGCCCGCGCGGGCCCCGCGCGGTGTCCGCGCGGGTGCGGGCCCGCGCGGCGCCCGCGCGGGGTTGCCCGCGCGGATGCCCCGCGCGGCGCTCCGCGCGGCGCCCGCGCGGGTGCGGGCCCGCGCGGCGCCCGCGCGGGGTTGCCCGCGCGGGCGCCCGCCGCGGGTGCCCGCGCGGGTTGCCCCGCGCGGGCACGCCCGCGCGGGTGCCCGCGCGGCGCCCGCGCGGGTGCGGGCCCGCGCGGCGCCCGCACGGGGTTGCCCCGCGCGGCCGCCCGCGCGGTTGCGGGCCCGCGCGGTGTTGCCCGCGCGGCGGCCCGCGCGGTGCCCGCGCGGCGCCCGGCGCGGTGTGCGACCCGCGCGGAGCCCGCGCGGTGCCCGCGCGGTCCCGTTGCCGCTTGCGGCGGCGTCCGGCCGTCCGCGGCTCTCCTCCGCGCGATGCCCTAGCGGCACCGCGCGTCCCCGCCGTCCGTTCCGTGCCCTAGCATGATGACGATGACGGCGACGGTAACGGGGACGACGGAGAACCCAAGAACTTGACAAAAAGGGCGACGGAAAAATCCCAAAGAAACTTCTAAAATTATTTTACTCACCGAAAATCGTCGGGAAGGTCGTCCGGTCGTGTTTTGCCTTCGGATCGGTGTTTGGGACGATCGGGCTCCTTCTCTTTTTCCTTCTCCTGTTCCGTCTTTTTCCTTTTTTTCTTTTCTTTCTCTTCTCTCCGGTTAGGGTTTTTAATTTTCTTTTTTTATCTTTCGGATAACGGGGATTGTTTAAATACCCCCTTTTATTTAATTATTTATTTTATTATACGATACGTAGAAAGGAAAAACCCGTAAACATCCGGATTTATTAAATATCCGATCTACGAGATAAAATCCCCACCTTTTAAATCCTGGCCACCGATTATTTAATCCCCTTCATTAAATAATCTCGGGAATAAATTCCCAATTTTAAATACACATACAATTAATTTTCCCCTTTTATTCGTACGTAAGAGAATTCAAATTTCCGTCAACGGATAATTAATTACTTAATTAATTAATTATCCCCTACGAGATAACCCACCTTATCTCCTACGGGTGCAAGATATTTTGCACGGATTCCGATGCGTGACTAATCCCCGCGTCACTAAGGATCCCGTTCCGGGAGATCCCGACATCGGATTTCGAATCCGATCGCACCGTCGGTCATCATTTTCCGCGCTCTATCGCAGAAAAATACACGCACCCCGCCCCGGCCGACCTTTGAAAATTAAATAATTTTATTTCGCTTAAGGCTTAAGCAATCAAATGCAAGTCAAAAATACCCCTAAGGGTCGGATCACTACAGGCATGGAAGATTGGGACATGTGAATTTTAATACTATTAAGAGATTAATGAATTTTGATTTAATTCCTAAGTCTGTTTCAAATGATCATAGATGTGAAATATGTGTACAAGCTAAAGAACCTAGAAGACCATTTAGATCTGTAGATAGAGATTCTGATCTGCTAGAACTTATTCACAGTGATGTTTGTGATGGATGTAGACCCAGTAGGGGTGGAAGCAAATATTTTGTAACATTCATTGATGATCATTCAAAGTATTGTTATATTTATCTGATTAAGAATAAAGATGAAGTTTTGAATAAATTTAAGATTTATTAAGCTGAGGTTGAAAATCAATTGGATAAGAAAATTAAGATTTTAAGATCTGATCGAGGAGGTGAATATACATCAAATGAGATGACTGTTTTCTGTCATGAATTTGGAATTGTACATCAAGTGACTGCACCTTATACACCTCAATCTAATGGAGTAGCTGAAAGAAAAAATAGAACTTTGATGGATATGGTAAATTCAATGATTATTAGTTTTGGTACACCCGAGAACTTGTGGGGTGAAGTTTTGATGACTGCTTGTATAATTCTTAATAGGATTCCCCACAAGAGTTCTTCTGTTTCTCCTTATGAAATTTGGAAGGGTAGGAAACCTAATCTGAATTATTTTAAAGTGTGGGGTTGCCTAGTTAAAGTAAAGATTCTCGAAAATAAGAAGAGAAAGATTGGTCCTAAGACTGTGGATACTGTTTTCTTAGGCTATGCAGATGGTAGTAATGCTAATAGATTCTTGGTGGTAAATTCTGAGGTTAATGAGATTTCTAACAATACAATTATTGAAGCTAGAGATGCAGTATACTTTGAGGATATCTTTCCTTTTAGAACTAGAGTAGATAGACCTGTTCCTGTTGAGACTATAGGTGGATCTAGTAGACTCAGCACTAGTGAACCTATAGAAGAGTCTGAACCTAGGAGAAGTAAGCGTCCTAGGATTGAGAAGACTTTTGGTGATGATTTCTGTGTTCTTCTTATAGAAGATACCCCTTCTACCTTTGACCAAGCTATGACTTCTGTAGATGCATCATTTTGGAAAGAAGCTGTTAAGTTGGAGATGCAATCTATTCTACAGAATCATACTTGGGAGTTATCTGATTTACCTATAGGTTGTAAGCCTGTAGGATGTAGATGGATCTTTAAGAAGAAATTGAAACCAGATGGGTCTGTAGATAAGTATAAGGCTAGACTTGTAGCTCAGGGTTTTTCCCAGAAGCCTGGTGTAGATTATTTTGATGTCTATGCTCTTGTAGCTAGGATTACTTCTATTAGAATTCTGCTAGCTTTAGCCTCTGTCCATAAGTTGATTATTCATCAGATGGATGTTAAGACTGCTTTTCTAAATGGTGATTTATAGGAAGAGATTTATATGAAGCAACCTGAGGGATTTATAGCTGCTGGACATGAAAACAAAGTTTGCAAGTTGACAAAATCTTTATATGGACTTAAACAAGCTCCTAAGCAATGGCATTTGAAATTTGACTCTTTAGTTGTGAAAGCTGGTTTTCATGTGAACATGTCTGATGAATGTGTGTACTCTAAGAAATACAATGGACAGATAGTAATCTATGTTTGTATGTTGATGATATTTTGATCTTTGGAAAAAATATGGATGTGATAATGGATGTTAAGAAATTACTTAATAATAACTTTGATATGAAGGATCTTGGGCAAGCTGATGTGATTCTGAATATGAAGATCATAAGAAAATCAAATGAAATTATTATGAGCCAATGTCACTATAGTGAACAAGTGTTAAAGAAATTTGGATATTTTGATTCTAAGATTGTTGTAACACCTTATGATCTTAGTGTATATCTTAAGAAGAATAAAGGTGATCCTATAGGACAGAATATGTATGCTCAGATTATAGGATCTCTAGGATATCTTGTAGATTACACTAGACCTGATTTAGCCTATGCTGTGAACAGATTGAGAAGATATACCCATAACCCTAATAGAGAATATTGGAATGCTTTAGAAAGAGTTTTGAGATATCTGAAAGGCACTGTATCTTATGGATTACATTTTTGTAGATTCCCTGCTGTGTTAGAAGGATTTTGTGATGCTAACTGGATAAGTGATACAGCTGATGTGAAGTCAACCACTGGATTTGTTTTTCTCCTTGGTGGAGCAGCTGTTTCTTGGAAGTCATTGAAACAATCATTGATAGCTAGAAGTACAATGGAATCTGAATTAATAGCTTTAGATACCACTGTAGCAGAGGCTAAGTGGATTAGAGAATTTCTGTATGACTTGCCACTGATGGAGCGACCTTTGGCACCAGTGTGTATACATTGTGATTGCAAATATGCTATTGACAAGTGTGCTCAAGAAAATGTGGAAACAAAGATGAATAGATTTATGAAAGTAAGACACAAGTATATTCGGCAGAATATTAAGGAAAATGTAATTGCTTTGGAATTTGTGAGATCTGCAAAGAACCTAGCTGATCAGCTTACTAAAGGTTTGTCTAGGACAGTGATCCTAGAATCGTCGAGGAGGATGGGGCTTAGCCCATAATAGAAACTACCGGCGACGGCAACCCAACCTCTTGGAGGTTCAATGGGTAGAAACAAGTCGAATTGGTAGTTGTGCGGAGCCCTAATTTTATATACTCATCCCTATGGCGACGGTACTCATTTATGCAAGTGGATAGTAAGGGTTCTTACCCTGAATGGTTCCGAGACCCTTGATGTCACGCCCCGGGGTCGAAACTGCGACCCGGGCTCGCTAACAGATCCGCCGCCCATACGGTGAACCCCGTATAGACGAAGCGTCAAACCTGCAAAGAAAGATACTATACTAAACAGATATCAGAGCTGAGAGTAAACTGCTAGAAATAAAATATATACAACACAAGGTCCTCACCAAAAGTACATAAATCTCTCAGAATAAAAACAGAAAGTACAACTCTATACCTCACTACAATGTCTCTCAACAAGAACTCTCAAAATATAAAAAGTGGGTACATCTACTCTCTGGACGACGACGACTGAAAGGGATCTAGCTCGCAACTCCCTTACCTCGATCTGAAGAAGCAGCAGCTGGAACAGCAGAAACAGGAGTAGAAGTCCATGGGGAAAAAGACACCACGACGGGTGTGAGAACTACATCCCACAGTAGTTCTCAGTGTCTGCCCACTAAGTCTACTAGAGGCATGAGGAAACAAATGGAATACTGAAGGAAAGAGCTGGAAATGAATAACACTACAGCTACTATGCCACAAATAACTGAAAAAGAGAGTGTATGCATGAATAATGGTAACACCACCCTCGTGTACCAATAATACCCTCAACTGTGCGATCTCAAATAGACACATGCATAACTCATAGAAAGACAACTACTGAGCTATATGGTAACCTCAACTGTATGAACCTCAAATATGTATAGATGTATGCATCATGGAAAGACAACTATCAAAGTATAACCTAATCACAAGGTCCTGTATATGCCCAGACTTGCCTGTATAAATCAATCTCAACAACCGGTACACCAACCCGGTAAATAGCTCAAACTCATCACCGGTACAACAACCCGGTATATAGCTCAATCTCAACGCCGCTACAACAACCCGGTAGATAGCTCAATCTCAACGCCGGTACAACAACCCGGTATATAGCTCAATCTCAACGCCGGTACAACAACCCGGTATATAGCTCAATCTCAACGCCGGTACAACAACCCGGTCTCGCCTACTCCGGAGTGGCACTCGAGGGGAGCGACCCGCTCGAGTCAATAAGTAGCTCATATCAAGTATCTCTGCAAAGTATCTCTGTCATGTATCACAGTCAAACAGGCATAAGTCGACACTATGCTCAAGTAGAGACTCACTCTATCCACAATGCAAAACCCAGCCCCAACTGATGCATAACACTAATCGGTCCAACCGCCCACAATCTGCGGTTGCCGAAACAAAACCCGAGTCGATAATCTGGTGCTAACCCATATGACTCAACAAAATAGCTATACTATCCCCACAACAGATGATAATAAAGGATCCGGAAACCCCGAAAGGCTAGAATCTACAACCCTATCAAACAAGAACAGGCTCTAGGCATAGCCTTTCGTTGTTCTCGTCCCCAAAGGAAAAGGCAGACCTTAGAACCCAGACCACTTGAATCATCTCAAGTGGTTAATTTTATGGAAAAAAGGTGACATTTCTTACTGAAAGCCATTTGATCTTAAAGAAATCCATATTTAATAATTTTTAGTTCTTTTTAGGAGAACAATTGAAAACAAGTTTTATACCCAAGCCTCGTAGAGCTATAGCCTTTGTCCAATCAAACAAGAACAGACTCGGGCGACCCTACGATGCTTGGAAGAAAACATTGGTTGACTAAAATCATATGTGTGTCCAAAAATAGTTCTGGGTTCAAGGTTTTGCTAACACTGGTAAACCGCTGCCACTAACACAGCGGCGACAAATAAAATAGAAAATGGAATATCTCGGGACCGCCGTCCTCCCAAACGGCTCCCGCCACAGATGAACGATCAACTACCTCTACCAGACTCCACTCTGCTCCCAAGCACGAGTGTAGAAAGCATCCCACACTAAAAGAAACCCGACCACTCTGCCCACTACCCGGGCGAGTAAAACACTATGTCCAGGAAGAATAAAAGTGTGGATGTCTATAGCAGAATAAACCTAGCCCAAGTTGGAGTTTTCTAAAGTCTGGCTGAACATGCTGCATATGACAGGGGTGCTAGGTCAAGTTCCAAGTTAACAATAATTTTTACGGATAAAAGAAAGTATGGAGATGACAGGATCATCAGGTAATATAAGGAATAACAATTCCTACATTCTAGCATGCTAAACAAGAATTAGCTATCATGCAAAGTCCTACAATAGCAGGCTTAACGTACAGTCCATCAATCTTGGAGACAGGGCTACCTACCTGAACGTGCCAACTGTCTGGGGTCGTACAGCTAAGAAAGCCCAGAAACAGCTATAACCCAAAGTCCACCAAGCCAACAACACGGTAGCAGTGCTCAAAATATCCTGGGTACACAACACATTCCAAAAATTACACTTAATTCCACTAAATTCCACATATTAAAAATCTGCGGTGAACAGTCCTCTTTCTGTGAAAATTTTACCTGTAAAATAGCCTCCAAAAATTCAAGTAAAAATATGAAGGCGATCCTCGCGAAGTGTAGATGTCGATAGAGTCCTGAAACGTCGAATTTCGATGTCCGGATGTGGAGATAAAAATCCGCGAAGATCTTACTGTCCAGAAATCTCACCAGCAAAATAGGGGCTCAGTAAAGCCTTGAAAACTGTGCCACAAACCCAAATCTAGACGAAACACTCAACACGAAAGTCGAAGATATACCTCTCGTGAATCCAACGCCGCAAAAATCGCCCAAAAATACTGTCAGAGTAGCTCTGTGGACCTCTCAGACCGAAATGCAGCGATAACGGGCCTCCAACAGAAAAATCGTCGCTCCGCGCTACGATGCCGAAAACGTCGACGCCGCGGCTTCCAAAAATTCCGAGCCTCTGCCAGAAGATGCGCAACACGAAGATCTCCAACTTTACTAAGGGGTCCAAGGGCAGGGGAGCTCGGGAAAGGGGGCAAAAAGCCCCAACAAGCAGCCTATTTATAGGCCTAGCCCGAAAATCCGCATTTTTGACTTTTGGCCAAGACTTTCGGGCGCCCGAAACTTCCGGGCTGCTACAGTAACGGGCCCGGCCCGTTACTGTTCACGCCCGAAAATTTCCCAGGCGGCCACGTAGACACCCGAACAGGGTACAGCCGATTGGGCCAACCGTGTTGCGCCACGTGGCAGAAGCCGGAGCCGACGCGTGGCGCCCTCGAGCAGGAAGCGCTGGTCAGCGCGCCCACGCCGCGCCCACGCGCGCCTTTCGGGCACGTCGCCCGAGGCCACCAAACCCCGTTCCGTGGACCGCGCGCACAACACCGCACCAACCACGATCTGCCACGCGTCCACCCCCGGTCTACCGTGCACCTGCGCCATCCCCGTGGACCGCGCCCACTGCGCCCGCCAACCAGGAGCCGCCACGTGGCCAGCGCCCGGGTGCACGCCTCCGCGGTGGACCGCGCGCCTCCGCTGCCGCCATCCGCCGCGCTCCGCCACCCGCCGCCGCCGCTGGCGCCTCTCCGGCCGTCGGAACAGTGCCCCAAGACCTCGAAATGCGAGTTTTTGCATCCGGACTCCGAAAAATACAAATAAGTAGTCCATCTTGACCGTTTTCGCGCGCTGAATTCAAATCCGAAATTCGTTTGGCCAAATTCCACTTCTAAAATTTCTCGAAAATTTTTGGAAAAGTGAACTTGATCTATTTTTCGTGCCGGGTCACTTCCTTGGTTCCAATAAGCGCGCAAAAATCTCAATCACTCAAAATGGCCTCCTGTTAAGCAATCTTGCTCCCATTATCACAAGAAATCCATTTCCGGGCCCCGACACACGCACAAACACTCCCAGAAACCATTAATCCATCAATGAGCCCTTAAGTGGGGGTTCGGGTCCTCACACTTGAGGCAGGGTGTGACCTTGCATGCACCCTTATCAGGACCTACTATATGTGTGTAGTCGTGAGGCCGCGACTGTGGGAAGAGGGCGGTTCCCAAAAAACACACATGAATCGATATGAGCGCATGGCCATAAAAGCGCTAACCCGTATAGAACCTAAACGGCTGTACTATGTGTACTGTTTGTGAAAATCCGATTCACCGGCCTTGGTTCAAGGCGAAGTCCACCATTGTGCCCTCGGATGTACATAGACATGTACTAAGTGAAGGTTCAAACCCGAAAGGTACCTTCGCCGAATACGTGGTATAAGAGATCCAGCATCTGTTTTAGTTTTTGTATTTCTTTTACTTTATTTTGTATTTCATTTTTACAAGTTTTAAATCATGTGGGGATTGTTGGGTTTTAATTAGTTTTTGTGATTTAAATCTTGTGTTTTGGCCTTTGGGCTTTTCTGGGCAGCCCAATATCAATGGGCTTTGCCCGGGAGCCCAAACCCATTTTTTCTCTACATGTGATGTTTAGTCCCACATCGGAAATTCATCACATGTAGAGTGGGTTTATTTACTCCCTCTCTTGTGTATTTATTGGTTAGGAATTGGGAGCAAGGCTTTTCCAATACACACAGAAGGGCCGGGCTGGGCCTGCGCGTTTTTGACTTGGTCCATTTGACTTTTGCTTTTTGCATTTAAAGCCTACATTGGGAATTTGTTTCTCGGGCTACCCAAAGGCCTTCCTTAGGAAGGGCCTTTGTGGGCTGCCCGAGAAAGGACCCGCTGGAGCTTGTCTCCTGTGGGTTTTGGGCTCTTTAAAAGAGAGCATAAGAAGGCTTGTGGGCTAAGAAAAAAAGATAGACAGCATCTTCTCTTAAGCTTCAATTTTTCCTCTCTAATTTACACTGAGATTTACACACAGTGATTTTTCCTCTTTGAGTTTCTATTTTGCTGGATCTCTGAAAGTTGTTGGGTTCGCTACGCACCATCCCAGAGTTGTTGCCGACGGGGTGGACAGTGGTCGTTGTATCGCTAGGGGTGATTGCCGGAGCCTCGCACGTAGAGGAGCAATCTTGCTTCTAGGACAGTGCTCACGCACGCCTCGACATTCACAGGCTTCATCTAAACTTTATTTTATATTATTTTGAGTTTAAATTAAGTTTAAATTATTTAAAAGAATTAATTTGAAAAGATAAATTTTTCCAACACTAATATAATACTTATAATCTTAAATTTTGAATGCATCGTTTATTTTTATAGATTTAGTTAGTATATATCATATAATTCTCGTAGCTACATATTTATTAGGGTTAATTGCATATGGCTTTGTGTAAACATATCGAATAGCATATATATCCCTATAAAGTTCAACTTTTTATAGGGTTAATTGCATACGGCTTTCCGATAATTTCTTCGGAGCATTCAAGCGGTTCGGGAAATTCTCCGCTTTCAATTCATATTCTCATGTGGCATTCATTTCACCACCAGCTTTCAGAACTAAACCTCAGACAGTTAAAAGACGTACAAATGCCTTAAACAGCCTAACAATTTTATCAAACCTCTGGCGATCAGTCTCTTAGCATCATAATGCATGGCAACCCATAGTCACCTTTCGTAACGCTTAAAACATCCGGTTTGGACATGTTGTCCCACTTTACAGCTTAACCCACTTATTTCTATTGTCGAATCAGTTGCAAGATCTGGCGATATCAACGTGGCTAGTGGCCGCAAGCTAGGACGAATGTCTACATTAATGACAAATATAATCTGTCCACTATGTACACAACTATCTGAGACCTACCTAAGGTCCGATATGGTCTGGAATATCAATACTGAAACTATAACATCGTTGTCCAAAGACAACCTTGGAAACTAAAATTTAAGTAAGCAGACAAATGGACCCAATCATGATATTCCCCTTTACAGGGTGGGGTATTTCCTCAGCTCTTTCGATAGTACGTTGTCTGCAGCCAACGTGCTTATCAAAAGAAAAGTAAAATACCATAGATCTGTCGCCAACAACTAATTGGGGACACGATTCCCACCGAAATCCAATAGAAGGTATGACACATACCTCACAACACAAATCTATGCCGATACTATAACCTCCATCAAGGGTAACTATCACCTCATGGTCATGAGTGCGACCCTGGCTACTCACAAGAATCCAGAACCATATTCCACTGTTCACTATTACCTTAAATGCATCACCACTTGCTAACACAGCTCTAGCGACGCCAGTCTCAACTCAAACATCGACAGGGGAGATTGCGACCCCAAATCAGTTTACACACAATGTGCAAATCACTACAAATCGAATTCGTTTAAAATAGAAATCAAATCCTCAAGCTATCATCATTACTCCGTACGTCAGACTCTTCCGTCATATCTCACCATAATAACAGCCACAACGATTACAATTGTTGTATACTCATAGGAGAAACTGAGTCTTCATTAATTTTGTGCAAAAGGTGGGGTCTAAATCTGAATTCATCCCAAGTCAGGGTCACAATCGGGCCCATAGATCACCGAATTTAGCCTGTCCATCAATCATGTCTGCGCCAATGCGCTCACTATTACCATTTCTAACGAAATAATCATAAATCCCAAGCTATTTGCACTGATCAGGGTTGGGACACAACTCAATAAGGACTAATATTTACCAAGTGTCGTTAGAATCATTCCATCCAAAGCACATAGTTGCTAACCTCATAGGCATCCCGATAGCTATAATCGGGAAATCTCCAGTAATTGCAGCCATGACATAGTTTTGATAACCATGGCTGCGACAAAAGTACTATATCAAGTGACGCGAGGACAACTGGAGGATCACTAACTTCTCCAAATACCTGGACTAGTGGTGGGGCCAGTGCAACAAGAGCAACAATCTGATGCTGAGCCGTCTGCTGGACTAACCCAGCAAAATGCGGTGAACTGATCCTCTACCGCTGTCAAAAATCCGAGCCCTCAGGCTCCGCTGATATATCAACCCATGTCTCGTACCCCAACCGCAGCTAACATTGCACCTATCATGACCACTAGGCCCAGAACGCGTGCTAACACCGCACTTAGCCGCAACAAAAGTTAGGAAAACAACTCAATAAGTGTGAACATACACCTGAGCTCCTAACTGCTAGACAATTACCCCGCGCTCTCACGTCATAAGTCATCCTAGGGTTCATCCTAACCAGATCCTAATCAATTTTTCTAGGTACCGTGTACCTATTTCTCTGATACCATAAAATCTGTCACACCCCGAGTTTTTAAAAATCAGGTCTAATTTTTTTTTTATTTTTTATTTTTTTATTTTTTTATTTTTTTTTATGAATCAGAGTTTGCAAAACGGGCGTAACAGACCGCCACACATATAAGAAATCCCCTATACATGCACGGCTAGGCTAATCCAATCATCAATCAGAGATCAATCAACATCTAAACTAAACAATGACTAATCAGTAGGAATAATCCAAATAAACATGCAAACATCAATCTGAAATATCGAAATAAACTGAAAGCTGAAATAACATAAAGGAAAGTCAGCTACAGATCATCGGGGATCTCAATCATCAATCTATATCATCAGGGGGACAGCTCTATCGTGACAGCCTCACGGGATCGTCCCGACACCCCTCTACCCGAACGACCTGAAAAATGGTCACCCAGGGGGTGTGAGATACACTGTACATGTATCCCAGTGGGCACGACGAGCCGAGAAATAGCTAATCGTACCTACTGGGTACTAAAATCTGCGGATAGTAATAATCGATGGGTAAAGCTGAAGTAACAGATCATATCTACTGATAATCAATAATCCACAGATAAGCTAAGATAGGCAGATAATCATCATAAGGGAAACTGCAGATGGTAAATGCTGGAAATCAGGATACATGTCACGCCCCGGGTCGAAACTGCGACCCGGGCTCGCCAACAGATCCGCCGCCCATACGGGAAGCCCCGTATAGACGTAGCGACTAACCTGCAAAAGAAATCTACACTATACAGATATCAGAGCTGAAAAGTAAAAGCTGGATAAAATAAATACAACTCTAACAAAATATACAACCAGAATCCTCACCAAAATACAAATATCTCTCAAAATAAGAAGAGTACAACTCAATCCTCACTACAAGGTCACTCGACATGAACTCTCAAAAGTAGGGAGGTACATCTACTCAAAGGCGACACCGGTAGGGATCTATCTCGCGACTCCCTTACCTCGATCAGTCGGGTCAGCAACGGGTGCGGCAGAAACTGGAGCAGAAGAAGAAGTCCCTGGGGAGAAGACACCACGACGGGTGTGAGAACTACGTCCCAAGTAGTTCTCAGTGGGTGCCGCCAACAAGCCCGACGGTCTGCCCACTAAGTCTACTAGAGGCAAAAAGTAACAATGCAGTGCGAAAAGGAAAAAGCTGGTAAAGTAAACTCTACAGCTACTATGCCTCTATCTAGATGCTCAATAGTGGAACAGAAAGAACATGATGCTACAACTAGCTCTCGACTCAAATCACCCAATCTCAACTGACTGCCGCATAGGGTCCAGTCAAACCTGCGCCTACCTACTGCCGTCACGTCCCGGGGGACCGGACTTACGTAGGGCGTCCGTGACTGCCACTAACTTGCCCAGCCAGAGGGACTGTGTCCGTGACTGCCACTAACTGGCCCAGCCAGAGGGAACACTGCGTCGACAAGTCGCGATAGAAGAACAGGCCCAACTCCGGAGTGGCTCTCGAGGGGAGCGACCCCACCGAGGAAAGTATCCGCGTATCTCTGTCGAGCTCAAATGTGGCTCATGCAGTCTATAATCCAAATCCTCGATCAACAAGATCGACTGAAACCAAAGGAACACTGTCTCACTCACAGGCTGAAAAAAACTGCACAGCCGAGACTCACTGTCACTCAAAAATAGCTCTCAAGATCTCAAATCTACAACCCAAGTCACTCTCCCAAAGAAACCTAGTCTACAGACTGCTAACAACTTCACTCGGTCCCCAGACACGAGTGTAAATGCATCCCACGAAAATCCGACCTCTCGGCCCACTACTTGGGCGAGAAAAACTCTAAGCCCAGAGTGATAAAAAGAATAGTGAAGTAGGAATGTCTAGAGCAATAAAAATCTAGCCCAAGTTGAGGTTTTCTACAGTCTGGCTGAACATGCATCATATGGCAGTGGTGCTAGGTCAAGTTCCAAGATAAATAATAAACAACAGCTTGTAGGGAGCAAGATAATAATCTCAGGATCATCTAACTATAACAGGATCAACAATTCATACATTCTAGTATGCTGTACAACAAACATTAAAATATGCAAGTCCCTAAAGCTAGAATTAGTACACAGTCCGCTGATCTTGAAAAAGAGGTCACCCACCTGAGTACAACATAGGCTACAGTTATACACAAATACCTAAAAATCTGCCCAAAAATCTCATGCTGAAATTCAGCTGTACAGATGCCAAAATTTCACCTGCAGGAAGTGTCCAATAAATTCCAGTAAACATATCCTGACGTTCTTCGCGTCGATAGCTTCGAAACGAGTACCTGCACGCCCAAATCGGAGTTCCGTAGGCCAAGATATAAATTCCACAACACGGGCGCGCGAAAACACACAACCACATAACTGTAAAATCTTGCACAGATGAAAAAGGAAGATGTATACCTCCGGGAAGATCTCAGAAAATTCCAAAAAAAATACCACGATGATCCTTGCGTCGAGTAGATGAAAAAAGTCTACAAGCACGTCCTGATCCGAGATCTGTGCGCGAAGATATCCTCCAAAGAAGCTGCTGTCCTCACCAAAAACTCACAGCAAGAAGGGTCCCAATGAGCACGAGAAAACACCTCGAAAAACATGAAATCTGAAAATGTGCGTGAAACCCAAAATCGTAGCCTCACCTGTTACGAATCCAACGGCGAAGAAATAGCTCAAAAAGATGGTCAGAGTAGGTCGGGGGAGCTCGTACACCGAAGAGCGACGGAAGAAACACCGAAGAAAGAGCGTCGCGCCGCGCCAAGAAAATGAGAATCTCGAAAAGCGTGCACCCAAAAATCCCCAAACTCTGCAGATGGAAGCTTGAAAGTGTGAGGATCAACTTCTCTGAAGGAAGCTCGGAGAGAAAAGGCCTAGAAATGGAGAAAAACCCGTCAAGAACTGTTTTCGGGCTATTTATAGGCTCCCAGAACAATTCGAGAAATACCGGGCGTGTCCCAACTTTCGGGCGCCCGAAAGTTTCCGGGCTGCTACAGTGTTGGGCCGGCCCAACACTGTGCGCGCCCGAAACTCTCCTGGGCCGCCACGTCGCCCGTCAAACAGGCGACAGCGGGCGGAGCGACCCAGCGGTGGCCACGTCGCGCGCCTCCTCGCCCGACACGCGTCCCGCACAGCGAACAGCTGTGCGGGGCGCGCCAAACGCCGCCACGTGCCCCTCCCCGCGGTCAAAGCGGGTAGGTGGCACCCGCCAGTGGCAGGGCGACACGTGGCCCTGCCACTGTCGCGGTCACACGTGCGGGCAGGGCGCCGCCCTGGCCGCCTGCCACGCACGCGCCCCGAGGCGCCCGACCGCGACCCGGTGCACCGCGCCTCGTGAGCCCGCGAATGGCGTGGCGACACGTGTCCTGTGCACCTGGTCCGGGCACCCAAATCAGGTTCCGTGGACCGCGCAGCGTGCACCGACCAACCGCGGGATGCCACGCGTCCCCCCGCCCCGGTCCATGCACCGCCGCGCAAGTTCTGTAGACCGCGCCTCACGGGCCCGCCAATCAGGCGGCGCCACGTGTCATGCGCCGGGTCCGTGCACCCAGCCGCGGCACTCTGTGGACCGCGCGCTGCGGACCGGCCAATCATGGGCTGCCACGTGGCAGCCGGCGGTCCACGGCCCCTCCCATGCACCGAAATTCATCGAAAACTTACGGGAGTCCGTTTTTGGGCATCCGGACTCAGAATTTAACAAGCAAATAGCCGTTTTCAAGCGTTTTTCCGCGCTGAATCCATTTCCAACCTCTGTTTGGCCAAAAACCTTTTCAAAATTTCGGCAAACACAGCCGAAGGCCAACACAGCTGTAGATAACTCACGGGGTCCATCTGTAGCATCCCCTTGATGCACAATGGGCCAGACACACCAACAATAGGTGCTCTAAACCATGGATTCACCAGAAAAAGCTGCATGGGAAACTGGGCCACCACATCCTCCCCCACTAAAAGGAAGTTTCGTCCTCGAAACAAGAAACAAACAGGCGTACCTCAACCAGAAGTCTCAAACAGGAAAGGATAGGTCTCCCGCATCACCGTCTCCAGCTCCCAAGTAGCCTCCCGCTCCTCGTGATTGCTCCACAAAACCTTCACATAAGGTATGGTCCGGTTGCGCAATTCTCTCACCTCTCGAGCGAGAATTCGCAACGGACGCTCCTCGTAGCCAAGATCCTCTCCGATCTCCAAAGAAGTGAAGTCGATCACGTGCGAGGGGTCGAAAACATATCTCCTCAAAGCTGAGACGTGGAAGACGTCGTGAACTCCGGCCAGGCGAGGTGGAAGAGCAACTCTATAGGCCACAGGGCCAATCCTCTCAAGTACCTCGAAGGGTCCAATAAAGCGGGGACTGAGCTTTCCCCGAACTCCGAATCTCCTGACCCCTTTCGAAGGCGAGACCTTCAAAAAGACATGATCACCAATCTGAAACTCTAGGTCTCGCCGCCGAGTATCAGCGTAGCTCCTCTGGCGACTCTGGGCTATCTCAAGATGTCGGCGAACCAATCTGACTTTCTCCTCTGCCTCCAGCAGTAAGTCCGGTCCCAAAGTCCTCCTCTCACCCACGTCACTCCAATACAGGGGTGACCGACACTTGCGTCCATACAACGCCTCAAACGGAGCCATTTGGATGCTCGCTTGATAGCTGTTGTTGTACGCAAACTCAACCAATGCTAAGTGCCGGTACCACCCTCCTCCAAAATCCATAACGCACGCTCTCAACATGTCCTCGAGGGTCTGTATGGTGCGCTCAGACTGTCCATCGGTCTGTGGGTGGAATGCTGTGCTAAAACGGAGCTGGGTCCCCAAGGCTGACTGAAGACTCCCCCAGAAGTGCGATACAAACCTCGGGTCCCTATCTGATACAATCGAGGTGGGTATACCGTGCAGTCTCACTACCTCATCCAAGTATATCTGCGCAAGTCGCTCCAACGGCAAAGTCATCTGTACAGGCAAAAAGTGTGCAGACTTGGTGAGTCTATCCACGATAACCCAAATCGCATC
The DNA here is from genome assembly GCA_029168755.2 of Tillandsia fasciculata. NCBI lineage: Eukaryota > Viridiplantae > Streptophyta > Magnoliopsida > Poales > Bromeliaceae > Tillandsia > Tillandsia fasciculata. The sequence continues at coordinate 7,479,251 of CM054952.1, forward strand.
GGCCCCACTCTGCGCCCTCGGCAGTCCAGTGACGAAATCCATGGTGATGTGGTCCCACTTCCACTCGGGAATTGGAAGACTCTGCAACTTGCCAGCAGGAACACGATGTTCTGCCTTCACTTGCTGGCAAGTTAAACAATGAGCCACGAATCTTCCAATATCCCGCTTCATACCGGGCCACCAAAAATGTGCCTTGAGGTCCTTATACATCTTAGTACCACCAGGATGAATGGTATAAGGTGTATAATGGGCCTCCCTCAAAATCTGATCTCTGAGCTCAGTGTCCATAGGCACACACACTCGGTCCCTGTACCGCAGTACTCCCGAGCTATCCACTGCAAAATCCCCTAACTGATCAGCCTGAATCTGCGATCTAATCCGAGTCAAGTGGGGGTCCTCACTCTGTGTCTCTCTAATCCTCTCCAACAGAGTGGGCTGCAAGACCATAGACATGAGTCTAGCAGAGACCCCAGGGGATACAACCTCAATCTGTAAGCGCCTCATCTGCTCCACAAGCGGTGCCTGCTGGGTGATCAACATGCTCAAGCTCTGCGCTGACCTCCTACTCAAAACATCTGCCACTACATTGGCCTTGCCGGGGTGATAAAGAATACTCACATCATAGTCCTTTAGCAACTCCAACCACCGGCGTTGCCTCAAGTTCAGTTCCTTTTGTGTGAACAGGTACTTCAAGCTCTTATGATCAGTGTAAATCTCACAATGCTCCCCGTAGAGGTAATGCCGCCACAACTTCAGCGCGAACACCACGGCTGCAAGCTCTAAATCATGAGTAGGGTAATTCTTCTCATAATCCTTTAATTGCCGTGAAGCATAGGCAATTACCCTACCATGCTGCATCAGAACACATCCTAAACCGCTGTGAGAGGCGTCACTGTAGATCACAAATCCATCGCCCATCACTGGAAGTGCTAAAACTGGTGCCGAGATCAATCTCCTCTTCAGCTCCTCAAAGCTCTCCTGGCACCGCTCAGTCCAAACAAACTTTATCCCCTTCCTGGTCAAACTGGTCAGGGGAGTAGAGAGCTTCGCAAAGCCATCTACAAAGCGACGGTAGTAACCTGCTAATGTAGTACTCTTGCGTTCCGATGCCTTTGTATACCTTCGTTTTATGACGGGATTATTGGGGAGACTCTTCACGGTGTTTTCGGCAATGGACTGGGTCTGGACCGAGAGTATTTTTTCCGCATTTGAGCTCGAAAAACGGAGAACGGCAAAGTGACCGGATTCGGATTCCGATTTACGGATCTCCCGGAATGGGGGTCAAAGCGTTTGCCTTTGTGTTGTGCACCAGTTTCCGTGCTAAGTGGCCAGCACGCTTTTCGAGGTGATCGGACGGGATCCTGCTGTGATCGGACTTTTCATCTTTTTATGTCAGTAGATTATTTTATTGATTGGGTGGTCCCTCGATCCTCCAGTTTTCCGTTTTGGTCTTAATTGGATCTTCCTAATGGTTAGGGGGGGGGAGTTGAAATTCGAGAATTTTTGGGCTGATCGTCGGGGTTTGTGGATATTTTTAGGTGGTAGGGGCCGCAAAACGATGAGAGGCGGTGCGATCGGATTTGATTTCGGACTCCGGGACCTCCCAGAATAATTTTTCGAAGTTATTAGCGGTTTCGGGTGCATCGCAAGGCGTGCGGGCGATCGGCACATTTTTCGAGGTAAAATTGGATCGCTGGTTCGCACCCGATCGTTTAGGTTTCGACTTTGGGGATTTGAACTTATTTTTCCTACTTCTCATCCCTTTGGGTTCGTGCGTTAGGGCTCTCCTGAGGAGTGCGGGAGAAACCCCAACCCTCCTTCTACCTTCTTTCCACCATCCGACGTTGGGCGTGAAGAACCGTGGCGGCGAGATGGGGAGAGGGGAGGAACAATCGCTGTTTCTGCGGGATCGAACGAGCGAGGGGCGGACGATCCTCCTTCTCCTCCTCCTCCGGCGAAAGCGAGGTAAGCGGTTCGGGTCTTTTCGTTTAATTTCGGTCTAGGGTTTTCCTTTTTGTCGGTGTCGTGGGTTGTTGAACGGGAGGCCGCCGCCGCCGTTGTCAAATGGGAGGCCGCCGCCGCTGTTGTCGTTTCCGCGGGGTCGTCGCCGCCGTCGCCGGGGTCGCGGCGTCGCAACCGGAGCCGAAAAAGGGGTCGAAGAACTGTTCATCCGGAAGAAACAGGTCACGCGGTCCACCAGACCCGGCGTGCACCCAGTGCACGGATTCCGGACCCAGCGGCGCGAACCCGGTGCACGGTTGCGTGCGCCAGGCCACGCGGTCCACCAGACCCGGCGTGCACCCGGTGCACGGATTCCGGACCCAGCGACGCGAACCCGGTGCACGGTTGCGTGCGCCAGGCCACGCGGTCCACCAGACCTGGCGTGCACCCGGTTCACGGCTACCGGGCCGAGGGGCGCGGACCCGGCGCACGAAAGCGTGCGCCAGGTCGCGCGGCCCACCGTTTCGGCGTGCACTCGTTGCACGCCCGCGCAGCCCAATCGCGTGGACCCGGCTCGCGCTTCCGCCCGTGCGCGGCCCGGCCCATGCCCCAGCGGTCCACCGCTGCGGCATGCTCCCGGTCTGCGTCCCGGCTGTCCTGCATCCTGAACCCGGTCCACGCATGGACCCGTGCACCAGTCTTCTGTGTTACGGAATTTGAGTTGGCGTATTTCGTGAAAGTGTTAAGTCTTGAAGATTGAAGATGAAAGAACTTTGGATCATATACCTCAATCTCAAGAAAGAAGAATTCAAAAGGATCAGGTATGTTTAACTAAAGATTTCTGGTGATCCGAATACTTCTTGTAGTGTAGAAATACTTGGAAGAATTTTTAATTGCATAAAAATCAAAAACTGGACATGGGACATGTTCAGGATCCGGATCAGACCTTGCAATCCGGATCCCGAAGGGTGATTGTTCATTGGCAATTTCAATCCGGATCCTAGGCCATCCCGATCCGGATCCCGAACATGGGAGTTTGCTGAATTGTATGAACGATCCGGATCGGACCTTGTGATCCGGATCCCGAACCCTTGGATTTCTGGAATCGTCAATCTCGTTACGACGATCCGGATCGCAGTAATCCGATCCGGATCGCCGTCCTGAAAAATTCCAGAAAAGGTTGTTTTTGATCCTTATCTTCTTCCAATGGTTTCTAACCTATAAATAGACCCTTGATTCATTTTTAGGGTATCGCATCCGCACATAATAGAAAAATACGACCGAAAAGAAAAATCCACATATAGAGAAGAAAGGAAATCAATAGATTTATTCTATGTTTCTTCATCTATATTGATTGATTTGATTCTAGGTTTTCCAAACTCAGATTTTGAGTAGAATCAAATCAATGAATACTTAGATGGTATTTCCGATCTATTTCTAATCTAAGTATTCGGCGGATCATCACCACCCAAAAACAACGATTTACCCCAAATCGGCGCGTGGACTCGCGTGGCCTTGTGGATTCAAGGTGCAACCGCTCTCGTGGATTCGGAGCGAGGTACGTTCGTGGATTCGAAGCGTGCTACTGGGTGAAGACCGTGGATTCGGTCGGACGTCGTGGACTCGACGTTGGACGCTGTGGATTCAGCGTTGGGCGCAGATCGTGGATTCGAGAAGCGTCGTGGAGCGAGCGGAGAAGATCTACTAGGAGCGTATGGTAAAAGGTTGAGTCGTCTGTGAGTACGTTATATCACCTTGTACGTGTGTTAATTCTAGTGGATTTCGCCGTGTTATCGGTCCCGTGGTTTTTTACTCCGGTTTGGAGTTTTTCCACGTAAAAATCTTGCGTGTTATTTTTATTTCCGCATTGGGTTTTATTGCGCAATGATTTTTTGAGTGTTTATTGTTTACACCTATTCACCCCCCTCTAGGTGTTTTTTCCCCTATTTAGATCCATATTAGTATAACCCAACAAGTGGTATCAGAGCGGGAATAGGGTTGTAAACAATGGTTGAAGGTGGAAACATCAATCGACCCCCTTTCTTTGATGGAACAAATTATGCGTACTGGAAAGTACGGATGAAAGCCTTTTTAATTTCCATCGACGAAAGGGTGTGGCAATCAATTGAATTAGGATGGTCTAATCCAACTGAAATTATTTCTGATGTTCGCACCTTAAAACCTAGGTCGAAATGGACCAAGGAAGAGATAGATTCATCTTCTTACAATGGCAAAGGAATTAATGCTCTATTTAATGCTTTGTCACAAACAGAGTTCTCTCGCGTCTCGGCATGTGAGACTGCGAAAGAAATCTGGGATGTTCTTCAAGTTACGCATGAGGGAACTAACCTTGTGAAGATTCAGAAACTGCAAATGCTTACGAGCAAGTTTGACTCTATTTCTATGGCAGAAAATGAATCTTTCACTGACTATTACACACGATTGCAAGACATCGTAAACTCATGTGCTAACTTGGGAGAGAAGATTCCAGAATTTAAAGTTGTAAGAAAGATTTTAAGAACTCTTCCTGAACGATTTCGCCCGAAGGTCGCAGCCATTGAAACAATTAAACACCCGGACGAAATGCGTGTAGAAGAATTAGTTGGTGCATTACAAACTTATGAAATGACATTTCCTACTAACTATTCTTCTGGAAAGGCATCCTCTTCTAAGTCTTCAGGTTATGCATTGAAAACAACAAAGAAGAAGACGCGGATTCATCCTCCTCAGACGATGACGAGAACCTATCTATGGAGGACTTTGAGAAGCAGCTCGCTCTCTTGACAAGGAAGTTTCGCCGCAACTTTCGAAGGGGTAATCCAAGCAAAACTCCATCCTTCGGAAAGTCGAAGAAAGGCAAGGGTTCTTCAAGTTACAAGTCAAGAAAGCAAGAGAACTTCTCAAAGGATAAGAAAAGTTCAGAGGGACAAGTACAGTGCTTCAAATGTCGAGGCTACGGCCACATTGCAACGGAGTGTCCCAACAAGAATCCGGCAAAGAAGAAAGCGATGCAAGTCGTTACTTGGGATGACAACTCAACGTCAAATGAGTCATCCTCAAGTGATGAAGAAGACAACGCGACAGCATTCCACGCGTCCACCTCTTCACCCTTCATGTGCTTGATGGCAAGTACCTCCGATTCCTTGTCCAACTCCTCCCTGTTGAAAAGAACGCTACGGACAGCGAATCGAGCAATTCTGAAGGTGAAGATTTTGCTCTTGCCTACCATAAGCTTTTGAGGGATTCAAAGAAATTGGCAAAGCAAAACCGGAGTTTGAGAGGGAGATTGCAGGATCTCGAAGAAGAAGCAAAAAGGGCATCTTCTCTCTCAAACGCTCTTGAAGTGGAAAGGGATAATTTGGTCAAAACAAATGTTTCCCTTCAAGAGAAAAATGAGCTTTTCGAGAAAGAACATGAGAAATGGTGGATAAAGCGAATTATTTCTTGAAGCTCTACGGCGAGGCTCGACAGGATAAAATGGAAATGACAAAGACCATTCTCCAACTAAAGATGACTTACAGCGATTTTCTTCTGGAAGGAGTAAGTTGGACAGGCTTCTTGGTCTTGGTCAAACAAATAAGTTCGGCCTCGGATACACTCAAACTGGAGACATTCCAAGTTCGAGTGGGACAGTTTTTGTGCCTCAGTCGGTATCTCCTCCTCCGACACCGGAATTCACGACAAGCAACGACAACAAGCCTACCTCATCCTCCTCGGGATCGTCAAGAACTAAGGTATGTTTTCGTTGTGGCATTTCAGGGCACATAAGGAGAAATTGCAAGACGGGAGCCAAACGCACACCTCAAGCACCTCTTGCAATGACTACCAAAAGGTGATTCCTCAGAAATCAATTGCAAATCAATTGAAGGAAAAGAGCCTTGGTAGTTCACCGCTCAAGACGACATCATCAAGGAGCAGCAATTCTTCAACAAGACGCTTTCACCTAGGCGATAACTTCACGACCATTACCGACGCATTCCAAAAAGGTTTGGGTGCGCAAAGGTGAAATTTTTCCTTGTCTTGTTACCAATATTTCCTTGCATGCATATGATAGTTCGTCTTGGTATCTGGATAGCGGGTGTTCCCGTCACATGACCGGTGACAAAAACTGTTTTCAAACCTTTGAGAAAATCTCCGGAGGACTTGTTGTTTTCGGAGACGGTCGGTCTTCCAAAATTGTTGGAAAAGGAACGGTAGCTATTCCAGATGGCCCGGTTCTAAATAATGTGTTATTTGTTCATGGCCTTAAGACTAACCTCATAAGCATAAGTCAACTTTGTGATAATGGTTATTCAGTTAATTTTTCATCTGATGAATGTACTGTAACTGACAAGAACCATGCTTTCTTTTTAAAAGGGGTTAGATCAGAAAACAATTGTTATGTAGTTCCTCATAAAATTTCTGAAAAATGTAACCTAGCATCTTTGAAAAATGAAACTCTTTGGCATGAAAGGCTAGGTCACATAAACTTTAAGGAACTTGCTAGAATTTCAAACAAAGATGTGGTCAAGGGGGTTCCTAAACTTTCTTTTGAACAAAACATTGTGTGTGGCGGTTGCCAAAAGGGAAAACAGTCTAGGACTGCACACAAGAACTTGAACCACATAGGTACAAAACGGCCTTTGGAACTTTTGCACATGGACTTAATGGGGCCAACTCGTCAACCATCCTTGGGAGGTAAATGGTATATTTTCTTATTGGTTGATGATTTCTCTAGATATACTTGGGTAGCATTTTTAAAAGAGAAAGCTGATACTTTTGATTCTTTTCACGAGATTTGCCATCGTATTATGATTGAAAAGAATGAAAAGATTACTCGAGTTAGAAGTGATAGAGGTGGAGAATTCATAAATTCCAAATTCATTGATTTTTGCACTTCAAATGGCATTAAACATGAATTCTCAGCACCCTATACACCTCAACAGAATGGTGTAGTCGAGCGCAAAAACAGGGTCGTACAGGAGATGGCACGTGTTATGCTTCATAGCCGGAACCTACCGTTATATTTTTGGGCTGAAGCGGTGAACACGGCTGTCTATGTAATTAATCGAGTGTATTTGCGCCCGGGGACTTTAAATACACCATATGAGCTATGGTTTTGTAGAAAACCGAACATCAAATATTTTCGTATCTTCGGGAGTCGGTGTTTTATTTTGCGTGACCGCGAGTGTCACGCCCCGGGTGTAAACCAGAACCCGGGCCCGTCTACAGATCCGCCGTGCACACGGTATTTCCCGCGTACACGAAGCGCCAAACCTGCTCAGATATATAAGAGATAATAATAAATGAGCAATAAAAACAGAGCTGAACTAAAACTAATACATCTCAGACTGAAGCTGGAAATAAAATACAATACATCTGTATAAATGATACATCTGTCTCTCCCAGCTCACCAAAATAAATACAACCTGCTGGCAAAAGCCAGTCCCAAAGTGAAAGTACAACCGTCTGAGGAAACACGGGTACACCAACAGTCCAGCTAACACGCTCAACCTGCCTCGAGGTCTATCTACTCAGCCGTCCTCTCTCCTCGACCCGTCGCTGAAAACCCAGCAGCACCCGCAGAAGACACTGCAAAACAAGGGGGAAGAAAAAGAGGAAAGAAGAATGGGGGTAAGACTACCAGTAAACCAGTAGCCTCCCCTAGTGGGTAAAACCTCAAATCCTGACACACCCACTAGGTCTACCAGAGGCAAAAAGGAAAGAAGTGTGGTAAGCAATGATGACTGCCGAAAACAGAAAACTACCACTACTATGCCTCTAATATGCCAAGCTAAAGAGATAGCTAACTGTATGCATCAGAACATAAATGCCTGCCTGCCTAGACCCAATCGATACACCAGTGAGCACTGGTACTGCCTGCTCTGCCTGCCTGCCTGCCTGCCAAATCGGGTATGCTGGCCAACGCATAACACCGATAGGGAAAAGGGAGTCTCAAGGACTCGAAGCCTGTAAAACGCACACTCCGGAGTGGCACTCGAGGGGAGCGACCCACACGAGTATAATGCCTGGGTAACAAGTACCAAATCAGCAGGACTGGATCATGACTCTGATCGAAGTGGGAAAACCCATCCACTAAAAGGAGACCCGATCTCAACCCGATGCAAGATAAACCAATAGTGGGAACCCCATCCACTAGAGACCCGATACCCAATCTGATGCAATAACCACTGTCCGGTCAACCGCCCAAGGTCCGCGGTTGCCGCAATACCCTGCCATCAAGCCTGCCTGTCCCAAACTCCAAGATTCACAATCGGGTAGAATAATCGATATCCGGTCAACCGCCTACTGTCCGCGGTTGCCGCAATAACCCCCAAGTCCGACATCAAGTACACCCTGTCTCCGACCCCAAGGTCCCGGCTACACTATCCCAAACCCCCGCTCGAATCCGAGCAACATGACTCGAAAGTCTAAATAAGAAGGAGAAAGAAAGCAATCATGGTTTCTCCTAAGTCAAATCCCAATATGATAGTGTAGCAATAAAAGATGGCCTATCTAGATGTCCATACAAGCATGCAAGTGTTCTCAAGGAAATATAATTAAAGGCATTAATCATTCACAGTACCCCCCTACGCATGTCATCTACCCTCAAGTAGTACCATCAACAGGATAACCAAATAGTCCAACATAAATATTCCATTCCACATGCAAGGTTAACCGCTATCAAAGCAACCCTAGTCCCACACCGGCATGCATGAACCCAACCCCAATCATGATTAATCAAGATGTCCAATAAAGGGGATCACTCTAATATTCCTAGTGAGCATGTCAAAATAGAGGTAAGAAACAACCGCCCACCTCGAGCGCTAAAACCAGATCCCAACAGCGAAGTCCGCGCCCGGTCTCAACGGTCACCACGGTACTGCACAAAATACCCCAAAAGAACAAGCACAATTAATCAACCATGCTCACACCAAAATCTGTCCCAATTACAATCAGTCCACAGTTTAGCCTTTTTCACCTGCGAGATCAGCTCTAGAAATTCCCAGAAAAATACCCCTGCGATCTACGCGACGAACCGGTCGAAACGAGTACCTGCACGTTTTCCCACGATTTTTCTATGCTGAGAACCAAAATCGACAAGGGAACCACCCCGAACAATACTTTCACCCAAAAACTGTGCTACAAGGTTCTGTAAAAAGGGGTTTCTCACCTTCAGGGAAATTCCACAAAAATCCAAGAAAATTCAGGGAGATTCCTTGCGATGCGTAGATGTAAATCCCCTTTTGAATCCCCTCAATCCGATGTCCGGTTGCTGAGATATCGCCGAAATACCGAACCGCTGTCCAAAACTCCATCACAGCAAAATGGTGTCACAAGGTGATCCGAAAAACCCATGAAAACCTCGGAATGGGGAAAAACCAGTAGAAATAAGAAACGTAGCCCTACCTGTTAAGAATCCAACGGCGCAAAAATCGTAAAAATAGGAGGTCGGGGTGAGTCGGGGGAGCCTAAACACTGAAATCCGACGAATCGGGTTGCCGGAGAATGATCGTCGCGCCGCGCCGGAGAAATCCCAAACCTCGGGATCCGAGCCTCCTAAATTCCTCAAACTTGACAGGGGTGTTCCTCTCTTCTTGATGAAGATTTCATCTTCTCACCTCTAATGGAGATGGAGCCTCTAAGATGGTGAAAAATCCCTTTGATTGAGCCTCGGATGGAAAATGAAGAAAACCATAAACAAACAATTCCAATAATTCCCTCTGTGTCCCACATAACACGAAACAGCGAAATGGACCACTGGTTTCTCGACACGTGTCCCCCCGACCGTTGCTGCCCGCGCGCAGTCTGCTGCCCTGCTGCACAGTTGACCGTCCAATAGGATTGTGCCACGTGTCAACATTACTGTTCGGTGAACCGGGTGCACAAAATCCTGTGGGCCGAACCAATGGATGACTGCCACGTGTCCGCTCCCGGTGCACCGTAGACCATGAGCCACCAAAAATATTCCGTAGACCGCGAACTATGAGCCGGCCAATCACTAGATGCCACGTGTCAACCTCGGTCCACCATACACCAGCCTTGCCCGCTCCGTGGTCCCGGTCCACTGCACCGACCAATAGGGGAAAGCCACGTGTCCCCGCCTTGGTGCACGCTCGCCGCGTGGACCGGCCGCCTGCCCGCGCGCTGCCCGCGCCCTCAGCGGCTGCCCGCGGCCGCGCGCCGCCTGCCCGAGCGCCCTCCGCCGTCCGCCGGAGCTGCGCCGCCGCCGCCGCCGGCCGCCGGCGATCGCCGGAAGTACTGTTCCGGCGTGAACAGTAACCCGAAGCCCAAAAATTCATGTAAATAGTCCATCTGAAGCGTTTTCGCGCGCTGAATCCGAATTTGACGTCCGTTTCGCCAAATTCTCACTCTAAAAATTGCCGAATGCCCCCGGAAAAGTATTCTTAGTCCAAATTTCGCGCCGAGCCCAATCTGAAAATCCGTTTGGCGCGAAAACCCCTCTAAACATCCGACGGGGTCCCCCGATCACCCGCGTGATCCATTTAGGCCCGAAGTTCATCACTTGAGTCCAAATTGGCGCCCGAACACCGCCGACATGCCCCAAAGGCCTCCAGCACACCGCGTAGGCCTCCAACAGCCACCCCAACGCACCGCAACAGCTCTGCGGAGATCCAGGTCATCACAGCGAGAATCTTGGAAAATTTGACTCTCGAAGTGACGAAGGGATTTTCTTAGGTTATTCTACAAACAGCAGAGCATATCGAGTTTTTAACTTAGAATCTAAGACGATCGTAGAATCGATAAATGTTAAAGTAGATGAAGCTTTTCACTTTGCATCTGAAAAATCTACCCTCGATATCTCTCTTGATGATGATACACCTGCTAATGCACCTTCTCATAACAATTCTTTCGATAATAATGATGCATCTAACGGTTCTTCAAGTTTATCTGATGCGCAGGAATCATCTCAAGTACCTCCGACGACTCCGTTACCTCAAACGTTACGCATCTCCAAGGATCATCCTGAATCGAACATCATTGGAGACCCACAAGAAGGAGTTAGAACTCGGAGACAATTGGTTTGTGGATTCGCCTGCTATGTATCTTTGATCGAACCAAAGAATGTCGATGAAGCTCTTCAGGATGACTATTGGATTGAAGCAATGCAAGAAGAGCTCCATCAATTTGAGCGAAACAAAGTCTGGGAATTAACGAAGCCTCCGAAGCAACACAATGTGATAGGTACCAAATGGATTTTCAAGAACAAGAAAAATGAAGATGGTACTATCATCAGGAACAAAGCAAGGTTAGTTGCTCAAGGCTACTCTCAAGTAGAAGGTATAGACTTTGATGAAACTTTCGCCCCTGTAGCTAGACTCGAGTCCATTCGTATCTTATTTGCGATAGCTTGTCATTTTAAAATCAAATTATTTCAAATGGACGTTAAGAGCGCCTTTTTAAATGGGTTTTTAAATGAGGAAGTTTATGTGGCTCAACCGAAAGGTTTTGTGGACCATAAACTACCTAACCATGTTTTTCGTCTGAAAAAGGCTCTTTACGGTCTGAAACAAGCACCGCGAGCATGGTACGAAAGGTTGACAAAGCACCTTTTGGAAAAGGGCTATACTCGAGGGGGAGCTGACAGGACTCTCTTTGTGAAGCATTATCAAAACAATTTCATTGTAGCACAAATCTATGTCGATGACATTGTTTTTGGCGCAACAAGAGATAATGATGCTTCTAAATTCGCGGAGACCATGGAAAGCGAATTTGAGATGTCCATGATGGGCGAATTGACTTATTTTCTTGGATTACAAGTTAAACAAAACGATGAAGGTATTCACTTGTGTCAATCCAAGTATGCAATGGAGTTGGTCAAAAAGTTTGATCTAGAAAATTCTAAGGATTTTCCGACTCCAATGGGAACTAGCCATAAGGGACTTGGAAGTGAATCACATAGTGAGAATGTAGACGAGAAACTGTATCGCAGTATGATTGGAAGTCTACTTTATCTCACGGCTAGTCGCCCGGATATATCCTTCAGTGTTGGGATCTGCGCGAGATATCAATCAGCACCGAAGGAGGTTCACCTGAAAGCGGTGAAACGGATCATCCGGTACATCAAAGGAACAATAATTTCGGAATTTGGTATCCTATGGGAACAAGTTTGGATATTGTTGGATACTCAGATGCCGATTGGGCTGGATCGGTGGATGATCGGAAAAGCACGAGTGGTGCATGCTTCTATCTTGGCCATTGCCTTGTTGCATGGCACAGTAAAAAGCAGAATTGCATAGCACTCTCGACTGCCGAAGCGGAGTACATTTCAGCAGGAAGTTGTTCAACCCAATTGATTTGGATGAAAAGCGTGTTGAGCGATTTCCGGATTTCAGCATCTTCGGTAACCATTTTATGTGACAACACTAGTGCTATTAACATTTCTAAAAACCCTGTGTTGCACTCTAGAACAAAACATATTGAACTTAGATATCATTTTCTTAGAGAGCTAGTTGAATCAAATATTCTTCAACTGTCATATATTTCAACTGAGGATCAATTAGCTGATATCTTAACAAAACCTTTGGATCAAAAACGTTTTATTCACTTGCGTAAAGCAATTGGCATGCTTTCCTTGAAATAACCTTTTTGAAACCTTTGCTTAGGTTAGGTTTTGTTTTTGTTTTGTTCTTTATCTATGTTTTGTACATAGGACATTAATTGAGCATAAATCATAATTGACTTTAATTGCATCTTTTCATGCATTTAGAAATTTATTATGCTTTTGATATCATAATATTTCAATGTTGCAATGATCATTTATGTTAATTAAGTCATCTTTTAAGTGATCAAAGTCAATTTCTCTCTCAATGATCTCTTGGTATAGTCATTATCTTATTTGATTGCTTAGTCGAGTATGAATGCGAGATCAATTTTTGGTTGAATACCTTATATATTAAATAATTGATAGCCAATTGAGGGGGAGTCAAAGAAAAGTAAAATGCTCAAAAGATGTGGAAAGAGTTACATCCCAATGAGGAGTGTGAAAACTACCACCACATGGAGGAAAAGGAAAAAGAAAAAGATACCCCATGTATGCAAAGCAAATTTTTGTTTTAAAAATTGTTGATGAAATGCATATTGAAATACTTGACTCAGTCATATTTCATGGTTGGTATAAGGTGGGATTTTTGATAAAAGATGCTCAAAGAGCCACTCCTTCAACAGATTGTCTAGATATATTATCTAACTTATCTGGGATTTCAAACATCTATTGATCTTGGTATTTCATTTTCTTTACCAAAATTGATGATTTGATAAAGGCATTACGCATAAGATCAGGATAGATGTAATTGAAGTTGTTCAACTTTAAGTGTTTTAATTTCATAAATTTTCGTTTCATTTTTGAGTATTTTTGATAGATTTGGTATAATCTATTTCTTGTTGTATGAAACGATGATTTTTGTTTAAAGTTGATATGCTAAAGTGCTTACATACTTTTTCTGGATTTTATGGAATTTTTCTAAAATTTTCTGAAGAAAAAGTTGGAGCCGATCCGGATCGGGCAAGTGATCCGGATCCCGAACGCAGGCTTCTTCCTGCGGGTAGCCGATCCGGATCACATTCTCGATCCGATCCGGATCACGGCTAGGGTTTTTAATAGAACAAAGGGTTTTGATTTCTTTTACCCTAATCTTTTGTTCTCAAGTCTCTAGAGCTTCTCTCTCTAGAATTCTTGCATCTTGGAGCTTCCAAACTCAAGTTCTTCGATTCAAGTAAGTTTTATTGATCAAAATCTCGGTTTTTCACAGTTTTTCTTATTTTCTCAAAACGTGAGTAGAAATCATGGATCTTTTTCGTTTGTGAATGGTTTTTGATCAAATTTCTTTTGAAATAAGAACTCTGGGTAGATTAGTTTTGATTATATGCTGGGTTTTCACCTGATTAACGAATTTTTGGGCTTCGATTTCTAAAAATTCGGTTTTAGGGCATATAAAGAGGAATTTTTGAAAATCATGGAATTGATCTATTTTTAAAATTCTTTTTGCAAAACTAATTTGATTCTTAGCTTCTCTACATGATTATGATTGTTTGGGTACAATTTTTCAAATTTTTCAAAATTAACAATTTTTCATGTGTTCTTGAGTTGGTCTTCACAGGATACATTTCTCACTAGCGATCAAAATGGTGATCACATGGATTATTTTCCTACTTGCTGCCATGGTCCATGCTAAGGACACTGTCAAGCCTAAAAGGACTAAACGACCTAAGAAGACTAAGAATGATTCCGATACGGAATCAGAGACGGCTTCGATCGACTGGGATAACATCGAGATCGAGGAGGATGTCCCATTATCTCCAAAGGGAAAGCACCTGCTGAAGCTTCAAAGGCAAAGCTTCCTCCTACTGCTGCAGAGAAAGGAAAAGCTCCCATGGACCCAAGTCCAATCGGAACAAGGACAAAAACCGGTGCAAGAAAAAGAGGCAGTGCTAGGGGCATTTCGATTAACGAACCAATTGCTAGCCAGCCTCCCCCACAGGAATTCATCAGCTCCACAAGAATCAAAGATTTTGAGAAGAGGGAATGCATTGGGGAAAGACATGTCAATGTCCAACCGATGAAGGAACGATCTGCAGTCTTTGGGACTTTGTTTGACCAGGTCGGTCTTGCTCCAATTTGCAACTTCCCTGAAACAACTGGGTACTGTCCACACTCAGTTCGAATGTTTTATCAGAATGCTGCAAGTTTAATTGATCACGATGACGGACGTCGAGAATTTCATACTTTGGTTAAAAATATCAAAATCAAAGTCACTCCCCAACTGATTGGAGAGGTGCTCGGTATGAAAGCCAGAGCTGATGGACTCCATTACCTGAAAACTCAAAGCTTCAACGACAACTCCTGGAGAGTTGTAGTCAATGGAATTTGTCTTCCGGATACTTTGTCAACCGGAAATTCTGTTTTCTCCAAAGAGCTTCGACCAGAGTATAGGTATATAAACTTCATTGTCTGCTACAACATTCTTCCCAACATGAATACGAAGGTTCTTCGATGGGATAGGATGTTATTCCTTTATCTTCTTGGAAACCCGGCCGCATTGATGGGAGCAAACTTGAATATTCCTTTCTCATTTGATCAAGGATGGCGCGGTATGTGGAACACTCTCACCCCACAGAGAGACTACCTTATCCAATGATCATCATGCGCATCCTTAGGAAATTTAAAGTCGATACAAGCGCGAGCTCTTACATGTACAGTTTGGGCACCATTAATGAGACAACAATTGTGAAGTCTCTATCGACAAAACAAGATGATCCTCCATCTCCTCCAATCCGACAACGAGCTCGACCACAAGCAACTACTTCTACAGCTCCTGTTCCACCATCACAGCAGGCACCTCCATCCACTTCTGATGATGATGCTTCTGTCAGCTCTATCTTTAAAGAACAACAGCGACTCTCAAATGAACAAGAACGCATGTCTGCTGAGTTCGCTGAAATGAAGGAAGATCTCAAAGAAGTCAAGAAAGAACAAGCTGGATGATCCAAGATCTCAGAGAAGTGAAGAAGGAGCAAGCTTCTATGAAGAAACGGATGAAGAAAATGTTTCAGAAGCTTGGATGTATCAGCTCTGACGACTCTCCATGAAGTTTCCTTCTAATATTTTCTTTTGCAGGTTTTTACGTTCTTGGTTTGTTTCTTTCAAACTCTCAAGTTTCTGAATTTGTATTTAAACTTTTTAACTCTCCTTAATTTTTGTATTTTTGGCTTTGTTTGTGACAAAAAGGGGGAGAGAGATTAGAGAGAACTTTGAACTTTGAACCTTGTGTGAGAAACAAACTTTGACTTTGGTGACAGGTAAGTATGACAACTTTTGGTTTTTATCTGGTGATTTGTTGCATGTCCCTACTAACTATTCGACTAACTATTTGGGCATGTAATATGACTAACAAGTTGTTTGATTACTAACAAACAAAGTTATGACATTTGGTTCTTATTGCTTAGAAGATATGTTGGTTTTAACTATGATCTTCTTACATATCTGAATTACTAAATGTCATGATGAGAATAAACTCTATCTCTGCTAGGTTTTGAATGTTTCAATTCTTGAGGTATCTAACGATTCTTTTTGTCAAGAATGATTTCTTTTTGCAGAGAGTACAGATGTCTAAGTTTAGAGTCTGTTTTAGGAGTTTATCTCATGTTTTAAATTTTTGGATCTCCATTGTAAATTTTTGTTGTATGGTGATAGCAACAAAAATATCTTTTTGAATTTTCTTTTGTGGATTTGTGTTTTGTCACGAAACCGCCAAAGGGGGAGATTGTTACGGAATTTGAGTTGGCGTATTTCGTGAAAGTGTTAAGTCTTGAAGATTGAAGATGAAAGAACTTTGGATCATATACCTCAATCTCAAGAAAGAAGAATTCAAAAGGATCAGGTATGTTTAACTAAAGATTTTTGGTGATCCGAATACTTCTTGTAGTGTAGAAACACCTGGAAGAATTTTTAATTGCATAAAAATCAAAAACTGGACATGGGACATGTTCAGGATCCGGATCAGACCTTGCAATCCGGATCCCGAAGGGTGATTGTTCATTGGCAATTTCAATCCGGATCCTAGGCCATCCCGATCCGGATCCCGAACATGGGAGTTTGGTGAAATTGTATGAACGATCCGGATCGGACTGTGATCCGGATCCCGAACCCTTGGATTTCTGGAATCGTCAATCTCGTTACGACGATCCGGATCGCAGTAATCCGATCCGGATCGCCGTCCTGAAAATTTCCAGAAAAGGAGTTTTTGATCCTTATCTTCTTCCAATGGTTTCTAACCTATAAATAGACCCTTGATTCATTTTTAGGGCATCGAAAACATCCGCAAATAATAGAAAAATACGCCGAAAAGAAAAATCCACATATAGAGAAGAAAGGAAATCAATAGATTTATTCTATGTTTCTTCATCTATATTGATTGATTTGATTCTAGGTTTTCCAAACTCAGATTTTGAGTAGAATCAAATCAATGAATACTTAGATGGTATTTCCGATCTATTTCTAATCTAAGTATTCGGCGGATCATCACCACCCAAAAACAACGATTTACCCCAAATCGGCGCGTGGACTCGCGTGGCCTTGTGGATTCAAGGTGCAACCGCTCTCGTGGATTCGGAGCGAGGTACGTTCGTGGATTCGAAGCGTGCTACTGGGTGAAGACCGTGGATTCGGTCGGACGTCGTGGACTCGACGTTGGACGCTGTGGATTCAGCGTTGGGCGCAGATCGTGGATTCGAGAAGCGTCGTGGAGCGAGCGGAGAAGATCTACTAGGAGCGTATGGTAAAAGGTTGAGTCGTCTGTGAGTACGTTATATCACCTTGTACGTGTGTTAATTCTAGTGGATTTCGCCGTGTTATCGGTCCCGTGGTTTTTTACTCCGGTTTGGAGTTTTTCCACGTAAAAATCTTGCGTGTTATTTTATTTCCGCATTGGGTTTTATTGCGCAATGATTTTTTGAGTGTTTATTGTTTACACCTATTCACCCCCCTCTAGGTGTTTTTTCCCCTATTTAGATCCATATTAGTATAACCCAACAACTGTTGAGCGTCCAGAAGCTCTGTTTTGGCCCGTTTCGCCCCGTTTTGAGTGTTTTTAACCGCGACGGGTTTTTAACGATAAGTTTTATGTAGATCTTCTTCGGGCACAAGGGAGTGTTTTAACTGGAGTTCCCGCACATCTTCTTCTTCGCACTTCAGGGGGTACACCCTTAGAACCCCTTTATGCGCAATTTCGTTACCGTCATGATTATTGTTGGTTTTCTTGGGTACTCGTTCTGAGGTTTAGTGTCGGGATTTAAAAACTGTAAATATATTTCAACTTTCTCAACTAACTGTGGTAATCTGTGATGATCTCTATGGTTCATTATTGTTGGTTTCGTTTTGTGTACTTGGTTCATTATTGTTGGTTTCGTTTTGGGTACTTGGTTCATTATTGTTGGTTTCGTTTTGGGTACTTGTTTCATTATTGTTGGTTCGTTTTGGGTACTGGTTCATTATTGTTGGATTCGTTTGGGTACTTGGTTCATTATTGTTGGTTCGCTTTGGGTACTTGGTTCATTATTGTTGGTTTCGTTTGGTTACTTGGTTACGATGCTCGAGGCTGCAGCACGCGCACCCGCGGTTTGGCCACCGCAAAGGGTGTGCTTTTCAGAAAAGTGGTCGATGACCCGTGTATACACGAGGTGACGTAGTGGGGCCCCGTAGGTGGGGGGTTTGAGGCGCCAAGGTTGTGAGCGGTGCGACCCGTCGGGGTAGGTGCTCGGCGTGGTTTACCGAGGTAGGTGTCGGTCGTTTCCGAGGTTGGTGCTCGGTTTGGTTTTCTTTCCCGAGGTTGGTGCTCGGTTCGGTTTTCTTTCCCGAGGTTGGTGCTCGGTTTGGTTTTCTTTCTAGAGGTGGTGCTCGGTTTGTTTTTTCTTCCCGAGGTTGGTGCTCGGTTTGGTTTCCTTCTTGAGGTTAGTGCTCGGTCTGGGTTGCCGAGGCAGGTGCCCGGTTCAGGTTTTGCAGGGGGAGGGGACATCGTCGATCGCACGATGCAGAGGGCGGTTACGCTGGTTTTCTTTACGATTTGCTTTAGTTACAGTCTCCCTGCATTTCGTCTTTTATACCTGTGTCACTGACTTCCCACTCTGTGACAGGTTCCTTCGGGAGTGAGAGCGCGAGGGCGACGGTGAGGCCGTGACAGGAGTAATTTGGCCCTTCGAGGACCATAGGCTGTATGTACCTTGTCTGCTCTTTCATTACTAGTAGTGCCTTACTATGTGGATTGCGATACCCTTGTGGGGTCGATATGGATGTTGGACTATCCTTTTTATTACCTTGTGGATGATCGTTTTGCTTTTCCCGACTGGCCACTTTAAACTACCAAAGAAAAGAAAAAGAAAACATTTCGAAAAAACCTTTTAAAAATCGGGTGTCAATGTGGGCACCATTTTAAAACCCTGTGGATTTATGAATTGGTGAAACTGTTTTTAAAAA